>OV049855.1:35901382-37151382 GCA_920104075.1 Melanargia galathea | reverse complement strand
TCGCAGGCCGCTTCTTACTCCAGCACTACGCAGAGGAAATCGTGGACGAAGATTACAGTGGGCTCGCGAACATTTGCTCTAGGAAGATAACTAGTGGTCTGTAGTGCTGTTTACCGATGAGTCCCGATTCGGATTTCATCCTGATTTACGAAGAGTACGTGTATGGCGAGCTCCTGGTCGTGACAACCGTCTGCGACACCGTCAGGAAGTCCAGCCATACCACGGCAAAACAATTATGGTTTGGGCGGGAATTCGTATCGATGGAAGAACAGATCTCGTTTGGATCAGAAACACCATGACTTCTGAAAAATACCGTAATCAGGTGCTAGCACCAATAATCTATCCCCATCGACTGCAAATGGACCAAGTTTTCACGCTCATGCACGACAAAGCCCGTTCGCACACTGCGCGAGTGGTGACCAGCTGGCTACAAGAGCACGATGTGTCGATCTTAGACTGGCCCGCTGAATCACCAGACCTAAACCCCATAGAGCACGCATGGGACATGCTCCAAAGAAGGGCTTTGAGGAGTTTTCCTCCGAACATTGCGACTGCAAAGCAACTTTTTTTGCATCTTAGCAGGACCTGGGACAATATCCCACAGCAAGACTTTGATAACTTGATTCAAAGCATGAAAAGCCGTTGTAGGACCGTGGTTAACGTCCATGGGTGGTTTACTGACTACTAATTTTAAATAATTTTTCACGTAACTGCAAAAAACCTGATAATTTTGCTAAAATTATATTTTTTCTTAAAAAGACATCTATCCTTAAGTTTACCATCATTTCACTTTTTGTCTTTATTTCAATAAAAAATTATTTACACAAAAAAACTAATTCTGTTTTATTCTAAAAGATAGTCTGATAAATAGGCTTTACAAAAATATATACATATTGTATGTTAGTTATAACCAATTTTGAATAAATTGAGAAAATCAGAATATCCCTAGACAGTGTTGATGTGTGTATTATCGCGTCTCCAGGAAAGCCACTTCAAGGATGATTGGTACCTGTTGGTATGATAGGTACCTACTTGTTAGCTGTTGCAAATTGCAATCATTCAATATGTTAAATTTAAATTAATTGCATTAATTTATGCAACGTTTTCAGCAACGCTATTAACTGTGCGGAAACGAAGCAAAAATATTATCGAGGTAGATGGTTCCAGTCTGTGTTATTTTTTTCATATTAATGTAGAATGTGTCGAAGTACTAAAATCGGTGAGTACTAAGTAATACTAATAATACGTTTACGACTAAAATGCGGTAATTTGCGGAAGGTAGGCACTCGGCGACCCTAATGCAAGCTGACATGTGTGAACTTTATGACGGCCTTTATTGTCCCCAGCGTTCTTCGCTGCTCGCTAATGGCCGCTATTCCAGTGTGTAACCGTTATTATGCTAGTCACTAACATAAAGCAAACCAGACAAATCACCTTTACCTAAGCTTACTCTAGAAATCTACAACCAGACAAAGCATCTTTAAGTTACGTTCACATGTACCTACTTTCTTAAATAAAATGTTTATAATATTTCATGAAAATTATCGAGCGTTAAGTCGTGAACAGCACTTTGTTACGGAATCAGCCACGCGTAAGAGACACCGGCTTTGTTGAACTTACGAATGAGGTCTGCAGATTATGGGACTTAAATAAGGTTATCTTCCGGTTAGCTACTGCGATTGGGGATTGGGCAATCGGGATCGGATTCTGGTCCCCTTTACCTAATAAGGTATACTACATGCTATATTCTGGAATGTACCATAAAACAGATACATAATTATTAATAATATGTATCCTTCGAGCAATCCCACGCGTTCCCCATACAGCGACGGTTGATTCTTAATGGAACTAATCAAATTCAATGGTAGACAGTAGACACGCGCTATAACTAGCGAGCCAGTTTTTGACAGTTATAAATAACAATCCACAGATAAATAGAGTGAGGAGATAATGATAGGCCTGAAATATTGTGGCCAATTCTGTTGTACACATTCTCTAAATCTAAACTAAAATGACAGGTCTAAATCGATTGCTATCTCTTTCACAATGCTCCCTGCAGAAAAGGATAGCACTATTTTTAAACCTGTCAATTTAGTTTAAGTTTAGAGATTGTGTACAACAGAATTAGCCACATTATGTACCTTAATTCGACAACATTTCATTTCAACTTAAAAGCATTCATGTTATTAATTGAAAGCGCTACTTTGACCTTAAATTGTACCCATCAGCACCGAACGAATTGCTACGTATGGTAAATGGTTATCTTTATTAACAGCTGCTATATTATTTAATCTTACGAGTGCCAAGTCAAGACCCACTTGAGTCTACTCGTAAATAACAAAGACCTTTCTTATCTTGGTATTGACCTTATCAACGCGCTGTCGCCTCGAATAGTTTGCCCTGTCGTATTTTATAAATGAACCGTGACATTGTGATAATATGTTTTTAATAGAAATTGTATTAAATTATTTATATAAAAGTAAATTTTGCCTCCACCTTGAGTGACATACTAAAATACTAGATACAAATATCTAATTTAGGAGACTATGCGTGGGCATGATAAAGTATTAACTTATTAAGCTATTTATAGTGTTTTCATATTCAAAGCTGGAATTTACGTGCTAATGAGATTAAGATAAATTAAAAAAAGATAATTAAACTAATCGGATTGGATAAAATATTCGATTAATTTAATATAATCGAACGCGGAATAAACATCGTAAGGCTTGCAATTAATATTATCTATTTATATGTGTAGGTATGTAAAATATTCGATTATTTATTTATTTATTCATATTATCTTTGCTATCGCATATTAGATACATTGTGAAAATGGTTTTTTAACATTGAAAATTTTACTATGGGAACTTCATGAAAAGTTTAGATATGTAATGTGAAAATTTGCTAGCAAGCTTAAAAGTAAAAACAATTTTAAAAAATATGGTACGGAAATTTATTAAAACATACCCGAGGATTATAGTCAGTATTTTAAAAATACAGTCGAAATTAAAGCAAACAGGCCCCATTGCAATTTGTTTCGTAGAGTAGGTAGGTAGGTAGGTATGTATGTAGCGTCATTCGACAATTCAAACATGTCCAAATAAATTCAACAGAACAGAACTATTTTTACAACGTATATTTTATAGTTTTTGTTGCGTAAATTGTAATCCGAGACATCATCTCGATGGATTGAGTCATGGTGTCAAATATCATAATTACTGAAGCAAATATTTGAACGTGGCAAAGGCAAAGGTTTTGTAGTTTGGTATTGGATGTAGGCAGTAGGCACCTACTCGTCTTTTGAAGTTTTATGTTGTTTTAAATATGATATGTCTGTCATCCAACGACCACATTGCTGGCATCAGATAATTATCTTAAAAACAGTTTATACTTTAATAATGAAACAAAATCTCGAAAGACTTTAGTCTCGAAAGACCTTAGTATCTGGTATAAATTTCAACTTACTATCCCTTTGCTTTGCTTGCACCCGTTCCTGAGAAAATCGGTGGTGACACACGGACAGACAGACGGACAAGAAAGTGACCTTATAAGGGTTCCTTTTTTTACTTTTGAGGTAAGGAATCCTAAAAAATCATTATTATTATGTAGGTAACTAACTGACTACAATTCAAATACAGAAAAGTACGATGATATTTTCCCTTGGCAATCTATTAAGTGTTTACGGAAGAGCCGTTGGCAAATGAAAATAGATAAATTACGAACAAAATCTACGATTCTATCGCTACGTGAGACCATAAACCGAAAGCAGCCGTTGATGGGTGATTGATTCATTCCAGTGTAGATAAAGTCACGTTTACAGCCGACATTTTATTGTTTCTACGACATTAAAGAGCTCGAAATAGCGACGCAGGGTTGCCTATTGTTCGAATAAAATAATTTACTCCAGCAATAACTGACGTCGAATATATAATTTCGTCACTTGTTCTGCTATAATTCTAAACCATATTTTGAAGTTTAACGTCGAAATACTAAAACGCTTATTAAATTGTAAGCTCAACTGAAATTTACTATTACACCCAATATACTTAAATGTTTGTGATTAATTAGTTAATTTTTAAAATTAAGGATGCGCTTATACATTTAAATGATTATTTATTTGGCAATGGCTGCGCTCTATGGAGCGTACTTTTACTTTGCACATACTTTGCTTTCGAGTTAAAACGAGACAGATTTATGTCCTTCATTAACTTATGCATTAAATATTATAATAATAGACGACTAACGACTAAATTCACCGTCTACGAGTAAATTGAACATAATCATTAATAGCGGCAGGTCTAAGATAATAGACTTGCATAATTGAGGCTGCCTTTCCCCTAAGCATAATAGACCATAATAGATTCCAGATAAGGGCTGTATTTAGTTTAGGCTACGATTGCACATGGATTATACTATAATTAAACTTAGATTTAAACAATATCTTGACTATCTTGACTATGTTTAATATTGATAACTCAAGAAGTTGGCGCTAATTTATTTAATATGTAGCTACTGATAACCTACTAAGTAATATAATGCGTAAATTAAAAATAAAATGCGTTGCGTTCGGTGTGTTGCGGCTGTGTGCCCTCAGTTTTTGCAGCTTTGTGCGGTCAGCTTTAGCATCAAAGACTAGCTCTAAAACCACATTTTCGTTCATCTTTCTTTCCGTTATAGATATACGAGAATTGGCAACCCTGAGCATTGTATAATAGGCACCTTCCTAATGACGCCGTATTTATGGTCTGGTTTTAAATAACGTCGGCGAATGAATAATCTCCCTCCCTCGGCGATAAATCTCCTCGTATTATTCTAACATCTTAGGCTTCATTCATAAAATTAATATTATTATAGCGAAACATGATTTATCGTGCGCTTGTATTTGATCAAATTATATTGTAGACGCTGTACTTTCCGATATAATACTGATCGCATATTAGATTGCACGCACGAAACACATACTCTAGTGATAAAAATACCTAAAACAACTCGAGACCCTCGAGAACTCCCCATAAAACGTAATTTGATTTTTATTTCTAATATTAAACAATCAAAGTCTTTAAAATTCTGTAAACATGCTCTAAAAACTAATATCTGTGTTTGTGTCAGATTTCCGTTAAAATATATAGTTTCAAAATTACACGGGCTCAAAGATTTACATACAATAAATGTTTGATTTAATTTGAAGCTTTTGATTGGTTTTTTGATTTTTTGATTCAAATAAGAATGTAGAATTCATTTGTATGGAGTGTGCTATAGATAAATTCTTGATGACATCTGAAGCCCGAGACGATCGATCATCATTTAGATACTTCAGGGCGTATTTTCAATGGGTGCGCTTTTCCACATGCTAATACATATAAGTACTAAGTAGTGAAGATTCTCTACGCGCTACGTGAAGATTCTCTAGTCCAGAGCGCAATCTCTTTGGCACGAACATTAAAAGTGACATCGGACAGAGAACGCCGCCTAGCCACCGCCTAGCGCGAATTTGAAGTCGCGAAACTACAAACACTATAGTCTATTGTTCGTTTCATTTCATTTTTTTAATTTTTTTTAGAGTACAAAGCTCTTATAGCTATCGATGGTTTACAGTGTGGTGAACGTGCTATCTTTTGCCGTGCTGTCCAATTCATTATCTCGCACCTTTTCAATCGCAATTCACACCTCTTGCAGGTTTTACGGCTCTTGCAGCCTTACAGTATCGTAGTATGCGATCAGCTTTATCGTACGCTTGTGTATGATCAAATTATATTTATTCTAGACGCTACATTTTTCGATATAAAAGAGAAACTTATTACAATACATTTATTCAATAAAGAGAGACTTTATAGAGTAATATTATAAACATCCTTTGATGTTTGGTATTTTTATTTTGCCAAGCTCGTTTCATGTTATTTTCCTGTATACAAAATATAATAACCGTGAAAGGAAGCTATTGGCATATTATATTATACTCGTAATTACAAGCTTTATAATATTATAAGCTTCGTCTGTAACTTCGTATAAAATGTAAGAGAACTTACCTACTTTTCATTCATTTATAATTGAAAACAATGCAAACTTATGCAACTCCGATGATAACACATTAATATGCTACCCTCGAGCTGGTATGGCTAACATTTAACAGTAACAGTCTGTTGAATTTGAATCTATTTATTTCACTTGTCCCAGAGTTTTTTACTCCCTTGGTAAATCCCTTTCATTCATTTTCGTCTTATTGTGATAAAACTGATAAGTGAGCTAACTAGTCATCAATCTTTAAATTTTTTTATTAATATTGCTTATTACGTAAACATCCTACCTTAAACATTCCAGAAGCAGAGATTATTTAATGTTTTTGACGTCTGAGTGTTGAATTCCAATTAGTAAAGTATGTATACCATTTAAATTATATCCAAGTTAAACTATTATTTAAATATCTGCGTTTATCAGCCGCACGAACTTAATTATTTATCCGATTAGTGTACGATTGTTATCGTTGCCAAATATCACGAGACGCGGATGTCTCTACTCTTCGATCAACAGTAACATATATCTACTATCTTGACTAACGATTAACTTAACGAACTAATCTTGACTTCGATAACGTAACTTCAAAACACTCGTATTTATACAAACAATTCAAGATGGCGTCTCCGCCAATTATCGATTTCATTAAACTTATAGAAATGACTTGTAGTAGGTATATACAAAAATTCTTATCAGTGTTAGAGAAGAATCTGTCACTAGACTTATTATCATAGAATGAATCGTAAATCGAATCGTAAAACTATGCCTATTTATTTAGCTCAGTTTGTGTTAAAGAACTTTTTGTTCGATGTTAACTATCGGAACGGACACGGCAAAAAATTAAATGGTTTTGCGTTAGAACTTTAGAAGTGCGTTTTTTACCGATTGCACGTTCGATGATCTCACGCAAATGCAGCATTTTGTTCCTTCAATTTTTTTCACTTTTTAAGATTTTCTTCAAAGAAAAGCTGTTCTAGTGACTGGTACTTGTACTAATAATATGCATTCTGTGTGACTGGCAGTTTTGAGTTTTTGAATGCAATAAAATTTATCGATGACACCACACCATACTTAAGGTACCTATTAAATATGCAGTAGTATATTTTTCTGTATGTTTGCTGCAAAGATAGTTTGGCATCTTGGAGACGGACGGACATAGGATCATTTTTATCCGGAAAAATTAAAGGATTCCCACGAGAAGCATCCACGACGGCAAAGTCACGGCATCCAGCCAAAGCAAATAGTTGACAAGCTAAGATTCTCAAGTTTTTTAATAATATGTTTAACGAGATGTTATCACATCGATCAGAACATTTTTTTGTCATTAGTACACTAGCAGTTACCTACACGTTCAACGAAACGATGCGAAACTATTGTAATCGATAATACCTACTCTTTCTCTAAGATATTATTTTTAGATATTATATAATAAGACAAGTCATCGAAGCGTATCTAGTTATCTACCATTCGCTATCAGATAATTTATATCAAATAATATTGATATTCAAGCGACCTCTTTGGCGCAGCGTTGTGTTCTATCACTTAATAAGCAGTAGGAACTAGGAACTGTGGGTCGATGCCCAGATGGGTCAGTTTGGGAAATTATATTTTCTAAATAGGCTCGAGTCTACATTAGCAGATGGCTCTACCGGTGAAGCTGTACGCCAAGCTATTAAGATTTAGCGTAAATAATCAAAGGATTTACCGTATAACCGGGTACAAATCGATCAGAGGTTTAATAGTGTTCTTCTGACAGAATATAGATCACGGATGCGATGACGGATGGATGGAAGATCACGGATGGAGTCTTTACAGAGACTAGCCAACCACGCAGGAAATATTTATAATGCACAAGTGTGCGCTGTCTGCACAGTCACTGGTGCACTCTTCATTTCTTCACTTTCATATTCCGTTAGGATGGCAATCTTATCGGAATCCGACACGAACGGAGAGGTGACATCAGGTGCATGACGTTGACTTTAAGCATGCTTTACTTGATCTCAGAGCACAGAGGACGGAACTCAGAGGCACGGGGGTGTCTTCAACTTCCCAAGTCCGGGCTGCGACTGAGATTTTTCTGTCAATAAATTGACAGAAAAACTCCATAAAGACATATTGGCCCGACCGGGGAACCCATGTCCGGTGTCCCTGGTACGAGATTCACAGCCGCATATGCTAGCTACTAAACCAACGAGACAATCAAACTCAATTGTAGTAGAATATATTTAAAAAGATTTATCATTACAAAGAAAAACAAAAGCAATCCGAAAAGGCTAGTCAAATAACAATAGAACAGGATGTGTGCAAGCGTTTAAGTACACGTAAAAAGCGGAGGCAAACCCGCCGGGAAGGCCATTTGCCCAGTCGACCTTACAAACACACTTTATAGACTCTATTCCGAGTGGAATACAGTTGCTATTATAATGGGAATGTGCAATTCTAGGGATGGAATGGCCGGCTGCACTAAGAGCGTCTGTGTCCACAATTCCACATTCAGTGCATTCTAGTCTGTATTACAAAGCTTATAAGGGCTATTGGTGTTTGCGTGTTTGGATTGTAGTAGGAAATTGGTAGGAGATCGCGGGGCGCTCGCCGCGCTTTGATTACACGTTCGAGACACTAACTGCCGTCTTCGGGCTGTGGGAATGTTTAGCGTCGCAGTCATTTCAGTGATTCTAGCTTTAAATTGGTAAATATCGGATTTGTTAGATGAAGGAAAGAATTCTAACTTTTAACCTATGAATGAGAGCAATGTGATTACCTACTGATATCCTATTTTTAATTCAAATGAAGATAAATACGATCTTCACCATCGAAACGCGAAATAAGAACAACTGGTGGGTTTTCACTTTTCATTCTCATGTCGTAGATATCACTACTCCCTATCTACTCGCACAAAGCGTTTTGCTTCTTCTTGGCTTTTATACCTACGCTGGCTAACTAGAGTTAGAAATTCTCTTCCAAAAGCTCTAAATTTTAACCTTGCAAACAACCCGTTTTAAATAAAATTATATTGTCATAATATGCATGTAGATTATTAAGACAAGATGTTAATTTTGTTTCTGACTCATCATTCACCAATAAACGTTCAATTCAAATCTCAAAGTAGGCACAATTTAGGCAGTTTACAGAGAAAAATTACGAAAATTCTACACTTAAAACGGGCTCAAATGGTTACCTAATTGGCAAGTTTTTCTTTAAAAAAATATAAATTGTAACAAAAAAAGTTACGCAAGTTTTCACAGCGTGTCTGCGACATTATTGAGAGTCGTAGAAATATTCTTGGAACGAGATTATTATTTGTGTCAGTCAATGTCATAACAGAAATAGCACAATAATAAATTATATACTCATAAATATACATTGTATAATGTATATACTATATCACTCTACTTACCGAACAAGCGATATTATTATATCGCTTGTTCCAATAAATGCTGACATGTAGTATTTTTTTCATAATGATTGATTATGCAACAAAACTTAACTATTGAAGCCTTTGTGAAGATTTTTGAGACTCTATCACTAGCGCTAGGTTTATAATATTGTGTATATGTTTCCAGAAAAATGAGACACCATTAATGACGATATTTCCGATAATAGTTTCTTAGAGCGTGCCTACAAAACATTGAGTTTTATTGGTCAATATTCAAATATTACAATCATACTTTGTTTGTATGAGGCGCGCTCTCATTCTTTATATCTTAAGGCCTATAACCTTGGACCGATAACCCAACTGCTTACTAGATAAATTCGTATTTTATTACAAGATTATAATCGGAGAAAAACATAAGAAGATTGCTTTTTTAAAAATTATTAAAAAGCAATCTTCTTATGTTTGTCTTCGTCGTTTAAATATAAAAATGCTTTATTTCATAAACAAAATTTGTTTTAAAAACCTTTGTTTGTTATATAGAGTGAGAAAAGCTCAAATACTATTAAAACTTACATAGAAAATAGCTTATAAAGAAGCGAATTGCGTAGAATTTTACGAGATTTATTTACCAGCCTGCCAGTTCTTTAAACAATATTATTACCACGCATTTACTCTCTGATTCGAAGCGATTCATTATCGCTCCAATGGACCATAAATTATATTGAAGCAGTAATAAGAGAGCCCGAGCTAATCGAGCTTCACAGATTATATCTACGCTGGGTATAGACAAGATTTTATCTCTGGTACCTATTAAATTAATTGTTGTTGCTAATGTTTTCATTGGATATTTATTGTGAATTTGCTATCGCTTTTGTACGTCGTTTGGAAATACGAGAGTTAATTGAATTACTTATCTGTTATTATTACCTACTATTGATTCTTTATAATTAATGATTTTAAAAGGTCGTAACCTTAAGAGCGTACACGTTGCCCTAACGTGCTTGGCCAGTGGACTAGGCGAACGTGTAAATTAAACCCAAACAAAAACATTTCATGTGAATAATAAGGGCAAGTTCCTATCAAAAAGTTTCGGCCATTAAAAGTACTGATATCAAAAATTATGGCCAAGTTCTTTGCTAGGCTCGATAAATGGAACCATACAGTTTTAGAAGGTCATATCTTCGACCACCTTCAAGCTGTCATCGCATTCCTAGGGATCCTGTTAAAATATTTTTAAATAATTAGTTTATGTCTTAATAATAACACCGCAATTTTTGAAGCTCATTTGGGACTGTCAATAGTTTTCTTGTTTTCAGCTTGACATCATTTTTTTACTTCTTTTGTTTAATTTAAAAAATGTTGCCAAGTTGAAAACAAGAAAACAATTGACAGATAGTAAAGATTAAAATAAACTTTTACAAACTGACGATTTTTTTAACCCCCGACGCAAAAACGACGGGGTGTTATAAGTTTGACGTGTCTGTGTGTGTGTGTGTGTGTGTGTGTATGTGTGTGTGTGTGTGTGTCTGTTACCCTGTGGCGCTCAAACGGGTGGACCGATTTGAATGCAGTTTTTTTGTTTGAAAAGTCGAGAGTGTTGTTAGCTATGTTTGATGAAAATCGATCCAAGATGGCCACCGCTACAAAATGGCGGATTACATATTTTATCACAACTCCCTCAATATGGGTATCAAATGAAAGGGCTTGACTAGTAAAATAGCACTATGCAAATCCAAGATGGTCGTCGCCACAAAATGGCGAAAGTCGGGGGTTTTTTAAATTTTTAATTTAAAACTTGTTTGGAATTGCGATACAAACGACAAAGGATCATGGTGGCTCGCAAATTAACGTTTACACGTTGGCACACCAACATGGACCATCGTTGGATTAAGGTATGTTACCTGAAGAATCCGTTTTAAAAAAGACCTCCGGATTTTTTTGTTTACAACAAATTATGCAAGATTTTTAGAAACGGCAATTTAGACTAAATTGTTAAGACTGATACCGACCGGTGCGGAATATAGATAGTAATCAGATTAAGAGCAGTTTTACCTTTTCTCTGAAAAATCTGAGATTTCAAGCTCCAAATTTAGCATCGTAGGAGAGACTTTCACATATTTCAATACATGTTTTAAATAAACTAATCCTTCATATTGACATTTGTCAGACCATATTTACAAAAACTATTTTATTTATTTTGTAATGATCAATTTCCCACACCTCGTTTTAATAAAATAAATAACAGACTCAACTTTGAAGCTCTATATCTGTCCTTTAAAGTCATCTGATTTACTTGAAAAAAATACTTAAATATCAGACATATAGTCCTATTGACACATTACAGACCAGAATATAGATTTTTTATCAAATTAATGGGTAAAAAAAATGAACTTCCGCCAAATTTCCCGAATTATACGGTTACTTTAACACGATTTTTTGTATTGAAAAAAGCATAAATTCAATAAAATTTTTATGTAGAAATAAACTATGTTCTTTAACGAATCTATGTATATAGTTTAATTAAAAATCCATTGATTTGATCAAACATAAAAACTTATTAAACATCACCCTAAATTACAATAAATAGCTACGCATTGTCTTAGCTTATTTAGTATGCGCCCGGCGCTCGTTGGGGAAGGACCTGTGCAAATTTTGCCACCATCCAGATGCACGTACGAGAGTCGTGTAAACACTAATTTATACAACGACTGCAAAGTTTTGAGCATGAATATTTTTCTAAAAAATATGCGTGAGTAGTAAGTAATAGTGCGTATTTTTTTAAATAAGTGAAATTACAGCATAGCACCTAGGACAGTCCCGGAAATATAATATTATAAACTAATATTCCATTTTGAAATCCAAGATGGCCGTCGTATTTTTTTTTTAAGAAATTATCTTCTATACATATCTATCTATACTAATAAATAAAATTGAAGTGTCTGTCTGTAATTTTTAAATAACTACCACATATTAAGCTCATATGGTTATTTGAACGATACCATAACCGAATCACACGTTTTTAAAATTTTTGTCTGTCTGTCTGTCTGTTTGAACGGGCTAATCTTCGGAACGGCTGAACCGATTTTGACGGGACTTTCACAGACAAGTAGTGGATTAACCAAGGAGTAACATAGGCTACTTTTTTAACCGACTTTCAAAAAAGGAGTTGTGTTGAAATCGGTAAATACAGTTAAAAACGCCCTGATAGGTATTTTCGCTGCGCGCGATCGCGACCGCCGACGCGGACGCTCGCGCTCCCCGCGCCGCGCCACGCGCCCCTGCGCCCTGCGCCCGCCGTACGCGGTACCGCGGTACGCCGCCGCGCGGCGGGGGGCGGGTGGACCAGAAATTTACTTATCCCTCAGGATTTGTGAAAAATCGAAATTCACGCGGGCGAAGCCGCGGGAAAAAGCTAGTACATAATATAATAAAATCGTAGAATTGCCATATGTGTACATTGAAGATTTGTGCAAAATAATAACTGGTGGATGTTAGGGATAAGTAATAGAACATAAAAAAGCTATTTTTGAAATTTTTGTCTGTTTATCTGTTTGTCTGTATGTTTGTGCGCGCATCACGTAAAAACTACTAAATGGATTGAAATGAAACTCGGCATGATTTAAGTTCATACTACGGAGTAATATATAGGATACTTTTTATCCCAAAATTCAGCACGGTTCCCTTGGGAGAGGGGATGAAAGTCAAAATGTGTACTTAGCTGTAATTCGTTAACGGGGTGGTCCGATTTCATTCATTCTTTTTTTGTTAGAAAGGAGATACTTTATAAATTACCGGCCAATCTCTGAAAGGCTGGACCGATTTTGATAGGACTTTCACTGGCGGATGTTTACATTTTGATGTACCTAAACATCCGCCAGTGAAATTTCAACAGTTTTTAGCAAGGTATAAGCTCAAAGGAGCTTAGGAAAAACAAAGAGTTCTCAATGAGAGGGATTTTTAAAAACCAATATCCATGCGAACGAAGTCGCGGGTTTATCCACTTGTTTATAATATGGGTGTCATTTCATTTCCGAAGTTTTTTGGTGGGACTGAACATAAAAAATGATGTTCATTTTGGAATCCAAAATGGCCGTTGTATTTTTTTAAGGAAGAAATCAAAAGAAGAAGAAAAAAAAATTATACGAAATAGCAAAATTCGCCCCCTCCTCCCAAAAAAATATACTAGGTACCTACCTAATGACTACAAACACTTGTTGTTTATTACTAATTGCTGTAATAAAAGTCGCACTTGCACTTCTGACTAAACCGACATTTTAGCAGTAAACAAAGATTGCATACTTTTTATTGTTCTATTGGTAAACTTCAAATAATTGTACTCTTATCAGAAAATGTATCCAAGAACTTCAACAGGTGCAATGCAACAGCTCTGTAATGTTATTTTCATACAGATGATTTGAAATATGTATAATAATAATAATAATTGGTAATTGTTAAATAATTAAAAAGATGATTGTTTCTTTTATTAGTTAGTTTAGAAAAAAATGGTTGAAGGCTAAATATGCGTGATACCTATGATATAAATACGGAACCCTACATGTCATTATAGAGAAGAACATCATATTATCCTGGTCGCTTTTGTTTTGTAAGTTGAACGTAGATTAATGAAATACTTATTCGATAAAGTCCCACGCGAAGTCATTTTAAAAATATTTTATAGTAAATATATAATATATAATACTACAATATCAAATAAATAATTTATAAATTAATATTTAATACAAGTACCAAAACTATAGTCATAGTCGCGCTATATCCAAGTAGTCGTCCGTGTAACTGGCCGCCAGCCTACCTGCCGTTAGATACCTAAACTTCCATAGCGTCAAACTGGGAGAGGGGTCTTAAGCCGGCAAGTCAGCACTCAACACCTACCTCGGTTAGTCAGTCAGTCAGGCTTGCAGCTACCTCACTCAGATATCATCATCAAACGGACCTAAATCTAAAATTATCCATATCTTATACGTGCCACAAAATCTATGTAAGTATCTAACACGAAATGTATATAAATATACCTACTGGAGAAGATCGTATTTCATACATTTCATGAAACTCCGTAAAATAACAATGAACTGACAGAGAAGCGTATAAAAACTCCATATACCTACCAGTAACGAATATTTAAATCTTCGTCAAACAGAGGCGGTCTGCTGTTTTTGTCACTTTTTGTTGTTTTTTTGTTGTTAAAGTCTATTTATTTTTCCCAAAAAAAAAAAAAGTAGCAACTCCGGAAACGTCGGATTACTTCGTCTGGATAAAAAATGCGACGTTAAATGGGTGTTTTATGTCATTAGATTTTATCCCAAAGTGCCAGCATAATCGTAAGAAAACTAAAAGTCCAGCTGGGTTATTCTGTAACTTAGTTAGCAACTGAAAATAGTTGCCAACTAATAAATTTGATATACATTGCTGCTTTACTGTGGGAAATTATAAAGTGTTTTCATAATTTCACACAGTAAAGCAGCAATGTATATCGAACTAAATAGTTGGCAACTATTTTCAGTTGCTAACTAAGTTACAGAATAACCCCCCAGGATAGAAAACAGCTTACAGCGTTTCACACGTTTTATGGTGTTCAGTAAAACAACGATGTATCAACAAAGCGAAGCGTTTATAATGCCGGTTTAAAATTTTAAGACGGCAATTTGCCAGCAGCGAACGCCGGCGAAGTTGCAACACAGATGCCATGATGTAATTCACTCTGTAGCTAAACTAGCAAGCTACTGTTGTATGTTTTCAATGGCTGTTATCTAATGACGATTGCTTTTTATGTCTTGTGCCGACGAACGATCTGGGAATGTTAATTGCTTTACTGTTCTTTGAATTCTTTGGTTGTTCACGTTTCTGTTTTGTGAATCACGAAAATAGTGCGGTGCTGGTCGTTGTAGTCGTTGATTGATGTCCACAGCTCGACATGTGTCTCTTGTAGGGACTGTCGAACGCCGCGGTCTTGCGCCACTTGCATCCAGCATCTGTATGTTACTCATGTCGATTATCCACATAATTCAAGGAACTCATAGTAGACCGATCAAATCGATAGTATTGAATATGAAATACATATTTGTATGAGTAAATTAATGTTGATTTATTCAGCGTATGTCAACACATTTACACAGTGAAATATAATTTATCTGATCATAAAAAATAATTCCGAAGTCGTGCTAGTAAAAAAGTTCAAAAGTAATAGTCATAGATAGTACCTACCTAACTACCTACGCTAAAAGCAAGAATTACTTATAAGAAACAAATAGGTAGGTATGTATTATGTAAATTATGCTGATTATTATTTTCGGTCTTAAATAGAGTTTTTGTAGGTAGGTAGGTACCTACCTATGTACATCTATATATGCTTCCGAATTTAAAAAGTTAAGGAAGCTAATTAAATTTTATAACAGGTAATTTAATTTTTTATCGTTCAAAAACATTTTCTAGAGGTGATTCCGAATCGAATGAGCTATCGCTCATATTTTTAGGACCTTTATCTCTATTTTTCACGTTTTCGAACTTATTGCTCAGTCTAAGGGAAGAAATGTTCAATGCCTATATTACTTTTGACAATGAAATGCTTGAATGAAATGCTAACTAAATACCTATAGCCTACCATTTTAATCACATAATGAATGTAGGGCACATGGCTTACAGCTACTGAGCTTCTTCGTCCAAATGTGCCCCTAATTACCTGCCCTACTTCAGCGTAATCGCCCGTTAGCATTAATTAATAGCTCGCTACGTTTTTGATTACACCATTCATATATAACTGCCAAGTTTTGGAACAAAATCGTACTCTACGAGTAGGTATAAAGACACCATTCTGAGCTCTGACCCATCATCATATCGTAAGTTAATTTAGCGTTTAAAATGACGTGACGACTCGTGAGTTAAATTCATTTCAAAGAAACGAGTTTAACTCGCATTAAGAAGAGAATTTAAATCACGTAAATGAATTTAACTACAAACCTATATAATATCTTAGGGCTAGAAACCGAATGAGCGAAACGCGCTGTAAGCTGTTTTTCTTTGAATAAGCGAATTTGATCTTTGATCCTAACATTCTCGTATAATATAAACCTTATTCGCAGGGCCTTTAACTCATCAAATCAAAAAACTCGTAAAATTATTTTCGTAATTCATAATCTTTATTACCTATTAGAAAAAATACATGGTTTCCGTACCGTACCTTACATGAAAAGTAACCTCGGCACCCTAATTAGGATCCCCTTTGCTGTGTATTAATTAATTCATTTATTCATTCACGATTCATTGTTTTTGTTTCATTGTCTGTAAACAGAAAAAACACACTACGAACGCTCGTTCGATTCTCGCGTTGATTAATATCCCGCTAGATTTTCGATTGCTCGAAGTATAGGTACAACTGCCAAGTTTTATACATTGTGCGATGAATAACACTCGTAAAATTAAATAGCTTTTAACCAGCGCGTGTAATCGGTGTATAATGTATATGTTACCACCGGCTATGTGTAATGTGTACAGCGCCGCGTGGTGCCATGTAACTTTGTAAGTTGTAAACTACTACATGTAATATATACATAATATACATATAAATATAGTATATTCGTCTCTATCTTCGTCGCATTTCTCATTGTTGAGGGTCTTGACGCCTGTCCATTAATCAATATTCAATAATCACATACCTAACGGTCGGGGCTTTAATAACGTGAGTCGCCCAGTTGCCCACATACTACTCAATAATCGTAGTAAGAAATTTAGACTGTTTAGTTTAAAAATATTGTCTGAAGAAACATAAAGACACTAAAGGAAAGAAGGAAAATATTTCAATTTTTAAAAACGTAATGAAGTAAAAAGTTAAATATTAAATTTTTTTAAAACGTAAAGGCAAAAAAACTTCCAGAGACGTCACCATTCAGTTTCAGACTTCTGTGAACGCTGCGTACCAAACGCAATCAACTGCGGTGTCACAACTAGATTGTCTGGTACTTTCGGGAGATTTTCCACCATTTATCATTTAAAAAAACATGATTCTTCCAAACCTTTGTGTAACGACAGTTCGGTAACAGTAAACTATATTAAACTTCATTCAATAATGTACAAGATAAATTGTCGATTCGAAAAAATAAGTTCACAACCACGATTGCAAATCTATTTTCAGTAAGAAAACAAAAAAGATTGTGAGACGTTTCACGATGCCGCAGTGTGATGAAAATACAAAAACAAATGTATAAAGTTTAAATAAGTCCGAAAAACTAAATTTATACTTTTTGTTTATTTCTCACAAGTGACAACTTCTTTTTACAAAAACTTTCAATTTGATTTTGTATAGGCAAAGAATAAAAGAATATACATAGGAGACTATATTCGTTGTCCTTTATCTATGGTATAATTGCATTATTTGTATCATCATCATCATGATCAACCCATTACCGGCTCACTACAGAGCACGGGTCTCCTCTCAGAGTGAGAAGGGTTTTGGCCATAGTCTACCACGCTGGCCAAGCGGATTGGCAGACTTCACACACCTTTGAGAACGTTATGGAGAACTCTCAGGCATGCAGGTTTCCTCACGATGTTTTCCTTCACCGTTAAAGCAAGTGATATTTAAATACTTAAAACGCACATAACTCCGAAAAGTTAGAGCCCACGACCTCCGATTAGAAGTCGGTCGTCCTAACCACTAGGCTATCACAGCTTATTATTTGTATACATTTGCTTAATTATTAAATTTACACATGAAAACTACGTTAACCGTTTTCGTCAAAGTGGAAATTTTTAATCAGATTGTAGGTACTAGGTACCTATTTCGAAGCTTTGTTCCAGCGTAAATTATATAAGAGAAATGTTGCTTAAACTCTCAACCACTTCTAAGCTGAAACTTTGTTCTTCTTCGTCAAATTAATAAAAGTTTTAATTGAATCCTAACGGAAAGCAATTTTGCTCGAGTATCAAGCTAAAGAATCTGTTGTCTTTGATAACATGACGATGGACAAAGAACAGACGAAATATTCCTCGGCGACATTTGCCTCAAGATGTATCGCTCATTTTGAGACAGGTTAAGGCAGCCCAGGCGCAATTCGTTCCCACTTGCCTCTAGTGGATACCTAGCTTAAGAGAACTAGAATATACATACAATTAAAGATATAGTTGAATCTCTAAATTGCTTTTGATTCAAAAAGGATGCATCTATTTACTTTTGCAACTACTTAGTCAATTTTATGTTCATCGATAGAAGTTTTTTGCCAGTTGTGTACGAACATAATTTAGTAGGTAGCTCGTCGTTAGTGTATAATGTAGGTATGTAATAAATATGTATTTACGATTTAAGATTTAAGATCTATTTCCCTACTTAATTACGGTAAAAAGTAACACGAACTCGTTTCTGAAATCTGATCTCAGTATCACATCAAAATCAGTTCAGAGGTTTTACCGTTAAAAGGTAACAAACAGTGGGACAAATACATTTTCGTATTTATATATTTTTTGCTCCTGTATCTTTTTGCGTTGAATTTTATTCCATTGCACCATTCACATTTCATTTAACAGAACTAATAAATCGTCACAATAACCGACTCCCTTCCGTTTTCCGGTCACGCCTCGCGCCTCGACAATCCGCTTTTCAATGTGTATCTCATTTCTAGTTCGTTCGGATTTTGAACCACTATGTTTTCCTCTTAAAATTTCATGTCAACACTGCGACATGTCTTCAAATGTCGCAGTTTAGGTCGCAGTAGATAATAAGTGTCTTGTGACAAATTATCATCATCATTCCTATCATCAGTATTTCCTATTCTATCCTACTTTTAATATTATAAATCCGAAAGTGTGTCCATTTGTTTGTTTATTAATTCTTTACATCTTAACTACTCAAACTGTTTCTACGTTTGTCGCAAAGCTTAGACACTAGATAGGTAAATTAATAATTCCTAAAGTTCAAAATAATAAATAGTTATTTCTTTCTAAGTGTTTCTGTATCTGCCTAACTTTTGCATATGCCTAAGTTTAAAACGAACACAGCCAAAAAATTGTCCTTTCATATCTTTATTGTAGGGGATAAATAAAATAATAATAATAGAGTTATCCAACATTGTATTTCTTGTCACGTCAGTGCAATTCTCTCGAGTTTCTGCTTACGTTTCTGTGAATTTCTTATTCCTGATACTTTTTCACAATTGCGTGAAAGTATTGATAAATTGTATCAATACGAGTGGCTATGGATTACGACTTAGGACGTGCTTGCGATTCCTTTGTTCTCCGCCGGGTCGATTTTTCTAAGAAGCGATCCGTCTCGATTTGTTCAGCTTTTCATTGTTAAAAAAATTCTAGAAACTTCTTGTTCACCCTATTATAATTTTTTTTCGACAGCGACGACGAAATAAAGTTAATTTAAAAGTTACAAGTTCATTGTGTAAAGTGACGTAAATAACTTACAAGCAATAAAAGCTGAAAATCTGTTTAAGAATGTTTAAGTTAAAAATAAAAGCAATTCCTCTGTTGAACATAAGATTTATTATATCAAACGACACCTCCCGGCCCTTTGAAGTCGCTAGAAAGGAAAATAAATTCCCATTAAGCTTTTAATTAAAACGTTGAAACTTTATAATACCGAAATGTCTTTGAACACAAAGAATTTTGTATCAAGCAACGAACGATGTTTATCAGAAAATTAAATGAGAATTATAATAATATAATAACTGGAAACATTTGTAATTATATTACGGTAGCTAATAACACTTTTTAACGAAGTTATATACAACAATTAGGTAAGTAGATGGCCAGTTTTTTTTGAATTGTAATTCCCTAATCTAGTGCTACTAAGACTTCATAGGTATGATCGAGTCACGAATAGAGTATAAGAACAAAAGAAATATTATAGGTACAATATTATGTAACATTATTCTTGGAAAATGTACGAAATAAACATACGACCAGCATACAACTACGCATACAAATACATAAGATAAGAACCTTTTATTTATGTTTTATCATCTCATCTCCATAGAGAAATGTATGACGTTAAAGTGTATTTCCAAACTTCAAAAGCTGTTCGTACTGTTCGTTAATAGGATTAATACATTGACTTATATATTACTTCGTATTATTTAACATTATTAACGTATAACGTTATTTACATCAATGGATTAATATTAAATGAAACATGATCAGATACGGTGTAAAAGCTATTAGTGGAAGCCGTAGAGGGCCGTGTGATCTCCTATTAATACCGTGGACGCGGATAACAACGCTAACAATGTGATAAAGCCGCCCGGCGCACGTCGCACTCCCTCGCAATAACTATAAACTATCAACCACAAACGTCTGCCATCTTGTAGCCGGAGTCGATGAAACCTAAGATGAAACATCCACCTCTCACTCGCACCCCCTGGGGAGCTGTAACTTGTCTCCTTCCACCCCAACTTGTGCAGACGAGCGTCAAAGACGCGGGTGAACTGATCATATCCCAGTGCGGGTTGTCCCGTTCCTATCAATTTAACATTCATACAAGAGCATCGGTTTCGATATTCGTCGCTCAACTTCTTGGCATGCGTTCAAAGAGTATGGTTAAATATTTCATAATTTCATATAGTATTTTGTCGTTTATTTCATGTATTACTGTACTCTTCCATTTTTTTGATAGGACATATTATGCTTTTCAACCGAAATTACTAAAAATGGAGCTAAAAATATTATTAGAGAAGTCCATTTTTATACCTTTTTGATTTACTAAACTGATTTTTTTTGATTATGAATGAGATTACTTTTTGACCCTACCTGTGCAGATGTATTTTTGTTTAGGCGCAAAAATATCTTCATCCGCTATTGGTTGTTCCGTTCGCGAGTCGCGACATGGTGCTGTCCGCTGTTATAAACGTCGATCGAGATATTATTATAAGTAGTATGTTCTTGTAAGAACATAAAGCCGCAAGGTCTGTATTTCATTGGTGAATACTGATTACTACAGCGAGACTATGAATATTGCTACACTAACAACTGAAGCTACACTAACGAATATTGTCGGTGTTACTTATTGTAGTATTGGTAAACATAAAATCATGTTGCGGAATTTCTTTACCTTTGTTATTGAATCAGAGAATTTGCCGACTGTAGAGACGCCAATAGTTTTGTTTTAAAATTATACAATGCCTACTCATGTGTTATCTATACTTACTAATAAATAAAATTGAAGTGTCTGTCTGTAATTTCGAAATAACTACCTCATATTAATCTCATATGGTTATATGAACGGTACCATAACCGAATCACACGTTTTTAAAATTTTTGTCTGTCTGTCTGTCTGTTTGAACGGGCTAATCTTCGGAACGGCTGAACCGATTTTGACGGGACTTTCACATGCAAGTAGAAAATTAACCAGGGAGTAACATAGGTTACTTTTTAACCGACTTTCAAAAAAGGAGGAGTTGTGTTTTTCTACCTATGTACAACGATATCTCCGAGATTTCTGAACCGATTTGGGTATTTTTTTTTAATCGATAGAAATACATTACGACCCTGTTTTATAAAAAATTTGGATTCCAACTCCTCAATCCTGATGCTGTAGGGGACATGATCCCCAAAACTAATGGGATTTAGAAACTTTCGGTTATTTAAATTGATATTGGGGGTACCAATTAAAGACTTTTTCTTTGAATAAACTCAAGTAGGTACATATCCAACTCCTCAACCCTGATGCTGTAAGGAATTGCATTCCGAAATCGTGGGGATCCCACAGGATTTTTCCGTTTTGGGGACGGGTTAATACAGATAAGCTACTTTTTGTTCTGTAAAATCAAAAGTTCCCACGGGATTTTTAAAAACGTAAATCCACACGGGCGAAGCCGTGGGCATCATCTAGTTTTAAATACAAAAATGGAACTTTTAATGCACTGTGTAGCCTGCGTAACTGCAAATTGTTACGTAAACAATTTATACGGCGCTCGTCTACGTAACTTCGTCGTCTGAATACCTCCTCAGCTTTGTATTCTCCTGGTATTGGACTTTAAATTACAAGAATTAATCCAGACGAGTACTTTGCGTCCTGAGGGATGAATGGGTATTATTGAGTTTTACTGTATTTATTTATGGTAAGAGTTACACGCGAAATGCTAATAACGAAGCCAGCGACACATCATTTATCAGGATCTAATAAATAATTAGGAAATGACAAATACACCTACAAACAAACATGACTCCTAAAACCCACGTGTTCTGTTAAAAAGTGATTTCTTTTTGCGTTGTAACTTGTAACAAAGACTCTCTATATAGCTGAAACAACAACGGCGTGCTCAATCAACCGAGAACGCACGAGCGCTATTATTGAGCACATGTTTACTATTTGAAGGAGTCGTTAACGTTCTTCAACGCATTATTTTACCTACTTCGTGTTTTTCCTTTGTATTTATAATTTTATGGAGGAACGTTTGCAACTGTAATTTATTTGAAAATACTGACGTAGGTAACTACGCATGATTTACCCCCACCTTTTGTAAGGCTTTTCAATTTTTAATTAGTGAATCAACCTACCAATCGTAGATTATTTATGTACAAGTACATGTACGTATACATATAGGTACATATTGGGTTTCCAAAGGGGTGATTTCACGGTGATTCATTAATAACGCATTGGTTAATAAAATGAAATTAATGTTAAAGTAATCATTATTGTTTGTCAACGTTGTGTGGTAATATTACGATGATTGGCGTTTCTGTTAACCGATCAAAACCGACTGCTTGTCAATTTTGACGTATATTCAATATTCATTGATTTAATTAGCCTTTCCGAACCTGGATAAGTCTGACATGCATATGTGTATAATGCGTATTCCGACCTCGTATCTGAGATAAAACGATGCTAATATGCTACACTCGTAGATGTAAGTGCGCAGTGAATAGTCCAATCTAATGCAATAGTATAGCCTCTAAATAATTAGTATGGCGATCACAAAACACTTTCTCAATGGCGCGGTGTAGCATGAATTATTTATGGAGGCGGGTGGGAAGCCAAGGCTCGACTCAGTGCTCACTGCTCACTGCTCACCATTTCATTGTCATAAATTTTCTTTTTCTTCTATTGTGGTCGCGATCATCACAACCAATAGACGTCCACTGTTGGACTTTTTGAAGGTTAACCCATTAAACGGTCTTGTGCCACTTGTATCTAGCAGCTTCACATTTTTCACAGTTTTGATTAGGTACGTATAGAAATCCGAATGTAGTTCTCTCCATTGGCTTGCTGATTGTGTTTTTATAGGTCTATATTTATTATCTTAAGCCTATCATAATCGATGGACCGGCGATATCGGCAAAAACAACTGACATGCATTAGCACAAATGTCACGATTATTATTGTGGGATGTAAAAATGTAGAATGAATTTTATTAATATACTCATTCAATGCAAATTTTTGTCGCACAAAAAGCGCGAGGCGATACATAAATTTTAATCGAAAACCCCAACGTTATCGCCAGTAACGGAGTGACATGTATTTATTAAGATTTTAAAGCGTCGAGGGCGGGTCTCGGTCGACGGATTCGCAAACTGTAATCAATTACACACACCGTTGGTCGGCGCGCTTTTTCCGCGGCGTAATGGATACCGCGGCACAAGTATTGGCAATGAGTGCGGTTATGTACACGAGGCGGTTCTCGCACGGATGCCTCGCCAAGTGTGGGCTAAGCTACGCTCTGCTCGTGTGCACTCGGCTGTTATTTTTTGTTCGTGCATGTGTGGCTTGGAGCTCCCCCGGCGCGGCGCGAACCGCGTGGCATGGAACTCGCCATTTTTTCGAGGCGAACGCGGCTTGCGTGCTCGGAGTCGTTTTTTCGCCCTCTTTCTCTGTTTTATTGTTTTCGTTAACAAAATGAGCGGTTATTATGGCTCACTACTCATCTCGTCTACCTAGAGTTCTCGATATATTTTCCGATATAGCAGCGCTATTGAAATTCTGTTGCCGTTTTAGTTTTTTTGCTCTTCTATTAAAGCAATTTGTTTGTTAATTAAGGATTCGATCGGGCATCGATTTATATCGCTTAATGTATATAAATGGAGGGATTCAGCCGTCGACGGGTCTCGAATTAGCATAAGGACGCAGAATTTAACTCGTCCGCCCAAATAAAGACGGAAAGTCATTTCCATATGTAAATCTCGTTTCGTTTTCAAGTAGGGTTGTCAAGTTCCAATAGCCACTTATGGGGACATACTTATTCCTCTAACTGTATTTGAAGAGGCCAAAGTACTAAGAATATGTTTCTTCATCAAATAGGTAGATATTTAAATCGTTTTCTTGTGAACGCTTACTTATACCATTCCGTAATACATAGAAGGTCATAAGTACCTATATGACCTTCATATAAATTCAAATATATCCAACAGCTCTTCATTCAGTGATAAAGTCCAAGTAGGATGAGTTTGGACATCTATTCAGTACAGTTTCGTCTTATTTTGAAGATTTTCAAATTATGTAGGTAATTTGAGCAGCAGAAATTCCTCTTTTGCTATTTCCGAATTTTATTTTTTTATGTTTATATCATGATTCCGAATCATATCTGTAATTGCATGAATTAAAAAAAATGTGTTAACACACAAATTGTTAGACCGAGGTTATTGAACTTTTGATGGATCTCTTAATGACAAAGATGTTTATATGAATCAGCTTTGCATTCAGCTGCCCACGAGAATACGTTGTATTGTTTTATTGTTAATGTTGCTTATTTTTTTTTAAGTAATTCGATGCCTGCCGATATCTTCTCAGCAGATTTTATGGTCCAGTGATAAAATTTTAATTGCCATTTGGCATAAAAAAGCTTAAAACATTAAGGTCAGATTAAGTCATAAAGTCAAATAGACTTTATTCAAAATTGGTACACTGTACACTTTTTGAACGTCAATATAATAAATTATTTACGAAAACTTAAAACTAAAACTAGGAGGATTCCAAACGCACCCTGCTCTGAGAAGAGCCCACAACAAACTTCACAACCATATTAAAACCACTTGTGCGAATATCTTGTGATGTCACTTTTTGACAAGTTTACTTGGCATTTCGGCAGCCCTGTCATGCAAATACGTATTTGCGTTATTACAAACGGCTTAATGATACTTGCAGAGCTTGTAAGTGCCCTCGGGTATTCTGTGAACTCGTATTTGTCATTCCGAGCTCAGAGAGTAAAATAATGGCTATGTTGTATCTCTGTCGAACAATATGGACACAGTTTTCTTTACAAGTACATGAAAATGGTAACTCCGAGTACAAAACTTTACCTAATCTATTTTGTTTTGTGAAATACTTATGTCTATTTACTGTATTTGATTGTTTAATTTAGGTTTCCTGTAATTTTTTCATTTTTATGTTCCGAATGTTCTGTAGTAGAAAACTGTAGTCATTTGTTTGGTTGTACAATGCATCTACCTATTATCAAATTTTCGTGCCTTGATATCGATGTTTCTCTTCACTTTGGCACGTTGAAAATAATAATCACGATTATGACAAAAGTTTAATTAAAGCAAATTACGCATAATATGCCGCGTAAAAAAGTCGTTAAGTAAGAAATTCTATTTCTAAAATTAATTGATGTTGTCATAATGACCGCATACTAATAGATAGGTAGTTCAGAGTTAAGTACATTCAAAACTACGGTCCGCGATCGCAAAATTAACATAAATGAGGCCCATTTGCCCGTTCACATACGAAATAATTGATACTTATCATTGCTTTTTATTAGTAACAGGTTTAATTAATTTTGCAAATAAATACGCTTTGCACGCGGGCTTCATTCGACGTGATTATATTTCAAACCACAATATATTTTAAAACAAATATTAATTATAAACAATATTATGAAATATGCGGCCGGCTTGTACTCGTTTTAATTTATTATACATGAGCGCACTTCAAATGATTCATCCACTGTTTAATCCAATTTGTTTTCGCTACAAATTCCTATGATTATATTATAGCGTCACTTACTAAAATTAATATTGTAAATTCAATATAACCTGGAAATGTACAACAATATTTTCAGTAATAAATACGGGATATTTCAAGTAAGTTATGATAACAATTACCTCATAATATGTTGCCCATATCGTATTGATATTTTATTTTATAATATCTATGTCGTTTGTGCCTAGCGTGCCGAAATGAAAGAATTTATGTTTGAACTGACATCATAAATTACATAGGTATATCTTAGTACATATTTTTGTTTTCATATTCGAGTAAATACTTTTCTTTATCTTTGTGACTCGCGACTTTATCCGCGTACTGTTTTCCCGTGAGACTAAGATTTTGCGCAGTAAACGTAGCGTCTATGAAAGCTATCTTCATCCGACATGGCGATCTATGGACGTATACATATCGTTTTCTAGAAGGTGTAAATACTTACAGCTTTTGCGATATACATGGACTCATTTTAAAGGTTAAAGGATGATGACAACGATTCCATCGTGGCAAGTTGTAATTAATCATCCTATTACGAATACATGGGAGGCGTTCACACCAGCCGAGTGCGCATAGGAGCCGCGCTGCTGCAGTCCTGCACTGAAGCTTCGCGCTCCGAAGTGTGACGTGTTTCATACAGTTTCTTGTATGTATTAAAAATCATACACGTTCACGCGCGCGTTCAGTGTGACGTCCTTCCATTTTGTTTTCTATGCCCAAGCTTGTAGAAGGCCATCAATCATCATAGTAATCAACAAATAGACTTCCACTGCTAGCTCACGGTTCTCTCATAGGGACTTTCACACGCCGCTGTCGGCTCCACGCGACTTTTTTGATCTTGGCTGTCCATCTACAGGGGGTTCTACTTACACTGCTTTCCGATTCGAGGTAACCACTCATAACAAAATAATATTATATACTCCAAAGCCTACAAAATAGACGCGGTCGTAAAAGTAACAGCAAGCATAGACGTAAGGTACTTTATACTCTATTTATAGAGTGTAGGACATACGAGTAGGAACCATATAACACGGAAACCTCTCGTATACTTGACCCGCTTACGCCGCGCCGGCACACGGACAGCTTTCTTAACGTTTTCCAATATTTACACCGCGTTGCACACCACACCTTCTCGCTTTATGCCCATGTTTACTACATCTTTGTCATGATACGCCTTTAAAAGGCATGGGATTTACGAGCGGAATCACATGGGTGTACACTGTACACATAAAGACAATAAACAATGCAAAATCCATAGCAAAAATTCGAAGATGTATAATTGTTTTTTTTTTGTAATTTCTATACACCCTCAACTAGTCAACTTAAAAACTTTTACAATGTTAATAGATGTAGATATATTTTAAATAATATAAGGTATGCTTGTATTTGTTCCTCTAATAGTTGAATTTATATTATTGTGCTTTTAATTAAACTTCACAACTCACATCAAATTAGATATAATTTGATCAAAAGATAATAAATTCTAATTACTTTGTAGTTATAATAAAATCAAGTTGTAAATTGTTCTCCAATTTAATATAGATAATAAATTATCTTGCTACAGCTATATTACTCGAGTCTCCGTAAGATACTAAGATCCTTTGTGGTTTGTGTTTCTGTAATGACAAGGGATTTCGTTATAAGCGTTAATAAATGTTTACATTAAGTTCACAGGGCAAATAAATAATAATACATAAATAAATAAATAATTAAATCATTGTTTTATACGGAATACTATTGACGGCAGCCTTTATTATTCGGTACGTTTTATCCTCATGTTTGCCTGGTATTTGTTACAATGTCAATAATTGTAATATGTAAATGTTCTTCTAAACGCAACTAATTAAGTTCTCGCTTCACATGGCATATAAATAATACCTAATCAATTAAATTAATACATTATTTAGTATTTGCCCAGTGCCCTACATAAAGTCCGCGTCGTCTTTATTATACCCGTACGTTTTCATCGTCTAATTACGTGGCATTTGTTAATGTCAATTGGAACGAACACACATTATTTATAGTGAGATTTATACTGTAAATTAATACATCCCCTGCAAAAGGAAACCCGTTTGAGAACTTCTTAATGCCACGTATAAATACAGCTGATGTAGATATCACATTATAGATGGTAATCGATGGAATAATGCTTTTATGGCGATAATGTCGTGGCATTTTTCATAGTCTTACCTTAATTATTATTGTGATTATTATAATGCCACGTTTTTATAGATGGTAAGAAAGCTTCCTAACGTTCCGCATAACTAAATGACATCATGACAAATCCATTATGGTAGATATTTTTGGTGATATGATGAGCGCTGTGGCCTTATAGGGTTCCATTTTTTACCATTTTTGTATGGAACCCTAAAAGTCAGTTAAGATTTAATAATTTAGGCACAATATTATGCCAATCAAGATTTAAGATTAGTTAAACCAGTTTTAAAATTAATTAAAGGCTAATTTTGACAAATTAAATTATTATTTATACGTAGGTAAAACAAACCCCATTAAAATATTATAGGTTAATTATGCAAATTCTCTTGCATTCTGTGCGCGCTAATTAAGAGTTAAGAGTTAAGAGCTAATTTTAAACTATTCCAGTCAATTATAATTTATAATAGTTTGTTAAATCTAATTTGGAATAATTAGAACGACCTGATTTAATTCCCTATTCGGGCAGACCCTATTAAGCGAGTGTTTATTAGAAATTTGAAGATTTCGATGTCCTCAAAGGGAGCGTACTCGTAACCTACCCACTTATGCAGCCTCGACTTAAGGAAAATAGAGGTTTTAAAAATTTGAGGTCAAAATATACTCATAAACAAGGCTGCTCGTCTGTTTCGTTCGTTCGTTCACCAAACGCATCGAGCGGCAAAAACCGACTAAATATGATACATACAAATTACAAAAGCTATACAACTACCAAGTTACAGTAGGTACAAGTAGCTATAAAAGTACCTTTAATATATAGTAGCAATAATAAAACAGAATCTCATTGAAATTGAATTTATAGGAGAGCGAGAGCGCTACTTTCGGATTTAATCTGTGAAATATTTGAAAGAAATATTCTTAATAGAATTTTTGGGGAGTTTGAACAACGTTCGACGTAACAGGTACGTAGTCTTTGATGTTATAATTTCTTTTGAACACGGGCGGTCGCGTCGCTCCAATTTTTATTTAAAATTTCATTTTAAATCCAATTAGTTTTTTCAAGTGCCCTGTTTGTTGGCTTTCGTAACCTTTTCATTAATTATGTATGATTGTAATTGGTAATTACGTATTTTAAAATATTGTGGAGTTTTATCAAAGCACATTTTTCTTTCCAAAGTAATACTATTTTAATATTTTTACTAAATGAATTTATGTAATCAATAAAGGACATGGACAAGGCCTGTCCTTTACGACAATTGAAATTTCTGGTATCGATATGTTTGTTTATTGGTTTATCCTTCAATCACGCTACAACAGAGCTACGGATCGACATGATTTTTTGCATTGCTATAGTCAAAGTCCAAATATCTAGAAAGGGGCATACTTAGTATATTTTTTATCTCGAGAAAACAAATGGGTTTTCAAAAAAACTTAACTCCACGCGGTTAAGGCCTGGGTAAAAGCTAGTGAAATTGTAGTAGGTATATTATTTCGAATTAATAGAAAATATTATGAAGTTTAAATAATATGGTAACAGATAGTTAGGTACATACATGAAGTTTTCGTATCTGTGTTTCTCATGACAATATAAATAATTAATGCTTAGGTGATATCTACTTGAGTCTTGGTACGCGTGGATTTAGATTTTAATACCTTTTACAACTCTTTGTTTTCTATGGATAAAAACTATTCTGCATGTTATTCCACGATTTGAGCCTATGAGCCTTTCACTAAATTCGGTTTAACCGTTGAATCCTGATTGAGTAACTAACATCGAAACATCGAAACGAACTTTCGCATTTATAATTTTAACCGGTGCGTAAATCTGTCAATTATTTTTATGTATGGTAATGTCAAATCATGACTATTTCCCATAAGTTAATGTCCCCTTATGAAAACGTTATGCTAGTAAACGTTACCTAATTTGAAAATTATTTATACTTACGGCTGTCGTACGTACTAGTAGAGTGTACGTTAACCACTAAAGCCTAGGCAATTACTGCTTTATATTAGGTGTAATTATTATTATTAATTATCAGTCAATTTAGCTAACAATTTATAGTATAATTACCGTGGCGCGTGTCAAAGGACAATATTAATAAGCAATCACTTTATTAATGATTCAGCTATGTCCCTTTGATAGGACATCAAAGCCTGTTTGAATTTGATTATGAGCCGCTGTGATAGACACGTATCGATACCGATAATATTACAATTGTTGCTTCAACACGAACATTAGGTATTTAGCCCAATCAATCTACGAAAAATAAAAATAAAAATTCTTATAATTTTGGAAATTGGCCCAAAGAACACTTTAGGCCAATCTCCAAAACTATAAGAATTTTTATTTTTATTTATTGATTTTGGCAGTAGATTGACTGGGCTAATTAGGGAGGTAATTTTAAATGGGTCTGTAAAAAGGAACTGTTGAGGCTTCAGTTATTCGTCTCAAATGCTGAAGTTATAAAATTCTCATATTGTTCTTTAGGTGGAGGCATCGTTTTCGTAGCTTAAGTTATCAGTTGACATACATACCTAATGCCTTTTTGCCTATAAAATAGTTTTGCATTTGCTAAATGTACCAAATTATCCACGATTGCTAAAAGAATATTTTGTTATTCAAACTCAAAACTTTCATTTAAATGGACTTGTACAAGCTCTTTTGAATATGAAATACTGACTTCTGAAGACGCCTATTTAGTTTTAATGAGGAACTCAAAAATGCAGCTCGAAGTCAGACTCGCGCATACTATAAAAGCGATGTCACATTACGTAAGCACTTGCCGGGGGAGGGGGGGCGTTCGCGGGGGGTAGGGGAAGTGGGGGCTTAATTTGTTTTGCTGCAGAGGCAGACGCCCAGCGAAAACATTTCCGAACAGACTTTATCGTTGTAGCTACACTGCGCGCTGATCTCAGATTCTCTATGACAGTGAAATCGTAACTAACTAAGACACTTCTATCGATAAACGACTTTAATTGATGTGATGTTGTCATTTAAAGTTTTTCAATAATTGAATTATTTGACAGTGACTAAGTAATTAATTAATAATAATCGTTGCAAGAATCCTTTTTTATACCCGACTACGGCAAAGCCAAAAGGAAGGGTTATGATTTTAGCAGTCTATGTATGTATGTGGCCGATTTTAGTATGAGATTTTGTGTGTACCACCGTAGCGTCTAAACTACTGGGCCGATTTTGATGAATGAGGTGTCAATTAATTCTTTGTTATGGTCCGGGTGACATAGGCTACTCTTTAAATATACGAAAAAAATCGAGAAGCAACGTGCGAGCGGCAAAAGTTCATTATTATTTTGTTTCGGATAGACATAACAGATGGCGCCACTACCTGCTTGCCCCGCGATTTCGGGTTTCGCTTGCGTAGTGGGGTTTTAGTTTACGAACTTTATTCTTGTCTAGCATTGAACATCATTCTGTTGAGAAGACGTCGACTACAACAAAATGCTCGTAATGTTCATTTAGAAATTAATATGGGATTTCATATTTTTATACAATGTGAAGTATGAAAGAGCCAAGAGTTTATCTCTTGTTTCAGTACAGAATCCCTTCAAATTTTCCGACTGGCTCTTGGACCATTCCGGTAGTGCTCCGTTGAATTGGTCTCGTCATGCGCTTTCTTTGCACGCGCCACGCTCATAATTTCATTTTCTTCACTGGGGTAACATGAAGCGACTGAGTTCATTTCATAACCTATAATGCTCTCTGTCTCTTTCTGTTAACGTGAGAGCAAATAGGACGGGTTTTCGGAGAGGCTATAAAAATTTGTCCTCATCGGAATTTCACCTCTGCAACGTTCGTGCTAAACGCAGTTTTCGGTTGAACGCTTTATTGATGGCGCACTATACTATAGAACTACATATTCACACGGTTCCGGTCGTAAGGAATCGAATTGAAGAAAAACAAGCTAAATTTTTGATTGTTGTTGTCTTTTTGGGTCTGCTAAAATTACATCAGCAATATTGATAACAACATTGCTTAACAAATAAAAGAAAAATGTGCGCTATCTATACTAATAAATAAAATTGAAGTGTCTGTCTGTAATATCGAAATAACTACCTCATATTAAGCTCATATGGTTATTTGAACGATACTATAACCGAATCACACGTTTTTAAAATTTTTGTCTGTCTGTCTGTCTGTCTGTCTGTCTGTCTGTCTGTCTGTCTGTCTGTCTGTCTGTCTGTTTGAACGGGCTAATCTTTGGAACGGCTGAACCGATTTTGACGGGACTTTCACATACAAGTAGAGAATTAACCAGGGAGTAACATAGGCTACTTTTTTAACCGACTTTCAAAAAAGGAGGAGTTGTGTTTTTCTACCTATGTACACCGATATCTCCGAGATTTCTCAACCGATTTGCGTAATTTTTTTTTTAATCGATAGAGAAACATTGCGACACTGTCCTACAAAAAATTTGGATTCCAACTCTTCAATCCTGATGCTGTAGGGGATCTGATCCCCAACACTAATGGGATTTAGGCACTATCGGTTATTTAAATTGATATTGGGGATACCAATTAAAGACTTTATGGTTGAATGACCTCGAGTAGGTACATGTCCAACTCTTCAACCCTGATGCTGTAAGGAATTGCATTCCGAAATCGTAAGGATCTCACGGAATTTTTCCGTTTTGTGGACGGGTTACTACTTACTACAGATAGGCTACTTTTTGTTCTGGAAAATCAAAGTTCCCACGAGATTTTTACAAACCACACGGGCGAAGCCGTGGGCATCATCTAGTCATTAATAAAAATTTTAACGTGCATTCTTTATTCTATTACTTTGAGAGCGATTCGAATAAAACATGTAATAAAATGGTAAGGCATACAAATTATATTAAGTATATGGGTTTATAGGTAAAAAAAGAAATTATTTGAGAAAAGGATTGAAGAAGCATTAATTAACCATTCGTTTATGAAATTATCTACCTACATGTAAATTAAAGCATTGTGTTGAGATTGAGATTGAAAATAGGAATTTCTAGTCAATGTACTCGAAAGGAATATGAAACTAAAACAATATACATTATAAAAATTATTTACACAATATACATTATTAAAATAATATACATTATGAGCTATTTTTGTGTAAATAACGAATATTTTTTTTAGTTCATTGGTTAAAAAAAGACATGCCTTTGAATAATTGTGAATTATCAATTATTATTAGGTACATTGTATATGTTATGTGTAAGTAACAATATTTTTTTTAAATAACATAATACCAAAGATAATACCTATTACCACTACAGTCCTTTTAGTTTTACTGACTATTGGAGTCATCCTCTCTTATTGGAGAGAGGGATGTAGAGCTTAGACCCAGTGCACTCTCCAATGCGGGTTAGCGGGCAATGATATTAAGATATCCTAAAATAGAAAAGGCATTACTGTTTGGGTGTTGTTTAGACAATTTGAAAGAGATTTAGCAGTCGTAGAAGTTTCCTGGTTCATTTATTATCTCGATGTCGACGTAGAGCCAGTAAAGAGACGAGCTCCGGAGCTGCCGCCACTCGCCACCCTCCACACGATTTATGAGCGAAACTCGTTTTAATTCCGCTAACAGCACTCCCCTAATTTAAATGTTAATTTTTTAACAATTTAGCGCCGTTTCGAGAGCTTGTTATAAGTTGTTTCACGTCTGTATTCCAGTTTGTCTTTTGGACGAATCAATGGCGGATTGTGCATTTGAAAACTTTTCTTACCATTTTAAATTAAGTAATGATTATTATGTACCTACCTAAGTTGTATTAGATAATGATTTAATTTACGCAAAAATTTCCGCCATTTAGAACATTGTGACTTACCTATATGTTTTTAACAGTTATATATAATAGGTAGATAATAATTATATTATGTTTGGTCCTAATAACGTATAATGTCCGGATGCGAATTCTTGAAAAAAATCTTAAAATTTTAGATTGCCTGAATGCTTACAAAATAACTTTAATATTCATATAATGGAGGCAATAAATCGTTTAAGCCTGCGTTTATTTATTTGCTGCGTTTACCAGCATTCCGATCCGGTGGTTAGATTCTTGACATGTCATAAGAGCCACACGTTGGCCTACGTGAAATAAACGATTTTGTATTTTGAATTTTGAATTAAATTTTTAAATTCCGCTAACAACATTCCTCACGATTAAATATCAAACTTTAACAATTAAGGGCCATTTCGCGGGCTTGTGCGTGGTCGCGTGTCCAAGAATGGCGGAATTGCCTTTTAAGAGAGAGCGCTCACGGAGCGGTTCGCACCCGCGCCCGCCGCGGTTGCGGGCCCGCAATACTCGAAATTCATACAAATGTCGAGTGCAAAACTCACGACGCGATTTACTCCCGCAGAGTTGGCGGTTGCTCGCGGCTCCCGCAGAACCGGCGGGCAGCGGGCGCCCGCGAGCTTTGCGGGCGTCGCCCGCAAGCTCTGCGGTTTTTTGGCGGGCGCGATCGCATTTTTCTTATAGGAGGAGCTGGCGAACAAAACGGTATAGTTGCATCAAACTAAAGAGTAAGAGTCTTTATTTGCAAAAATGTGGTACAAATATTATGGATCTTAAAGCTTATTGTCTTCCAACACAAATGTGTTGGAAGACAATAAGCTTTAAGATCCATTCAATTTGCACACTAATTTAACTAATAAATTAGTGTGCAAATTGAATTATTGATTTTAAGACTAAACAAAATGACGTAAGTAGCTTACATGTCAACGTTCTAAAGATATAAATATAAAATTAATTGCAATAAATAGAATTTATGTCATACCTATATTCTTTTAAATTGTAAAAACATTTCTCCATGAGCCAGTTCTTTAGTTTTACTTTAAAAGTTTGAAGAGGCATGGCCTGTATTGATTCAGGTAACCTATTAAATATTAATTATTAAATATTAATATTAAACTGAATGACATACTTACAGTGAGCTTTGGCGTGGATTTTTATTTACCCATATGTAGTTTGTGACTTTATTGAACATAATAATATGTTAAATTCAGTTTGCTATCTCATATAAGTTAACGGAAGCAATAATTAATTAATATTGCAAGCAATAACTTGTTTGTGTAAACACATAACTCCAGAAGCAGACTATCAATTAATATTAAAACTAAATCAAACTATTATTAAAATATCTGCGTTTATCACCCGCACATAACTCAATTTATATCAACTCAGAGATTAGTTTAACTGAGATCTATTTTCAAATATATTTTATACTAATTAATTAATTACACTCAGCCAAGTCCAAAATGGCAGCATTTATTCGATGAGGGTGTGATTGCTATCGCAGCCCTCAATCAAAATATATCACGACCTAGACGCTGAAGCATCTAATAGTCGGTTGAGTCTTTGGAGGAGACTCAATTCATGGCTTCGAATTACCCGTATTTATACCAATAATTCAAGATGGCGGTTCGGTGCCACTGAATGAATCAAATGTCAGTTAATTCTAACCTATTTCAATTATGAAATTAATAATTCGTAAACCATTTCTAAAAATTCTAATTGATTTTCAACAATAATCTATCATTTGTAAGTCAGTCTGACATTTGTAAGTTAGTTTAGGCCAATTTCAACATAAATTGTTTAAAAACTTTATTAGTGAATAAAGTTTTTAAATGATAAACTTTTTAATTAAAAAAAAATTCTTAGTAAAAAAAACAAATTTTTCTTCTGAAAAAGAAATAATCATTTTGATTGACAAAGTATGGAAATTAATCCATTTTGAACGAAAACGTGCTCGATTATTTAAATCTTTCGAAACTTTATTGTAATTATGCCGTTATGATCGAAACCACGACCTATGGATGCAATTTTGATACAGTTGCGGGCCGTTTTAAGAAAAATTAAGTTGATATTCTTATTCAGCAAGCCAAAGACCATCGGATTAAAAAATATAACATTTTGTTCGCCAGCTCTTCATATATAACTATAACCGCCGGTCTTGCGGGCGTCGCCCGCCAACTCGGCGGGCGACGCCCGCAGCCGCGGCGGCTGCGGTCCCGCAAATACAAGCGGGCTCGTGAGCGCGCTCTCTCTAACCTCTCTCCCGCAGCCGCGGCGGGCGCGATTCCAAACCGCTCCGTGAGCGCTCTCCGTAAAACAATTCCAATCTATACTAATAAATAAAATTGAAGTGTCTGTCTGTAATATCGAAATAACTACCCCATATTAAGCTCATATGGTTATTTGAACGCTACCATAACCGAATCACACGTTTTTAAAATTTTTGTCTGTCTGTCTGTCTGTCTGTCTGTCTGTCTGTCTGTTTGAACGGGCTAATCTTCGGAACGGCTGAACCGATTTTGACGGGACCTTCACATACAAGTAGAGAATTAACCAGGGAGTAACATAGGCTACTTTTTTAACCGACTTTCAAAAAAGGAGGAGTTGTGTTTTTCTACCTATGTACACCGATATCTCCGAGATTTTTGAACCGATTTGCGTAATTTTTTTTTTAATCGATAGAGAAACATTGCGACCCTGTTCTATAAAAAATTTGGATTTCAACTTCTCAATCCTGATGCTGTAGGGGACCTAATCCCCAAAACTAATGGGTTTTAGAAACTTTCGGTTATTTAAATTGATATTGGGGGTAACAATTAAAGACTTTATCGTTGAATGAACTCGAGTAGGTACATATCCAACTCCTCAACCCTGATGCTGTAAGGAATTGTATTCAGAAATCGTGGGGATCCCATGGGATTTTTCCGTTTTGGGGACGGGTTCCTACAGATAAGCTACTTTTTGTTCTGGAAAATCAAAAGTTCCCACGGGATTTTTAAAAACCTAAATCCACACGGGCGAAGCCGTGGGCATCATCTAGTATAAGATAAAATTCAACGATATGCCGCGCGCCGACCCACTTATAAATAATTCGTGTTCAGGTTAACGTTATAACAACATGCCCCATTATTGAATTGTTAATTTTTCATAAAAAGCGGGCATTTACCCGCTTAGCGAGTTTTTCATGGGTTGTCACGCGTTCGACAATATTAAACATATTGCATTCCAAATTATTAAGTATAAAAAAAGTTGATGTGAATACGAATATAAAACTGTTTATTATTTAAATGCTATATTTTTTTAAATAGTTGTTGGAGATTGTTGGAGATTATTATCTTCGTGTCTTCTGCATCCAACTTTTGCGAAGTTCGAGTAATTTGTGCCCTATGGACCCACTCGAAACTCACAAAGAACAGTTAATTTTAAATAACAGAAAAAAGACGTTAAAAAGAAACTAACATCCACGCAAAGTACTCCCATAATTTGAATATTAATTTTCAACAATTAAGGCTCTTTGTTTTGCGAATTTGTTTTGAAATGTCGACGATTAAGATTGGTCTGTGAGAACAAACCGAAACGTGATGTTTCTCGACGAGGCCTCCGATATTAATTATGGCCGACAAATGAATATAAAATGAAGTATTAAAAAGGTTTCTTGTTTTGGTTTCCGTAACATGTATACTACTATATAGCCTGGTCATGATTCATGACTTGTCATAAGATCCATTATTGATAGATTAATTAAATTACTATTAATGTCATCTTTCGGCATATCAAATCATAAATATGACAAGATTATTCTATGCGCTCGCGCTACTCACCTACTAACGCGCTACGCGCTACTAACCATTCTCGCAGAAACGCGTAAGTGACGCGCTTTTCACGGCGCATATGAAGTTCTTACCGCGAGGGAACAATTAAATCATGATTTAAGTGAAATTTCTAATACAAGAACGTCTAAAGCACCGTGGAAAGAGCGTCACTTACGCGTTTCTCCGAGAAGATTTTTGCGATTTGTTCACCTTTTAAGACAACTAAGGAAAAACAGATTGTACTTAGACTTCTCGTAGCTACGAGAATATTACCTATAGGTTGTGATTCGTAGCCATGTAAATCAAAAACTACAAAATAAAGTAAGCTAAATATTTGTGTTCTGCTCTATTTTTGAATTAAATCTTTGAGTGAAACGGGAGGTTTCACCGAGATTGGTTTCCTGTAGGTATATATATTTATTTAGGTATAGATATTACGAAGTAATAGTGATAACATTAATAGCTAGGATATTTAGCTATAATAGATTAGGTTTTTAATTGGTTTTTTTTAGCACCGATATGCTTTAAATACAAAAAAAACACCTCTATGTTAAATTATGGCTTTCAAATTAAGATACACAAAAACTTAATGGTATCTAATTGGTACCTGTTATAAAATAATTAAATAGCACAAACATTGATTGATCTTTACAACTCACTTAATATGACTGCCGTAAATTTTACACAGCGAACTAAAAGCCAAGGATGTAGGTATCCAAATTGATAATTTTATGACACTATTTGCTTGTAAATCAACGTTTCGATATTAATTTTGTTATTGATATAATGTATCTATATGTATATAAAATTCAATCTAACGTTTTTTTTATATGCATCTATAAAGTGAAATAAATAATATTATATTATTGACTTTTTGGATAGAAATAATGTTAAGATAAGTCCCATTGATCATAGCGTACTTTTTTACGAAAAGAGAAAAATGATTATATTACGATTTACGACGTATTATTATATCTACAACAGGAATTACTTTTAATTGTAGTGTGTTTTTTTTTTTCAGGTAAGTCAACGCCCGTATTTGGCAGTCGAATACACGGTGCTTCTATAATAATTGTCAAGATAATGTAAGTTATATACTCTAATAATATAATAAATAAACTACTATAATCATATTAGTATAAATGGTAGGATTTTCTCAAAATCCTGGGGAACTCGGGCAGGGCTAATTCGGTTTTACACTATTTCTAAACTAAATTAAAATAACAGGTCTAAATCTATTCCTATCTCTTTCACAATGTGTGACGAATTGGAGTAATTACAATTTAATGGAATTTTGATTGGAGGCCATTAATCGTATTTGGGATTAATTGTTATTTCATGTGGAACTTGTGACTGTTTGGTTCGTAATTAGAATACCTATGTTGTGTGGTAATTGAGGTTAACTGCTTATTTATTATGTACCTACTACTCGTATAAACTTGCGTTAGGTATGTGTTATGAGTATAACTGATACATTACGATTTACTTATTATGTCTAATCGACCCAGATAAAGAACTATTTTCTGATTGCATAATTGCATAAGACATAAGATAAACCTTAGGAACACTGAAATTGCAGCAAACGGAAAAACGTGAGCGGAAATACCCTCTGCAATGTTAGAGCGGAAGATAGTGACAGAAAATTCCCATTCATTTGTTAGAAGTATGCGTATAAACATAGAGAACATTAATGGGTCGAGAAACGTAATTAATTAAACGAAAATAAAATGGTCATTGCGCTGGTCGTCGGAGCACAATCACAGGACGATTAATCGAACTTATCGGATAACTTGATTTATTACACAAAGATTTTTGTATTTGCCGATAATCGATAAAAATAATTTCGCACTAGCTAGCAAAATGCCATACTTATCTATTTAATCTGGCATTCGATCCTAGTGGACCTGGCAGACGTCGTCCTGTCCGGTGACATACTGATATCAGCGCCACCTACCGTGTATGCCACACCCACAGACCAATATATATTTGTTACAAAAAATGTGATAAATGAAGAACCGCTCGACAGATTTTGTGCAAACTTCACATAAACCATCTACTAAATAGTCCGAACAAAGCCAAAACATTTGGTTTGGATAGGTGAGCCCGTTCTCGAGTTATAAAATTACAACGAAAAGTGGCATTAATTTTTATATATATATAGATTAGGAATACGCCATATCTGGACGAAACGCTCAAGAGAACATCCGAACGTGGAATCCCACTAGCTTTTTTCCTCATTTTTTACACAATAAGTATTATTTGTATTTTCAATTAACAAGTACACTTGTGCCAGCTAGTTCTATATTAGTTTAGTAACGATTGAGTGAAACATAAATTTCAACTAGCGAACACGTTCAATTTTCTAATTAGTCGAAATCACAGCTTCGCAAAATTAGTAACCAAAGTTAATCGCGTACTGGTGGCGGAATATTTAATCAAGCTCTGAGGTGAACATCAGAATAATCTGACGTAGTAGGTTGTAGCAAAATCCCTCTCACTTTATTCACCCAAGGGGGAGGTTTTCCTTCTTTGATCTCCGTGCATTTTCTTACCCTCGCCTTTAATTATTTCGCCTTTGAACCTCAGGCGAGGAGTGAATTTTAAGAGGAGGTAAAATGGACTCTTAATTGCGACAGACCATTCTGTTTGTGATAATTAATAAGTTTTTTGCCTTATGACGGATTTCATGGGCGTGAAATTGTTTTTTTTTATTCAAATTTTTCATGTCTATTTTGAAATAAAACTCGCCGTAACAGTCTGTTTTTAACCCCCGACGCAAAAACGACGGGGTGTTGTAAGTTTGACGTGTCTGTGTGTGTGTGTTTGTCTGTTCCCCTGTGGCGCTCAAACGGGTGGACCGATTTGAACCGATTTGACCGGGTTCCCCTGGCGTCCAGCATAGTCAGCAAGAGGGAGCAGCCGTGGTGGTTTTAGTTAGGGTATACCCCCACTAGGGGGGGAGTCCCACATAACCCCCGTTCTGCCCAAAGAACGGGGGTAGCCATAAAGCTTTCCACCACGAAAAAAAAAAAAAAAAAAAAGGACCGATTTGAATGCGGTTTTTTGGTTTGAAAGGGGAATTAGTCGAGAGTGTTGTTAGCTATGTTTGATGAAAATCGGACCAAGATGGCCGCCGCTACAAAATGGCGGATTACATATTTTATCACAACGCCCTCAATATGGGTATCAAATGTAGGTACTTGGCTAATCTATACTAATAAATAAAATTGAAGTGTCTGTCTGTAATATCGAAATAACTACCTCATATTAAGCTCATATGGTTATTTGAACGCTACCATAACCGAATCACACGTTTTTACAATTTTTGTCTGTCTGTCTGTCTGTCTGTCTGTCTGTCTGTCTGTCTGTCTGTCTGTCTGTCTGTTTGAACGGGCTAATCTTCGGAACGGCTGAACCGATTTTGACGGGACCTTCACATACAAGTAGAGAATTAACCAGGGAGTAACATAGGCTACTTTTTTAACCGACTTTCAAAAAAGGAGGAGTTGTGTTTTTCTACCTATGTACACCGATATCTCCGAGATTTCTGAACCGATTTGCGTAATTTTTTTTTTAATCGATAGAGAAACATTGCGACCCTGTTTTGTAAAAAAATTGGATTCCAACTCCTCAATCCTGATGCTGTAGGGGACCTAATCCCCAAAACTAATGGGTTTTAGAAACTTTCGGTTATTTAAATTGATATTGGGGGTACCAATTAAAGACTTTATCGTTGAATGAACTCGAGTAGGTACATATCCAACTCCTCAACCCTGATGCTGTAAGGAATTGTATTCCGAAATCGTGGGGATCCCACGGGATTTTTCCGTTTTGGGGACGGGTTTCTACAGATAAGCTACTTTTTGTTCTGGAAAATCAAAAGTTCCCACGGGATTTTTTAAAACCTAAATCCACACGGGCGAAGCCGTGGGCATCATCTAGTAAACTAATAAAGTGTAAATGGCTTGACTAGTAGAATAGCACTATGTAAATCCAAGATGGCCACCACCACAAAATGGCGAATGTCGGAGGTTTTTTAAATTTTTAATTTATACTTGTTTTATCGACGACGGAACATAATCCCATGTACCTACATATTATATTCATGGGATAATGTTTTATCATCGTAACAAAATATTTTCCTAATTATTATGGTCTGAAGTGGATTCGCAAGCCACGAATAATATGTTGGTATCTATTAGAGAACCTACACTATATGTATACTTATATATTCATAACTGACTACCCACATTGGGTTAAGATTTTAATAGAAAAAGAAAAAAAAGCAATTTTAAATTTTAATACTGCTGTCAAGACACTACTTCGATTCAAAGATTGTAAAATGTATACTACCCTTTTATGTGCGTTGTTATTAAAGTATCTTAAGTGCCTCTTTTATCTTACACAGGGCTTTGTTTAATGTTAAATTTTTATTATGAAAAGAAAAACTTACATTTACGACATTCTTGCAACTTTTCATAAGTATTTTTATATCCCTGCATTGAATGAGGTAATCTAAAAAGAATTTTTTTGAAGATAAATTGCTTTCATTTCGATAAAGTCTTAAAATTTTTAGTTTTAAGATATATATACATATATATATCCAAGGTAATAATTGTTGTAGCAAATTTTTATAAAGCAAATCATCAGCGTCGCTCCAAATTAATAAATGTACCAAATTATGTCGTGAATATTATTTTCCGTGTACCGAATACCCGTTATGACAATGTTTGTTTTTACGAGTACCTACTTGTTTACAGCATCCTCCTTTTTTGAAAGTCAATTTAAATTTTAAACTGTATCGTATAACTAGTTGATATATTATTATCTGTAACTAACGCAATGTGGCTATTACATTTTTAATATTTTTAACCCCCGACGCAAAAACGACGGGGTGTTATAAGTTTGACGTGTGTGTGTGTGTGTGTGTGTGTGTGTGTGTGTGTGTGTGTGTGCGTGCGTGCGTGCGTGCGTGCGTGCGTGCGTGCGTGCGTGCGTGCGTGCGTGCGTGCGTGCGTGCGTGCGTGCGTGCGTGCGTGCGAGCGTGCGTGCGTGCGTGCGTGCGTGCGTGCGTGCGTGCGTGCGTGCGTGCGTCTGTCTGTTCCCCTGTGGCGCTCAAACGGGTGGACCGATTTGAATGCGGTTTTTTTTGTTTGAAAGGTGAATTAGTCGAGAGTGTTCTTAGCTATGTTTGATGAAAATCGGTCCAAGATGGCCGCCGCTACAAAATGGCGGATGATATATTTTTTCACAACTCCCTTGATATGGGTATCAAATGAAAGGGCTTGACTAGTAGAATAGCACTATTGCAAATTCAAGATGGCCGCCGCCACTAAATGGCAAATGTCGGGGGTTTTTTAAATTTTCAATTTACACTTGTATAATTATATCTAAGGTGATAATGGTCGTGAACAGATTAGCCAACCCAGAAAGTCTCGTGAGCAACAAAATAATAATTTTAATGCATTGTTATAGTATCGGTAAAACGATAACATAGCTACTGCGATAGAGGCGTCGTAAAATAAATATTAAACAGCAAACAGTGTTGCGTGTGACGTGTCGCCGGCACCATCGTCGTCGCATAAAAAACTAATATTATTTAGAGTTTCCGACTCCCGCCCGTATTACAATATCATTGGGCCATAAACGGAATCATATTTCCACGAACCAACCAGGCAATTTTGACCCTTATCATCCTCAACCCTCCGGAATATGATTTTGTACCTTCGTCTGTAATTTTATTTCACCCTTCCTGCGACTGAGATTTTTTTGCGTACATAAGTACATTAAAATTTCGAGTGTTCCCGCGCCATCGACCGTGTTTCAAATAGCTAAGAAAAAAAAATCCAATGTAACATTTTAACTCGATTTGCTTGTTTTAATTATATTTATTGATAATGTTGGTGACCGCAATATCGACAAGGCTTCGATTGTAGCCCGTAGGTACAATCAGGTGGGAAATTGTTAATGTAATTACAATTTAATTTCATGTCACTCGAATTTTCGAATGTTGTGCGGTTTCGATCTGAATTAAAAAAGATTTTATTCTGATTCCCATTGTAACATTGTTAGCAAAAAGCTTTACGTAATTCGACGAACATTAATGCAAGAGTTCAGATTAGACTCTCAGCTAAGACTCTTTTGTACGAACCAACAATAAACGTCAGCCGTCAGGTATAATAATTTCTCTGCATAGCATTATGAAGATACGCCTACGCTATTTTGAGGCGTTCGTGTTTCATGATCATTAATATTTTTTAAAAGCCGTATTTATGCCCGTGGGTACGAGGCAGAAAGACTATTATTTTATTGAGGAAGTTGGCTCAGGTCGCTCGTTAAACGCCGACTGCGGCGATCAAGTTAATCCATTACCATTTTATACTGTCGTAAAGGTTTCACGACTCCCGTCAACTGTTCAAACTTTATTTGCTATATTATTTGTATAACCTATTCAATAATAATATTATCAATTGGTTATTAATCTGATGACAGTCATCGAAATTAAAGGTAACTTTTTAAAAAAGGAGAGCAAGCGAAAAATCCAATAGTCAGCTAGCTGGACGTGCGGTTGGTTGATTAATACCAAAAACATGAAAGCAAAAAAAAAAAAAATGGTAGCGAACACGAATAATCGCGGATAAAATACCAGGCAAGCAGTATCATGTAGGAGGTTGGTCGAAGTTTGCGTACGAATTACCCGGTAACAAGGCGAGAGGACGCGGTAATCCTGTTATCGGTTTGATATCCCCCGGAGCCTGTGGCACGGAGTAACCACAACTTTTAGAGCTCACTAAAAGCCAACTTAAGTTGGACTATACTTTAATTGTTGTTCCCTTGGTACGGAGATTAGCGCGTGATAAAATTTTCAATGGGATGCTCAACGTCTTTACTAATCCTGGCTTTTAAGCCAAGCCTCGCTTTGAAATGAATTTAAACGTGGTTTACAATATTACTCACTTGCAATTACTTTAACGTGGTTTATAATATTACTTAGGTACTTGTAATTTGTTTAACGAGGGATGAATTTGATACCAAATAATTGTGTTAAACAAATTCGATTTCAATCGTTTGTTTCGGAAAGTTCTTATAATTAATTCTAGTTCACACTGGTGATCGCCGGTCTCTACTCCTCTACAAGTATCACTCATCGTGTCTGATGATATCAGTAAAGTTTTCTTCATAACATAGTCGTAAATATATTTGTTATTTTATTGCATCGCTTATAACTTAAATAATATAATATAATTAATAAATATATTATAGCCCGTAACAATAATCAAAATATTATCTCACCCAGACTGTAGGTGTTATGTTGCAAGCTACAAATTACTTTTTTATAGCAGCCATTTGCCTCGGTACTCCATAAAATTATATTTTGCTCGCGTCTTTCTTTAATAATTCATAACATCAGCATCTAATAATACACGTAGCTGGAATCATGTTTTTAGTGTTTGTTGGAGTACAGGCAATTTGTTTTCCTTGGTAAAATAGCAGAACAAAGAAAAAGCTCGGAAAACCTTGTTAACTTTTTAAAACATTCGTTGGCTCTCATGCATAATTCAGTATCTCTGGCATACTGCGTGTCTGTTTGGTACAGTGTACGCTGAGTGGAAACTCAGTCCGTGCTCGGCGAGGCGGACTAACTACCAGGGCCACATGAATAGTGAAGCGTCGTCGCCGTACACGCCCGCAATCCGCATTACGGGACAACATCGAGCGACGCCATCCGCCAGTCCCCGACCCTCCTCACAATTGACATTTCGTAAGAGCCCCAATCCTTTGTTATTCCGATGAAATGTGAATTTCAATGAAAACGAGGTTAAAATTGTTCAGGCCCGACGTGCCCGTAAAAAAAAGAGATTTCATTACGAGCCATTGTTGTGTTACGATTTTCACGGTCCATTTTCCTTTCGAGAATTGTTAAAGCGGAGAGGTTACGGTTTTAATATTTGTATTAGGCACGGTGCCGCGTCTCGAGGAGCTCTTTGAATACTTTATTGCGAAAGTAATTAACTCAAAGTGCTGTTCTTGTGTTTTTCGTTTGCTTTTACGCAATTAAAAATAATTTGAAATAATAGCCTGAGCACAAAGACGCGCAAGCCGCGACTGGAATAATTCAAAAGCTTTGTAGTCAGCATCTTGTTTCATTAACGCGCGCGGCTCTCTCGACGAATATTTATATGAGTTAGGATCATGAATATTTACATTAGGCGGACTGAGTCGTGTTTCGAGATGCTAATTATATCCATTTTACGAGTAGTTATTATTTATTTCGTTTTAATAGTGTCAATAACTTATTCTTACTAACGTATTAGTGACATATTACAATATAAGTGAATAGATAGGTTGGTTGGTTAGTAAAACAATTTGTCACTTTGTTCTACATGAAGTTAATTTCACTGTGAAAAATACAGGAAGTTAGGTGCCCAGTTGTTAATCTGTTAGCCAATAATCAATATCTCAAGACGCTTGAGACCACGATAAAAATCGGTTTTCGATTCAGCAAAGAGGTACTCGTGTAAAGGAAGAATAAATAACAGTAGTAGTCGATGGGTCTCTTCTCTTAAGCAATTGGGTATAGAGACGGCAATGCGACAAATATCTTAGAAATTTGAAGCTACTTTCTTCGCTTTTCTAAGCTTTTAAGATTGTGCAACAATGTGTAACATTCGCGTTTTTAAATTACAGAAGCTCAAGTGTAAGTTTTGCGTAAATAAACTGGTCACCAGAGTTTGCGCTAATCTGTTTACTTATTAGTTCTTGGCAATTCCACGCCAGTTAGAGCTTCTGAGGAACGACGACATAGTAGACTCGTTGGTCTAGTGGCTGGCATGTTTGATGTTAGGGTACGACTTAGGGAACAGTTCAAACTAGGGACAGACAGACAGACAGACAGACAGAATGACATTAATAGGACTCCGTTTTTAACCCCCGACGCAACAACGACGGGGTGTTATAAGTTTGACGTGTCTGTGTGTGTGTGTGTGTCTGTCTGTCTGTTCCCCTGTGGCGCTCAAACGGGTGGACCGATTTGAATGCGGTTTTTTTGTTTGAAAGGTGAATTAGTCGAGAGTGTTGTTAGCTATGTTTGATGAAAATCGGTTCAAGATGGCCGTCGCTATAAAATGGCGGATTACATATTTTTTCACAACTCAATTAATATGGGTATCAAATGAAAGGGCTTGACTAGTATAATAGAATAGCACTATTGCAAATCCAAGATGGCTGCCGCCACAAAATGGCGAATGTCGGGGGTTTTTTAAATTTTTAATTTATACTTGTACCCTTTGGGTACGGAACACTAAAAAGAGCGCTCTGAGAGTGTGTGTACCACGGTACCACGACTCATCACAACTCAGTGCATGGTTCCCGAGAGATGTGAGTTCAATTACCTAAGATTCTGCAATTTATGCTATGTATTTAAAAGATTTAAACGCGAATATAAAGTAAGCATTTATGTAATAAATTGTAAGCCAGTAGGAAAAACAGAAAAGGCAACTAAAATTAAATTGAGCGAAGTTATACACCGAGTTGCCGACCTAATAGATCTTACCAGATTTCCTGTTTTTGGCAAATTAAAGAACTCGCGTGAAATAAAGAAATCTTGAGTCAAAGATATCAGATTTCCTCTCCCATCGAATACAGCGGCAGCCGTGAGGAGAAATTACTACTTTTTGGAACACGCCTTTATAGCCACCGCGCGGTATCTCTTTTGTGATGAAATTACATTTCATTTCTATTTCTTGAAGCGTTGAAACTTTTTGTATTGCGGTGTGAACACTGAATATGAGAATTTTGGTCTTTGAGTCCTGAACAATACCTATAAGTTTTAAGTTAAAATTCGTGACAATGGTTACCGGAATTACACAGTCACATTATGGAGTTATCAAATTACGACACTACAAAACCCTAAAAGTAGATAGAGGTTACCCTTTTAAAAGCTTTATCTACACCCATGCTTTAAATCCTCTATTAAAGATTCTGAAACAGTTAGCTTATTGCCAACATTAAAACACCCAATGTCCTAATAACCATTACATCATCCAAACGGATGATGTTATTTTGTACTGAATTTCATAACAACACTCCTTTGTTTTTTTTTTCAATCCCTTCATGCGCAAAGAGTTTCAATATACATCCACATTCATTGCTTGATGCGCGGTATCTGTATGAATTTCAAAAAAATAACATTTTCGTTTACACGCGTTCTGACTACGTCGCGCGCCGTAAAAAAATTAAGTTATTCGAATCCCCGCCATTTTTCTTCGATATTTTTATTGTTACAAAAAATGAGCGATTCAAGTTTTAATAGCACACCGCCAGATATTTTAAACGCTGCAAAAGACATTTACAATAAATTACTACCGGAAAAATCAAGAACGCGTTATGAAAAAACGTATCAAGATTTTATGAATTGGAAACTATCAAAGGGTTCATCATCATTTTCTGAAGAAGTACTTTTAGTTTATTTTCAAGCTTTATCAGAGTTTAAATCTTCATCCCTATGGACCTTCTACTCAATGCTCAAAAGTACACTGAGTATTAATCACAACGTGGATATCTCAAAATATTCAAAATTAATTACCTTGTTGAAACGTAAAGGAGAAGGCTATACAGGGAAGAAATCGAAAACGTTTTCACCTGATGAAATAAATAGGTTTTTAAGCCAAGCGCCTGATCAACTATATCTAGCGATAAAGGTACGTTAGTTACTTACTTCATTATAATGTTATTTTTCTTGTGATATGATGAATAAATTACAATATTATTCTTTCAGACTGCGCTAATATTCGGAACCATGGGCGCATGCCATACAAAATGTAAATTACTACTAAAATAAATAATTCTTTCATTAATTCTTAGTTTATTTGTATATTAGTAATGGATGATATTAGGTTACTACTAGGACTGGCTGTTTTAATGTTAGCAGTAAGCTAACTGTTTCAGAATCTTATAGAGGATTCATATTATGGGTGTAGATAAAGTCTTGTATGCAACTGTTGATAATTAGGTATTAAAACACTCATGTGATACTATTATCACACTCAGCTTCGCTTCGTGTGATAAACCCACATTCGTGTTTTAATACCCCTTATTACACAACAGTTGCATAAATAACTATTACTATCCTTAATCCTTATTTTATTTTTACAAAATATCATCAGAGCTTACAATTATTAATGCTTGCATACTTTGAACTACATACCTGCTTGATGCCCTTTAATTAAATACATTAATGCAATAAAAATTACAGTCACAAACTTGGCATGTATTTTCTAATTGAACAGCATGATAAAGACTATGTTTGAAGCTAAGCTAATTTTTTTCTTGAAATTATTTTGTGAATGGAACAATTAAATTACCTACAACATAATGGTCTAGGATCCCACCTTAGAAATTTCTACCCTCATCTGTTATTTAAACGAATTATATGTCAAATGAAAGATTATTTTATTCTTAATCGAACCGTATTTGGTTGCCTGGTCAAAAGTGGTGCTAAATCATGGTTGCCTGGATTTTAAGATATAAAATTTTCGGTGCGAGTGTTGAAAGTGACAGAAAAGTGTTGCGCGCGCAATTTCATTTGACAGACAAAGATGCAGTGAGGCAGGCGTGCACTCGGCAGGTGCTTAGTCTATACATAGATTAAAACCATAGACTTTCTGTGCCTGTCCATTAAAGATATTTACAAAAAAATAAGTGAGTGACGTAAGGGATAAGTAATAAAACGTAAAAAAGCTGTTTTTGAAAATTTTGTCTGTTTGTCTGTATGTTTGTGCATGTATTACGCAAAAACTACTGAATGGATTGAAATGAAACTTGGCATGATTTAAGTTCATACTACATAATAGCATATAGGATACCTTTTATCCTGAAATTCAGCAGAGTTCCCTTGGGAGAGAGGATGAAAGTCAAAATACACATTTTGACTTTCATCCCCTCTTCCAAGGGAACTGTGCTGAATTTCGGGATAAGAAGTATCCTATATGCTATTATGTAGTATGATCTTAAATCATGCCAAGTTTCATTTCAATCCATTCAGTAGTTTTTGCGTAATACATGCACAAACATACAGACAAACAGACAAAATTTTCAAAAACAGCTTTTGTACGTTTTATTACTTATCCCTTACGTCACTCACTTATTTTTTTGTAAATATCTTTAATGGACAGGCACAGAAAGTCTATGGTTTTAATCTATGTATAGACTAAGCACCTGCCGAGTGCACGCCTGCCTCACTGCATCTTTGTCTGTCAAATGAAATTGCGCGCGCAACACTTTTCTGTCACTTTCAACACTCGCACCGAACATTTTATATCTTAAAATCCAGGCAACCATGATTTAGCACCACTTTTGACCAGGCAACCAAATACGGTTCGATTAAGAATAAAATAATCTTTCATTTGACATATAATTCGTTTAAATAACAGATGAGGGTAGAAATTTCTAAGGTGGGATCTCCTACTATAAAGAAATTAAATTAATTGGAAATATAACTTTATATTATTTCGTTATACGTATTTGTATTGTTTTAATTACCAAGGCAGCAGCCAATGGATGAAGGTTCTACTTTTAATTAATACTGTCGAGCCTCCGTCGAGGGTGCCATTGTTTTCAGTTTTATGATGCCTTTCAACTCGTAAGCGAAAATAACAATAATTTGACAATGGAAAATTTGCGATTAATTAGCAAGTGCTCGTTAATGTCTACGGAAAATCATCTTTTCATTTCATTGGCTACGAACCAGGCATTAATTCGAGTTTATGTATAATTGTTAGTAGCGTAATAAATAATAATCTTTGCTTTTATTACTGGGTACAAGATATAAATATTAACACCCATCTTAAAGTTACGTTAAATTCTACTACCTACATGTTAAAAAGGCCGAATCGAAACAACTATAAAGCAGTTTTTAGTGTGTATTACCGCTACCATATTTAAATCTCTACTTTAAATTAAACCAGGAAACCATAGAAATTATCATGTAATTACCGTAAAATATACCTTTTGAAATATCAAGGTTAATTTCCGAATCTATCAAAAGAAACTTATTTATTACTTCTTAACTCTTTAGTAGGCAGGTATGTGAATACCGTTACACTTCCGCTGGTTACACTTTTCGACGTAATTATTATGAATTAATTGCATTGACTATTAATATAATTACAAGCATCTATATCAAAATAAAGTGTAAGTGTTATAAAATAGAATGTTTCCACAACGATCAAAGTTCAGACTTTGCTTTAACAAGTGCTTTTGCTTGATGAGCGAGTAATCTATAAAAATAGGGAAAACATTGCTAAACAATTTTTTGTTTGGGCCGATCTTCGAAATGGTTAGATCGATTTTTACGGAACTGTCACAGTACAGTAGGTAAAGAGTACTTATACTTATGCAAGGAGTGATCTAGGCTACTTTTTATCTGGGAAGATTAAAGAGTTGCCACTGAATGTTTAAAAGCCTAAATCCATGCCTTAACACGCCGTGAAAACTCACGTTTTGTATGAGGGATACGCGGGCATCATCTAGTGCTACAATAAACGCAATGCTATGATAAAATCGTAAAGATACACTGATGCCTACGTCATTAGAGCTCAAGTCGGCCTGATAGCTCGTTACGACAGTATTAACCTGTTGATAACATCTACCATCAGATGCGAGCGCCATTCGAAGCGTGAAGTTTGCTTTTTATTGTAACTGCAGGGTATGAGTGTATATCGTTATTTTATATTCGTTTTATAGCGCGCGTTATTAAATGTAAACCTATGAAAGAACTTTATAAGAGTCGGGAGTTTTATCTGCCTATTTATTTTAATACGGTACCCCATTTAAAAGCTCTTCTGGAGATATGAATTCCTAATACTTCAGCTCCACTCGCTTCAAATGCGAATAACTTCGTAATCATCTTTTCTGTGTTATCGAACAATAATTTCCGATTGTGCCCTAATTTGGTAAAAATTCATATTTGAAACATTACTAAATGGGCTTCACTTCCCCTCAATGGTCTACGATCATACACATTTCCTCAGAACTTTTTTAGAAAAGCCAATCTATCAATGTCTTAATTCTCGGTACTTAAAATTTTAAAGAGTTCGATCCCCAGTAGTCCTAGTGTAGTCCCAGATATAAAAGGAAAATAATCCGTAAAATTTTTCATTTCCTGAAGTTTTCCAAAACGAGCACCACAATGTAAACAGCCAGTTATTTAATAGTAGTTTATGAAACGGTTGCATAATAGAGGTTATTAAAACACGAGTGTTAGTTTAAAAAACGAGCCGCAGGCGAGTTTTTTAATAGTATTACACGAGTGTTTTAATAACTAATTATGTAGAGTTTCATACACTACTTTATCTAAACTCATATCTTAAAATCCAAACCATAAAATCTTGGTAATATTTGTCGTGAGTTTTCTTTGATTTTGCTGGCAAAAGATTGTTGGTCGGTGGTCAGGTGGAGTTAAATTCTCTTCAGTATCACTGCTAGACATTTTTCCGCACAATAAAAACCATGTCTTGTAAAGTTTTGAGTAACAAATAAAAAATTTAAATATTATAACTAGCGTATGGCGCCAAAATTCAGTTGTTACCATAGAGATTCTTCTTCTTTTTCGGTTTGTCCCTTTCGGGACAGGCCAAGATCGTTGACCATACAGCCTGGGTTACCATAGAGAAATTAATAGTAGTAGAGGAGTCCTAATGTCCTATAGAAATTAGTGGATCGGAAAATAGCTCAAGCTTATCAAAAATTTAATTTTTAATAGTTATTAATTTTTAGTAGTTATTTTTAGTAGTTACTTAATTTTAAGTAAACTTAATTTTTAGTAGTTACTCTTCTGCAATTTAACACAATTCACAATGTTTAACGCGTTTGTACAGTTACACACATCTACTGTAAGGAGGTCGCACGAATTTCCCGCCATGGCTCAAAAATACCAGAACCCAGTTCGCCTGTACTATAATGTAGAAAAAATTATTTTATAACATTACTTTGCAATAATTTCCTAACAAAGTAGTGTTATAATGAATTTTTTTAATTTTTTTTTTAAATATTATAGATGTATGTGAATAAAGTAGTCCAATATATGACACATTTTGATTTCATATTCGGGATTTTAAGATATGAGAGTAGATAAAACAAATTAATTACCTAGAAATGGTTGTCATTGGAAGCTCTTTTGCTAGTAAATGAATTGCTACAAAAACATCAAATGCGAGAAACGCTCAGCTTTAAAGCGCATTTTAAAAGGAAATTAATTATATTTTGGAACAGTTGGGATGCACGCAATCTGAAATCTGAACAGCGGATGTTTGTGTTTACCACAGCTGTAGGTTGTATAAATTCTGTGAAGTTAAACCAATGTTTGTGTTTCTGTTTTGAATTTCATAAAATTTTGCGTTTCTTTGTTCTAATTAACTAAATTAAATCTAGCCTTTCCTAAACAACAAATCGAATTGAAATCGTTGTTCATTTTTTCATTATTTTGTGTGAATTCAGAATGGAATAAAAAAAAATTGAATGAAGAAGTCAATCTGTTTAAAAATCCCCAACCAAATAACAAGTTACTATGGTAGCACGAAATAACAAGAGGTATCTTCCTAGCAATACTGTAAAGGAAGTTATTAAAGCAGTTGCGCATGAAAACGAATTGTAGCGAGCCAATTAGTTGGGGAGTGTCACAGTTGAAGAGGGTTCCGGTAAAGCCCTGGAGCTATGCGGGGGCGAAAGATTGTGTAACCCAATCATTAATTATGTATGCCTGGTAGATGAAATTGAATGGAAACGCTGAACAAAAAGTGTTTCATCTTGGTTTTATTAATTAACAGATTCAAACAAGAGGGTACAACTTTTGGAATTACGTTAAACTAGTCCAATCGCCTTACAGGTAAGTAGGTGGTCTTATTTATTTGTATAAATTAACATTCTCCGGAAATCAATCTACTTATTCATGAAAACTTGAAAATAGTCTTGTCATTACTCGTATCATTATTTTGTAGACTCTCTTTTAAAAAGACAGACGGTGCAGGCTTACTTTATGACTGACTACATTACATATTTATACGTACCTACTGTGTGCACGTACAATCAAATTTTTTTTTTTTTCAACTGGCTAAAAAGGTCAACAAGTCGCTTCTCGCGGAAACGCGTTATGCACTTTGCATAGGACGTTCTTACTGTAGATGAAACCATCATACAAGTGTAACTTAAAAAACTGGTTAGCACGCTTCCATCTTAGATTGACTTACCACCACTACATAAGATCGCAGAAAAGGGCTAATTTGTAGATGAATAAAAAAAACGTCTAAAACGCCAGGAAAAAGTACATACCACGCACGCGTTTCTCTGAGAAGTTTTCTGTGATTGGTTTACCCATTAACTAAGGAAAACAGAGATGTTAATATGAAGAAATGATTAAAATATGAGTTGCACCAAAGTTTAAATTATTATTCAGTCGCTGTATAAACAGTGGTGCATAACGGTATAAAAATAAAAAAAAAATAAAACCTCGGAGAGCTATGAAATTCAACAAAATGTACAAGCCACGGTAGAGTGGCTTGATAATTACGTAACCTTTCAAAAGAAAATCTCATTATGAAACTTCAAGTATTTTTAAAACGTTTTATGATGTCTCTGGCATGTTAATTTTTTAAAATTCACAAGAGGTTAATCATTTCATTTTAATGAATGAAATATTCCACCGAATACTAAAATTGTGCACATGATTATGATGACAGATTAAAATTTTAAAAATGGCTCTAGGGGTTTTGATTCCGTGTTAATAAATAACCGCCTAAAAAGTTATATCGAAATCACAGATTTATTGAAGCGAAGCTTCTTTGGAGAAAGTTTGGGATGGAAACCAAAAAGTGACGTCACACATTGCGAACGAGCTCTACGATGACACGCACCGCATTGGCTGGGCAGCTCGTGAGTCAGACAGCGCTTCATATCAGTGGGGTGTTCCACAACACTTTACACCTTGTTTTGTATAACATTCTAAACCTTATTTCTTAAGTGTTTCTATCATACTAATAAATTAAATTTGTAACACGACTCGAGGTAGACGAGGGAAACAGTTATTATTTCGATCACGCGACTCTTTCTTTCCGATATATTCATTTACATGTTAATTTTCTTTGTACTTTAGGCCAAAGTCGTGAGAAAGCCGACTCGGAACAGTAGTTAACCCACAATGGAAACTTTTATTATTATTTTTTTAGTTAGTAGGTAAATTTACTAAAATTTACCTACTAACTAAAAAACGAACGACAGTAATGATATATTTACTGGAAATGTTCATAAGAAAATCGAAGGAATCTAGCGTTTTATGGTCAGTTGGCCAACGATAGGCGGTTAAACTCATTAAAGTTTTTTGGTGTTAATAGTTTACTTAAAAGTTTAACCGCCTATGATGCGTCTGACCATTAGAGCATTTGCCAGAACAAACAGTCCTTGTCACAACTCACAGCTATTTAGCTGAAAATTTATTGTTTAACCCCGGTGGCTTGCGTACATTAATTCGTATAAACAAGATGCTTCGGAGTATAGACCCCGCCCCGCTGTTTATTGCCTTTGGCACGCACCTCGTCCACGATAAACGTTCACTTCGAATCGTGCCATTTGCTTAAATCATTTAAATGATAAACGTATGCATGTATTTGTTGAAAGGACCTTCTTATTTATTTAGTACGAGTACTATTTACTATCTATCTCTGATCAACTTTACTTATAATAATGCTGCATGGCCTGCAATAACTCTGCAATGGAGTAGATACTTCGGTCTACCATGCTAGAAAACAAGATAGGTAGAAAGATTTTTTAGGGTTCCGTACCCGAAGGGTAAAAAACGGAGCCCTATTAATGTCACTCGGCTGTCTGTCCGTCTGTCCGCCGGTCACAGGTCTCTAGCTCGCAGACGAAATGAGTCACAAACCTGAAATTTTGGTATTTAGTGTAAAACGTTAACCCAAAATCAAATATTGAATTAGAAATTGAATTAAATTATTTTTCAGGGGGGCTCCCATACATGAAAAAGGAGCCGGAAAAAAAAATTTTTTCTTTGCCCTAGCTTGTGGGGTATCATTGTTTAGAGCTCATTAAGTAGAGTACAAATATATATTTTTTTAATTTTTATCTCAAAAAATAAGGGAATGGGAGGCCATCAAAGTTGTCAGTTTTAGACCATTTTTGTGACGGGGGCTATCTCAAAAACTAAACTAGTTGGGAATATAATATTTCAGTATATTATGTACTATATGCTCTATTTAAACAACAAATACTGAAAACAACGATTTATTAAATAGTTTATTTTATAAGCTGTGACCAAAATAAACGAACATTTTTTTGGGTTTTTCTTTCACGGTTTGTTGCGATGTCTAGCTCGGAAATTAAATATTTCTTAGACCCAAAATATTATATTATTCATAATTATGTACGGAACCCTGAAAGAGCGAGGCCCGACTCGCACTTGGCTGATTTTTTAATTATTTATCCACAAATCAACAAACAATATGCTTACAAAGTTAAAATCCAAAATGGAATAAATAAAAGTAGGTACCGACTAGGACAAGATACTGTTAAATGATCCATAATCCAATCCTGTTACTAGGAACACATACGTTTTTGTAGTTCACAACTCTGTGTAGATTTGCCTATCATACTGTGATATCACGATCGTTACAGCGATACTACAGGCGATACTTTATGAGTCAGGGCTCTGCCCGAAGAGACATTGTTTCGAGTCATTAGACATGTAGGTGTCGCTGCGCTTTCCATTCACGTCGAGACGGCCGAGACTACAAATTAGTTCCTGCGACGCGTAACAGATAGGGACGTTCCGATACAAATCAATATACGAGTGTGTATCGAGTAGGTACACACTTTACACACATAGTTTTTTCTTTATATTCTATACCCGACCCAATTTTAGTTGATTTCTGAACGCATTCGAGGAACTCCTCTATGAGTAGAAAGAATATTTTTAGACGATCGCCGCCGAACGGCTGCGATTTCACCTATCAGCTCTATTTTAGTCCAAAGTCATGTTGCCTATTTCTCTTCCCGTACGGCACGAAATGATAATTAAATTGAAATACAAAATATGAACTAATAAATATAAAGGATGCATAAAATAGAAATTTGGTTGTTTAGCATTTGGAAAAGGCGTTGCTTTAGTTTAAAAAATCTTTTGAGTAACAAATACCATCGACAACTACAAAGTTATCGATGGTATTTGTTTCTTGAAGGTATCGGAACATCCCTAGCTACAAAGAGAAATCTTCGACTCCCTTCGGCGGCGTCTTAATCGAAACCCGCTCATTACATTCCCGCTCCGACGCGACGCGCTCCTTTGTTCCTGGCTGAAATCTGAATTGATTTACCAGCTATTGTCTTTTGACATCGGTGCACCTCCGGACTTAAACGTGAAACACACAGGACGCGCGACGGAAGCATGCCCAACGCGGCTCCAAGAAGTTTGTAAGTAAGTAGAAGTATTAAGTTCTTCTACTGTTTGATGGCGTTCACAATGCACATTGCGCGCTGCATTGTGCACAAACCAGTGTACAGGTTTTGCTGTCCATTACATAGTGGATTTTAGTGTCCGTTACATCAAAACATACGTTGGTTTTGATTTCCATCCATATTTATAGATAGATGGACCAATAAATTATATACCATAGACATTTGGACCATTAAATTCGAAAGAAATTGAAATGCGTATATCTGTCATTTATTATGAAAAATTAATGTTTTGTAACGTACATTTTCATTCTATCAAAGATTTACGCACAGTTGACGTTACGTTAACTAATACATAAGTTACACTAGAGCCTCTGTAATTATCATAATGATGCGCATAAACATCCTCTCCATTGCTTGCCTGCCTACGTCACCTACTCTTACGCGCGCGATGAATGTGACGACTGACGTGCTACCGTGCAATTTCCTTCGCGTATTCTGTTTGTTTCAGCATTTATTTGGTTTCGATTCGCGAGCGCTCGAGTTTTATTGAAATGTTAATGTGAAAAGTTTTTTTCAAGTTCCTACCATAAAGTTCGTTTGATGAGATTAAACGGCAGCTGGCGACCCCTTCTCGCTGACTGGGAGCGAGCATTGAACGTTTCTAAGGGCGACTGTGAACTGGAGACTTTTATTTGCAGACTTTTTCGTCTGAACTATAACGTAATATAATAACCTGTAACAATAATAATACTAAGTTTATGGTAACAAATAACAATAAATTATCAAAATAACTTTTTTAAACGGAATGCAGTAGCTCGAAATATAATCAAAATCGATTAATTAACAGCAGATACCCTCCAGTTTTCTCTGCCCTCTTCGCGCAAAACGGATTTTTGTATTGAATTCAATATGAAGTGAATGAAATTGCTATGAAGTTGCTAGCTTGTAACTTCATTATTTCATACTGCCGTCTCTGTCTGGTGCGCAATTTTAAATCTGCTTTCTGCTTTTACTTACTGTTCAATTACACTTTTTGCTTTTGAATTAAAAATAATAATCAAATGCCCCATTCTCACTTTGCGAAGGGGACTGGAACTCTAAACTGGTGTAACTCAAAACCGCTCTAGGGCGCTATACAGTATCGTTAAAGCCGAAAATGCCAGCGTACCGCGTTCTAAGAATATACCCCTAGAAACGGACAGTCTCAAATACCTTATACCTAATAAAATATCTTAGATTGTCAGTGCGGATAAGATAACACGTATAAAGAAATATACCAAATACAGATGCTGTCTGCGATGTACAGTCGGCCTTACGCGCGGCGCCCCCTCTAGCGCCGTACAATGCCTCCCCTGTCTCGACTTGTAACTGCGCTCATAAAGGACTTAATAGCGACATCGCGTGTCGAAATATTAATATACGACTTTACTGTACAAATAATCATAGTATTGTCTCTTTTAACGGACGTCACTCATTCAAAATCACAGTGTTGAAACAGTAGGCCTGTGTAATTTAGTTGTGCGCTAGGAAAAGTGTACAACTAAATTACAAGATAGTACATTATTCTGACAAAGTAAACGCACAGGTCAGAGTACAGAAGACGACACAAAGAACTTTTAAAAGCTGTCTGACGCTGTCTGACGAGGTAGGTAAGTACTTTAATCAGTCCACAAGACGCTTAAAAGGAACTTAAGAGAGAGATAGTGTGTCGGATCCAATATGCATCTCTGTACAAATAAACGAGAGATAGCGTATCAAAATACGCGGCTTAATTAAATAAATAAAAACAGTATTGTCTCTTGTAACGGGCATTATTCTGTCAGAATAACAGGCTGTTGAAATCATAAATGAACTGCCGTTGAAACCGCACAGGTCAGGCGAAGTAGTCGAAGACAAAGAATTTTTGCCTATGTACAATCGGCAAGTCGTTTAAAAAGGACTAAATGGAGAGACAGCGTGTTGAAATACTCGGCTTAATTATACAAATAAAAACAGTATTGTCTCTTGTAACACACATTATTCTGTCAGAATAACAGGCTGTTGAAATCATAAACACACTACCGTTGAAACCGCACACTGCACAGGTCAGGGCGCGGCGAAGGAGTAGAAGACAAATAACTTTTTCCTATGTACAATCGGCAAGTCGTTTAAAAAGGACTAGATGGAGAGATAGCGTTTCGAAATACTCGGCTTAATTATACAAATAAAAACAGTATTGTTTCTTGTTGTAACGGACGTCGAGTGGGCGGTGATCGCACATTTATTGTCTCATTCTAACAACGCTTACGCTTACGCTATTTATATTCGACGCGTGGGTACGATGATAATAATCATCTAAGCGTTTGATGCTATCGTTGAAGATGCTCAGACATGCGATTACATTGGTGGCACTAATGATATAAGTGGGCCACAGTACATTTATCATGTCATAAGGTTACGCTTCTACAAGGTTTTATCTATGTATTTCTCTGCACAATATAACTATCATGTATATTTTATTTGATAAAATTAATCTCGCTTGTGATTAATGACCACACACATACAGAAGAATAAGACGCGAGAAGAAGAGAAATACGAGGCACTCTTTGGGGATTGATAAAAGTGAAAACTGTTACTTTACGATTCGTATAATTTGACATTGGTACTATACTGCAATGACTGGGGTTTAAAATTTTAATATTTTTTTGATATTTATAGAGGTGTTATTTTTGTAGGCATATTGATAATGGACTCAAACACTGTGACTTGTATATTTGCACGCCGAAATGGCAGAATATGCTGGAATTTATAAATTATTATTGTAAGATCTCATTTGTAATTACCATATTCGAGCAAATAAAAAAATTTGAATTTGAATTGAATTTGAACTGGATTAAAGTTTAAAGCCGATAGAAATGATAAAGGATTAAAGTTTAAACAGTATACATAGCTCATGGAAAGCGTTCGAGGACGATGACGCGAGTTCCATGATTTTTGTTCACCCAAATAGTGCTCAACGCGCCTAAAGAAGTTTTCACCTCAAAAAACTACTTATGCTTTTGCAATGTTTTGCTACATAGGTATAAGTTATAACAAAACGCAAAGCAAAATAAACGTAAATCGTAGTTTATAACAATTCGAATAATAACCATCATAATAATAATATCAGCCGTTGTCTGTTAGATATTGCAATTAATATTATATTATATTAATCACGATAATTTATGGGTTCGATAAGAAGTTATAATAATTTACATACAACTTGATGTTGGAAACAAAGTCACATCAATCTTGTAAATTCGTTACTTAAATGTTTGAAATCAATATCAGTCCTTATACTACTCGTAATACAGTTATCTTGTCACTATTGTATACTTTACGATGACCGTGAACGTTATTACTGTATAATATGTGAACACAATTTTTTCATTTTTTCTATATTCCCACAAATAGTATTTATACACCGTTAATGGGCCATTTGCGAGCGCTTTTTTCTGAAGCATTACTTCGAAAACGACTACTTGTATTCAGCTGCCGTTGTCGGTCGCTGTGGGATATCATTTGCTTGCGTCTAGACGCGCTGTGCGGAATAATTCTCAGATTAACTGTCAGCTGTTCTTTATTCATACGAATTAAGAGCATTTTGCATGCTAATGGCCCGAGTTATTACATAGAGTACACCTAGGTACATTATACTTTCCTAGTATATTTGCATTGAGTTCATAAATAGTTAGTTAGTTACATTATTCGAAGTGGAATTAATTAACAAATTAAGGCATTTGGTAGCCACGTCGACATTTTAAGTGACAGTAAAACAACAGCTTGCTCAAACTGCTTAAAGTTATCCGTTTTCTAACAAAGAATGCTTGAAATAATAATATCCTTTATGTGAAATAACCAGCCCACAAAAGTTGTTTCGCTTTGTTGTAATAATATATTGCGTTAAGAGCATCACCGAATCGTTCCGCATCGCGTTAGTTGTTACTGAACGTGAAAAGATTATAACTTCCAACGATTCGAATAAAATTTTATTTTTCCGATAGTAGCTACATTTTGTGAGTCGACATCTCCACCAGAGGGATTCAGCTGGGGATACTCCATAATTTGCGATGCCATTAACTGTGTGCGTGAGGGAGAGAAGCCGGTATCGCTGTGCTGCTCGCATATCGGTCGCTGAATGTAAATGGCTTCATTTGATTATGTTCTACGCCGTAAACTCTCTTTGCATTTATGCAATCCGAGTACGTACCGCTGGTGGATAGTCCTTATTTTCTTTAAAAAATCCTAACCGAGACTAACTCTGCAGTAATAATGAGCAGACCAGACAGATATTAATAATAACTATAATGGATTATTAATGTGTTTTAATAGAGACACCTATTTTGACTTTTTTTACTTTAATTACTTGCAATAAATAACATAATAGGTATAGCCACTACTATCATAAGTCTATAGAAGAGATAATCAGTAATTTATTGTTGTCTACCATTACTCTGATAAATAAATAATTGTTATATCATGTATATCATAAGTTTTAAAAGACTCTGTTTTAAATGGCTTTATTTGCGATACCTTTTACACTACGAGTACATTTTTATACTGTTTAACATCTTGCAATATTCGAATAGGCTATTTGACTAATTTTTGGAATTAGTTTTAAATTATTCTTTATTACTTATTAAAACACACTACATTGATATTTTTCGGAATATCTACAGTATTAAGAATTAAATCAATGATAAAGTTTAAGTTTTGAAAACCGCGCCAAAAACGACATTTCTGTAATAGCGCTGATCACATGATACGCGTGACGTCACAAACCAATGAGCAAGTTTATAGGTTCACACACAGAGGTCAGAGTATGTATGGGCACAGTATGGGTTACATAACCAGAAACCACAACAAAACAGCGTAGCTATCCAGTAACAATAATTAAATAGTTAAATACAAATTAAAAGTAATTAAATAGGTTAAATACAATAAATACAAAGTTAAATGCAATAAACGGAATGCGGGAGAGGAAACAAGAAAAATAACAATCTTTAATTATGTAATAAATACATAGCAAAAATATTAGCATCATCACTTTTCTCGCTCGCTCTCGGTGCGTGCGACAGAGCACGCTGCGTGATTAGTTACGACGGATGGCGCGAAAAACACTTGTGTATTTAGGTACAAATCTTTTGTTTTTGTGAGGAAATAAAGAAAAGTTATGAGTTTATCTAGTGATAATTTATTAGTGGAAGAGTTTATCTAATTATTGGTATGAAAACAATTGTGTATTGTAGAGTATATGCGCTAGAAAGTCACACCAAATAAGTGAAATTAAGAGGTTAATAATACTATTTTAATATCAATCTTATTGTTTCAAATTTAAAGTTTACTTTCGATTGGTTGATAAACTTCAATTATATCGACCAAGTAAAGTGTACTCTCAAGTATAATAATTTCAAGTGACGTCACCAGAGTAGCAACCAATCACAGAGCGTTCACGTGTCTGATAAAATTTCAAAAATTATAATGTTTTATTTCGTGCAAAATATCGCGTAAAATTACATAATTTAGTGTGATTGAGTGAAATATGTCTTTTTTAGGCTATTATCTGATAAGATGACCACAATCAATAGTATATTTTCAATGTTGTCAAATACCCTATTCTATCCGAAAGCTAAATTAACCTTTGTGTTTGTTATCTTCTAAATTACTCAGAGAATTGTTAGCAGAACGAAGAATTGACATTAACTACGAATAGAATGGGAAGTAAATTCAAAACCCTCTCTTTCTCAGGAGACGGCAGAAATATGCGTCGGTACTTCGGTGGGAACGATCACCGAGCCAGACTGCCTCGGGCCCTGCGAGCCTGGTACCTCGGTCACGCTGGAGGGCATCGTGTGGCACGAAACGGAAGGTGGTGAGTTGTTACTAGCGCACGAACCCCACGCACCGTAGCGCCTCATATCACACCTCCAGCACGCTTATGCACGCCTAATAATTGTTATGCTTCGCAGTCCACACATACCGACAGCCACGCAATTACCAATTAATTGATTGATTGTTGGATTTGGTTGATCACATAAAAATTACAGACTGTTTTGGTTGACAATTTAAATATGAGTGCCGACTCCGACTTCGACCCAGCGGAAATAAAAGCATTTAAAATAACAAATTATTCCACACCGATATTATTTTGTGAATATGGAACCGGTTACTTTCCATATTTGCAGAATCTAAATACATAGCTACCATTCAGTGCTATATTCAAATAGGATTATCCGCTACTAATTAAATTCGAAGCTTGTGCAAATACTAAACTCCCAAAATAACCCATATCAAAATCATCCAACCGACTTATAACATGCTATATCGAAGTGGAATTTGTATAATCCAACTGGACTTTAAACTACATATATGTATATTTTTATTGTATATAATATGCTCTTATAATGTTAACTTGGAGTTATGTAATCAATTGCGAGTATTATATTATTCAATCTATACTATCTATACTAATAAATAAAATAGAAGTGTCTGTCTGTAATCTCGAAATAACTACCTCATATTAAGCTCATACGGTTATTTGAACTGTACCATAACCGAATCATACGTTTTTAAAATTTTTGTTCGTCTGTCTGTCTGTCTGTCTGTCTGTCTGTCTGTTTGAACGGGCTAATCTTCGGAACGGCTGAACCGATTTTGACGGGACTTTCACATACAAGTAGAGAATTAACCAGGGAGTAACATAGGCTACTTTTTTAACCGACTTTCAAAAAAGGAGGAGTTGTGTTTTTCTACCTATGTACACCGATATCTCCGAGATTTCCGAACCGATTTGCGTAATTCTTTTTTTAATCGATAGAAAAACATTGCGACCCTGTTCTATAAAAAATTTGGATTCCAAGTCTTCAATCCTGATGCTGTAGGGGACCTGATCCCCAAAACTAATGGGTTGGTACTAATGGTAACTTTCGGTTATTTAAATTGATATTGGGGGTACCAATTAAAGACTTTATCGTTGAATGAACTCGAGTAGGTACATATCCAACTCCTCAACCCTGATGCTGTAAGGAATTGGATTCCGAATCGTGGGGATCCCACGGGATTCTTCCGTTTTGGGGACGGGTGACTACAGATAAGCTCCTTTTTGTTCTGGAAAATCACAAGTTTCCATGGGATTTTTAAAAATCCACACGGGCGAAGCCGTGGGCATTATCTAGTGTGTAATAATTTCCCAAAATAAGCCGTATCAGAATCATCCAACCGATTTTACAAATACCATGCTTTGTCGAACAGGAATAAGTTATCCAACCGTAAGATTTTAAAAAGCATAAATTATATCGCATTTACAAATTATGTCCTTATTTAAGATAAACATAATAATTACCCTTGAAGCAATTTTATAAATTATAAATTAAATAAATTTCAGTGTACATAAACGTATGACCAGTCAATCCGGTCTTTTATGGCACGCGCAAATTATATTTAAAGTGCGCTTTATAAATATTGCAGTGACGTTTGACTGATTGGCTCTTATTCGTAATTAATGCAGGGAAACACAAGTCGTTAAACTTTATGTACCCGCATCACAGAATAACCAGAAGGGAAGCTACCTAAGAACGTCCAAAATTTATACCTATTCTGATAGGGTTGTCACCTGTTGCATGTGAATAATTATGGGTAAAAATAAAAATATTATATACTAGTATATATTATTATGTATAGCAAGATATGTAGTAATGATTGGAATAAAATGTTTTTATATTATACTAGCTTAGCTAGGTAGTACCACCTTGACTGCCTCGTTGGTCTAGCGGTTAGCACGTTCGACTGTGGATCACGAGGTCTTGAGCTCGATTCCCGGGTCGGGCCAAAAAAAAAAATGAGGTATTGGGTTTTTCTGTCAAGAAGTTCTCAGTGCCAGCCCGGAGCTGGAAGTTGGCGGTGTTAGATACACCCCCGTGCCTCGGAGAGCACGTAAATCCGTCGGTCCTGCGCCTAATCTCTCTCCGGTCGTGTCGCATTGGCGTCCCATCGGACTATGAGAGTGAGGGTATAGAGAGTGCACCTGTGTATGCGCACACACTTGTGCACTATAATATCTCCTGCGCAGATGGCTAGTCTCTGCCTCGGTTGAGATTGGCCGCCGTGGCTGAAATTCGGTCAGGACATTAGTAGGTACCTACTAAAAGTAAGTGTGCACATGCGTAGGTATCCCTAGTGACAGTACCTAGATACTTACTTACTTTAGTAAATTGAATGAATTAAGTACCTAGTTGCTTAGATAGGTACCTTAGATAGGCCCATCGAAATGGTCCATTGTGTACAGGAGCTATTTTAACTTACCTGGCAATATTTTACCTAATTCCATTGAGTAGAATCTGATTTCCGTACCAGTGGTAGAGTCTTGACATAATATCATAAGTGGCACATGCTATCCTACAATAAATAAATTAATTTCATTTCAATTAATTTCATTTCATTAATTTTTTGTGTAGATAATATAATATTATGTAAAGGTATACTTACTTGTATACTTACTTCACTTGATCTCTAGGGTACAAAAAAAAGAAATATCCTTATTTTTTATAGTGGAACTTAAACATACTGTACAATACTGAGGCATATTTGTCTAAACACAACACTTAATTTTTTATAAGTATAATTTACACTATTTTAAGTACACAGTTGTCTAAACTCTCGCCAATTACTCTCGCTAATAATTTAATGCGCACGCTTCACGACCACACGACAGCCTTGACGTTATTCAACTAATTGTTCACTAGCGGAGCGTCCGTGACAGCTCGTGTGTGCGTGAGCGGCGCTATGTGTGAGTGTACTTACTGCGGGACGCTTGTAGGTAGCTTCCTCTCTGTTCCTTTTCTACTCGTGTGCCCGCATGCTATATACTGCACATTTATTGCCCTATAAATGTTTATTTTTCGATGTTTTTTAATATGAAAAAGGTACACCGCCATTTCCGTTTGAAGCTGAGAAATCTTAGTTACTCTTCGTACTATGAACTATAAACATCGGCACGTACATCGAACGCTGAACGAAACGTGGAGGGGTTAGCTGCGCATGGGTACTGTCGCGCACGTAATACAATCATTGATTTAATTATTTAATAGTACCTATTTAATTTAGCTATTAATAGTGCCTGCCTTCTCAAAATTGTATTTTTTCTAGGCATATTCACTGTTCAAAATCACAAACAAACTTAATAAAAAACAAATTAACAAACTCAATTTTAACAAAATATAACAACAAAAATTAACCGCAATAACAATACAATCAAGAACGCGACTGTACACTGGACGTGCGCGGGGCGTCCTAGCTAACCCCTCCACTTTCCTTCAGCGTTCGATGTACGTGCCGATGTTTCATGTTTATACTTAATTTGTGTACCTACATTAGGTGTACATATTCAACTACAAAATAAAGAAAAAAACTATTTTGTATTTCTTTATTCTGTTCTGTAAAAGATTGTAGACAATAAATAAAACATTTTTCGCCCTCCTTTCTAGCCGTCGATTTATAATAATAATAATCTAGGCCGATGTTTTATCCACTGTATACCGAACTGAGCAGATATTCCTTTATGTTGGAGTCATTTATTTTTCGATAATCTCTATTTTTCATCCCGCTGATATCCATGATACCCAGCCGTCTATCATTACGAAAAAAAAATACATTGTATTCCAGCAATCGGGATCTCTTTATACCAATATAGCACGCAATTTTGTTACCTTTGAGATTAATAAATAAAGATTATTTTACCAAGACGTATTTCGTGTTAATTCAATACTCGCGTGTCTGTTGTATAGGCTATTAACAATACAATGCGTCTCCCCCGGCGTCACATATAATTACAATAAAAAGTAATAATAAATCAACATCTGCCCGCTGGCACTCCAAGTTTATCCTCGCAGAGGGGGGAGTGCTCGCCGAGGTTCGCGCCCTCCCAATTTATTTATTTTCGTTGACGTTGGGCGGGCTTAGGGAAATTGAATACTGTCGAGATATTTTTCGTGGAAAAGTCCCAATATTTTTGTTCTGCGTAATAATAAAGCTTTTAATTACCTTGTATTTTTCTTGTTATCTTAGCTAATTGGATATTTTAAGGGACTTAAAGTATCTCTCAGAGTTTCATCTAATATCTAGGTATACCTTACTCGTAGTTATGAATTGTTTGAAATAAGTTTAAAAATTAGACGACAAGCTTGCTTTTTTCTCACTATGTGTAACTAAGCTAAATAAGTAAGTTTTATTTTGCTGTACATAGTGATTAATCTATTATAATGAATTAAATTTAAAGCATTAGTAGAAAATAATAATAACCTAAAGCAGATTTAAAAATTATTGTTAACACAAAATAAATACAGGTCTTGTTTTAAAATTTGTAGCAATTATAATTATGCATCGTTTTTAGTAGTCCTTAGATTACCTACTTCTTTTTGCGCTAATGAATTTTGTCGATGTTACACTTATAAAAAAAGTCGTCGCACTATATACATTTCATTATATCTCGTACACTAATCTACGACACAGTTAACACACTTGATGTGATGTGGTGTAGGGTGAAATAGCATGTTACAATAATAATAATAAATAACTATTATGCTCGTGATAACAGCCCGTACCATCAGGGGCCAAGGTCCAAATTTTAGTAACAAGGTACTTACTGTATATTGTATGAAAAACCGGATTTTATAATATGATTTATCTCATAATATTATGTATATTACGACCGTAAAGTGGTGGGATCGTAACTTGCAAGGCGAGAATTTTTAATTAACTTTGCTGGCAAGTTTTTAAGACCGTGAAGTTTGCTTTCTGTTGAATGGGTGTAAATGGATGCTAACTTTGTGCGATCGAGAACAATGAATGCGGTAATACTTGAAATTCTTTTATTATTATTTGCTTTTATAGCCTTTGAAATACTTACCGAGTTTTATTGTCAAAGGACATAAAGTAGTTAGATAGTCATACCTACCTAAGAGGCACAAGAATCGTAAGAGGCACAAGAATCGATCTTTTATTAATTTCGCGCAATTAAAAGATTTTGGATGTTATAACGTAGTTTTCAGTGATCAATAACATTAATTAATGTAGTGTCAGGTTAATTTTTAATAATAATTGATATCACTTCAAGTTAATACATTTTACTTCATTGAATGGAAAAAATCGAAATTGAAACCAAAATTAGAAGGGTATTCAAAAGTGAAAAGAAAATCTATCGGAAAAACACAATGATAGAGTGAAAAAGGAAAACGTAAAAACGAAGGCAGGAGGTCCAGAACCATTAGTCAGTTGATTACGTACCGAGGTAATTAGCATCCTAAATGAACCTATTCCACCGCTCTGCTCTCCTGGTGGCGGCCATTGCGATCTCAATCAGGAAACATTAGTTTAATCTCCCCGTTAGCTGGTCGGTTAATTGAAAACGATAAATGGGTCTAGTCATGTTCAGTTTGAGGCATATAACATCACAATAATTACTTTGTAATGTGTTTTAAATCACGTTATTAGTTCTAACGTTCTAAATTTAAAAGAACCTGGCCGAAAGCCAAGGAGAGTCCTTAATGAAAGCTAGCTGCTTGTTTCAGATTTAATGCTAACAATTTTTCTTATAGTACGGCAGCCCTGGAACAAAATTTTTAGTGATTAATAACAAGCTGAATTTTCGTGAGCAGGTTCGTTTTGACGAGACGAACAACTTTTTTATCTATGAAAATTCTCGATAGAGGTAGATATCTACTCGAGTGGGGAGGTGTTAAAAATTTCGATTCGCTCGGGTGGGAAATCGTTCCACTAAATTTGTAGGACTATATGGCCATTTCATTATACAAGTATTTTTATATAAAAAATACTGCTGCATATAAAAAATCAGCTGGTTATTAATAATATTCTACAGCGTCCTCCACTCCGAATATTTTCAAATAATGTGGTTATAAAAATGATTAAACATTATTAATAACTAGCAGATTTTTTGTATGCAGCTTAGTAAATACTTGTATAATGAAATGGCTACATTGTCCTACAAATTTAGTGGAACGATTTCTTACCCGAGCGAATCGAAATTTTTAAGACCTCCCCACTCGAGTAGATATCTACCTCCATCGAGAATTTTCATAAATAAAAAAGTTGGTAGTCTCGTCGAAACGAACCTACTCACGAAAATTCAGCTTGTTATTAATCACTAAAAAATTTGTTCCAGGGCTGCTGTACTATTACTCTAATCGAAATTCTCATCTCACAGGGAACAAACAAGTCTTGTGTTCTATTTTTAAAGTTCTGCGTTTGCTGTAATTTATGTGATAATTTGGATCTCTACAGATATTTTGAGAGGTATGCATACCCCTGATTGGTGTCTACACGGTATCGTACCGGAACGCTAAATGGCTTGGCGACACGGCTTTGCCGGTAGGGTGGTAACCAACCACGGCTGAAGCCTCCCACCAGACCAGACCAGAGACAATTTAGAAATTATAAAATCCTAAATTGCCCCTGCCGAGAATCAAACCCGGGAGTCGGGACCTCCCACTTATAAGACCACAGCGCTCGCCACTGCGCCAGGGAGGTCGTCACTTACATACAATGAAACCATGACACGGCCATCAACCACGTAATCCACTTGCTAGATTTACATTATAATGTTGAATTCTATCGATAGACATTCACTAATGAACATAATATAGTCACTGTAGGGGCTTCCACACGCCGCGGTCTAGTGCCGCATTTATCCAGCGGCTAGCTCCGTCGTCTAATGTCGTCGGTCCATTTAGTGAATGGTCCAACACTCTGCTTTCCGATTCGCAACCTTTGGGTATTTTTTCGCAAAATTTTGGACTTTACTACGGATCTCCATTTCACTTAGGGAAAATCCAAGCATAGCTCTCTCAAGCTGAGTGAGTTTGAGCTCTCTTAAGCGGCCCTATTGAATTCTTCATAAAGAAATTTCTACTTGAAAATTGTACCAAGGAGGTAGATTTCTCTCGAAATGTTTAATATGGGCGACCGGCGACGGAAAAGTTAAATTAGATGTCCGGTCCCTTTTGTTTGCGTGTGTCCGCTTCGATTTGTACGCCTGTCACTAATGGCTGTGGACTGGAAAAGGTTGTATAAAACTTATCTCTTTGCTTTGTAAATGCCATTAAACTTTGCCTGTCTTCTCGTCTTTAAATGAAACTTAATGCAAACGTTTAGAATGAGTTACAAAGTGTTTGCAAATCTAATTTATACTACAAGATTTCAAACAATTACAAGTTATGGTATAGTACACATAAAGTTAAAGACTTAAGGGTAATTTCAATAGGTACCTATGTTAATCGAGCATAAAATAGCAGTGTACATATCCGGGAAGTTATGGAGCAGTTGGTGAATCCAACCCCTAAATAATAAGAGCGAGACGCGCGCCCGACTATATCCTGAGTTCCTGCCCACTTTTTAATATTCCTGCTTTGCTAGTACTTTGCCTCTCGGAAACTTAAGCTCCTTTTTAAAATATAACGAACAAAGTAACTCAGACAGACTGTAACGATGGAACTTTTAGCAGGACTATATTTTGTTGTGTTTTTATTTGCTCAAGAGGGCAAATAAAAACTGTGCCAACAGAGGAGATGTATTCTTCGTATAAACTAATGTTTTATTCGTATAACTTTTCTTTACTTATACTTGTATATAAAATTAATATTGTGTAATCTGTTTGGCCTTATTGTCTATAAAGTGATATAATTGTATATATATAAGATGTTAACGCTGTTGATTACCTTATAAATAAATAAATAAATAACTGGTTCATGTAAAATGAGAGAGTGAGACCAAGACGTGTATTTCAAGTAAATCAAATGACATGATTGCCGTAAATCCATACTAATATTATTAATGCGAAAGTAATCCTGTCTGTCTGTCTGTATGTTACGCTTGCACGCCTATACCGTTAAACTAACTTTGACGAAATTTGGTACAGAGCCCTAGACCTTGGAGAAGGACATAGGCTACTTTTTATTCCGGAAAATTATAGAGTTCCCACGATTCTTAAAAAAACTAAATCCAAGCGGACCAAGTCGTGAGCATCAGCTAGTGTGTAATAATTGTAATAAGTAGGTAGTGTAGGTACGTTAACAATATGGATACAGAAAAAGATAGTAATAATTAGGTAATAGGCGACTAAGTACCTATTAGATGACCAAACTGGATCGAGGTCGAATTACAAATACTTCCTACGTATTAATAGTAAATACCCAAATAATACTTACTAGATATTTCTAGAAATATGGATATTTACTGGTGGGTACCTGGTATCTTTTTCAGTATAATAATGTACATTATTTACGCAGTTTGGTGTTTCATTGCTTGTTGAACGTAAATATAGCGTATGCTCTTTCATACGCTGACCGCAGCCCAAAATTGATAATAATAAATTGTAAATGTGGGTTATTAAATCGCACTGTCAGTTCAATTCATCTATCACGTCCAGTGGCCATTCATTCCGCATAATATCTCGCTCGGATAATGCAAATTGCTTATAGAGAGATGCTTCATGCTTTATGTGTTCATTGTTCGTGAGACAATAAATGGGATATTATAATAATAGACACATTACCCATCGCTGACTAACGAATACTTGAGTAGCACAGTCGATATTCTATAAACGAACAACCTATTGTAGCTATCATCTACCACCACCACCCACCATTACAGCCTTTTAACGTCCCACTGCTGGGCACAGGCCTCCTCTCATAGGACAGAGGGATTTAGAGCTTAGACCCGCCACGCTGCTCAAATGCGGGTTAGCGGGCTTTAACGACTATTGTCACTTGATAGAAGGATGAAACACCGTCAACTACCAATTCCGGGCTTCACTGAGAATTTTCTTGACAAAAAAACCCAATACCTAAAAATTATTTGCCCGAGCCGAGAATCGAACCCGGAACCACTAAATGCGTAAATCTGTCATTTAGTATGGAAATTAAGTTTTGGGAAAAGTCAAGATTTAACATTGTAGATTACAGTCGTGATAACTTTTGAGTTAACGTTAACTGTGATTTAAGTTTAAGAAAAAGTTAAACGTTACAGTACACGTTAACGTTAACTGGCTCTGAAAAGAACAGCTGCATAGGTACGTTCCTGCTGCTAACCCTAAACGTTCACCTTCTCTACGGTGACGCAGCGGTAGCATAATTATTCGGGTTACTTACGAGTTTCTGTGTCAAATATAATATTATGTTTCGACAGCGAGCTCAACGTTTTTATTATTATTTCTGATTTCACAATTTATTATAATTATTTCCAGTTTATTGTTGCACGGAAATAATTAATGTCGAATATCTAATTTATTGTCTTTTGTTTATGTATGTGGTCTTGATTCTGTAGCTTAGAAGTATATATTGTAGGTATTGTTAGTAGATGTACGTTTACAGTTGTTACAGTGTAAAGTAGATACTTTAAAGATTAGTACCTAGTCTATTAATGTATGAATAAAAATATTGTATTTTTATCTTCTTGTGCCCGAAATATAGCCACGGCCCGAGCGGCCCATCTCGACGGAGACTAGCTTAATACGCACATATCATAATATAATATCATCGTGCACTCTCTATTCCCCCACTCTCATTAGTCCGAGAGAACGGCAATCGACACTTCGGAGTGAGATCAAGTGCAGAACCGTTCTAAGTACGTGTTCTGCGTAGCACGGGGGTCGACTTCCCAACTCCGGGCTGCTATTGATAAAGTTAACTTTTTTTTTAATTTCATGACTCTAAAAACCAAATTACACACTTGTTTTTGACTGACTCGGAACTCGAACCCGGGAACTTATAATCCGCAGCCGAACTCGTTGGTTTATTGGGTAAGCCATTAAACCAACTAAGCCATCAATATCTTTATGGTATAGTATAAATTGTATCTACTTAATAAAATATATGTCACGCCTTCTCACACATTATTTAAAACGCACCCTTTTACAATTCATGAGTTAGTCTCGAAAAAGAATCGCTCTCCGGAGGTTAAAAAGGGATTGCCGCGCACAGTAAACCCTTATTTTATCGAAGTTTGTTCATTCTATGCTCGAATAACTTTTCCTACTCGCACGAAATAACCGCAGTTTAGGGCGATGACTATTTTTTTAGAGTTGCGCGACCGGAATTTTTTAACAGCTCTTAGAGTTGTATAAGTAATCATAACACAAATTAGCCCTCGATTCCGATCTGAACTGGTGGTGTAACCATGCATGATGGAAGCAGACTAACTCGGAAGGGGTAACATAGTTTGAGTTTACTCGCGATTCGTGCGTAACTTTATGCAAAGCGGCAAGTAATAGTGTGGAAAAGTTTTATACGAGCGTCGGGGGGGATTAAATTGATTAATTAAATTTGCATAAGTAAGCACGCGAGCGACGAGCGTGATAAGCGGGGTGGTTCTGCAGGGCCGGATTATCCATAAGGCGGATTAGGCAACTGCCTAGGGGCCCCGCACCGACTAGGGGCCCACGGGGGCCCCGTGAGCGTCTAGTCGATGGGGGCCCTAGTCGATGCGGGCCACGCAACAAGAAAAAAAAGCTTCATCTAACAAATTTTTTTTTTTGAGAAAATTCTCAATGGAGGAAGTATATGCAAATGTAAAAAGAAAGGGGCCCGAGAATGCATTGCCTAGGGGCCCGAGAATTGCACTGCCTAGGGGCCCCGATAAGGTTAATCCGGCCCCGTCGTTCTGGCCTGAGCGGAGCGCGGCCGTCTAAATATACCGCTGGAGTCACGTTCCGCGCGGCCCCTCTGCCCGCGCTGTATGCAAATGTGCGCCCGTGACAAATTGGATTGCCTCGCCAATAACTCACCCGAATCCATTTCGCCCGTGTCGACCCAAATTTTAAAGCTCGATACTTGTAGCTTGTAACCAAATCGTTGCGGGAATTACGGCAGGTGAATTGCCAGGTTTATTCATGCAATACGACAGAGGGTTTAACGTAAAGAGGCCCAGTAGTTACTTTTAAGTTTTTCTTTATCTGGTTACGGGAGTGCTAATAAATGCAATGTGTTCTGTGCACAGCCTTATTCTTAGGTCTAAGCTTATGAGTCTTATGACCTATGTCATAAAACGTAAATTCTATGTTAGTAACTCTGCCTGTCTTACCGCTTATACGCTTAAACCGCTGAACTAATTTTGATGAATTTTGGCACAGGCTACTTTGTATCCCGGAAAAAACAACTGTCAAATTTCACGCAAACGAAGTCGCAGGCATCAGCTAGTTTGTACAAAAATATTATTGAGTATTATAACTACCTATCTTTTACACTAGTGTATAATGAATGATTTCGGTCGCCTTCTGTCGCATCACGACACACTACAAAACTGTGTTTGCACCTTTACAGTACCACCTAACTCATGCTTCATATTTCGTATTTATTGCTGCATGTTACCTAGTTAGTCAAAAACAAATTTAAATTCCGAGTCACTTGCAATATCGATGGTTTCTCATGGTTTTCCTTTGTAATTCCAGGTGTGTTGGTGGTGAACGTGACGTGGCGGGGAAAGACATACGTCGGCACCCTACTGGACTGCACGAGACACGACTGGGCGCCGCCACGGTCAGTAACGAACAATTGGAAAAAAAAAAAAAAACTTTCCATTCCAAAGCCGAAAAAGTTAAGCCTTTAAGCGTATACTTAGCGTAGCGTAGAGTAAAAAATATGTTGTTAGTTTGTATTTTTTACTACAGTGCATTGTGCCTGTATTCAGCTAGTTTACCAGTAGGTACATAGTAACATACATATCTGAATCATGTAGAAAATTGTCCGTTGCCATATGGGTTGAAGGAAGTTGCTACTAAAGAGCCGAAGAAAGACGACCCCAACCTGGAATTGTTTTTTAAGAATATAAGTCATGCTGTACTTTATTAGCCTCCGCTTTACCCTCCTACTAAGCATAAAGCCGTTGTACTATTGAGGCATCTATTAAAGATTTATGTCAGCCTATGTAACAGGTCTTAACGAAAATGTATCAATGTAAGTATTCATCATCTTTACAGGTTTTGTGATTCCCCAACGGAGGAGTTGGACTCGCGAACGCCAAAAGGCCGCGCGAAACGCGGCCGCGGCGCCGTGCCCACGGACATGACCAACTTCACGGAAACACGCTCCTCAGTGCACAGTAAACTGCGCAACGGCGGCGCTAAGGGCCGGCGCGCCTTGCCGTCTCCCACGCCGTTCACTCCTCCCAAGCCGGACTCCAAGAGAAAGAGGAACTCGGACGCGGAGGAACGCCCGCCGACTCCCAAAGCTAAACGCCCTCCACCTACCCCGACCTCACCTCCTCCCGACCCGGTCTTGCTCGAATGTCCGGAGCCCAATTGCAACAAGAAGTACAAACACGCGAACGGGTTGAAATACCACAGGTCGCATGCGCACGGCGCGCCCGATGAAGACGACAAAGACGGTTCGAGCTCCGAGCAAGAGGAACCGACGGTCGAGCCCGCGTCGCCAGCGCAACCGCCCTCCGAACCGGCCACACCAGCGACCCCCGTGAAATCCCCCACTCCTACCAAATCACCGGAAGAGAAGATGGATAAATCCCCCGAAAAATCTCCAGAAAAGCCGGAACTGGTTGAGTCTCCGCCTCAGCCGAGGTTCGAGGAGTTCGCGACGACACCGGAGCCGCCGCCGCAAGTCGAGCGGCCAGTGACCCCTCCCGCACCAACTACTCCGCCGCCTGAAGCATTGCCCACGTTACAACCGACCACGCAATTAACGCAGTTCAAGGTATGTTTCGCTGCCCATTTATCTTTCTTTAAGTTCGCAATCTCATCCTGATGGCATGTAATAATATGATTGAAGATAGTACACTAAAAAATGTATCCGCCAGAATATTTCCGTTCAAACGGAAAATAAAAAATATCTAACTAAGTATATCCCTACAAACTACAAGAAGAAGCACTTCCTCTAGTTTATGAAAGAAATCTTCAAAAAGTTGTTTCTCAAATTCAATTAGATACTTAATCATTTGAAATGTGTGTATTTTATCCAAGTACTTACAAACTCTATTAAACATTGTGGCCACCGTTTATTGTCTTCAATGGCTTATCAAGCTTGACTGTGTAAAATTTTGTAGGTTAAACCACGGTCAGCATTAATGCCATCAGAAGAGCGTAAATCCACGGAATCTCCACCGGACGGCTCGCCTGGCAAACGGCGGGCGAGACGTTCGCCCACGCCTGGCGTGCGGTCCCCGGCCTACTCCGACATATCCGACGACGCCGCGCCCACCGAGGGCGCTCCCGAGGCTGAAGCAGCCCATCGACCCTTCCCAGTGTATCATCAGGTATGTCACAAAACTTATCCGTTGTCCTAGGTGAACGACAAATGCGACACGACGTGACGCGATAAGACTCCATCCACCAGCGCTACAGCCTTTTAACGTCCTTTAACGGGCACAGGTCTCCTCTCTCATAGGAGAGAGGGATTTAGAGCTTAGACTCCATAGAAAATGACAAACTTGTCTACGCGACAACGTAGGCCACGTGGAGGCTTAGCTACTGTTTGATATTTTCGCGTCGCGTCGTATTAAGTCGCGTTCTCGCTTTTGTCGTTCACCTAGGACATATTTGAACATACGGGTAACATATTTGAACGTGACAATTTCTTCGGAATTCCATTTCATCCGCTCAGGTCAGAAGTCAGCAAATAGCCATACATTTTCTAGGATCTATCATGATCTCACGTAATTGTTGTAGATAAAAATGTTAGAAGGCTTACGATGGTTAAGTTTAAACGAGTAGCTCTTGTTTTGTTTGTCAATCAATGGCGTTTAAGTTTAATGAATATTAATAGTGATGTTAGCGACAATAATGGGGTTAGGGACTGCAAGGACGCTCTTCCAACTAGCTAAAGCCATCCTGAGTCAACCATAGTTCTAAGAATTTATTTATGTTCCTTATAGTACTACGGGCAGCCGCCATACTTACCACCGACGCATCCGACCAGCGCACCACCTCCGCCTGACAAGGGGAAGGAAGACCTTTCTAAAGGCGATCCCAAAGGCGATCTTAAGGTAAGCATTACATGAAAGGACACTCTTTAACAATTATAAAAGCGACTGAAATTATCCTTTAAAGTCCATGTTCAACTTTAAAAATTCTGCAAAAATAATTAGAAGATACTGTGGCTAATTCTGTTGTACACAATCTCTAAACCTAAACTAAATTGACAGGTTTAAAAATAGTGCGATCCCCTTCAGCAGGGAGGATTGTGAAAGAGATAGGAATATATTTAGATCTGTCATTTTAGTTTAGATTTAGAGATTGTGTACAACAGAATCGACCACACTACCTATCTAAAATTTTAGGTACTACCCAACTAATCTTGGTTGCATTCTTTCTCTGAAATGTTGTGTACCTGGACTTTCTAGAAGCAATGGTTAGTAGAACACAAGAAGTAGCCTACTAGTACTAGAACAGTAGACTGCTAGAAGTTCTCGAAAGCTATTGGTCAATAATTTCGTTCTGATTCGAGATTTTAATATTTATCTGCATTTTTACAGGATGGCAAACCAGATGTTGGACCGCAGAAGGTTCTTCCACCGCACTTCTACCCATACAACTACGTTCCAAATTTTCCCTACAACGTGGAATCTGGACCACCCCCTGGACCGCCCCTAGATGACAAATCCAAGGAGTCAGACCGTTCCAAAACTACTCCAAGCCCCCTCGATAAGAGTAAACAGCAGAGGCCGTCTGATGGAAAGGACCCAAACAGACCGAATGAAAACCATCAGATCTTGAAAGAGAGTATAGAGATGAAAGCCCAGATGGGACCCTACGCCTTCCAGAGACCCCCGCATGCGAGAGAAGAAGAATTGAGAAGGTCAGTTAGGTAGTTTAGTTTGCTATGCATTTTTATAGTATTTCTCATATTTATTAGTATTTCATTCGATCAGGGATAGCCTAAAGCTACACGGAAAAAATTAAGGCACTTGACGATTCGAAAGCTGTGAAAGTTCATTAATTGAATAAAATCCTTTCTGTTCTATTCCATACCCCTAGCCGTTTTCTTCGCAGCATTGTACTAGAACGCTAAATCGCTTCAATTCGGCATTCTTAACGGAGTTTGCCAGGAAGGCGGCGAGGGTAGATCTAAGAAGATAGTACTAGGCTATCATAAATGTTGCAGATACTACATGAGTCTCGAGCAGCGTCGCAAGGACAGCGGGGATGGTAAGCCGGTGGGAGCGCCGCCGGGCCCTCCGGGACAAGGCGGGCCGCCGCGCCCGCAGCCCGCACACAAGCCTAAGGACAAGGATGACAAGCCCAAGGAGGAGATTAAGGTTTGTACCGCTTTATTTACTTAACCGCGACTTTCATGTGGAATTGACATGGACAATCACCGTAATAATCCATCCCCAAGTTCAATAGGTATAAAATTTAAAGAGGGTTTATAGTTTTATACTCATTCAACCCAACCGAAGTAAATTTATGAACACGTTTTGTGACTAACCTAACCTTACTTAGAAATAATACCTATAATTAATCCGTCCAGCATCATCAAGTCAGGTCTTCTGAATGCAACCTGTGTCTGTGGCAAACGTCAGTATCGGTTCAGCGGTTAAGCCACACTTTCGCATTAATAATATATAATTTATGGGAATGGGCGAAATTTAATTAGTATTACCCAATTTCTTGAATGGCCATCAGGCATCAACCTATTTATATTCCGAAAACGGAATCCAAACACTCAAGTATTTTTCTGTTCGCAGGTCAAACAAGAGGGTCAGAAGCCGACGACCGAAACCCAAGGACCTCCTCCGCCGCCTACGTCCCAGTACTACCTGCCGCCGTACATGCAGCCGCCGCACTATGGGGCTCTGCCTTTCGACCCCGTGTACCGAGCCCCCTTGAGCCCCATGCTCGTCGGTGGCTTCGGTGGCGGCTGGACTGTGCCAAGGTATCAACTTTTATATAGGTAGCTAATATCTGTTTCTACTATTATTATTTTGGCATGATAAAGAGATTATCTAATCCTTTCTTAGATTTCTATGCAACTTGATCGATTCAGCAATATAACTTTGAAAATGGTAAACCAGACACACCCACACACACATAGTTCCAGTTATCCCTATTTATCTGTATTGCAACAGTGGCACTAATTATACCTACTGTACACACTAAACTAAACTAAATTGAAGGGTCTAAAAATAGTGCTATCCTTCTCATAAAGCCCCTTGCGGAAAAGGATAGCTTTACATTTACAACTGTCAATTTAGTTTACAACAGAATCATAGTAATTGTTAAATTTTGTACCAAGATATCATGCACCCGAGGATCTGTCGCGGCCGGGCGCGCCAACGAAACTGGAACTGCTGCCGCCGGGACACGGCGCGCAGTACGCGTACGGGCCGCACTCCGCGCCGCACAAGATACACGAGCTGCAGGAGCACGCCAAGTCCCCGCAGGGCAAGCCGCCGAGGCCCGAGCCGCCGAAGGAGTCCCCGCGGTCCCCGCCCCCGCAGAGACACGTGCACACACACCATCACACGCACGTCGGGCTCGGATACCCGCTGTACCCGCCGCCTTATCCTGGTAAGTTCTAAGATCGTTGCTAGAACCCCGTCCAAATACTGACAGTGAGCCACGACTCTTTTCGAAGAGAATTTGCGGGGCGTCGCTCTTTCATGATTAAGCGTGTATTTACAGTCCTTCTAATAACTTACAGTTTATATTTAGGACCTGGCAGATGAGGGACAGTCTTCGGTATATTTTTTATCGTGGACTCCTATTAACAATATTAGTACCTAATGGGACAATAGTCTTCCGCGGACCTCTCCCTCCGCGGTCCCTTGTCTGCGCAGGCCCTTGGTTTTATTTCGCCACAAACCCGGCCATTTTTGTTTTTTTCTCGGATACATCTTTCTTTTCCCCCCGACGCGACGCCGCTTCGCTTCTAATATAAACGTGTGTTGGTTGCAGGAGCGCGATAGCATACGGCCGAAAAGCGGCCGAGCACCGCGCAAGTGTAACCAAGCGTTCACTGTAGAAAGATGTCATCCGGGGAAGGAATTAAAGTGACAGTGGAAGTGGAAGTGAAAGTTAGATAGAGACTAATGGAAGATTGTCCTAATAGAGGGTTGTTGTGATTCCAGCGGCGGCCGTCCTCGCTAGCACCCAAGCAGTCGTCAACTCCTTCCCGACACCGCCCAAGTGAGAGAACGGACGCAAGAGCCGGCGCTAACTTTTCATCGAACATGACTACATGTATTCGATTAACGACACATCGTTAAAACGTGACTTAGTGTCACTTTCTCGATAGCATTTCTATCGAAATTGGATTGGAAATATAATACGGATGCGACAAAAAAAGAACTTAAATTGTGACAGTGAAATAAACAATGTGTTTCGCTTACGCCAGTAGCCATAATTAAATACTGTGATCTCGCGTGACCCATGTGTAAGTGATGTGCGCTTTGAATGTTTTAGTAAGTGAACTAATATAGTTACCTGCCTGAGTTTTAGTTGAACCGTTGCGGTATCGGACTCCCAGAATGGATGTTGTGAACGTGTGATCGTTGTTGGACAATAAAGGACAAAATGCACCGACGTTAATTGAAATTTAACTAGTGAAAGCACAAACTACTTCTGTAAATATTAGTGGGTAGTACCTGTAAATTGCCGTACTATTTTTAGTGTCCTGTTAATCGAAAGTGTAATATAAAGCATTGAACTCTCTCATTCTTCCTCTCCGGGCATTGTACTGATGTTTGAAGCCCCGTAAAAATTACACCGAATTCAGTGTGTACTGAGATCTTTATTTATAAAAAGTGCATTCCACAAACAAAATCCGTTGTACCTAGTTGTAATGATAGGATTAATATTGATATTTAAATAATATTGTGTAAGTTTAAAGGCGTCAATGTGATCATCGTAACAATATAGAATGTGAGATGGGGAAGTGATTTCCTATCGAATTAATGCGTGAAAATAATTATTATTACAAAGTCTTTTCTATTAGCATAGACTAACATAGAACCATAATTATTATTATTCATATAATGACTGAACATGAAACGCTTAAATTAGGATAATTGGTTACGAGAATATTTTCATTAGGTTGAGACAAAATGTAAAAGGTCTACTACTCTTTTCAAACATAATTATGTTCCAGTGAGATATGACGTAATACTATAATTATGGTGTGCTTGGTCTATGCACGTAGCGAAGCAAAGTGGTAGTAATTCAACTCATTTGTGCACCCAACTAGCACATTAATTGTGCGCACAAATGTATTGAACTATCTTTAGGCCGTCTCCGGGACTAATATGAGTTGTAGCGTGCACAAATCGTACTCTGTGTCTCGATGATAGTGAGAAGCAAATATTTAGAGCGTAGAGAAGCAACCTATAGGAATGTGGAGTGTTTTGAATATCGCTGTGCGTATGTATGTTTGGCTTTTAAACGATATATGTATTAAAATCTCGTTCTCAAGATACAATCTCCGTACTGCACCGTAGTTAGGGGCTGCATTTTCTAAATGTGTGTAAACATTGCTCTTTAATTTATACTATAACTATTCTGACTGTTTTTGATGTGGATTTAAGCCAAAATGTCTTCCGGTCGTAATGTTAAGCGACTGCTGTATTTGTTGAGTTTGCATTTCCTCAATGCTGTGAAGTTAGGTGCACATGGATTGTTGTGTTTTTATTTCTGAGAAAGCTCGTGTATCGTGCTGATCGAAATATGCAGAAGTTATATTATTTATGTTTTTATTTAAAGAAATTACCTACTAAATTGAACGGTACTCAGGGAAAGAAAATTGATTTAGAACTAGGTAAGTATTACAATTTGCGCGAGCCTCTATGAAAATTGAAAAGATGATAAAATATGATTATGTTGTCGATTAACTATTTATTTATTAAGTACTCTACAGTTACTTAATACTGGTGAACTGTAGTTTTTAGGTTGTTATAGAAGTAAAATTTATGTTTCCTTTTTTTTTTCAAATACTCATGTTATTTTATTCTACTTTTAATTCTTTATTTACTATCTTTAAAACATAAAATAAATATCCATGTGTACCGGCTTAATAAAAATCGTGAATCGTAAGTACTCGAGGATTCGTAATTTGTAACGTGAAATTGCACGGTTTTGTAACTTTGCACCTCCAAAACTTTACCAAATACTAAATATCGAAAAACTGTAATATGTAATACAAAATGAACCCAAAGACTCTTATTTTAAAGTCGTAATTCAGTACTTCGAATATTTATTTTACAACATTTCTGATTGGGGCGCTGGCTGTAGATGAATCCTGAATGTTTTGGCGAACTCTAACCTTAAAATAAGCCAGTTTAGGTCCATTTCTCTCAGAACACTCTGAAGTCATTGTTTCGATATGTAGTATTTAGTAAAGTTTTCGAAGTGTGCAAACTCGGATTAACCATACTGGTAAGAAAGGTGTCAAATGACGCCACAAAATGCGTTTCGCACGCGGTTACGACCGCAATGTCAGAGAATCAGGCCCTAATAGCCTAATTCTTCCTCTAGTGTCGGCATATAAGTGTTATATTGTATTATAAATATAATTACCCAAGTGTATAGATGAGACACTTCGATTGAACGCATTTTCAACATATGTAGTATACCTCTATAACACATAGGAACAAATATATGTAGCGATTCACTGTTCTTAAACGTTAGGCGGCGTCCTACGCAAGCGAACTCAATGCGAACGCGATACGGCGCGATTAACTATTATTAGGGTTCTGTACCTCAAAAGGAACCCTTATAAGATGTCTCTTGTCCGTCTCACCGTCTGTCTGTCCGTGTGTCACCACCGATTTTTATTAGTTTATACACACGGATGACGGACTTAACAATTGACATAACTGTCGACTGTTACATAAATTCCACGACAAAGATGTGGAACTAATGTTGTGTATTAAAATAAGACATATTCATCGTAATTTCCAGTCTCGAAGGACGTACTTGAATAGCGGTTATGAAAATTTCGGACGTTATTAATTTTATGAAATAAGTAACATCAAACAATATAAGTTTTTATATTGTTTAATTCGCGTTTAATTCGCGCGAACATATCAAACCAAACTGCAAAATCTGCGTCGCACTGCACTTCGCGTGCGTTCGCTTCTAGCGGCTGCGAGTGTTCGACATTTTCTCGCCGCGTCGCATTCGCGTTGAGTTCGCTTACGCAGGACGACATGTTACTCTATGTACGTGTGTACCTGTTTCAGAAATTACCCGATTATTATGTATGTATGTGTAAGAAGTGGGGCCTAAATATTATTTTTTTCTTTAATTATTGAAATGCCTATACCCTAGGTATAGGCATTTCAATTTTTTTGAAAAAAGAATCACAAAAATTTGTGATTCTTTTTTCGTTATTCAGTGAGAACTGCATTGATTATTTTCCGTGGGGTAACTACTTTTTTTTGTTTCACTCATTTGTTTCATTCGTTATGCCTGGGCCGCTAAAGTTCTAATTTTTAAACGTCAATAGAGATTCTATGTACCTAAGTATATAAAGGTTTACCCAGTGGCGTAACTACAGGGTGGCATTTCGGCAAAATCCACGGGCCCCCAGCCGGAAGGGGCCCCCGACCCGAAAATATAAACTTTAACGTTGGCTGAGCTTCTTTAAATATTGGGCAGGAGAGGCCCCATCCGGTTAATTTGCCACGGGCCTCAAACAGTATAGTTATGCCACTGGGTTTACCGTTTATTAGGACGTACAAAAAACATGGCAATACTGTGAAGTGTGAACACATATTAAAGTACTTAGTTGTTCGTAATAAAAAAAAATTGGCGATTTTGTTGAAAACTTGCAAAACGTATCATTTATTCGAATACCTGAGTATGGTAAATTGATGAAATGCTATTATTTTTGTAATAATTGCTAACTGCATAAGTTCTTATCTAATGTTTGATATATATAAAGGGCGGTGAATTTGTGGCACGTTTAAGAAACCTGCTAAAGAGACAAGAGGCAGACAGACGGGCGTTGATGATATTTTCGATAAAGTATATTAGTTATTTAAACATGGAACCCGAAAATACATCGCCGGGTACAAAATTGTATGAAAACGCGTTGACTGGTAGTTACCACAATTTGCAGTCGTAGTCGTATCTCCATTCTCCTTGTCTCGCGCAACCGTAGCAACGGAGAGAAAGAGTTACGATTTTGAATATCGATGGACGACAAAAACATATTTTATGATGGAGGTTTAATTATGCAGTTTTAGTCGCTTCTCGAATTTTACCTATGCGACAGAAATTGTGCTTTGAAATGATAGGCACAATTAACGTGAAAATCTCTATTTCTGTCTCTTGTCTCCATAGTACTGTGTGCTTAGTCTCAGTTTGGAGCGCTCCAAAACTTTATAGTATACTTATAGTATCGAATCACAATGACTTCAGAGTAAAATGGACCTAAAATAAGAGTCTTTGGGTTCATTTTGCTCTGAAGTCATTTGTGATTCGATCAATAGTATACTTATAGTATACTTTTAAGTTTTGGAGCGCTTCAAACTGAGACTAAGCACTCTGTTGTCTTTAAAACGTACGGTGTAATAGAGTATAGCCTATTTTGTATGATTGTAATGAGAACATGGTGTGACATGATCTCGTACGGCGCTCGTGCATTGACAAATAGACTGATGATTACTTTGTAGCGTTGTCAAACGACGTGGCGCAGTGGAGTTACCTACTGTCGATGGGTTAAACATGAACAATATTTTCCTTTAAGTTAGGGCCTGTTTCACCACCTTCTGATAAGAGTCAGATAGCCTAAATGTAAGTTTTGTCACTTTCTTATTTTGTCAGGTGACAAAGACAAAAGTTGTGAATAAGCTATCCGACACTTATCAGAAGGTGGTGAAACAGGCCCTGTGTCTCGTGATACTAACTTGGTTATAATTAATATCAATTCAATATGGATCAGAAGCTTATGAACTCCTTACCTACTTTAAATCTATTTTTTTTTAATTAAAAGGTTGTAAAATTTTGAGCATTCTATTATGGGAAGGCTTTATAAAATTATAGGAAGAATAATTTATATTAGACCTCTTATTTATTCATCTTTCAGCAGTATGTAGACCCCTGTAAAGGTAACCCCGCGGCCCGTCAGTGACGCTTTGAACTCAGCGCGTTATCGCTGCTCATTACGCTTTCATTATTTTATACTTTATTGTACCAGTGACTTGGTAGGTTGGTATGCAACATAGTGTTGTTCTATGTTATACTGTATCGATATATCATTTGTGTATTTTTTTCGATGTAAGTAAAGCCAAGTTTGATTTCTTAGAAAAGAATTCGAGAGGTTAAAAAAAGGAATAATAAAGATAAATTATTTCTTAAAAAAAATGTGTTTTATTTTCTAATAACCCTAAATAATGTACAGTTTATAAAGGATCGCCATCAAAATTATGCATTACGAACAAATTGACTAGGAACGATACGATACAGGTTAGTGGGTTAAGGGTTAGTCTAAGATTACAATTTTAAAGTTAATATGTATACCACGATGGTATAAATATTACAGTTGAAAAAATGTAAAATTATAAATAATTTTGAGATCTTATTGTTTGATTCTAACCGAACAACTTTATAATATTCAGGACCTGTTTTACAACCTTCTGATAAGTGTCAGATAGCTTATTCCCAACTTTTGTCTTTGTCGCTTGACATAAAGTAAGAAAGTGACAAAACATACGTTTAGGCTATCCGCACTTATCAGAAGGTTCTGAAACAGGCCCTTAGTGAATTATGCGATGTCTTAATTTACAATAGTAACTTATTCTAGGATAGTTTTGTGATAAAACTAGACGCCAAAAAAATTAAGAATCGATATTACATAACGTTATTACGATGTCATTTATTTTTATTACTAAAATAAATATCGGTATTCACATCTCTTAATTTTTGGTCCTTCGAGTCGGACATAATTTTTATGATGTTTTCTTAATTTTCTAAACGAATTTTACAGATTGTGGTATTTGAATCACTCATTTTTATACATTGAATTGTCGTATTATACATTGAATTGTCGTATAAAGCGTACAAATCTTACAACAAATTACTGTATAAAAATAATGGGTTCATTAGTTGAATTGCTATGGTCAAGCTTTATAAAGCTCAGCTCAGATAAATCTGAACTAGCCATAATATGTGTATGTAAATACTCGTACATATATTATATTGATCGCATATTTGATATTTCATTTAAATAAAGTGTTCGGTTGGAACCCAACACAAAACTTATGTAAATACAATATTTTAGTGTAAATTTAGAAAATGCATGGTAACTTAATTTAAGACAAAATTATATAGTAAAAATTGGTACCTACGTTCTAAAAATTGCATAGAAATTTAATATAAATAAATCTTACATTTAAATAAATTGCAATGGGTTTAAGAATACTGATAGTAAGTTAATTTAAAAATAAAATTATTCAAAAGCACATTGAAAATATAAAATGTTAAAAAAGCAAGGTAAATGTTAATTAATTAATACAGGTAATTGTTATTTCTTTGGCTGTTTCGGCGACGGTCTCACACGGCAACGGTCCACAGATTTGCGTGCACTGTAATCCTAACGATAGCTTGGTCAAACACTTAAACAACTATTTGACAGTCTTTAATTTGTCAGTTTTTAACGCAGAACTCTTTGTCGGTGAGATCGACGCCTTATGTCACACTTTATAAAGCGCGATGCACACCTGATGGAGCGCTGCGATGCACATGGAAGCGCAATTGACAATGCAACAATGCATTAAAGAAAATTTAAATGTATAATTTGACTAAGTTCATCTTTGCATGTATCTTATAAATCTGGGAAACTCTCGAAGTCGCTAGCGCATTTCACAGAACGGAGTGGTTTAAGCCCCGTATGTGCTCGTCAAGCCGTTACGAATGGTCTAAAAGTGACGCGGCAACGCCTCGGCGCTACCGACTTCATCCCTTGGAATTCGCGAGTATTCCAGCTCACATTCGCCACAGGTCTTCCTTCCAAGCAACCGTTCGGCTACGCTTCTATTCGCGCGTCAGGTGTGAATCGTACTTAAAGGTACATAAACAGGGGTTGGTTTTTGGCAAGACTTATAAAAATTACTACAGCTAAAACATTTGGTCTATTTGTATATCATAGACTCCAGATTAACTGGATTGTTTCATTTCATCAGTTTAAATAATGTAAAATAAAATGCTTACGAAAATTAACGTGTAAAAAAATGTATAAGTCACACTTTCGCTGTTTAAATAAATATATCATAATTCACAAAAAATTTAAACCCTCAAACAATGTTAGAACCCGTCTTGTAAACAAAACTCTTTAGAAAATCTAGGGAAATCCTTTTCTCTTAAACGTAAACTCGCGAGCAACGAATCAAAGTCAGTTATTTACGTGGCAACGACCACTTTTAAAGTTACATCGACAGTATTGAGCACAGAAAAGAGTAATAATACGCCGACTATAAACTATTCTACATAATAAATAAAATTAATACAATTAAAAGCACAAAAAGGTCTATATTTTATCGGTTTGTGTTTCCAATCGTTTTCAAATCGGTGTTATAATAATTATGTATTACTTCTTTCTGCGCTGGCGTATATTGTCGATACAAGTTATAAAAGTGGTGGGTATTCTTAGAATAAATAGGTAAAGAAAGGCAGTCGTCGACGCGGCGATAAGCCGTTTTTAGCAAGTCTAAAAGGCTAGCTACGTCTATCGTCGCGTCAGTGCTCAAGGTACTCATGCGCTTGTGTGCGTGTCGGCAAATGTAATTACAGGGCACACATGGGTTGGTTTATAGCTTACGTTTCGAGCGGAAATTTGTTAGAAACTTCCATTCTAAGCGTAATAGTTCGATGTGGGTATTATTAAACTATTGTGATAACCAATCTCCGCTCGCGATTCTATCACGTCGCCAGCAAAATAAAATATCAGTCTATATCCTCGGGCCGCAGTTGTCTCTCGCCCTCGTTGAAGAATATCTGCATGGATTTGTACAAGAGATGCAACCCCAGCATCCGGCGCTCCCTGGCCGGCCAAGACGACGCTACTCCGTAGAAATTGCCAGATTTTAAATTTTTCAAATTGGATATACCTATAACGTCGATCATGGCCGCCTCGTAGGTAAACGCCTCTGCCGGGATAACATTCTGGAACACGTGCAGACAAATAACCCCCAGCCTGTCGGACCATATGTCGAGGATGTGTTGTATTTTCTTGTCGCTCGACGTTTTGAAGTCCCTCTTCCACAGCGTGAGAGCCTGGTACAGGTGAGAGTACGGTCTCGAGCGTTTCCCTGGCAACGGAAATTATTATTACTTTTGACAAGTACATTGTATGCACTATGCCCGCGACTTCATCCGCGTGCATTTAGGTTTTTCAAAAATCCTTTGGGAATTCTATGATTTTAACAGATTATAAAAATAGCCTTCTCCAACTTTTCGTCAAAGTTCATTGGTTTTATGTATCTATATATACTTCATTTCACACCACATAAGAAAAGAACACAAAGGACAGGTTATAGAAAAGAAAAGGCGGTCTTATCGCTAAGTAGCGATGTCTTCCACACAAAGAAAAAAAAACAGACATCTCTTGGTTTTTGAAATAATACCGAATATACATACCTACATAGATACATACGTACGGGTCGAATACAGAACCTCGTTTTTTGAAGTCGGTTAAACATCGACATACCTTTTCCAACATAAAAGATGGAGTCGACGAAAGTGGCCCACGAGTCCAGGGGTTTCTGCGCGGCGCACCTCGCCGGCAGGTTGTCCGTCAGCCGCGGGTCCAGCAGCAGGTACGTGAACGAGGTCTTGGAGTTGCCCTCCCGCCACTTCCTGGAGGGCTCCGCGAAGTCCGCCCGCGCCCTGCTCTCCAGCTGTACGTAGGGCGAGGGCGTCCGCAGCCACTCGTCGCTCCGCAGCGAGCGCTGCAGCTCGACGCTGTACGCTGGAACCAATAATATTTTACTCGAAATGGATTCGCACAATTTCATCCCCTTGAGTATCATCGCGAAAACGAACGATTTAGAAACAAATAAAATAAAAAATTCAAAAGGCGTTGGTTTAATTTAAAAATATGTAAACAAATATAATGACGTGAAAGTGTCACTGTTATATTTAAATATTTTTTAATCATTCGACTTATGAAATCCGGATTCGGAAAAGTTTCGACTATTTTTGGTCAGTGTAAAGTTGAGTGCTCACCTGCGAGCTGGTAACCGTTGCTTATTATTGTTACCACAGAATACCTAATTAGTACTTTTGGCACAGTAGGCTTACTTCATACAGACATTTAAATAAGAAGTGAATTTAGGTATGATGCAATACAGCGCAGTCTAGCTCACAGAACGATGAGCGCCTCAACTTTATATGCATTCAAAATCGCATTCAAATCGGTTCACCCGTTTGAGCGCAACGGGGGAACAGACAAACACACAGAGACACGTTAAACTTATAACACCCCGTCATTTATGCATCGGGGATTAAAAAAGTACTCACTCTTGCCGCGTCGCTGTACGACGATCGGGTTCTTTTTCAGACTCTTAAGCTTCTTAAGGTACAGCGTCTTGCTGTGCTCCTGTATGGGGCCCGGCGTGAACCCGAGCCGCATGAGCTCCACCCGCAGCGACTTCACGTCGTACTCCATGCACGAGGGCAGGGACGACGCCATGGAGATGATCGTCTGGTCGGTGCTCGTCGCTTCGACTGCCTCCTCCACTGGGAGCCTGCAAGGTGACAGACAAACTTGTAAATCATCATCATCATCATCATCATGATCAACCCATTACCGGCTCACTACAGAGCACGGGTCTCCTCTCAGAGTGAGAAGGGTTTCGGCCATAGTCTACCACGCTGGCCAAGCGGATTGGCAGACTTCACACACCTTTGAGAACGTTATGGAGAACTCTCAGGCATGCAGGTTTCCTCACGATGTTTTCCTTCACCATTAAAGCAAGTGATATTTAAATACTTAAAACGCACATAACTTCGAAAAGTTAGAGGTGTGTGCCCGGGATCGAACCCACGACCTCCGCTTAGAAGTCGGTCGTTCTAACCACTAGTGACTAGGCTATCACAGCAGCTTGTAAAACAACTTGTAAATAGATCTACTCAAATAGATATCTAATAGAATGTTAAATCGCTATTTTCTGTTTCTCTCTTGCTCAGTGTTACACACAACGTGAGAAACAGAAAATGGTACACGCGTACGCGCGCGTTGTTTATGACCGTGTATAAACAGCGGCACGAAACTCGAGCGCTGACCTTCAATGCGCAGAAGTCGAAAATGAGGTATCTCGGGTGGTGTCGGGGGTCGCGGGGAGGGCGTGGGGATCGTTCGTAAGCACTGATTAGCTCTCGCGGATCCCTCGTAAGCGCTGATTGGCTCTCCAATCGTATTGTGTCCCGCTCACTCATACGACGCTGCGCGCACTTGAAGGTCAGCGCTCGAGTTACTTGCAGCGGCTTATATTCCTACCGTATGACAACCTTCGCTAGTCGTAGAGGCACCGCAAGAAGATTCCTACCGTCCGAGAGTTTTGCTTGTTTCAGCGAAAAATTTAAAAACCACAATTTAAATTCACGTACACATCAATAAATAAATAAATACTCACACATACACACACGGTCGTCTGTTCCTAAAGTAGGCAACTTAATGCCTGTGTTATAGGTAACAGCCGACTGATAGACATATTTACATATAAATACATATATATTTTAATAAAGGTATACATATACATACATATTACAAATATACCCAGACTCGGGGCGGGAATCGAACCCGCGACCCCGGAGCGGAAGGCAGGGTCACTGCCAACCGCGCCAACGGGCCAGTCAATGACACACACTGATGCTAATTCTGATGTGCACAAATACAATCACTATGCAAATTGGAATACTATCTTTTTCCGTACGGTATATTTTGAAAAGGATACCTAGCAATTATATATTTTAAACCTGTCATTTTTGTTGATAAACAAAATTAGTTCCACTTTTGGTATACATACCTATATTTATAGTCCGCCTGTCCAAGCGAGCCGGGTACTTTGCGAATAATGGTATATTGAGAGAGAGCGTATTGTTAAATTCCGATTTATAGTTTAATTAACACACCAAATCAATCCCGGTATTTAATTAATTAATGTAAATGTAAAATATTTAAAAACCGTCCGCAACGTTGCCACGCTAATAATAAACTAATTTAATTTTCGCTAATAAATTTTACATGTGGAATTCCCGCTTATCAGAATACCTACATTATTTACGTTGAACGCTAAATTCAAAATTCCTTTATTCAAAGTAGGTACACTGTACACTTTTTGAACTACAGTGCCAAGTACTAAAGCTACGACTATGATACATAATATTATATGGCGGCCGCGTCATCGTCATTCCTGGCACGTAACTTTTGTTACGAATCCTTATATGTATACATAGCCTTTTGGATCCGGTAACAGGAAATTATTTAGAAACTTAATGGACAGGACTTTAATATGTCTTTTTAACATCATTTAATATACTTTTTGCGTACAGTATACAGAGGAAGCGATGGTTGAATGATTTTGTACCGTATGCCCTTTTTAACCTCTGTAATCTCTGATCAAAATGCTTCTTCCACATAATATTATCATAACACATTTCATTGATTTAAAAAAAAATTGCTACTTTCGCTAAACGATCGTTTCCTCTTCATTTCCTGTCAATCTTTGGAATAGATTAAATTATCTCATAATATGCTATTGGTAGGTAGGTACGCCGCGAAAAACAGTTAAACAACAAGGTGTTGAAAAGTAACTTTTAGGTTTTATGCAGCCGGGTTTTTTGTTTCATTAGTTACTCGTTATTCAGAATTTCCCTTCCGCGAGAAGTGATAAAACGGGTATCGTTATCGCTAAAAATTATTAAAATGTAACAAAGTCAGAGGTCAGAAGATTGCTATGTGTAAAATTTGGAAGCTTATCAACTCTTCAAGAGTAAATTAACCTGCTAAGTATAAGGACGACCTCCCTGGCGCAGTGGTGAGCGCTGTGGTCTTATAAGCGGGAGGTCCTGGGTTCGATTCCCGGCAGGGGCAATTTTGAGATTTTATAATTTCTAAATTGTCTCTGGTCTGGTCTGGTGGGAGGCTTAAGCCGTGGCTGGTTACCACCCTACCGGCAAAGCCGTGCCGCCAAGCGATTTAGCGTTCCGGTACGATGCCGTGTAGAAACCGATCAGGGGTATGCATACCTCTTCCAAGTTAGCCCGCTTCCATCTTAGACTGCATCATCACTTACCATCAGGTGAGATTGCAGTCAAGGGCTAACTTGTACTTGAAATAAAATAAAAAATAAAAATAGGAAAATAGATATTATATTCGTCATTGAAGAAATTTCGGCGAAGTCAAGCATGAAAAAATTTACTCGGGAAAATTGTGGTGAAGCAAGATTTTTTTGCAGCCTAAGGTGGAAGTGGGCTAACTTGAAAGAGGCATAGCAGTGTTTTATTAAACCCATATCCCTGATCGGTTTCTATGCGACATCGTACCGGAACGCTAAATTGCTTGGCGGCACGGCTTTGCCTGTAGGATGGTAACTAGCCACGACCGACGCCTCCCACCAGACACGATTCAAGACTCAAGCATTGGATATGAAGCAACTGAAGATCGTGATGCTTATTTGACGTCTTTCTCCCATAAACGACGTACGCGAAAGGTGATTTCTTACAGCTGTACGCCTCGCGATGCTTTTCCTCGATCTGCCTCGAATAACCTTTCCAATCGATACTATAGTATATCTCGATCGATGATACGTAGCTGGGTAAATATTTTGAAACGTGCCGCCCCGATAGGGGGTAGGTGAGGGTGGGGGAGGGGGGAGGGGGGGAAGGTAAGTCATCCCCCCCTCAAACTCTTTGCCGGAAACGCATACTTTTTTTTAAATAAATTTTTTAATATTGATGAAACTGACATTGGTAAAACATTTAAAATGAGTCGCCTCGTTTAGTGAAGGGAGAGGGGAGGGGGGAAGAAGGGGGTACGTCATCAAAACAAGACTGCTTGGGGTTGGGGTGCTCAGATTTCGATTTGGACCACATTCGACCAAGGACCCAATAGAACCTAAGTGCCCGGCCTGCGGCCGGGCACATGAATATTTATGTTCTAACCTAACCTAACCTACCCTAGCTTCTTCCCACCCCTACTTGTTAATGGGGATTTACCAAAAGTGTGGTTAAAAAAACAAAACCATTTTATAAATAAATCCAATAAATTCCCAATCTATTTCAAATCTCCCCGCAGGTTGGGAAACTCCCCACAAAATGGCCACCCTGCGCTTGTCGTGTCAAACAACGTTTCATTTCACGCAAATTTTTATCAAAAATTTACGTTTCTAACCTAAAAATATACGTATTATTCGTATTTTTTGTAAAAAAAAAAATCGCGCGTCCGGCAAAAAAAAATTATTCCGGGGGCATCGACAGACCCTCTAAGACACCCCTATAAATTCACTTTTGCTCTATCAGGGCGGCACGTTTCAAAAGCCAACCCCGTAGCTGACATTCAACCAATCGAACACGATCTGTGTTTTATGATACCAATCCATCGATGTCGATCGATATCTAATAGTGTCGATCCAGTATCGTCCTGCATTTTAAAGCAAACTGATTAAATAAGTACCACTAGGATGGCGGACAGTTTCAACGATAGAAACCGTTCGAGCTGGTGTAGACACATCTTTAGACTTACCCACTTAGTCCGTGCATAAACCTTTCATATACAATAAGTAGTAAAATATAAATATTAGATAATACTTACACAACTGACGAAACGAGCAATCTCTTCTCAATCAGAACCACGTCCTCTTCCTTGTCCTCATATTTATATTCCTCTTCCACATTCGCCAGCACTATGCTCCCGGAAAAACTACTACTGACTCCGCTACTAGCGGACGACCGTCTGGTGTTACCCGGGCTGACACCGTCATCACATGTAGATAACCACTCGTTTGTTCTGTTCTGAACCACAACCATTGCTTTATCTAAATCAACCCTGGATTCTTCGGTTAGTAAAGAACTTCTATCAATAGTCAATTTATTCAAGTCCGAACAAATCGACGCGTCTCTAGAATCCTTGCATTTCCTTACACTACTTTTGGTGACCCCTGGTAATACTTTATCTGAATCAAATTGTGATTCTTCAGTCAACAACGAACTTCGAAACAACCTATTCAACTCTGAAGAACTTGTGACGTCAGTGAAGTTTTTGCCGTTCCTCAAGTTGCTTTTGGATTTGTAGTTCACGTGAATAATACTGCTCGGCGATCCGGGAAGCGAGAAGTTTTCGTATATGCTCTCTTTTCGTTTAACATCTTTGATAGTTTGGCTTTTTTCTACTGTTCGCTCTAGAGGGTATATGCCACTTATTTCGATTTCATTGCCTGCTTTAGATAGACACGTTTTAAAACTTGAGTCTGTTTCATTTAAATTTTTTACACATTCTAAGCTTTGGGTAAATTCATCGTGTTTCCATGGAACGGATTCGTTTTCAAGAAGGCAAGTCTCGCCGAGTATGGTCGGATACAGTTTGTTAATAACAAGACTGTTCTTGTCGCACCAATCGCGTATCATTTCGGATTTTCTATTGTCATTTGTATTGTTGAATTGCTTTTCTGCGACTGGTTCGTATTCGGCCACCATTTGGTCTGTCGTTACTAATATTCGTTCTGTAAATAAATAATGTAGTTACACATTTTGTATTTACGGATCAACTTTTATGTAATTAAAATAATAATTGGACAATTAAAACGGGGCATACACTCAATTTTTTATCACAATTTTAAATCGTTATAATTATGATGTACATAATCGCAGCGTCCACGCAGTAACAGTTGTGAAACCAGAATTCATAATGATTATTTTTTCCAGGAATATAAAACTTTTCAAAGTGGGAATTCACGATATTATGATGTACCTACTACCTACTTCATACCGTGGAATAATTTTCTAATTATGTTTAAAGGCGAAGGCGAAATATTTAAAGGCGAAGTGTCGTAAGTTAGGCATTCTTACTTTAATTTAATTTAACTCCTACATGCCTTATTGGATATTTAAAAAAAAATATATATTTGTAAAAACTATTTCAATATTTAATGGATAATGTAGTAGGTAGACGGTAGTTATGTACATACTGAATAGTAGGTAGGTAATGTATATCTATACTAATATAATAAAGCGGAAGAGTTTGTTTGTTTGAACGTGCTAATCTCTGGAAATACCAGTCGGATTTGAAAAGTTCTTATTGCATTTGATAGCCCAATTTTTGATGAAGGCTATTCAGCATCATGATGCCACGGGATTTTTAATAGGCTAAATCCACGCGGGCGAAGTCGCAGGCATCTGGTAGTACCGTATATAGGTATTCAAACCGTACATGTATTGTATAGTTGAGCCTCACAGAAGATGCCCTTGCTCCCGATCTTATTCGAGCCCTAGAGCGCAAATGCAACTGGCAGATCTGCGCTAGCCCAAACCCTGCTGATGCTGTAGCGGTAAATAAGTACACACAATCCTGCTGTTGTTGTAAAATGTTGTTGACTGTATGTTAATGTATCTTACTATATGTACTTTATGTAATTTCTAATGTACAGTTGTTTATTGTCCCTAATAAATAAAAATAAAAATAAAATAAAATAAAAATCCGAAGAAAAAAAGTAGTTGTCTGTAAAGTCGGTTTACGAACGATAATTTTACGTGATAAGGTCATAAGAAAACAAAGAGAAATAGATACATCACAAGGCGAACGCTTAGGCCGATCGTGCTTTCTCTATCGCTTGTTCCGCGCTCTCGCTTGCACGCGGTACGTGACAATGAGTCATGTTTTTCGTGCGTGTAGCCGGCGTTCATCGATTTATAAGACGTTATCACGTCAAAAAAATTTAGATATTATTTGAATTAGTTAACGAGGAAAGAGGTACTGCAGTTGTTTTGACATTTCTCTAAGCCTAATAACATCTTATTTACATACAATTCGATTGAATGATATCGTCACAAGTTTACAGGCCGTGTGATAATTTGATAACTTTTATCTCACGCTCTGTAACAATAAACAATACTCGAAAGGCCAAAGCTGGTAGCGTGATGACTAATAAACTGGTTTTTTGGATACCGCACCTCTACAGGAAAACGTTTCAACTATCGGGTCGGTGCGAGCTTTATAAAGCTTTATAGAGCTTTATAAAGCTCGCACCCTAAAAATATACTAATTCAGCAAATGGAGAGGAAAATTTATGTATAACAACGCTGACAGTTATAAATTCTGACTGAATTCGATAGAGATTGGTTGTTAGAATTGCGAACCGGAAAAACTTTTTACCTACTTCATTTTTAATTTGCTTAATTAATATTTAAATGAATATGTGTATTTTAAAGTAGGTATACTTAATCTGAAGTAAAAGTAAGTCATAAAGTGGTAGACCGATTTCATTTTCTCCTAGTTATACATCTAAGTACGATTTATGTATGACACCGTAAGAAGTATCCGATTTTTTATCATAAAAATATTATTTCTTCAATATTTTAGAGAATAGTAATTAAATACAGGAACGAATTTAGATTTATCTAACCGAAATTTCGTACTTCGATGTAGGTACCTACCGATTCGAATGATTTGAAAGTATTTGAAAGTGTAAAATCTAAAAATGTAGTTAGGAAGTAGGTATAGATTGATATATAAACGTTTCCGTAGCTGTTCATTTTTCGAAAGGTAGGTATAATTAAAGGCCGGGGCCGCACTGCGAAATATATTCGCGCGAATTTTATTCGCGCGGTTTATTTTCCGTGTTTTAATATATTTTTTTCGCGAATTTTAATTCGCAATTGCGGACAGCTTCATACATTTTCATAGGTCACAGAATTGTGCGAAAAAATTCGCGCGAATATATTTCGCAGTGCGGCCTAGCTCTAATATTGCTATAACTGTCTCGTCGGTCTAGTGGTTAGCATATTCGACTGCAGATCACGAGGTCCCGGGTTCGATTCCCGGGTCGAGCAAATAATTGTTAGATATTGGGTTTTTCTGTCAAGGAATTCTCAGTGCCAGGCCGGAGTTGGTAGTTGGCAATGTTTCACCCGGCACCCCCGTCGGAGACCACGTTAAGCAGTCGGTCCCAGTTATTATCACTATCATGTGACAATACTTACTACGTAGTCGTTAAAGCCCACCAACCCGCATTGGAGCAGCGTGGCGGGTCTAAGCTCTAAATCCTTCTCCCCTATGGAGAGGAAGCCTTTGCCTAGCAGTGAGATGTATAAAGGTTGCAGTGGTGGTGTATGATAAAATAATTTAAAATCTGAACACTTTTACATACGCCATTTCTTTGAATTTATAATTTTATCATGGACATGGATTTTTACAGGGTTATAATCCTACGGAACCCTTTCCTTGCGTATGAGTCAGATTCCCACTTAACGTGTTACATTTAGTGAAACAATTTCGTAAGCAGGTGCAAGATATTACGAGTAACCCATACCCACACTTCAAGGAGTTCATTCTTGAACACCTGCAAGTGTTATGGTGTGTTTAAGTATAAGATGAGAAAAACCTGTATGCAATATGCGACATCTGGATGAATGCAGCTTGAATGTGCAGATGTTTCGATATTTATAAACAGATACATATCCATATAAGTTAATATAAGCCGCTTCTGTATTTCTTTTTATGACGATACAATATCAAATATGATAGATATAATAAATATGTATAAGTAGTAGACCACGGCGATTTATTTTTGACATGAAACCAGCGTGTTTATGAACGTAAAAACCGAACCGAGGTATGGGTTTAATAAAAACTGCCATACTTAGGTTAGCCCGCTTCCGCCTTAACTGCATCGTCACTTACCATCAGATGAGATTGCAGTCAAGGGCAAACTTGAAGATGAATAAAAATAAAACCGGCCAAGTGCGAGTCGGGCCTCGCTCTTTTAGGGTTCCGCACATAATTATGAACAACATACTTAATATTTTGGGTGGTTTGGGTCATTTCTTCGACGAGCTAGAGACCTGGGACCGGCGGACGGAGAGACAGACAGACTGGCATTAATAGGGCTCCGTTTTTACCCTTTGGGTACAGAACCCTAAAAATTACCTCCAACTTCAATTACACAAGGATTTCGTTTAGTTTGGAAAGGAAAGGTTTATCACGTCATGTTTAACATGATAAAATATAATCTTGAAAAAGTTCTATCTATTCTTCGGAGACTACAATCACGTGATACACATCAATAACATTATGATACGCTTTATTTCTAAGCCACATTCCTACAGGCTATATCGCATTCTATCCTAATGACTGGGCTGGGTAGGTACCTACTACACTCAAGAAATAGTTCACTCAAGCCAGCGGCCTGCCACTGCGTGCGGAACGGTCAATGTACCCCGTACACGAGCTTAGTACAAAGCTCTAGTGTAATTTACGTGTATCTAACTACTTATTATGCCCCAGTACCTACCTGGGTACCACAAACAAAGAAAAGGGGAGAGCGCACGTTTTTTTCCGTATTGTAAAAAAAAAACGTAGGGCATTTTGGTTTGTTGTGCTTATGATTTTTGAGTATGAAGAAAGTCAAAATTCAAATATGTATTTTAAAAATTTAAAGAGTTTTTTAATGACACCTACTAACCTGATATATAGATACTTTCATAATGGACATTGCGAACAATGGTACTTTAACGCGAAAACGTGTTTCTTCGACGGATGTTTGTGGTTTTATACCTACCTTGCTTGGAAGGAGAGGAAGTTTACCGTGTACGGTGTAGTGTGTAGAAAGTCAAATGTATAAAATTCCTAATTATTAATGGTTCCCCTTTCCATCCGATCGGAATTGAAAGCTTTTCCACCAGCCTTGGTACCTAGATAAGCAGGCATTAGATTCGTTTGACGAATAGGCTTCGCTGTCAGTTTTGCTTTGCCAGAGTCACTGCTGTTCACTGCTGCAATCTACTCTGCTGCAATCTTCTAATGTTTGGATAAATGTCGCCGCCATCAACATTTATCACGCATGATTAAGGGAATTGACTGATGCAAAATCTTTCGTCTAATAGACGTATGTATAAGGGTATAGGAGTACTAGGGAATTATAGTCCCAGAGAGTACATAAACCCTTAACTGGGTGGTAAAGCCCAAACCCTGAGGGTCTCTAGCTTACAGATGGCGTCAGGTCGTCAAATAAATAGAGCTTTAGATGACAGTCATGTAAAGGATTGTCTGCGCTTGGGTATATGGCTGGTTGTATATTGTCCTTTCCTACAGCGTGGAAAGCGAAAGGGTGACTGACGAACTGATAGTGCGTCGACACTGACCCCGCGCGGCGTCGCGCCTCACCACATGTATCGATAAATCACCCACAGCGCAGAATTAAGGCTGCTATTCGACGGCATGTACTTATATTTTACCAGAAAATAACAGTTCCCGCCTCCGCACGGCAGTAGAGCCCTTCAAGAAACTGTTTGTATGTACGTAACTACTTAGATCCCAATCGTTTTTATTACCCACGATCAGCATCAGCACGCACGATGGAAACTAAGCGCCACTTTGGCAGCTGTCCGCCTCCGCAGGCACAGAGCGGACAGTAGACCATTTCCGCATTTAAAAAGTTTTGAATTACCTACCCACATATATGTACCTACTTTTGTAATACCAATTTCCGTTACACCCACGATATGCCCACAAATCGTGATTTTAGACTATTATCTTACACCCACTGTAGTTTTTTCACTAATATTTAGGTAAGTAATAAATTAAATCCGAAATCGAGTTTCGTCATATTTTACGCGACCTCAAAGTTTGACATGAGTGGGATGATATTTCAACATTATTAATTAGGTCATATAGGTACATTATACAATACATGGCTAAAAACAATTACCTACCTAAGTTTACAAATATAAAAAATACTAAGTACAGTTATGTTTTTTTTTTTATTTTATAAAATGTCCTCTTTACATTTTTTTTCGTGTATACCTAATAAATAGCATTTACTTACTATTTACTAACTCTTGATTTGGACTACTATATCAATTACCTCAAAATCGGTTCAGTACTTCAGTAAATTTATTACAAGAACTAACATGTTCAAAAAAAATTGATTTCCAGTGTTTGATTCAGTTTAGCATAAAGAAATCAGCCTGTTTTATTTTTCTTTATCTTTATTGTTAACATTGTCACTTGTCCCAAAATAAGTTTGAATTAAATGATACATTAAGTATGGGACTACATACCTATGACTCATCTTAAATAACATTGTGCAACTTTTATTTTTGGATAATATACATGTTATGCAATTGCAATACATAAAATGGTATTTCAAAGTGCCTACATGATATTCCTTTGTGCAATCTGTTACAACAAACTGTTAAAATTTAACTGAGAACATTGTTAGATTAACCAAAGCAAGTGGTAGGTTAACAAGGGTCACGCTGCACTAGAAGACATTTAGAACCTGTGATTCACTCAATTTGTGTAATTGGGTCAAATGCATGTTGAAAAATTATCCACCTGCCAGACTATACTTCACTCTATAAAAATTTATGAGAAGTGGGATATTAACAGGCTATACCGTAAAGACCAAAAGGCTGTACCTTAACAAGTTGTCATCGTCTCTACCAAATAGACGTCCACTGCTGGTCATAGGATCTACACAGAATACAATCTGCTAGTGACTCACTTGAGATTGTCTCTAGTAGGGGGTCTTCCTACACTTTGTTTACGGGTTTGTTAAGATCCCAAGTCCCTTGGGAACCAAAAGATGTTAAGCTTCCCTTAGGAACCAAAAGATGAACCAAAAGGAGTACCAAAAGATGTTATCAAACTTACCTAAGCCTAGTGTGTAAGCACACTGAGATCCCATGGAGTCATCACTTTGGTCCACAACATTATGCAGGTAGTCATACACCTCCCACTGTTGTTCTCGCACAGCATAGTCAAATGCAGAGATCCCATCAAAGTCCAGTCTGGATGGGTCTCCCCCACAGCCAATAAGCAGCTTCATATTGTCCACTTTACCCCATATTGCCGCTATGTGTACTGGCGTTATGCCATCGTCATTGCTAGAAAAAAAATTGTAGTTATGATCTGATCATCTGATCATCTGGCCAGGCCATAATATCATGACGTGAGCAGCAAATATTTTCCATTTCTTGAGATATTTAATATAAACTTTTCATGAAATGGTTGGCTACATCATGAAGTGATCAATTCTAAGATCTGGCCACAACATATACATAATGTCAACATAAAATAAATTTATTTATGTAAGGAGGTACTAACTACTTGCCTAAATAAAATAATAGTTTTATTCTTGTTAGATTCTAGCTCATGCAATTGGAACCCTTTAATTTCCCAGGATAAAAAGTAGCCGGAGTGCTAGCTATCTCTGTACTAGATTTCATCATGATCAGTATTGGAGATTAGATGGTGAAAATATTGTACCTTAAATACTTAAATATTTTCCTTGTATAAAGTTTTTATTTATTTATGCAGGTGCCCTAAATATTTCATCTAAAGCACACATTGTATAATCTACTATCTGCCTTTAAAATTATGATCAAAATTTGTTCAGCTGTCCCAAAGAAGTGCCCCCACAGACAGACAGAATAAACTTATAAGAACTTGTTTGGGTCTGTTTATTGTCTAAATAATTATATGGACTTAATAAGAGGCAGTAATTCAAAATCACAGACGGTCACTCTAATTTTTGATTTTATTTTGATTAATGACCACACAAAAGTAAAATAAAAAAGAATGTAGCAGTAAGTACTGTATTATATTCAAATTATTATTGGAATTTGCTGGAAAAAAGCAAGTGAATTACTATTACATTAATTTTAACAGATTGTTAATGTGTTGTGTTTTTAAATTAAACTCATATTAATTTAAATTTATTTTTACCTTAAATTTGGATCTCCACCATTTTTCAATATTATTTCTGTGCATTCCTTGGATTTATCATGATCTTCTATTCCTACAGCTAAATGTAATACTCCGATACCTTTACAAGGTAAAATCACGTTTAATTCTATTTTATTTTCAGAGAAAAATCGTTCCACGGATCTGCAATATTGAGACGATGAGTAGAACTTTGTTAAAAAATTATATTTCTCACATTATCGTATCAAAAGATCGGTAGGATAAATAAAATACCTTGCATCCCCGTTTTGTATAAGATCGTACAATTTAAAAAGTTCTCTGTACGTCGTGCCCATGGTTTTCGCGAATGGAAACTAAATTAGAAGTCGGCGAGCTTGCCACTTTTGTCTCTCATTTCCTGTAGGATTTCCTGCCGTGCTATCACTTTTATATTTAGATTACGACACTGTTTATCACATTATCTTTAGTTTATATTTCTTACATAACAATACAAACGTAATAATTAATGTTAATTAACCAAAACCAATGTAATAACATTTTTCGTTCATTTGTTTTTCCTAACTTTTTCAAATTAACGTCACACTTCAACAGTCACACACTGCTTTGTTTTGTTTACGTTTGAGAGAGAGAGAGAGCAAAAGCAAATAATTTTTCATACCATTTCATTCGTGGATAGTTTGAGCTGTGGTTTGAGACGGGTTTGAGCTTTGAGCTATACTCCATTTTTCAAAACATGACTACATTCATTTAAATTATTGAACAATTATTTGGATTTGAATAATATATAAATTATTTATATGTCTTAAAAATAATTACAATGAAAATATTTTGAAAACGTTTGCGTCAAACATGTGAAACGGAACGCTGGCGTTGTGCCCTTGACTTTTCAACTTTGAATTTTGAATTTTGTTTTGTAACTGACCGCCTGCAGCTGACCGCGAAGCTCGAATTTAAATTTAAAACGAAACTTACCGCGTTGCTGAGTATTTTAAAGTGTAATTTGTTACTGTGTAGGACATGTATTGACGTAAGTACTGTGTAAGACAATAATAATATAATTGAGTATTCTTTTAAGAGGATAGATATACTTAGGTACTTTATTTTCCTAAGCATAGCATAGTGGTTTCCGCATTTACTGTTTTTAACCCCCGACGCAAAAACGACGTCGACGGGGTGTTATAAGTTTGACGTGTCTGTGTGTGTGTGAGTGTGTGTGTGTGTGTGTGTGTGTGTGTGTGTGTGTGTGTGTGTGTGTGTGTGTGTGTGTGTGTGTGTGTGTGTGTGTGTGTGTGTGTGTGTGTGTGTGTGTGTGTGTGTGTGCGTGTGCGTGCGTGCGTGCGTGCGTGCGTCGTGCGTGCGTGCGTGAGTGCATGCGTGCGTGCGTTCGTGCGTGCGTGCGTGCGTGCGTGCGTGCGTGCGAGCGTGCGTGCGTGCGTGCGTGCATGCGTGCGTGCGTGCGTGCGTGCGTGCGTGCGTGCATGCGTGCGTGCGTGCATGCGTGCGTGTGTGTGTGTGTGTGTTGTCTGTAATTCCTCTGTGGCGCTCAAACGGGTGGACCGATTTGAATGCGGTTTTTTTTTGGTTTGAAAGGTGAATTAGTCGAGAGTGTTAGCTATGTTTGATGAAAATCGGTCCAAGATGGCCGCCGCTACAAAATGGCGGATTACATAATTTTTCACAACTCCCATAATATGGGTATCAATTAATGAAAGGGCTTGACTAGTAGAATAGCACTATTGCAAATCCAAGATGGCCGCCACCACAAAATGGCGAATGTCGGGGCTTTTTAAATTTTCAATTTATACTTGTTAGAACAGTTCTGCATGTTCTAATACCTACCTTGTAATTTGATAGGACTACTTACTGCCTTTAATAGTTATGTTCAATATCCAATAATCTATACTTCTATACCTTAGAATAAATAGCGTATAGTTCGATGTTCTATACTAATAAATGATATTGAAGTGTCTGTCTGTAATTTCGAAATAACTACCTCATATTAAGCTCATATGGTTATTTCAACTGTACCATAACCAAATCACATGTTTTTAAAATATTTTTCTGTCTGTCTGTCTGTTTGTCTGTCTGTCTGTCTGTTTGAACGGACTAATCTTCGGAACGGCTGAACCGATTTTGACGGGACTTTCACATACAAGTAGAGAATTAACCAGGGAGTTACATAGGCTACTTTTTAACCGACTTTCAAAAAAGGAGGAGTTGTGTTTTTCTACCTATGTACACCGATATCTCCGAGATTTCTGAACCGAATTAAGTAATTCTTTTTTTAATCGATAGAAAAACTTTGCGACCCTGTTCTATAAAAAAATTTGGATTCCAACTCCTCAATCCTGATGCTGTAGGTGTAGGGGATCTGATCCCCAAACTAATGGGATTTAGAAACTTTCGGTTATTTAAATTGATATTGGGGTACCAATTAAAGACTTTATCGTTGAATGAACTCGAGTAGGTACATATTCAACTCCTCAACCCTGTAAGGAATTGCATTGCGAAATCGTGGGGATCCCACGGGATTTTTCCGTTTTGGGGAAGGGTTACTTAACAAATAAGCTACTTTTTGCTCTGGAAAATCAAAAGTTCTCACGGGATTTCACACGGGCGAAGCCGTGGGCATCATCTAGTATCTAATATAAATCTAATAATAAATAAATATCGTTAGGTGCGCTTATCAATGTTTACATAATATACTTACTCGATTATGATTAATTTACTTATTCAAACCTAGGACCTAGCCTTCACTAAAAAGTAGAATAGGTACCTACCTACATATATCCATCCTATACCGACGGTTTTGGTATTATGCAGTATGGGGGTACTAGGTATTTAAAGAATTATAAACATTATGGAATGGAATGTTTTAGCTGATTGGGTAGGTACACAAACGCGTTTAAAGTTGACAGTTTTTCTTAATAAATATCTAGTTTTTAATTTAAATTCAAAAAATAGTGTAACGAGTATCAATAACGTCATTGCCTACATTTCATATTATAAACGCGGCCTTTGCTCAATAAATAATTAATATTATTATTTACTAGATGATGCCCACGGCTTCGCCCGTGTGTATTTAGGTTTGTAAAAATCTCGTGGGAACTTTGATTTTCCAGAACAAAAAGTAGCCTATCTGTAGTAAGTAGTAACCCGTCCACAAAACGGAAAAATTCCGTGGGATCCTTACGATTTCGGAATGCAATTCCTTACAGCATCAGGGTTGAGGAGTTGGACATGTACCTACTCGAGGTCATTCAACAATAAAGTCTTTAATTAGTATCCCCAATATCAATTTAAATAACCGACAGTGCCTAAATCCCATTAGTTTTGGGGATCAGATCCCCTACAGCATCAGGATTGAGGAGTTGGAATCCAAATTTTTTGTAGGACAGTGTCACAATGTTCCTCTATCGATTAAAAAAAAATTACGCAAATCGGTTTAGAAATCTCGGAGATATCGGTGTACATAGGTAGAAAAACACAACTCCTCCTTTTTTGAAAGTCGGTTAAAAAAGTAGCCTATGTCACTCCCTGGTTAATTCTCTACTTGTATGTGAAAGTCCCGTCAAAATCGGTTCAGCCGTTCCAAAGATTAGCCCGTTCAAACAGACAGACAGACAGACAGACAGACAGACAAAAATTTAAAAAACGTGTGATTCGGTTATAGTATCGTTCAAATAACCATATGAGCTTAATATGAGGTAGTTATTTCGATATTACAGACAGACACTTCAATTTTATTTATTAGTATAGATTGATCGAATTATGCGGTATTTTAATAATGACTAGATGATGCCCACGGCTTCGCCCGTGTGGTTTGTAAAAATCTCGTGGGAACTTTGATTTTCCAGAACAAAAAGTAGCCTATCTGTAGTAAGTACCTAGTAACCCGTCCACAAAACGGAAAAATTTCGTGGGATCCTTACGATTTCGGAATGCAATTCCTTACAGCATCAGGGCTGAGGAGTTGGACATGTACCTACTCGAGGTCATTCAACAATAAAGTCTTTAATTGGTATCCCCAATACCAATTTAAATAACCGACAGTGCCTAAATCCCATTAGTGTTGGGGATCAGATCCCCTACAGCATCAGGATTGAGGAGTTGGAATCCAATTTTTTTGTAGGACAGTGTCGCAATGTTTCTCTATCGATTAAAAAAAAAATTACGTAAATCGGTTCAGAAATCTCGGAGATATCGGTGTACATAGGTAGAAAAACACAACTCCTCCTTTTTTGAAAGTCGGTTAAAAAAGTAGCCTATGTTACTCCCTGGTTAATTCTCTACTTGTATGTGAAAGTCCCGTCAAAATCGGTTCAGCCGTTCCAAAGATTAGCCCGTTCAAACAGACAGACAGACAGACAGACAGACAGACAGACAGACAGACAGACAGACAGACAGACAAAAATTTTAAAAACGTGTGATTCGGTTATAGTATCGTTCAAATAACCATATGAGCTTAATATGAGGTAGTTATTTCGATATTACAGACAGACACTTCAATTTTATTTATTAGTATAGATTAGGTAGGTAGGTGCAGAACCCCCGTAGCTTTTAAAATTTATTATTTTTAAACAAACTGTGTTTTTGGAAGTCAGATATACAGATAAACAATTTACTGGGTTATCTTGAGATAGTTTTTTTAGAGCAATAACGTACAGTACTTTACTAGTAGGTACCTATACCAAAAAAAAAGTAGATAATTCTCCATAAGCTCTACTGCGCAGCGTATAGGTGTGGTATAACAGTGAAACAGATATTTCAGATAGTTTCATACTGTGTGGTAGTCAGACAATTTCGTGTTATCGCCTCTAGGGTTGCCATATCTAAGACGAAAAAATCGGGATTACAAAAATAAAACAAAAGATTTGTTTTTGACAAATCGCAAAATAATTTTTGTAATTCATGTAGTATTTTCGTTGATCAGCCACATATACAGCCACAGATACAGCCACTTGCTGTAGCTTATTTGGCTGCTGATCATGAAGTCAGGTCGACCCAAAAAGTTATAGGGTAAATAATAATTATCAGAAGCAGCTCGGAGTTGGGAATTTGGTGGTGTTACAGCCCCGTGCATCAGAGAGCACGTAAAGCGAGGTCCTGCGCCTGATCTCTTTTCGGTCGTGCCAGATTGCCAACCTATCGGACTATTTTAGAGAGAGAATAGATATGCACTTGTTTTGCGTACACACTTGAGCACTATGATATCTCCTACTGACTAGTCTTCTTGCGAGTCTGTTTAGCGAGAGCATTAGCTAGGTATAACTTCAGTTTATAAAATTACATTCAATGTACCTAGTACTGATGATGGGAGTCTCTGACTTAGTGATCGTCACTAAATGATAGCCACTGAATTAGTTCGATATAAATTGCTGTTTTACTGTGCGGAATAAAAATAATATTTCATGGCAAACCTTCAATGTATAAAAATATATAAGTATGTGAAATAAGCTCAGTGGCTCTCATTTTTAATAGCCACTGAGTTAGAGAATAGGGGTCAGGTCTTGAATTTAATCAATCAATCAAGAACTAAGTATATTATATGAGCCCAAAGGTAAACTAATATCAACGAAATGAGCTAAAACTAGCAACACTTGTTATTTGTACTTATGTGTGTATATGTCAGTAGTAAATACAAATGCAAATCTCTTATCTTCCAACTGGGTCAGTCACAGCGCTAGATTCTTCAAGATGACACTCGTCTCGCACACTCGATATTACGACGTGAACTTATCTAAATGTGTTTCGATTTTACAATCGATAAGATCTTACATCTTTAACCTATTTTTTTTTACATAAATAAGCCGGTATAAGAGCGATAGCCTTAGTTTATAAAGTACACGCCTTTCATCGTTTTTACTTACTTATTTATGACATCACGATAAATCAGCATAATAATATTATCCTAGAAAAGTACGACGGGTGGCTATTTCAGTTAAACGAACAATACTTATTTAAAAACAGTAAGATAACTACGAACATTAACTCTTTAATGTTCAGTTAAGGTCCAACTAACGAATTACATGTACCTTGCCTGATATAAATTGTAGATACATACATAAATAGCTTGATAAGCCAGTGTAACAATATTATTTTCTTTATTTATTTAAAAAGTGCATGTTTTTATGCTGGACACCATTGCAAACACACTATAAGCAAGGTAAGTATGTAGCTATTAAAAAATTCTTTATCTTCGTCGTCGTTATCAGCTGATAGACGTCCATTTGCTGGACGTAGATCTCTTGTAGGGACTTCCAAACGTCGCTGTCTTGCGTCGCTTGTATCCAGCGGCTCCCTTTTTTTTTTTTTTGACGTGGTGGAAAGCTTTATGGCTACCCCCGTTCTTTGGGCAGAACGGGGGTTATGTGGGACTCCCCGTATTGGGTATACCCTAACTAAAACCACCACGGCTGTTCCCTCTCGCTGACTATGCTGGACGCCTGGGGAACCCGTTGTATACGTCCCAGGCGTCTGTCAGCCGCCCCGGCCGCCTGCCGGGGCTCCCGCGCTAAAGAGGGGGGGATCGGGACAGCGTGATCCCCCCCTCAGACAGTGAGGAGACTGTTAGTGGCGGATAGCTAGCCCAATAGCTACCCGCCGTCTCCCGAGGGAAGCTGGCGAGCGGCGAATAACCGCCGCCTCCTTCCCCCCCGTCTGCGCCGGAGCGGATGCGCGTCGAGAGCCTCTTCGCGCGCCCGCTCCGCGGCCTCCTTCTGCGAGATAACGTCCTCGCAGAAGTCGGCCACAGCATCCCAAGACCCCTCGCTGCTCAGCATGGCAAGTACGACGCTGGGCAGCGAGAGCCAATTGTCGCCACCAGAGTGCAGCGCTGGGGATCCCACCGGCCACACTCCTCCAAAGTGTGTTGAGCCGTGTCGTCCCCAGCACCGCACTCATGGCACGACGGGGTCGGTTCCCTCCTCGCGAATCCAGCGGCTCCCTGCGACTCGTCTGATATCGTCGATCCAGCTAGTGGGGGATCTGCCAATGCTGTGCTCTCCGGTCACCGGTGCGAGGTCGCCATTCCTATCCCAAATAGTAAATACTTCCAGGATAAGAAGTAGCTTAGTTCACTCCCTTGTATTATAGTCCTCTACCTGCTTGTGAAAGTCCAGTCAGAATCGGTTCCGCTGTTACGAAGATTTATTAGCGCGGACAAACAGACAGACAGATAGACAAACATTTTAAAAATGTGTGTTTGGGTTAAACTCATTCAAATAATCGTATGAGCTTCATATTTGAGGTTGTATTTCGAAATCACAGACAAACAGTTCAATTTTATTTATTTACAAGCGGATGCCTGGGACTTCGGTCGCGTTGATATAGGTTTTTAAAAATCCCGCGGGAACTCTGTTTTTCCTTTTCCTGCTCCTTTGAGCTCATATTATCGTGGCGCATTAAAATGGAACTGCAGTACTTAATGAGTATTATTTTTTTAATAGCTCTTTCCCATCTTTCATTATTGTCCCCAACACAGAGATGAACGATCAGCGACTATGAAGTTGAGATCATGGTTACTTTAGGAGATAACAGGTGCTTAATAAAGGTGTAAAATTTATGACAAAGTATATAAAGTTCAATTTTTTTTAAATATTTTGTTCGGAATTTAATTACAATTTAATTAAACGAGAGCGCGGAACAAGCGATAGAGAAGGCACGATCGGCCTCAGCATCTACTTATCTCTCTTTGTTTTCTTATCACGTAAAATTATCGTCCGTAAAACGACTTTACAGACAACCAATTTTTTTACAGATGCAGACACTTTTAGTTTTTGTGGGGCTACTGACGGGTGTTGTGGCTCTTGACAACGGATTGGCGCTGACACCGCCCATGGGCTGGTTGACCTGGCAGCGATTCAGATGTATCACGGATTGTGACAAGTACCCTGACGAATGTATAAGGTAAGTGCGATGAATTACGGATCTGAGACATGGTCGCTAACAATGGGCCTCATAAGAAGGCTCAGGGTCACTCAGCGGGCGATGGAGAGAGCTATGCTCGGAGTATCCCTGCGGGATCAAATCAGAAATGAGGAGATCCGCAGGAGAACCAGAGTTACCGACGTAGCTCATCGAGTCGCGAAACTGAAGTGGCAACGGGCGGGGCACATTGCTTGAAGAACCGATGGACGTTGGAGTCCCAAGGTGCTTGAATGGTGACCTCGCACCAGTTAACGAAGCGTAGGTAGACCCCTGCAATTTTTATATTGTAATGAAAATCACTTTATTTATTAGTATTATTTAAATACAAGTCACACAAGTTAATTTAAGTACACCGTAGTTCAATCTCAATATCAATATGGCTTCCGGAACCGGACCTCAGAGGACATGCCATAAACTAATAATCATAGACTAGGTGTTGCCACACCTGACAACCCCCCACTCGATGGACAGGCGATCTCAAGCGAGTCGCTGGCAGCCGCTGGAACCAGGCGGCACAAGATCGTGTTCTCGGCAAGAGACCTATGTCCAGCTGTGGACGTCTATTGGTTGAGATGACGATGACTACGATGAAGTGCGATATCTTGGCTGCGGCTGCGTCAGCAATATCGCTAGTCAGAAGTTTATTGGTATTCAATTTTAATCGCAACGTAAAATATAGGCAATAAACCTATCCTATCCTATCCTAGCCTTTTAACGTCTCACTGCTGGGCCTGTGCCTCCTCTCTCATAGAGAGCTTGGCGGGCTTTAACGACTATTATCACATGCAAGTGATAATAACCGGGACCGCGTGCTCTCTGAGGCACGGGGGTGAAACACCGCCAACGACCAACTCCTGGCTGGTACTGAGAATTTGTCGACAGAAAAACTCAATTATACAATAAACAATTATTTGCCCGACACGGGAATCGAACCCGAAGATAAAATTTAATACTGGATGAATCTCGTCCGCGTAGATTTAGGTTTTCTAAAATCCCGTAAAGATTTTTGTAAGTTTATCAAGAGAGTTCCAATGGGAGTTATAATAAATCTAAAAGGCTAAAACCACGAGACGTTTATTAAAAAAATAAAAATGTTTGTACGTAATAATATAGTCAGTCGTGTAGTCAATGATTTGCGATTATTATTACCGCAGGCGTTATTTTTTCCTATCTAAAATCGCGTCGCGGGCATAAAATAAAATAATATTATGTAGATACATAGGTAGTAAAAAATACTTTGAATTTATTATATTCGAAAAAATAATCAATTTGTATAGTAGTATATAAAATAAACTAAAATTTAAATTATATCTAAAATCTCATCGATTTAACCGGCGCGGTGGCGTGCGAGGCGTGCGAGCACGTGTGACGTGTTCGGATTAAGCTCCAGGGGGGTTATTCTGTAACTTTAGTTAGCAACTGAAAATAGTTCCCAACGAATTAGTTCAATATACATTGCTGCTTTACTGTGTGAAATTATGAAAACACTTTATATCTCCCACAGTAAAGCAGCAATGTATATCAAACAAATTCGTTGGCAACTATTTTCAGTTGCTAACTAAGTTACAGAATAACCCAGCAGATCCTTGTTCCGTGCGGCTGTCTGTAAGATCAAAATTGCCAGAATGATAGCCAACCTCCGGTAGGAGATGGCGCCACAAGAAGAAGTGCGAGGCATAGTATATAAGTAGGTATAACCCGCGGCACGTAAGTCGAGCGGTGACCTTCAAGTGCGCGCAGCGTCGTACGAGTGAGCGGGACACAATACGATTAGAGAGCCAATCAGCGCTTACGAGGGATAGAGAGCTAATCAGTTCACGAACGATCCCCACGCCTTCCCCGTGACCCCCTCACACCCCGAGATACCTCATTTTTGACTTCTGCGCACAGAAGGTCAACGGTGGACTTATTTGACATGACTTGTAGTTGCCCATTTGGATGCCTTATTCTTTGGGTAGCTGCGAGCTCTTGGATCCCCGGTACATTCGATGATCCAAATAATCCAATGGCTCATTTCAGTGAGGCTCTTATAAAACGCACAGCTGACACGATGCTGAGCGAGGGTTACTTGGACGCCGGGTACAACTACGTGGGGATCGACGACTGCTGGCTGGAGAAACAGCGCGACGAGAACGACCGCCTCGTGCCTGACCGAGAGCGGTTCCCGAACGGCATGAAGGCTGTTGCCGATTATGTAAGTTGAACATTGTAAGTTATTATAGTCCGGCAGCCATGGAACAAATTTTTTACTGATTATGTAATAACAAGCTGAATTTTCGTGAGTAAGTTCGTTTCGACGAGACGACCAAGTTTTTTATTTATGAAAATTCTCGATGGACGTACGTACTCGAGTGCGCAGGTGTTAAATATTTCGATTCGCTCGGATGGGAAATCGTTACACTAAATTTGTAGGACTATGCAGCCATTTCACTATACAAATTACAAGTAAGTATTCACTAAGCTGCATACAAAAAATCAGCTAGTTATTAATAATGTTTAATCATTTTTATCAGTGGCGTAGCGTACCTTGGCGGGGCCCCGTATAAATATTTGTTTGGGGGCCCTTATGAAGGGTAAAGATTTCTCACAAAAGAAAAAAAATGTTTCATCATCATCATGTACAACCCATTACCGGCTCACTACAGAGCACGGGTCTCCTCTCAGAGTGAGAAGGGTTTTGGCCATAGTCTACCATGCTGGCCAAGCGGATTGGCAGACTTCACACACCTTTGAGAACGTTATGGAGAACTCTCAGGCATGCAGGTTTCCTCACGATGTTTTCCTTCACCGTTAAAGCAAGTGATATTTAAATACTTAAAACGCAGATAACTCCGAAAAGTTAGAGGTGCGTGCCCGGGATCGAACCCACGACCTCCGATTAGAAGTCGGTCGTCTTAACCACTAGGCTATCACAGCTAACCAGCAGGCTATCAGCTTTAAAAAATCAGCCAAGTGCGAGTCGGGCCTCGCTCTTTCAGGGTTCCGTACATAATTATGAACAATATAATATTTTGGGTCTAAGAAATATTTAATTTCCGAGCTAGACATCGCAACAAACCGTGAAAGAAAAACCCAAAAAAATGTTCGTTTATTTTGGTCACAGCTTATAAACTATTTAATAAATCGTTGTTTTCAGTATTTGTTGTTTAAATAGAGCATATAGTACATAATATACTGAAATATCATATTCCCAACTAGTTTAGTTTTTGAGATAGCCCCCGTCACAAAAATGGTCTAAAACTGACAACTTTGATGGCCTCCCATTTCCTTATTTTTTGAGATAAAAATTAAAAAAATATATATTTGTACTCTACTTAATGAGCTCTAAACAATGATACCCCACAAGCTAGGGTAAAGAAAATTTTTTTTTCCGGCTCCTTTTTCATGTATGGGAGCCCCCTGAAAAATAATTTAATTCAATTTCTAATTCAATATTGATTTTGGGTTAACGTTTTACACTAAATACCAAAATTTCAGGTTTGTAACTCATTTCGTCTGCGAGCTAGAGACCTGTGACCGGCGGACAGACGGACAGACAGACAGACAGACAGACAGACAGACAGCCGAGTGACATTAATAGGGCTCCGTTTTTACCCTTCGGGTACGGAACCCTAAAAATGTTTGCATAAAATTAAAAGCAATATTTATTCATCATAATTATTTATCTGTCACTTTTTCTAAAATTTTTACAAACAATTCAAATATAAATATATACTCTCTTTGCCTTTTTTTCGGCAAACTGATTTATTAAATCATTTATAGCTGATGATGACTTTAGTTTTTAGGGTTCCGTACCCAAAGGGTAAAAACGGAGCCCTATTAATGTCACTCGGCTGTCTGTCTGTCTGTCTGTCTGTATGTCCGTCTGTCCGCCGGTCACAGGTCTCTAGCTCGCAGACGAAATGAGTTACAAACCTGAAATTTTGGTATTTGGTGTAAAACGTTGACCCAAAATCAAATATTGAATTAAAAATTGAATTAAATTATTTTTCAGGGGGGCTCCCGTACATGAGAAAGGAGCCGGAAAAAATTTTTTTTTCTTACCCTAGCTTGTGGGGTATCATTGTTTAGAGCTCATTGAGTAGAGTACGAATATATATTTTTTTAATTTTTTGCTTAAAAAGTAAGGAAATGGGGGGTCATCAAAATTGACAGTTTTAGACCATTTTTGTGACGCGGGCTATCTAAAAACCTAAACTAGTTAGGAATATGATATTTCGGTATATTACGTACTATATGCTCTATTTGTACAACAAATACTGAAAACAACGATTCATAAAATAGTTTATAAGGTGTGACCAAAACAAACGAACTTATTTTGCGTTTTTCTTTCACGGTTTCTTGCGATGTCTAACTCGGAAATTAAATATTTCTTAGACCCAAAATATTATATTGTTCATAATTATGTACGGAACCTTGAAAGAGCCCGACTCGCACTTGGCTGATTTTTCTAAAGATTCTGCCTCTATGGACAACTTTTTGGACAACATTTTTTTGACTTTTGTCATTTCTGAAATAAACAAAAATTTGGGAAGTTTTTGTTAATTTTTGTTTACGCACGTCGGGGGCCCCCGTGGCTTGGGGGCCCCGTATAATTGATACGGCATATACGGCGGTAGCTACGCCCCTGATTTTTATAACCTCATTATTTGGAAATATTCGGAGTGGAGGACGCTGTAGAATATTATTGCAAGTTTGCCCGCAATTCATATAATAAAAAAAATTGGCCAAGTGCGAGTCGGGCCTCGCTCTTTTAGGGTTCCGTACATAATTATAAACAACCTAATATTTTGGATGTAAGAAATATTTAATTTCCGAGCTAGACATGAAACCGTGAATAGAACAAACCGTGCAAGAAAAACACAAAAAAAGTTAGTTTTTTTTGGTCACAGCTTACAAACTTCTTCATAAATCGTTGTTTTCAGTATTTGTTGTTTGAATATAGTATATGGTACATACTATGCCGAAATTTCATATTCCTAACTGGTTTAGTTTTTGAGATAGCCCCCGTCACAAAAATGGTCTAAAACTGACAATTTTGATGGCCCCCCATTTCCTTATTTTTTAAGCAAAAATAATAAAAAATATATTCGTACTCCACTCAATGAGCTCTAAACAATGATACCCTACAAGCTAGGGTAAGAAAAAAAATTTTCCGGTATGGGAGCTTCATGTATGGGAGCTCCCCTGAAAAATAATTTATTCTACACCTGCTCGGAAAGTACCTTCTGGTTTTTCTCCTATCGACGGTCAAAAGTACGTCATTACTGTCAAACAAATATGCGGGGCGAAAAGAACTATGAGATTTCATTGTTAACGCGCTAGAGCGGAAATTCCATTTATGAAATTCCATTACTAACGTGCTTTTTTCTTTTTAATTTTTGATAAAATCCGATCAGTACATGAAAAAAAACCCATTTCGACAAAAGACGACATAAAAAGTACCTATAATAAAATAAATAAGTAACCGCCACGGTAGATGGCGCTGATGTCGGTATGTCACCGAGCACGACCGGGGTCCGCTATTTTAAATAAATTCAATTTTAATTAATAATACAATTAAATATAAAGTAAAAGTAAAAAATAGAAAATATAAATTTTTCGCGCTATTTTCTTTGTATTTTGTGATTCGCTTTCTTTTGTTTTACCTATCCAAATTTTCAATTTATAAAATTACAAATAACTTTCGTTTCAACCAATGGACGTCCACTGCTGGACATAGGTCTCTTGCAAGGATCGCCACAGCACACGATCTTGTGCCGCCTGACTCCAGCGGCTGCCAGCGACTCGCTTGAGATCGTCTGTCCAACGAGTGGGGGGTCTACCTGCGCTTCGTTTACTGGTGCGAGGTCGCCATTCAAGCACCTTGGGACCCCAACGTCCATCGGTTCTTCGAGCAATGTGCCCCGCCCATTGCCACTTCAGCTTTGCGACTCGATGAGCTATGTCGGTGACTCTGGTTCTCCTGCGGATCTCCTCATTTCTGATTTGATCCCGCAGGGATACTCCGAGCATAGCTCTCTCCATCGCCCGCTGAGTGACCCTGAGCCTTCTTATGAGGCCCATTGTCAGCGACCATGTCTCAGAACCGTAAGTCATCACTGGCAACACGCACTGTTCGAAGACTTTCGTCTTCAGACACTGAGGGATATTGGACGAAAAGACATCTCGAAGTTTCCCGAACGCTGCCCAGCCGAGTTGGATTCGGCGGTTGATCTCTTTCTCAAAATTGGACCTACCTAGCTGGATCGTGTGTCCTAGGTATATGTACTCGTCTACAATTTCGAGTGCAGAGTTCTCAACGATTACCGGGTGGAGCGGAACATGAGCGTTAGACATGATCTTCGTCTTACTCATGTTCATTTTTAGGCCCACCTGTTGAGAAACTCTGCTGAGATCGTTGAGCATTGTATTGAGGTCTCCCAGAGTCTCTGCCATCACGACTATATCATCGGCAAACCGTAGGTGAGTGATGTACTCGCCGTTTATGTTGATGCCAAGTCCGTCCAAGATATGAAAATAGGCATTTAGATTATAAATTTTAAATAATAAAAACCTGTATAAGGTGTTCTGGAAAATCTCCCCTTAAGGGTGGTAAAAAAGGGGATGAAACTTTTTATGTGAAGTTTTATTTATTGTTATTATTAACTTGAAATTTGGAAGTTAGGTTCTTTCTAGGGGGTAGGCATAAGCTAAGAAAAATTTGACGAAAATCCACCCCGAGGGGGGTAAAATGGTTTCCTTTCGACATATTATTATCATCGGACATTTAACTACAGATTGACGTGATTTTTTGCAGTTGCATTTTTTTAGTTCAGGACCTGGAAAGTGACAGGCTACTATTTTATCCCGGGGAAACAAAGGGTTCCCGTTTAAAATTTTTTAACGCGGATGAAGTCGCGGGCAACAGCTAGTAATTTTAATATTTTTGATTATTTTATTATTTTCCTCGTAGGTGTAGTATAAAGCACTAACTATGTATCCCTTCGGGAGAAAGTGCGATTCCTCTCGGGTGTATTGCGGCCCTACGGCCTACGGCCTCGGGCCTCAAACGACACCCTCGTAGTAATCGGTCACTTTCTCCCGTCGTGGAACAATGTACTATTAATTCAATTTTCTAATTCAACATTTGATTTTGGGTCAACGTTCTACACCAAATACCAAAATTTCAGATTCGTAACTCATTTCGTCTACGAGCTAGATAACTGTGACGGGCGGACAGACAGACAGACAGCAGAGTGACATTAATAGGGCTCCGTTTTTACCCTTTGGGTAAGGAACCCTAAAAAAGAACAAGGGTCGATGTATGTAAGATAAATACTTGAAACTTGAAAGATAGGTTACATTCATGCCCTGCCTTTTTTTCTAGAAAATCTAGAAAGATCAAAGTGCGTTTACTCATTCGGATAAAACTGGTGATTGTTTGCATTTTTCTTTTACATAATATAGTAATAAAGTCGTAGACTTGCCGTATCTGTACAGTTTTATCTTTTATGCATGCCTTATCTGTATCTTGTAAAGTTTTTTGCAAAATATTAACTGGGGGATGTTAGGGATAAGTAATAGAACGTCAAAAAGTTATTTTTGAAATTTTTGTCTGTTTATCTGTTTGTCTGTATGTTTGTGTGCGCATCACGCAAAAACTACTGAATGGATTGAAATGAAACTTGGCATGATTTAAGTTCATACTACGAAGAGTAACATATAGGATTTTTATCCCGAAATTCAGCACGTTTCCTTTGGAAGAGGGGATGAAAGTTAAAATGTGTACTTAGCTGTATTTCATCAATAGGTAGTCCGATTTCATTCATTTTTAGGGTTCCGTACCTGAAGGGTAAAAACGGAGCCCTATTAATGTCACTCGGCTGTCTGTCTGTCTGTCTGTCTGTCTGTCTGTCTGTCTGTCTGTCTGTCTGTCCGTCTGTCCGCCGGTCACAGGTCTCTAGCTCGCAGACGAAATGAGTTACAAACCTGAAATTTTGGTATTTAGTGTAAAACGTTAACCCAAAATCTAAAAAAATATTGAATTAGAAATTGAATTAAATTATTTTTCAGGGGGGCTCCCATACATGAAAAAGGAGCCGGAAAAAAAAAATTCTTTACCCTAGCTTGTGGGGTATCATTGTTTAGAGCTCATTAAGTAGAGTACAAATATATATTTTTTTAATTTTTATCTCAAAAAATAAGGGAATGGGAGGCCATCAAAGTTGTCAGTTTTAGACCATTTTTGTGACGGGGGCTATCTCAAAAACTAAACTAGTTGGGAATATGATATTTCAGTATATTATGTACTATATGCTCTATTTAAACAACAAATACTGAAAACAACGATTTATTAAATAGTTTATAAGCTGTGACCAAAATAAACGAACATTTTTTGGATTTTTCTTTCACGGTTTGTTGCGATGTCTAGTTCGGAAATTAAATATTTCTTAGACCCAAAATATTATATTGTTCATAATTATGTACGGAACCCTGAAAGAGCGAGGCCCGACTCGCACTTGGCTGATTTTTTATTTTTTTTTTGTTAGAAAGGAAATACTTTAAACATTGTCCCGTAAATATTTCAAGGTCATCGGTTTTGTAGTTCAGAAATTACAGACATCACAACCCAGGAATGTGCAGGAACGTCCGGATTTAAACTGGCGTGCATAAAAATTTGTTGTTCTGTCTCCAAAATGCTGGATCGATTTTGATGGGACTTTTATTGGAAAAACCTTAGTGATGGGAAAGAGCTATTAAAAAATAAATACTCATTACTGTAAGTAGTTCTATTTTGTTGCGCCACTTTTAACAGTATGAGCTCGAAGGAACTTAAGAAAAAAAAAAAGTTCACGCGGGATTTTTAAAAACCAATATACACGCTAACGAAGTCGCGGGCATTGACTTGTATTTACAATAAAACTATTATTTCTATTTTTTTAATATAAGGTAGGTGTACATAATAATTGTCAACGAGTTGTTCATGTGTATACAGAAATTGCCATGAAACCAACTCCTAGAAAGTAAAAAGATTACCTAAAGATAAGGTTACTTAGTAAAGCGCAACCAATAATAAATAACACATAAGTAGGTAATCATTAAATTAATTACTAGTAATTACAGAAGATAGGTTAATAAATACTTAATTAGAATCTATTGTCTTGTATTGTAGATTCAATTATTTTCTTTTTGTAATAACGTTGTGTTCTCTTTGTTATTTACAAGGAAAAAAACAGCCATGAAACCATCGCATGAAACCAACTCCTAGGAAGTAAAATCCGACCAAGTGCGTGGCGGGCCACGCGCAGTGTAGGGTTCCGTAGTCACAATCCTCGAAAAACAGATATAACTCCTTAACCTGTGAACCCTACTTAGCCATGATAGCTTTCCTTTAAAATTTGATTATATATACTTACTACTGCTGTGAATTTTTTCAAGTTCCTATATACTGCCATTTGGCTAATAGAGGGAGGGGGACCCTTGACTCTAATAAAAATTAGCACTTTAAAACATCATATTTTACAAACGGATCTAGAAATCGAAAAATGATGTTCCCACACCCACAGTATTTTTAAAAGACCTATTCAACGATACCCCACACTATGGGGTAGACGAGAAAAAAAAATATTCATCCCCACTTTACATGTAGGGGAGCTATCACGAAACAGATCTTATTTATCTATGATCATCATTTATCTATGGGAGCTACCCTAAAAAATATTTATCAAAATTTTATTTCACCAATTTGTCGGCGTGATTAATATTTATACCCATGCCAAATTACAGATTTCTAGCACTAATAGTCTCTGAGATTAACCGAGGACGGACGGACGGACAGACAGACGGACGGACATGGCGAAACTATAAGGGTTCCTTGTTTACTACGGAACCCTAAAAAGGTTACCTAATACCTATGTATACATACATATAGGTAGGATTTTATATCTAAAAGAATTTTTCACTTCAAAAAAACATGTTTTTTTCCAGCTTCATCATAGGGGCTTCAAGTTCGGCTTGTACCAGGATTATGGGAACAAGACCTGTATGAGCTACCCTGGTGTTCTGGGTTATGAAGAAATTGACGTCCAAACTTTTGTGGAATGGGATGTCGATTATATAAAACTTGACGGATGTAATATTGATGTATCGAAAATGGACACGGGTAAGAATTTCGTCGATTATTTTATACTCTAGCTGTTGCCCGCGACTTCGTCCGCGGTATTAGATTTTTCAAAAGTCCCACGGGAACCCTTTGTTTTTCCCGGAATAAAATAGTAGACTGTCATTCTCCAGGTACTTAGGTACTCAACTAAAAATGCAACTGCGAAAAATCACGTCAATCTGTAGTTATGTCCAATAAATAATTAATACAGGATCCCTGTTTTATTATATTTCAGTTCATAAACTGATGTCGTAATATTTAAGTAAAACCATTTCACCCCCTTTGGGGTGGATTTTCGTCAAATTCTTCTTAGCTGATGTCTACCCCCTAGAAAGAACCAAACTTCCAAATTTTAAGTTAATAATAACAATAATTCAATTTCCTGTACAAACTTCCATCCCCTATTTTACCACCCGTAAGAAGAGATTTACCTAAATAATTTAATAGGTTTATATATTATTTAAAATATATATAGCTGCTCGTGCTGATTCACCACTCACTCACTCACTGATTGATCACCCCTCCTGTAAAATTTTGTATGAAAAGTTTTTTTTTCATGCATGGTTTCGTATAGAAGACAAAAATTCATTCGGAACAAAAATATGGAGAGAGCTGATGATTGAGGATTTCGAAGACTGGTGAAGAGCACGCTTAAGGTATTGAAGATAGGTGGAGGGTGCTCAAACAAATGTCACTTGAAACGTCATCCAATTGGCAGTGAGCTGAAAAAAAATTCAAAATGGCGAAAAAAAGATGGCCGCCATACAAATTTCTTCGGTGTCCATCTCGGAGGGTATAAAAGATGGAAGAGTGGTTTTTTCGCAAAAAATGATCAAGATCCAAAGGTCTACCCGATAAATAGAAAAAAAATTCAAAATGGCGGAATTTATTTTTCCATAGAAAATGTATGGCGAATATTGAAGAGACTACAAGTTGTAAACTATGCAAGGCTTTGATGCGGTTCTTTGGAGAACTCTCAATGAAAAATATGGGAAGACATGATGATTGAGGGTTTGGAAGATGGTTGAGGAGCCCGGGCAGGGTATCGCAGATAGATGGGAGGTGCTCAAACAAAAATTACTCAAAACCTCATCCAATTGGCACTGAGCTAAAAAAAACAAAATGGCGGATTCAAGATGGCGGCTATACAAATTTCGTCGGTGTCTATCTCACCAAGTATAAAAGATGGAAGAGTAGTTTCTTGGCAAAAGATGATCAAGAACTAAAGATCTACAATTTGATGAACAGAAAAAAATCATGGCAAAATTTATTTTTTTCACACAAAATATATGGCGAATATTGAAGAGACTATAAGTTGGGAAACTATACAAGACTTTGATACGGTTCCTTTTCAAAATTTGTTTTTATGGAAGAACTCTCCTTCTGGCAAATGATTCGGAGAAAAAAATTTGGAGAGTGATGATGATCGAGGGTTTGGAAGATGGATGAGGAGCACGGCCAGGGTTAAAGATGCTGAAAATGATAGAAGAAGGTGGAGACTGCTAAAACAAAAATAATACTGAAATCCCCGAGGTCCGCTTTAGCGGGCCGCGCAGCCAAGCGCCCTACTAGTATTATTTAAAACTAATAACTTACATGGCAATTTTCGTATCTGTAACTTCAAAAACATAGAACTTCCATATAACCGTCCTACACTCATTTTATCCTCATAGGAGAGGAATTTCGTGAAATATAATTATTCTAGGCTAATATCTACGCCCTACAAAGTATCTACCTACCTTCCAAATTTCAAGTTGATAATAACAATAATATAATTAAAACTTCCCATTAAAACATTCATCCCCTATTTTACCACCCTTAAGGGAAGATTTTTCAGAATAAAATATACAGGTTTTTATTATTTAAAACTAATAATCTAAGTAAGTAAATGCCGATTTTCAGGTCTGTAACTTTAAAAACATAGGACTTTCATACAAACTTTCTAACCCCATTTTACCCCCTTAGGGGAGGATTTTAGAGATATTAAGTAACCTTCCCCAAAAATTGGACTACAAAATGCAAAAAGAATATTTCAAATGCAACAGTTACTTCCAGAGATTAGCGCGTTCAAACAAACAAGCAAACAAACTTCCGCTTTATTATATTAGTTTAGATATGCCCAAATAGGAGTAGGTACTGCCCGCGATTATTTACTATTTAATAACTGGCATTATAGGTAAATCTATACTAATATAATAAAGCGGAAGAGTTTGTTTGTTTGAACGCGCTAATCTCAGGAACTACTGGACCGATTTCAAAAATTCTTTCACCGTTGGATATGTACGTGATCCCTGAGTGCTATAGGCTATATATTATGTACCACGGGCGAAGCCGGGACGGACCGCTAATAGATTATATTAGGCAGCCTTTAGTTGTATTGTTGTAATGTTTCAATTTCACACACAGGATATCCCTACTTCGGTAAACTGATGAATGACTCTGGACGTCCTATGGTATACTCTTGCAGTTGGCCTGCCTATCAAAAAACGGTGAGTCTGAGTGAAATCATATCTTAGCATTCAAGGCGTTTACGCGATTCCACCAGGTTTCATCAGCGTGTAACAGTGAACTAGGGGCCTTGTATGAAGCGAAGGAGAGAACTATGCTCGGAATATCCCTGCAGGATCAAATCCGAAGATCCATAGGAGAATCATGTTCAGGGTTACCGATTATAACTCATCGATTCGCGATAATCACTACATAGTATAAAACAAAATCTCCTCTGTCCCTATGTCCCTAGTCCCTTATGTCCCTTAATGTATGCTTTAAATCTTTAAAACTACGCAACGTATTTTGATGCGGTTTTTTTAATAGATAGAGTGATTCGAGAGGAAGGTTTGTAAGTAGAAAAATTGGACCCGGTAGGTGGCGCTAATAGCGGGCAGGACGACGTCTGCCGGTTCCGCTAGTAGGCACATAATTCAAAGAAGCGATAAGGTGCTTAATTGGTGACTCCTCCTTGGGAATTGCAGCTTTGTAAGACCCCCTACTAGATGGACGGTTACAAACAAGCTGCTGGCAGCCGAATGGATACAAATGGCGCAAGATCGTGTTCCGTGGTGGTCCTTGCTAGAGAAATAATAGCAGTAGACTCTATCTAAAGTGTATCATATGTAACTGTATATTATTAAATAGGCAATTTGTTTGTTTGGACACAAATAATGGTGAGGTGATAGCCTAGTGTTTAACACTTCGGTCAGCGGTCTCCGGGGGGATCGGGTACGGGTTCGATTCCCGGCTCTAACTTTTCGGAGTTATGTGCGTTTTAAACAATTACATATCACTTTGCTTTAACGGTGAAGGAAAACATCGTGAGGAAACCTGCACGCCTGAGAGTTATCTATAAAATGTTCTCAAGCGCGTGTGAAGTCTACTAATCCACACGTCTTGGCCAGCGTGGTGGACTACGGCCTAAATCCTTTTCACACAACGCAGCACAAGCTGAGCTGGTCTTAGTGCGGGTGTCAAAGCATTCTTTGATCTTATTTTATCTTTTTTGTGAAGCAATCAAGTTATTATTTACTAGCTTTTGCCCGCGGCTTCGCCCGCGTGAATTTCGATTTTTCACAAATCCTGAGGGAATCGTGGATTTCTGGCTCCCGTTCCCGCTCCCTTTTCCAACCTTTATACCTACTTTCAAGGAAGTTTGCTATAGTAATCTACCTATAGCTGTAGATATAGATTTCGGGTTTTTCAAAATCCTGCGGGAACATGGATTTTTCCAGAATGAAAAGTACCTAGTCTATATTTTAAGTCAGGGCATAATCTATGATCTCCATTCAAAATTTCAGCCAAATCGGTTCAGGAGTTGCGGCGGGATTGAGTAACAAACATCCAAACATCCACACTTTCACATTTATAATATTAAGTAGGATTTATTTTCACTCTGAGAGGAGACCCGTGCCCTGTAGTGGGCCAATAATGGATTGTTCATGATGATGAGGTTCATGAATTTTGCAGCCGGACTACGCCTCAATCGCAAAGCACTGTAACCTGTGGCGTAACTGGGATGACATTGAGGACTCCTGGAGTTCGCTTACCACCATCATGACCTGGTTTGCTGACAATCAAGACGTATTCGCCAAGTACGCCGGACCGGGGAACTGGAATGATCCGGATATGGTAAGAACTAGTATATCGTTTGTCTGTTTTTTTAACCCCGCAAAAGAGGGGTGTTATGAGTTTAACCGTTTTGTTTGTGTGTGTGTCGCCTCACCCCCACCACTTCAGCCCTTTAACATTCCACTGGTAACAAGATAACACTGCTATAGCAAGCAAAATAAGAAAGAAATATTAAACCGACTTCAATATACCATAGAAGAGTACCCTCGATTTCTCCAGGATCCCGACATCAGATCCTGAACTGATAACAATGAGGTCACCTGGGTCCCTTACAAACAAATGAAGCATTTTCCAAATCGGTCCAGGTGTTTTTGAGTAATCGGGGAACATACATAAAAAAAAAAAAGATTCCGATCAATTGAGAACCTCCTATTTCTTTTTTGACGTCTGTTAAAAATAGCAATATCTTTTTCAACAATAAGGGTTTGTTTCACCACCTTCTGATAAGTGTCGGATAGCCTCAACGTAAGTTTAGTCACTTTCTTACTTTACGTCAAGTGACAAAGAGAAAAGTTGTAAATAAGCTATCCGACACTTATCAGAAGGTGGTGAAACAGGCCCTAAGGCTTTCATTATATTTTCAGCTGATAATAGGCAATTTTGGACTATCATTAGACCAGGCCAAAGTGCAAATGGCCGTTTGGTCGATACTGGCCGCGCCCTTGTTGATGAGCGTAGACCTGGCCACCATCAGACCCGAGTTCAAGGAGATACTGCTCAACCGGGACATCATCGCTATAGACCAAGACGTGCTCGGCAAACAGGGGCTGAGAGTCTGGAACGCGTCGCGGTGTGAGGTAAATAATCAGTGAGGTGTAATTAAGTTATACATCATTGAAAATAATAGTATAACCCCCGTCACGTAAGTCGACCGGTGACTATAAAGTGCGTGCAGCGTCGTACGAGTGAGCGGGACACAATACGATTGGAGAGCCAATCAGCGCTTACGAGGGCTCCGCGAGAGCTAATCAGTGCTTACGAACGATCCCCACGCCCTGCCCGCGACCCCCTCACACCCCGAGATACCTCATTTTCGATTTCTGCGCAGTGAAGGTCACCGTTCGACTTATTTTCCGTGACTTATACAATACTGCATGAGACCGGGTCGAGGTAAGCGTTTTCTGGTCGAGTGTGAGTTAGACGGCCGAGCCTCGGCGAGGACGTCTATAACACGAGGCCTAACAGGCCATAAGGCTATTTCATATAATTTTTTAGAAAAAGATTTTTTTATTAACTTATGTAAGGTATCAAGGTATTCTTTACCTAAAACATTTTCTTTAATAGACAAAAAAGTTTCACTCGATATTTGGGTTGGGGACACGGTAGTGCCCCCCCAAATCAAGCAAACACAAAAAAAAACAAAGGCACAGCCGTATTATCCTTTTCTCGAAGCAATTCAGGTTTATTTTACGTGTTCTCTAAAATTAATATAAATTATTTTTATTAACCTCCGACGCAAAAAGAGGGGTGTTTAAGTTTGTCCGCTATGTGTGTATCTGTTTGTCTGTGTCAACGTAGCTCTTGCGGGTGAACCGATTTGAATGCGGTTTTTTTTTAACTTGAAAGCAGGTTTTTGGCGATGGTTCTTACTTCTTAGACATGTTTTATAAAAATCGGTTTAGCCGTTTTTGCGTTGGGGGTTTTGTAATTTTTGAAATTTCTTATTTACGTAATTGATTAGATATGGAGGAGAGAACTTTCGGATGGCTCGTATGCGGTGGCCTTTGTCAACAGACGCGACGACGGGACCCCGTACGTCATCAAAGCCTCGTTCGAAAACATGGATATACCCGAACAGATCTATGAAGTGCAGGTACGAATCTATTAAAGACTAGCTAATGCCCGCGACTTCGTCCGCGTAGATATAGGTTTTTTAAAAATCCCGTGGGAACTCTTTGATTTTCCGGGATAAAACCAAGAGACACTTTTTGTGTTAATCCAGGTTATAATCTATCTCTATTCCAAACAGCCAAATCCATCCAGTAGTTTTTGTGTGATTGAGTAACAAACATCCAAACATCCACACTTTCACATTTATAATATTAATGGGATCAATAAAATTTATTTGTTAATATTTAACGTTTTAATATTAAACGTGGCACCTAGTATTTAACGTTAAATAAATAGTAGATACACCAGTAGGCACATTCTAAATCTCGGTAGATATAAAGTGATATAAGGAAAGTCCTGTCATAGTTAACCGTTTTAAATGATAAAATATAAAAAGGAACTGTAGAGAAATCATCCAATACCAGTCCCCTAGACTAGCCGACGCACGTTAGTTCTGGCAAGATTGAGCTAGGAGTGGCACCGATTTCTGCGGAACGACGAATCTAGTCTTAATATTGTCAACATTATTATGAATGATAGTGTGATAGAAATATATATAAGAATAGATAGAAATGGAAATTACATTGCACAGAAATAATATATCCCATAATACGATTTTGCACGATTCTTGTCATCTGATTCGGATATTGTATAAAGTTTACCTGAGCTATCTACTACAATTGCAGAGCTCAATGATTAACAGGAACTTAAGAATTTAATGGAAGACTAGACAAAATTGCACTCTACGAACATTAAAATAGAAAGTTTACTTTTTTATTTACCCGACTGGGTATATGTGTTTCACCTGTGTGTATGTATGTCCATTCCTATGTCCGCTTGTAACTAATCAACGGCTTAACGGATTTTGATAAATGATACGTCATTAGATTTGTCTCAATGACGCGAGTGTTATAGGGTACCTAAATTTAAAAAAAAATCAAAATGGCGGACTTTATGCGCTTTAATGTGCGAGCTGAAAAAAAAATTTTTCTTCAAGACCCTCGAGTGGGGTATCAAAATAAAGGGATTCAAAAGGCAAATACGAAAATGTATAAATTTATATATTTGAAAACAATTTGGAGTGATAAATCGTAGAAAATGACCGTTTCCTATGTCAGTTCGTAACTACTTAATGGCTCAACCTATTTTGATAAATTGTACGTCATTAGATTTGTCTTGACGGCGCAAATGTTACTGGGTACATAAAATTCATAAAAAATCAAAATGGCGAATGTTATGCACTTTAATGTGCGGGCTGAAAAAAATTTTTTTCTTCAAGACCCTCGAGTGGGGTATCAAAATAAAGGGCTTTAAAAGGCGAGTACGAAAATGTAAACAATCTATATATTTTAAATCAATTTGGAGTGACAAATCATGAAAAACAAATTAAATAACAAGTACAGTTCGTTTTACAGCATGGCAGTCGGGTTTTTTTAATTTTTAAATTATAGCTTGTTTATTATTGATATCGAACATAGTTTTAGTAAGTAAATTGTAAATAGGTAGGTACCGTGATATTTTTAGATTTAATTGGTACTTCATATTACCTACTATAAAGTGTTTTGTAAATTGTACGTAGACCTATCTTATACCCTATTGGTACCTAATGACCTATTTAATTGTAGTAGGGACTCTTTAGTATGGCCTCTTCCCTTAGGCAGACTTGCCCGCACTGCCCAGCATCTTTTGGTCCACATGGACTTCGTGTGCATATAGGGCGCATGCACAAAGATGCCCCGCACCCTATCGTGCTAACACAGCCGCTTATGGCTATGGCTACATCGCCGGCTTCCACAAGCCAAACGGTTTCCGTTGCCAATTTTGAGAAGTTGGCATCATTAAAGGGATCAGTTCGCGTCCTTCGACACATCCCTAAGGGCGCTAGGAATATTGCGGCGGGAGGCCTGAGCGAACTGATTAATAAATGTGTAGAAACAAATAGCACTAATGATTGGTATTCACTATTATCGTTCGCTTACACCTCCCTCCGGGTACCCGAGGAGGGGGGCTCAGGGACACTGACATCGAAGGTAAAAAGTAACATTGTGGCTGCATACTCGTGCTTTCCAGATGCTTCGGTGGCCCGTAAGTCCTCTCCATCTTTAGTTAAAGTGATCGAGTCCAAGGTTTTCGGTGGGGACCTCAGAGGGGCGACACGCCTCTTACTGTCAGATGACTCATTTGCGCAATCCAGCCCGGAGACACTGGCCTCCCTGCAGTGCAAACACCCCCCTCCTTCCCGCCCTCTCTCTTTTCCGCCAGCGCCAGACAAGTCCAACCCGCCTCTCACCGTCAAGGTAGAGGCTGTAGCCCAAGCGCTCAGCTCTTTCTATATTAGCTCTGCCGCTGGCCTAGACGGGATCAGACCTGGTCATTTGAAAGAGCTGTGCGGTAGCTCAGCCGGGGAAAGCGGGCCACGTCTCATGGCCAGCCTAACAAAGTTGTGTAACTTTTTATTAAGTGGCCAACTACACCCAGAAGTGTGCCCGTACCTTTATGGCGCCACACTCTGTGCGCTGGCGAAAAAGGACGGGGGAATCAGACCTATCACCATAGGTAGCGTTTTCCGGCGCCTCACAGCCAAACTGGGATGCGGGGCTGTTAGGGAGGATATGGCCACTTACCTGCGACCGCACCAGTTAGGGTTTGGCACTCGGTTAGGTTGTGAGGCGGCTATCCACGCAACGCGGTCATTCGCCATGGATCCGGACAACAAGGGCTTTGTCATTATAAAGCTAGATATAAAGAACGCTTTTAATACCCTTGAAAGGGATGTTCTACTGAGCCAGGCCAGGGATAAGCTTCCTTCCCTGTATCCCTTTCTACACCAAGTCTATTATTCCCCATCTAATCTGTTCTTTAATCAAACTCCTATTCTATCCCAGGTTGGCGTCCAACAAGGTGACCCACTGGGACCTCTTATCTTCGGCCTCAGCATTCAGGAAATTATTAACGACCTTGAATCTCCCCTCAACGTCTGGTACCTCGATGATGGCACCATAGGGGGTAAACCCGAGGTCGTGGAACAGGACCTTCTTTTTTTAATACCACGTCTGAAGGAGCTGGGGCTGGAAGTGAACACGTCCAAATGTGAGTTCTTCCCCTGCAGCCCAGAGTCCCACCTTCTGTTTCCTCTCTTTGAACATCTAATACCTGGACTAAAGGAGTTGGACGCCGACAATTTCTTCCTCTTAGGTTCTCCAATTTTTTCATCCGCTATTCCTGAAGCTATCGAGGGAAGGAAGCTTCTCCTTTGCACTGCACGCGAGCGTCTCAGCCATCTTTCAGCCCATGTTGCTCTGATACTCTTACGAACTTGCTTTGCCATCCCGAAGATAACGTACATGCTGAGAACTTGCCCAACTTGGCTGCATCCCAGTAGTGTCTCCTCATTCGACGACGTTCTAAAAGCTACCTTGGAGTTCGTCCTCAATATATACTTAAACGAGGACCAGTGGAGTCAAGCTACCCTTCCAATCCGCCTGGGGGGTCTGGGTGTGAGGCGCGCGCGGGATGTGGGCCTGCCGGCCTTCCTTGCGTCGGTGCATGGGGCTGCAGGACTTGTCACTAGCATTCTTTCAGCTAATGGTGACCATGTCCGCATCCCCTTTGCGGCCGACGCATTGGAGATCTGGTTGGCCCTAAACCCGGGCGTTTCAATTCCACAGACTTCTCACCTTCAGCGCCAGTGGGACAGCGTTTGCTCAGAAGCCACACTGAAACGCCTCGTGGATGAAGCAGTGGGTGCTGATTTGGCAAGGCTGAGAGCGGTATCGAAGCCGGAGTCTGGGGCGTGGTTACAGGCTTTGCCATCACCTCACTTGGGTACTCTCCTCGACTGTGACTCACTGCGTGTGGCTGTGGCTTTCCGATTGGGCTGCGATGTATGCGAACCCCATCAATGCATCTGCGGTTCCTTGGTGGAAGCCAACGGCCATCACGCATTGAGTTGCTGCCGTTGCTCAGGGAGGTTCCCTCGTCACCACGCCCTGAACGATATCGTCCGCAGGGCCCTTATTTCAGCCAACGTGCCCTGCGTTCTCGAGCCGCCAGGGCTGAGTCGTACAGACGGCAAGCGTCCAGATGGCTTGACGCTCGTCCCATGGCAAAATGGCAAATGCCTGCTGTGGGACGCGACGTGCGCTAGCACTCTTGCGCCAAGCCATCTCGACCGAACGTCGCGGGTGGCCGGCGCCGCTGCAGAATCCGCCGCCGCGAAGAAGAGGATTAAATATGCCCCTCTCCTGGGCAAATACCTTTTTGTCCCACTGGCGGTGGAGACAATGGACTGCTGGGGCGAAGAAGCGAGGGATTTCGTGCGTGGCATCGGCCGTCGCCTAATGGATAGAGGTTATGATCCGCGCTCTGGGGCCTACCTGGTCCAAAGGTTGTCCATCGCTATTCAGCGTGGTAATGCTGCGAGCTTGATGGGCACCTTTGGCCCAGGGGCAACCCGAGGCGGACTTTTTGAATAGGGGAAAAAAAAAACAATAGCATAATTATTTACATATACTTATATTATATTAAATTCTGTATTTAAATAGTAAAAGAAATAAAACTGTTAGAAATCTTAAAAAAAAAAAAAAAAAAAAAAAAAAAAAAAAAAAAAAAAAAAAAGATAGAAATATATGCTATATATTATAACATATTATGCATATAAAGATTTTAGAGTGTGTGATCAGTGGGGCTATTCTTTAACTTAGTTACCAACCGAAAATGGTTGCCAACGAATTAGTTTCTATATACATTGTTGTTTTAATGTGAGAAATGAAATCACTGTTTATATTTCACACAGTAAAGCAGCAATGTATATCGAACTTATTCGGAGGCTATAATTTTCAGTTGGTAACTAAGTTAGAGAATAGCACACAGGTCCCAGATTGGGCGCCATGTCTTATTATAAGTAACTAGGTAACAATAGGAATTGACGCCCAATATGGGATCCGTTTAGATTTTAATGCTGCCATATTTAAAAACTTTATTAATTATATATTTTTTATATAAACAGGATTTGTACAAAGAAGAAGCCGATCGTTCCTTCGGACCAGATGGCGAGTTTATTACAAGAGTGAATCCGTCAGGTAAATAATTTGCCATTACCATAACTATGATTAATTATTATTCGCATGTATTGAAAAAAAGCTTCATAACTAAGTATAATAAATATCTTTACAGGTGTGAAATACTTCAAGTTCATTCCAAAGAAGTCGAACGAATTAACGAAAGAAAAATCAGAATCAGAAGAAAAAGCATATACTGTAAACATAAACTGATATACAAATAAGAATAGGTTTTTAACGTTAATTATAATATAAGTACATAAATAAATAAGAAAAGCTGAAAATGAACATGTTAAAAGTACATAATACTATTTAATTTAAAAACTGACTTTTTTAAATTTAATTTACTAACTTCCAAAAATAGTACTATACTTAGGCACAAAACAAACTTTGTTGTGATAATTACGTTGCCACACTGACAATCTGGCGCTAGTCGCTACGTGCTTATTTTTAACCCCCGACGCAAAAACGACGGGGCGTTATAAGTTTGACGTGTCTGTGTGTGTGTGTGTGTGTGTGTCTGTCTGTTCCCCTGTAGCGCTCAAACGTGTGAACCGATTTGAATGCGGTTTTTTTATTTGAAAGGTGATTTAGTCGAGAGTGTTGTTAGCTATGTTTGACTAACATCGATGCAAGATGGCCGCCGCTACAAAATGGCGGATTACATATTTTTCACAACTCCCTTAATATGGGTATCAAATGAAAGGGCTTAACTAGTAGAATAGTACTATGACACAAAATGGCGAATGTCGGGGGTTTTTGAAAATTTTAACTAAGTGAACGATCATCAAAATTGTTCACCATTGTATGGATATAATAATAGGTATTATGGTCAATATTTAGGAACAGGTTATGGCAAGTGGGGCAGGCTAGACTCGCCGTGACCGTTATACCTACCCACTACAGGTGAAAGTTTATGCGTCATGAGAACGCAAAAAACTCATTTAAGGCTATACCAATTATTAGATACAACTATATTCTATAGCCGGGTCAAAATACAGTTCAATTCACAGTAATTCCGACAGAATTTTGGTAGAGACCTTGGCTACACCAGTAGGAATAATGTGTGAAAAGTCCCCATTGATCCCATGTCTGCTAAAAAAGTTATACAAGGTCAAAGTCAAAATTTTTGTTTTTTTTGGATTTTTCTCGAAAACGGTAAGTTTTATAAAAATACAATCTAGGCAAAAATTGTAGATCATAAAATTATCTACAAAAATATTCCTGATACTTTTTTGCCAGGAATCACCATTCCTAAGATATCGCCATTCTAAAATTTACGTTAATAGTTCACTCCTGCTTCGAGATACTTTATCAATTTAAACATATTAAATATAAATTTAAGAAATGTAAAAAATCAGGGGCTTACTGGATAGATAAATGAACAATAATCCGCCGGAAAAATAAAATTATCATAATTTGTCAATTAGTTATGCAATAGTTAATTTGCTACTTGAAGATGAAAATTGCAAGTGTGATAATTGTTAAACTATTAATTTCAGATTTTTTTCCTTTCTTGAAGCTATTTTAGAAAGACTGTAGAATAGATTTCCGTTGGGAAATTAAAAAAAAATATATTTTTTAATTTTTTATTAACAATTTTCTTAGGTGCAAAATTAGAAACTTAAATTAAACATCTAATTTTGCGACTATGAAAATTGTTAATAAAAAATTGAAAAATGATTTTTTTATTAACAATTTTATTAACAATAATGTTCATTTATCTATCCAGTAAGCATCTGATTTTTTTCATTTCTTAAATTTTATATTTAACATGTTTAAACAAATTTTATTGATAAAGTGTCTCGAAGTAGGCGTGAACTTTTTTAGAATGGCGATATCTTAGGAATGGTGATTCTTAGGAAAAAAGTATAAAGATTACTTTTGTACATAATTTTATGATCTACAATTTTTGCCTGGACTGTATTTTTATGCAAAAATAGATGTATAATTTAAGTTTTTAATTTTGCAACTAGGAAAATTGTTATAAAAAATAACTTTTTTTAATTTTTTCCAACGGAAATCTATTCTAAAGCCTTTCAAGAATAGCTTCAAGAAAGGAAAAAAATCTGAAATTTATAGTTTAACAATTATCACGCTTGCAATTTTCATCTTCAAGTAGCAAATTAACTATTGCATAACTAATTGAAAAATTGTGATAATTATATTTTTCCAGCGGATTATTGTTCATTTATTTAAACAGTAAGTCTCTGAATTTTCGCATTTCCTAAATTTTATATTTAATATCTTTAAACTTTATTGACAAAGTGTCTCGAAGCAGGCGTGAACTTTTTTAGAATGCGATATCTTAGGAATGGTGATTCTTAGGAAAAAAAGGATAAAGAAAATTTTTGTAAATAATTTTATGATTTACAATTTTTGCCTGGACTGTGTTTTTATAAAACTTACCGTTTTCAAGAAAAATCCAATAAAATCGAAAATTTTGACTTTGACCGTGAATAACTTTTTTAGCAGACATGGGACTTTTGACACTTTATTCCAACTTTATTCCTACTGGTGTATCCAAGGTCTCTACCAAAATTCAGCTCTGTCGGAATTACTGCTATTTGATAACATTTTTACGTTTATTTTGACCGCTCTACTACTCGCGCCAGCGAAAAGAAGGTGGGTAATCCACCTATTCATGATTTTTTTAGAAATTTGCGCCGCGCCGCGCCGACATTTTTTAGGGAGGACATCTTGACATAATAATAAGGCTAATATTCTTTAAAAAAAAAGAATATTATCGAGTTGTGCGTGTTTGTGTTTATGTATACATTTTTTAGGGAGGACATCTTGTGTGTTATGCTCTTGCGTTATGTTCTTACGGTCGCCTTTTGTGTCTCGCCGCCTCCGCCGCGCGGTGTTTTACCAAAGGTGCCGCCGTGACTTCAAAGCATGCCGCGCGGGGTGTACAGGCACAAGGGGTTTTGGCGTTTTATATCTACTCAATTTCATTTTTTTTTAATTAAAATTCTCTTTCCTTTTTATATTTTTTTTATATTCGTATTTTATTACAATATAGCCATCAACATAGAATAGAATAGAATAGAAAGGGTTTTTATTCAAATAAACTTTTACAAGTACTTTTGAATCGTCAATTGAATCTACCAAAGGTTCGGAATGCAGTTCCAGCCGAAAAGAACCTGCAAGAAACTCGGCGGTTGCTCTTTTTTAAAAATAACAATATAACAATTATTTATGTACATGATTTAAATGCCGTCTCGCGCATTGCTGGAACGAGTTAAATCCATGCTTTTTTATCGTTTATATAATCTTCAATTGTATAATATTATGCTTTTTTTATGAGCATACTTTTAATAGAGTTCTTAAACTTGTGTAAAGGCAAGTCTAAGTTTGCTTGTGGAATTTTGTTATAGAACATTACGCCCATTCCCACAAACGACTTTCGGACCTTCTTGAGGTGTAATTGAGGAATCACGAGTTTATTTCTATTTCTTAATTGCCTATCGTGTAATTCACACTTTTTAATGTAACTGTGAATGTTTTGCTTAACAAAAAATATGTTGTTATAGATATATTGAGAAGCTACTGTAAGAATACCTATGTCTTTAAATTTATCTCGAAGGGAATCCTGCGGTTTTAAATTATAAATTGCGCGAATTGCCCTTTTCTGTAAAACGAAATTTTTTTCAATATCAGCTTATATAGCAAGATTCCATACGACAAAATACTATGGAAATATGCAAAATAAACAACTTTTGCAGTTTCTACGTCTGTTAACTGTCGAATCTTCCTAACAGCGTAAGCAGCAGAGCTAAGCTTGCCAGCAAGTGTTGCTATATGGGTGCCCCATTGAAGCTTTGCATCTAGGGTTATTCCCAAGAACACAGTTGTGTCCTCAGTTTTCAATGGCTGACCACTTATCTTTAAATTGTTGCTAGTAATCCTTGTATTGGGCAATAAAAACTCGACACACTTGGTTTTTTTAGCATTTTAAAGTAGATTGTTTATAGTAAACCAGTGTGAAACTTGAGATAAAGTATTATTTACATCGTCAAAATTGTTTTTAGTTCTATCGACTTTAAAAATTAAAGACGTATCATCAGCAAATAATACAATATCGCAAGCATTTTGACGAAATGTGATAAGTCATTAAGACCCCTCTCCCAGTTTGACGCTATGGAAGTTTAGGTATCTAACGGCAGGTAGGCTGGCGGCCAGTTACACGGACGACTACTTGGATATAGCGCGACTATGACTATAGTTTTGGTACTTGTATTAAATATTAATTTATAAATTATTTATTTGATATTGTAGTATTATAATATATTATATATTTACTATAAAATATTTTTAAAATGACTTCGCGTGGGACTTTATCGAATAAGTATTTCATTAGTCTACGTTCAACTTACAAAACAAAAGCGACCAGGATAATATGATGTTCTTCTCTATAATGACATGTAGGGTTCCGTATTTATATCATAGGTATCACGCATATTTAGCCTTCAACCATTTTTTTCTAAACTAACTAATAAAAGAAACAATCACCTTTTTAATTATTTAACAATTACCAATTATTATTATTATTATACATATTACAAATCATCTGTCTGAAAATAACATTACAGAGCTGTTGCATTGCACCTGTTGAAGTTCTTGGATACATTTTCTGATAAGAGTACAATTATTTAAAGTTTACCAATAGAACAATAAAAAGTATGCAATCTTTGTTTACTGCTAAAATGTCGGTTTAGTCAGAAGTGCAAGTGCGACTTTTATTACAGTAATTAGTAATAAACAACAGGTGTTTGTAGTCATTAGGTAGGTACCTAGTATATTTTTTTGGGAGGAGGGGGCGAATTTTGCTATTTCGTATAATTTTTTTTTCTTCTTCTTTTGATTTCTTCCTTAAAAAAATACAACGGCCATTTTGGATTCCAAAATGGACATCATTTTTTATGTTCAGTCCCACCAAAAAACTTCGGAAATGAAATGACACCCATATTATAAACAAGTGGATAAACCCGCGACTTCATTCGCATGGATATTGGTTTTTAAAAATCCCTCTCATTGAGAACTCTTTGTTTTTCCTAAGCTCCTTTGAGCTTATACCTTGCTAAAAACTGTTGAAATTTCACTGGCGGATGTTTAGGTACATCAAAATGTAAACATCCGCCAGTGAAAGTCCTATCAAAATCGGTCCAGCCTTTCAGAGATTGGCCGGTAATCTTTAAAGTATCTCCTTTCTAACAAAAAAAGAATGAATAAAATCGGACCACCCGTTAACGAATTACAGCTAAGTACACATTTTGACTTTCATCCCCTCTCCCAAGGGAACCGTGCTGAATTTTGGGATAAAAATATCCTATATATTACTCCGTAGTATGAACTTAAATCATGCCGAGTTTCATTTCAATCCATTTAGTAGTTTTTACGTGATGCGCGCACAAACATACAGACAAACAGATAAACAGACAAAAATTTCAAAAATAGCTTTTTTATGTTCTATTACTTATCCCTAACATCCACCAGTAATTATTTTGCACAAATCTTCAATGTACACATATGGCAATTCTACGATTTTATTATATTACTAGATGATGCCCACGGCTTCGCCCGTGTGGATTTAGGTTTTTAAAAATCCCGTGGGAACTTTTGATTTTCCAGAACAAAAAGCAGCTTATTTGTAGAAACCCGTCCCCAAAAACGGAAAAATCCCGTGGGATCCCCACGATTTCGGAATACAATTCCTTACAGCATCAGGGTTGAGGAGTTGGATATGTACCTACCTACTCGAGTTCATTCAACGATAAAGTCTTTAATTGGTACCCCAATATCAATTTAAATAACCGAAAGTTTCTAAAACCCATTAGTTTTGGGGATTAGGTCCCCTACAGCATCAGGATTGAGGAGTTGGAATCCAAATTTTTATAGAACAGGGTCGCAATGATTCTCTATCGATTAAAAAAAAAATTACGCAAATCGGTTCAGAAATCTCGGAGATATCGGTGTACATAGGTAGAAAAACACAACTCCTCCTTTTTTGAAAGTCGGTTAAAAAAGTAGCCTATGTTACTCCCTGGTTAATTCTCTACTTGTATGTGAAGGTCCCGTCAAAATCGGTTCAGCCGTTCCGAAGATTAGCCCGTTCAAACAGACAGACAGACAGACAGACAGACAGACAGACAGACAGACAGACAGACAGACAGACAAAAATTTTAAAAACGTGTGATTCGGTTATGGTAGCGTTCAAATAACCATATGAGCTTAATATGAGGTAGTTATTTCGATATTACAGACAGACACTTCAATTTTATTTATTAGTATAGACTAGATGATGCCCACGGCTTCGCCCGTGTGTATTTAAGTTTGTAAAAATCTCGTGAGAACTTTGATTTTCCAGAACAAAAAGTAGCCTATCTGTAGTAAGTAGTAACCCGTCCACAAAACGGAAAAATTCCGTGGGATCCTTATGATTTCGGAATGCAATTCCTTACAGCATCAGGGTTAAGGAGTTGGACATGTACCTACTCGAGGTCATTCAACAATAAAGTCTTTAATTGGTATCCCCAATATCAATTTAAATAACCGACAGTGGCTAAATCCCATTAGTTTTGGGGATCAGATCCCCTACAGCATCAGGATTGAGGAGTTGGAATCCAAATTTTTTGTAGGACAATGTCGCAATGTTTCTCTATCGATTAAAAAAAAAATTACGCAAATCGGTTCAGAAATCTCGGAGATATCGGTGTACATAGGTAGAAAAACACAACTCCTCCTTTTTTGAAAGTCGGTTAAAAAAGTAGCCTATGTCACTCCCTGGTTAATTCTCTACTTGTATGTGAAAGTCCCGTCAAAATCGGTTCAGCCGTTCCAAAGATTAGCCCGTTCAAACAGACAGACAGACAGACAGACAGACAGACAGACAAAAATTTTAGAAACGTGTGATTCGGTTATAGTATCGTTCAAATAACCTAATGAGCTTAATATGAGGTAGTTATTTCGATATTACAGACAGACACTTCAATTTTATTTATTAGTATAGAGTATAGATGTATAGATATGTATAGAAGATAATTTCTTTAAAAAAAAATACGACGGCCATCTTGGAAAATGGAATATTAGTTTATAATATTATATTTCCGTGACTGTCCTAGGTGCTATGCTGTAATTTCACTTATTTAAAAAAATACGCACTATTACTTACTACTCACGCATATTTTTTAGAAAAATATTCATGCTCAAAACTTTGCAGTCGTTGTATAAATTAGTGTTTACACGACTCTCGTACGTGCATCTGGATGGTGGCAAAATTTGCACAGGTCCTTCCCCAACGAGCGCCGGGCGCATACTAAATAAGCTAAGACAATGCGTAGCTATTTATTGTAATTTAGGGTGATGTTTAATAAGTTTTTATGTTTGATCAAATAAATGGATTGTTAATTAAACTATATACATAGATTCGTTAAAGAACATAGTTTATTTCTACATAAAAATTTTATTGAATTTATGCTTTTTTCAATACAAAAAATCGTGTTAAAGTAACCGTATAATTCGGGAAATTTGGCGGAAGTTCATTTTTTTTTACCCATTAATTTGATAAAAATCTATATTCTGGTCTGTAATGTGTCAATAGGACTATATGTCTGATATTTAAGTATTTTTTTCAAGTAAATCAGATGACTTTAAAGGACAGATATAGAGCTTCAAAGTTGAGTCTGTTATTTATTTTATTAAAACGAGGTGTGGGAAATTGATCATTACAAAATAAATAAAATAGTTTTTGTAAATATGGTCTGACAAATGTCAATATGAAGGATTAGTTTATTTAAAACATGTATTGAAATATGTGAAAGTCTCTCCTACGATGCTAAATTTGGAGCTTGAAATCTCAGATTTTTCAGAGAAAAGGTAAAACTGCTCTTAATATAAACCAGAAACATGAATGGACCTAGAATAGAGCCTTGGGGGACACCCATTATTGAAGCTGATCCGGATGACTTAACATCATTGATGCATACCCTTTGTATACGATCACTGAGATAAGACGCAATGAGACTGAGTGCAGTTTCTTTAATACCATAGTGGCCTAATTTTCGTAAAAGAGTCTCGTGCTCAACGCAATCAAATGCTTTTGACAAATCACAGAAGATACCAATGGCATTCTGTGACTTTTCCCATGCATCGAAAATGTGCCGTAACAGCCTTGCGGCCGCATCGATTGTTGAACGACCCTTAGTAAAACCATACTGCTTAGAGTGAAGTAATTTATTTAAATTAAAGTGCAGGAGCAGTTGGTTGAGCATTATTTTTTCAAATATCTTGCAGAGAGTTGGTAGAATCGAGATCGGCCTATAGTTATTTAGATCAGTTTTACTTCCCGACTTAAACAGAGGTATCAATTTACATGAGGTCGGGAAATGATCCCGAATCTAAGGACTTGTTAAAAATTACAGCAAGATATGGCGCAATAACATCAATAATATTGTGAATTGTTTTTACTGATATTCCCCTTAAATCTCCTGTTTTATTGTGTTGCAAAGATTTAAATGTTTTGATAATATCATATGGGGTTACGTATTTAAATCGAAATAATACATTGCACTCAGAAACATTGCCCCTCAGGATATTATAGGCTTCTGTTGGCGAGGAATTTATGGAACTAGTCGTGGTAACTGGAATATTTTGGAAAAAGTTCTCAAAAGTATTTGCAATCTCTATAAGAGTCAATAATACGATTATTAATTTTTAACTCCAGTTTATTATTATGTATTTTATGTTTCCCCATTTCATCACTGATGATATCCCATGCTGCTTTTATTTAATTATCAGAATTAATGATTTTCTGTTTTATAATAAAGAGACTTTGCCTGTATGCATACATTTCGAAACAATTTGGAATAATTTCTTACGTATTCAATAAACGCGGGGGTATAATTATATTGTTTTTCTGCATACAGGTCAAACAACTTGTTTCGACTTTTATAAATGGCAACAGTTGCCCAGTCACTAAATTTAAGATTTTTAAACAATCGTTTTTCTATAATTTTAAAGATGGAAGTAAATTGAGTGTTTATTACATCAAAAAACCGGCCAAGTGCGTGGCGGGCCACGCGCAGTGTAGGGTTCCGTAGTCACAATCCTCGAAAAACAGATATAACTCCTTAACCTGTGAACCCTACTTAGCCATAATAGCTTTCCTTTAAAATTGATTATATATACTACTGCTGTGAATTTTTTCAAGTTCCTATATACTGCCATTTGGCTGATAGAGGGGGGGGATACTTGACTCTAATAAGCACTTTAAAACATCATATTTTACAAACGGATCTAGAAATCGAAAAATGATGTTCCCACACCCACAGTATTTTTAAAAGACCTATTCAACGATACCCCACACTATGGGGTAGACGAGAAAAAAAATATTCATCCCCACTTTACATGTAGGGGAGCTACCCTAAAAAAAATATTTATCAAAATTTTATTTCACCACTTTGTCGGCGTGATTAATATTTATACTCATGCCAAATTACGGATTTCTAGCACTAATAGTCTCTAAGATTAACAGAGGACGGACAGACGGACAGACGGACGGACATGGCGAAACTATAAGGGTTCCTTGTTTACTACAGAACCCTAAAAACGTGCTATAAGTAAAGTTCATCCGGATCACCCTGGATAAAATATAATATTATCATGAACACGGGTCTTCTCTCAAAATGAGAAGGATTTTAATCATAGTCTACCACGCTGGCCAAGTGCGGATTGGCAGACTATTCGGAGATTCTGTAAAAAATTACAAACAGAAAAAAATAATAAAAATAAAAGCAGAATACTGTGAATGTAACGACACTATGTTACCGAACGGACTTTCCTATACTCTGATTTTTAATTCCGTGGAATTCTGACAGCTGTCATTGTCATTTACAGATGAGTTATTTGTATGGAGAACAGCCCCCTGATTGTGTAACTTTAGACGATGAAATGGTATTCATTTGATGGCCTAAGGCATCAAAGTAAAATAAACCATACAGTCATTGAAATAGAGCTCAATTTCGTGTATCCATTCTTATACGATTAGGTATGTACGTACGATTCATAACGCTCCATGTTGAAATCAGTTGTACTGAATTTGTGACTTTAAGCAATACAAACAAGGTATATTTTACTTTAATGGCCTTAGGCCATCAAATGAATACCATTTCATCGTCAAAAGTTACACAATCAGGGGGCAGGGTTAACATCTACGAAGTACGAATTTACCCCCAAATTACTTTTATTCCCTGTCAACATAATATAAAGCTCTAAGCCGCGTAATAATATTAGTCGTTTCGCCCTAAAGTAGAAATCGCTAAGAATGGAAACTAGAAAGTGCACACTAACAGCAATAGAAAACAAAAGAAGCACATTGAAAAAATTTATTCAAAAATGGAAGTCGAATGGCATTATGACCATGAAGTGTCTGTCATACATTTGTCATATCTATATGCAGCAGTTGCATAAGTTTTTAATTTTTTTTGTGAGAATTGTTTTATCTCTGGTAGCATTACGAAACGTCAGAATTCCACGGAATTAGAAATCAGAGTATAATTTTTCCACTGAGCAATTATTAATAAGATAAGATAGAGTAGGTATGTATCTCTATGAATTTTTCATGATTCAATGGTCAAAATATGTATATATAGCCCAGTGTCGATAATTTTTGAAACAAAGAAAAATCACAGTAGGATGAAACCCATTGGAAATGGAGGAGAATATAATAAGAATTAAAGGAAAAATAATTTACGGGCGATCTGAGCTAGGGAAAAAAAATGGGGGGAGTTTTAAGGGTAAAAAACGGTTTATCTCGATTTCCGACAAAACTACAAGTTCTATGGAAAAAAGTCTAATGGCAAAGTTGTAGGTAATAAAAAGTTCAACAACTTTTGTATATACACTTTTTTCACTTAAGGGCGCTCGTTTCGTTCAGCTAGGCACCACAATGCCATTAGATGGCGCTTTTGTTAAAATATACTGTATTTTATTTTTTTATGAATAAAAATGTTCATATTCTTTTCTAATAGTACGATTTGCGCCACTACCGCATTATTCGTAATGTACATGACTATATTTAGATGTATTTTAGTTTCCAGAATACTTTTTACTTAGAGAAGTTAGTGCGCATCAGTTTTTCAGAACTAAACACGCACACATCAATAGATGTGTGTGCAATACGAAACTGTTCAAAATTTTCGACCTGAAATGTAAAGTTTAAATGGCGCAGTGGTTACAGTGTTACTCTAATTTGTGAGATACTGTATACTGGACCCTGGTTCAATTCCTGATAATTTCAAGTCTTTTTTTAGTTTTTTATTATATTTATTTCCTTTGTAACAATGAATAACATAAAATATACCTACTAATCTTCTGTATAAATATTACAATATGAAAATTATTTTTTTCTTTGTCTCATGTGTTCTAATACAATTTCATCCAATTGAACTTTGTGCGTATGCACAACTTACGATAGTTTTATAGGAAGTTCGGAAAGGTTTAGAAGGTTGAAAACACATTAGAATACAAACAGATTAGAATTGTTTTGGAACCTGCCTGACCAGCTATTTTTTTCTTTCTTTAGCTGCAGAAAACATGTCTTGGTTGTTCCGAGCCAGTGAGGGAAAACATTTTATTTCTAAAATAACTTTTTCTTCTTCTATAACCCCTGCAATCCATAAATTGAAGTAAACAATAGTGTTTTAGAAAATAATCCCTACTTCCCTACAAATAACACAAATGTGAAAGTGGCTGTATCTGTCTGTTACGCTTTCACGCCTAAACCGCTGAACCAATTTTGATAAAATTTGATACAGATGAATGTTTGTAAGGGAGTCCCTCATTGAAGATAATAATCGAATCGGATCTTGACAAAATATGCATCCTGGATTACTTTTTATCCCAAAAATCAAAGTGTTCCCACGGGATTTCAAAAAAAACTAAATCCACGTGAACGAAGTTGTGGGCATCAAGCTAGTGTGGATATGGAAAATATTTTGTAAATAATAATAATTAGTGCCACATACCATCAGGACTAGCTCCTAAAAAGCCAAATTCTTTTATTTTATTTTTTCGTCAATTTCCCAATGTTTTTAATAGAATCTGCTATTCGGGACGGAGACAAATACAACAAATCAATAACAATGAAAATCTTTCCAGCCGTTCTCGAGTTATAAGTGTTCGAACTAACACGACTTTGTTTTATAGGTATATATAGATTCTATAAGAAAATAACGAAAACTTGTTAGAATATACTCCGAATATAGTCTATTTTCATCGAATGTTAGTATTTTTTAGTCAGATATCTGGCTATTTTAAAAAGCTGACAAAATGTTCACGGGTTTCGTAGCTGTCAAACATCCCGTCGATACAGTAAACTATCTCACCCGTACCTTTATAATTCTTCTGTACGTGTGCTTATCACCAACTCCTCCTAAACGACTGGGCCGGTTTGGATGAAATTTTGTGTGTATATTTCAATACTGGATGGTTTGAAAACACAATTACCGGGTAGGTACAGGTAACCTACCGGGTCTCGGTAGGTGGCGCTGATGTCGGTATGTCACCGGGCAGGACGACGTCTGCCGGATCCAGTAGTATACATATAGGTATATATTTTCACGTTCTCAAACTCAGTAACTCAACTAAATGGACGATAATCGGTAAGAAAACCCTACTTCCATCTAGATAGTCTGATTTTTTAGAGTAGGAACTCACGGAGCGGTTTTCACCCATGCTCGCCGCGGTTGCGGGACTGCAACACTCGTACGATCACAAAATACATGGAAATGTAGAGAGCAAAACTCACGACGCGATTTATTCCCGCGGAGTGCGTGGTTGCTTGCGGGTCCCGCTGCACAGAGTACCTACAGAGGGGAAGCTTCTAGTAAGCGGCCCGCTGTAGGTACACTCACACATATGCGCATGTTTGTCACCAACTGTACCGGTTAGTGGAACGAGCGCGCGTCCGTAAACCGTTGGTGAGTGTGTTTGTGTGAGTGTACCTACAGAGGGCCGCTTGTGGAAGCTTCCCCTCTGTAGATTTACTACTCGCGTGCCCGCTGCACCGGTGGGCTGCGGTCACCCGCGAACTTAGCGAGCGTCGCCCGCAAGCTCTGCAAGCGCAAGCGCGGGCGCGGAATGGTGTTTGTGAAGAATAGAATCCATTTTTCTTATATATAAATATAACCACCGGTCTTGCGATCATCGCCCGCCGAGTTTGCGGGCGACGGCTGCAACCGCAACGGCTGCGGTTCCCGCACAAACAAGTGGTCTCGTGAATATAGAAATAAACCGCTCTCCCGCAACCGCAGCGGGCGCGAGTGCAAATCGTTCTATGAGTTCCTACTCTTTTTCGGTAGAATTCTGACAGTTGTCATTTTATACATTGGATGAGTTATTCGTATGAAAAACAGCGTTACCCCACCTGAAGTTCGCTTTTACCCCAAACTACTTTAAATCCCTGTCAACATAAAAAACCCTAAGCCATCATCACATCCATCACTAGGTACAGCCTTTTTCCCTTCCCACTGCTAGGCACAGGCCTCCTCGCTCATAGGAGAGAGGGATTTATTCGGAGAGTTTAGACCCGTCACGCCCTAAGCCAAGTAATAATATTGTTTCGCCTATTGCTAAGTGTGGAAAGTGCAAACTAACAGCAATATACGGGCATGGTGCCCAAGACAGTGGCGCTATTATTGCCTCTCTGAATGACCAGGCTTAGCCGTTAGGCGAAATAAGAATAAGATAGATAATTTTAAATGTAATTTTGAATCTTTAAGAATAAGTGCAATAATTATTCTAACACAAATAATAATATTATACAGGTAACATTTGTTTATATATTTGTATAATATATATGTACGTCCTTGCTTAGTTAGCAGGTAGCTTAGGTGGAAGGAAAACTTTCATGCATTATTTACATTTCGTAGATATTAATTTTTTTATTGTTTTCAATGAAATTTTCTCCCTTATTTCTTCCGAAAATTCTTCCTGTTAGCAACACTCCTACCGAAGCGATTGATATTCATTTTCTCTGAAAATACAAACTAGGTAATAAAAGTAAGAGTGGCAACCGCGCGTCATATGTCATTGGCGAAGCGGCAACGCCGCACTTTACACACACTACTGAACCCTTTCTTGGCGTAAGATAGTATCTGTGTTTACTCATACACTAACGAAATTACACTAAAAATTCGATCTCAGAAAAGCTATTTAGGTAATCTTTTCTTCATGTAAAAATAAGTTTGCTCAAATAAAAAATTAAATTAAGGCTCTGGAATGTAACTTCAGCGTAAATATATAATCCATGTGCTCTTAAATGGAGACATAAATTAGTATGGAAGACGTAGCGCCTTAACCTCAAAATGTATGTGAAAAACTCAAAAAACCATGTTTTTGGTTTTTTATTATTATCTTTTATAAAAACATTTTTTTTCACGAAATTTGGTGAAAACTTACCTTTTCATATCCCAAATACACTGTAATTTATTTGATTTGAAATGTGTATTATTTCTCCTTATTTTGACTTAATATCGAAAAAGCACCCTAATTTTCAATCGAAAAATCATCCGTCAAAATGTCAGCTTTTTTCAAAAAGTAGGTGTGCTTTCTGTTCGTTGAAATTTCTACTTTCCGATGGTGTTAAAAAAATATATATATTACTATAGTAAATGTTTTCAGAAAATGCAAAAAATCGAAAAACCAGAATTCGAAATTTATTTTAATCATTATATACAATTTCATCAAAAATGTGACTGCTGCAATTTTTTTCAATTAAAAATTTGATTTATTAAATGCTAATTACATTTGTGTCATAGAAAACTCATAATATAGTATAAAAATAAATGTAAATCGTACTATATTGAATTTAAAGATACTTTATTTTGATTACGCTATATAGTCATTACAATGTTTTTTAATGCATTAATCTTGTTATTCATAAATACTTTATCATTAATAGAATAGAATAGAAATGTTTTTTATTCAAATAAACTTTTACAAGTTTTACAAGTTTACTTTCGAATAGTCAATTGAATCTACCACTGGTTCGGAATGCCATTCCAACCGAGAAGAACCAGTAAGAAACTCGGCGATTGCTCTTTTTTAAATTAACAATATCAATATAACAAAAACATTCACAGTTACAATAAAAAGTGCGAATTACACGACAGGCAATTAAGAAATAGAAATAGGCTCGTGATTCCTCAGTTACGCCTCAAAAAGGTCCGAAAGTCGTTTGTGGGAATGGGCGTAATGTTCTATAAAAAAATTCCACAAGCAATCTTAGACTTGCCTTTACACAAGTTTAAGAACTCTATTAAAAGTATTTTCTCAATTGAAGATTATATAAATGATAAAAAGTGTGGTTTTGACTCGTTCCATCAATGCGCGAGACGGCAATTCAATCATGTACTCAACATAAAATTGTTATATTGATATTATTAATTTAAAAAAGAGCAATCGCCGAGTTTCTTACTGGTTCTTCTCGGTTGGAATGACATTCCGAACCAATGGTAGATTCAATTGACTATTCGAAAGTAAACTTGTAAAACTTGTAAAAGTTTATTTGAATAAAAAACATTTCTATTCTGTTCTATTCAAGATAAAGTATTTATGAATAACAAGATTAATGCATTTAAAAATATTGTAATGACTATATAGCGTAATCAAATTAAAGTATCTAAATTCAATATAGTACGATTTACATTTATTTTTATATATTATGAGTTTTCTATGACACAAATGTAATTAGCATTTAATAAATCAAATTTTTAATTGAAAAAAATTGCAGCAGTCACATTTTTGATGAAATTGTATATATAATGATTAAAATAAATTTCGAATTCTGGTTTTTCGATTTTTTGCATTTTCTGAAAACATTTACTAGTAATATATATTTTTTTTAACACCATCGGAAAGTAGAGATTTCAGCGAACAGAAAGCACACCTACTTTTTGAAAAAAGCTGACATTTTGACGAATGATTTTTCGATTGAAAATTAGAGTGCTTTTTCGATATTAAGTCAAAATAAGGAGAAATAATAAACATTTCAAATCAAATAAATTACAGCGTATTTGAGATATAAAAAGGTAAGTTTTCACCAAATTTCGTGAAAAAAAAAAATGTTTTTGTAAAAGATAATAATAAAAAACCAAAAACATGGTTTTTTGAGTTTTTCACATACATTTTGAGGTTAAATGAAAAAAAGTGAATTTACAAAAGTTGTTGATCTTTTTATTATCTACAACTTTGCTATTGGACTTTTTTCCATAGGACTTGTAGTTTTATTGGAAATCAAGATAAACAGTTTTTTACCCTTAAAACTCCCCCAATTTTTTTTCCCTAGCTCAGATCGCCCGTAAATTATTTTTCCTTTAATTCTTATTATATTCTCCTCCCTTTCCAATGGGTTTCATCCTACTGTGATTTTTCTTTACTTTTTATTATTTTTGAAGGGAATTACTCTGGTCTAATATTACAATATCTTAGGTCAAAATTGATGACATTCCAGTTGACATTTGAGTTTTGAGTTTGACATTGACATTTGAGAGACAAAAGAACACCAAAAGAAAAAACTGCTTTGTTTTAAAAAACTAGGTACGTGAATGTTTTAAATAATTAAAATTCTGAGAGAACTAAAATGAAGTAACAGTGTTATTATGTTTCAATTGTCGTTAAGCGTCACATGAATATTTGTACACGAGCGACAATACAAAAAAAGACGTAATTAATCAAGTCACGTAAGAGCAGAAAGTTGGTTAGTTCCGCACTGTTCGCAGTAGGTCAATGGTACGAGCATCGCGTGCCGGCAACGAAGGACTGACGTCGGCATCAGCCGAGTGAGCCGTGGCGCGAGGCCCCGACTGCCGAGTGTGGATCAAGACGCGGCGAGCGACAGTTGCTGATAGTGATAGCTCGGTCGCATCGCAAGCTCAACACATTCTTTCGCTCGATTGACGCGCTCGCCGTGACCGTGAAAGTTGTAATCGTGTCGCGTTACCGTAAAGATGGGCGGTCGAGTCGAGAACGTGGGCATTCTTGCGATGGAAATATATTTCCCATCACAGTATGTCGCTCAAGAGGAACTGGAAAAATACGATGAGGTGGCCACGGGAAAGTACACAATCGGACTCGGACAGAGCAAAATGGGTTTCTGTTCAGACCGGGAGGACATAAACTCTCTCTGTCTCACCGCTCTGCACAGGCTGATCGAGAAGAACAGTATAAATCTACATGACATTGGGAGGTTAGAGGTTGGCACCGAGACAATTATAGATAAAAGTAAAAGTGTTAAAACTTTCCTCATGACATTGTTTGCAAATGAAGGTGCAACAGATATTGAAGGAATCGACACCACCAACGCTTGTTATGGAGGTACGGCTGCTTTATTTAATGCTATAAATTGGGTGGAATCATCATCGTGGGATGGCAGGAAAGCTATAGTAGTGGCGGGTGACATAGCAGTGTATGGCAAGGGTCCCGCGAGGCCTACCGGAGGAGCAGGTGCCGTTGCAATGTTAATAGGGCCGGATGCACCTTTAGTTTTTGACTGCGGAGTCCGTGCCTCGTATATGACTCATGCATATGACTTTTACAAGCCAGATTTAGCTTCAGAATTCCCTTATGTTGATGGAAAATTATCTATAAAGTGCTACCTCAGTGCTCTAGATAATTGTTACAATTTGTTTTGCAAGAAAATGAGGAAAGTGGATTCGAATTTCAAAGGTCTATTGAGTTTAGATGGCATGTTGTTTCATTCTCCGTACTGTAAGCTCGTGCAGAAATCACTGGCCCGAGTGAGTTTTAATGATTTTCTCAATACACCTGAAGAGGAAAGAGAAAAGCAGTTCCCCGGACTCGCACAGTTCAATAATTACCAAAGAGCAGACACATATTTTGACAGAGATGTAGAAAAAGCGTTTATGACATACAGCAAATCACTTTTTGAAGAGAAAACTAAACCATCACTGAATATAGCCCGCAATGTGGGGAACATGTACACCCCATCTTTATATGGAGGACTTGTATCATATTTAGTTAGCAAATCAGCCGATCAGCTAATTGGAAAGAAGTTTGCCCTGTTCTCTTATGGTTCCGGCTTAGCCTCAACAATGTACTCCATTAACATTTGTAAGGACATGAGCATCGGTTCCAAATTAGAGAAACTTATCAGTTCATTGCATGAAAGTGTTGCAATGTTGGACAAAAGGCAGAGAGTAGAGCCACAGTTATTCTCGGATCTTATGCAAGTGAGAACAGAAAATTATCACACAGCCCCTTATGAGCCCTCAGGACCAACAGATGTATTATTTCCTGGTACATACTATCTTGTCAAAATTGATGACCAAAGAAGACGTACATATGAGAGAAAACTATGAAACATTTATTTATAATAGTTCATTTTGTGTTGGTGTAGGACATTGGTTGTATACATAGTTAGAAATATTTGAATGGTATTGTAACTTAATTATAATAATTTATGACTTGACGCAACATTGTTTTAGAAACAAAAAATATTTTTTATAATTGCATTTATGTCTGTATTTAACATAAACTAGTGTTGGTTTGGGATGAATTATAAAATATTTTTAACACTATTCCATCCACTCTTTACACTTTACAATAGTCACCAGACTATAATTATATACCTATTGTGCAATAATTATTATTGTTTATCTATTTAGATGTAACTGAATTTTAAAATTCACCAATGTTAATTCTTACAATGGTAGCTTTTATTTGAAAGAAATATACAATTAAACAATATATTTTATATGTATTTTATTTTTTAATCTATTCTTGCATTAACAATAAATAGCTAATTAATTTCATGGTAAAAGATAGAGGACATGGATATTTGATATAATGATTTAATTGAATCCATATATATAAAAATTAATCCTTATTTTCCTTGGTCATCACGCATGAACGGCTGGACTATTTTCGCTAATTATATTTTTATTGCGTTTGTTAGTATCGCGAGAAGGTTCTTATAAAAGAAAAAAATCAAGAAAGTTGAGCAGAACATTGATGGGCATCAGCTAGTTATTTAATAAATTCCAAGTACATAATATGCAATAACAGCTATTATACTTCATAATGATAAATCAGTTTTTGTACGACAATTTCATTATCCCTTGAGCATAAATTGTTTTAGATTTTGCTAATTATTATAACTTTAAAAACAATCATTTTAAGTAGGTGTAAGTATCTATTATTTTTTAATTACAGGGAAATCATATATTCTTTTGACTGACGAAGCATTAGCGCGACAGCACAGAGTACTAGATATCCCCGCCGTCGCGCCTCATTTCTGTGAAAGTCCCGTCAAAATCGGTTCAGTTGTCCCGAAGTTTAGGCCGTACAAACAGACAGATAGATAGACAAAAAATTTAAAAATGTGCACGCGTATATATGTATATTGAATGAATGAACACAATGAGGCTGTGAGGACATCTCCGCGGCGAGATCTTAGAAGAGGAACGAAGGCGATAGATGCTTGCGTGTGTAGTTACTTAGTAGGTCACTTATAGCACTAGGTACCTAAGTACATATACCTCGGCAGTTTCGCTTTTGTGTGACAATAGCGAAATTATAGCGAAACTAAGACATTGAACTAGGCTCCCCGCGGGGATGTGCCAACAGCCTTTATGTCACAAATACCGAAATACAACCTTATAACGACAGCGCACTGCCGTTAACCTTCTCAAGGTTGTATTATTTCGGTTGAAGCGTTACCTATGAGTTGACTGTGTTTAATTTCCAAAATGTCGGTAGACACACTAATTAATTATCGAAACGGAAGCTACCTACATTGCGAATTTCAATAAGCTGTGCCTAACTTGGTCATATTTTAATTAATTGAGCTTAGTAGGTAGGTACTTAGTTACTTACTTACATTTCGCATATAATATACCTACTAGCGGTCCGCCCCGGCTTCGCCCGTGGTACATATATAGCCTATAGCACTCCAGGATCACGTACATATCCAACGGTGAAAGAATTTTTGAAATCGGCCCAGTAGTTCCTGAGATTAGCGCGTTCAAAGAAACAAACTCTTCCGCTTTATTATATTAGTATAGATAGATGTAAGATAGATTAGTATAGTACCTACTTACATTTACCTTGCATTTACCTATTAAGTAGTTAAGTAAGTATTCAGTATTTTTATAAAGTTGAATTTTATTAAGCGTACCTATAGGTGCCTAGGTATCTACGTAGATTGTACATACCTACATACATTATATTTTTACATTCAATGTAAGGTAAATTAATATGCCTTTCTTAAAAAATAACGTGTCTTATTTTCCAGGTAGGTAGGTACGAGTAGATATGTACCTACAGTTCGAAGTTTTCCTATTAATAGAAAAAAAATATTGTATTGTGAGTCGTATGTTATCTGCTGTTCTAACAAGCCCATTGAATAGGTGGGGTACAAACATATGGATTTTCCAAGATGGTCGTTCCCGATTTTAAGCTATTATATTGGAGTGACCTTGCTAGAAATAACTCATCGTACTTATATTGCTTATTATTATAATTTATGTACATATGTACATAAATAAATCTATTTAAATGGTTTAAATCCTACCATTAAATATTACGAAAGAAACCTGTACAGTAAGTACCTACATGCCTACTAAGTATAGCCTATATCATTTTTGTTTGTATAGGTAGGATAAACAATCTATACTAATAATAATAATCTATACTAATCTATACTTCCATACTTGGTAATATAATAAAGCGGAAGAGTTTGTTTGTTTGAACGCGCTAATCTCAGGAACTACTGGACCGATTTCAAAAATTCTTTCACCGTTGGATATGTACGTGATCCCTGAGTGCTATAGGCTATATATTATGTGCCACGGGCGAAGCCGGGGCGGACCGCTAGTAATTAAATAAATAACATAACATAATTTCACAAAATCCGAAATTTAAACGAAATTAACTTAACAGGATAGGTACCTACTTAGGTAATTAACAGGATACATGAAATGGGCCTCATAAGAAGGCTCAGGGTCACTCAGCGGGCGATGGAGAGAGCTATGCTCGGAGTATCCCTGCGGGATCAAATCAGAAATGAGGAGATCCGCAGGAGAACCAGAGTCACCGACATAGCTCATCGAGTCGCGAAGCTGAAGTGGCAATGGGCGGGGCACATTGCTAGAAGAACCGATGGACGTTGGGGTCCCAAGGTGCTTGTATGGTAACCTCGCACCAGTCAACGAAGCGTTGGTAGACCCCCGACTCGATGGACAGACGATCTCAAGCGAGTCGCTGGTAGCCGCTGGAATCAGGCGGCACAAGATCGTGTTCTGTGGCGATCCTTGCAAGAGACCTATGTCCAGCAGTGGACGTCTATTGGTTGAGACGACGATGAAATGGTTGTCTTCTTTCTGCTTGCTATCCAAGGGATGATTTTTGAGATTTATATTTAAGCGCCTAAAGTCGAACCACATCTGATTTATTTACTTACTAGATGATGTCCACGGCTTTGCCCGTGTGGATTTCAGTTTCTAAAAATTCCGTGGGAACTTTTGATTTTACAGACCAAAAAGTAGTCTATTTGTAGTAACCCGTCCCTAAAACGAAAAAATCCCGTGGGATCCCCACGATTTAGGAATGCAATTTCTTACAGCATCAGGGTTGAGGAGTTGGGTATGTACTCGAGTTCACTCAACAATAAAGCCTTTAATTGGTAGGTACCTCCAATATCAATTTCAATAACAGACAGTTTCTAAATCCCATTAATTTTGGGGGTCATTTTGAGTGCGAAAGGGAATGAATAGGTAGCTGGTGTGCGACTACCCATTTGTTTATATTAAAGACTAGCGGTCCGCCCCGGCTTCGCCCGTGGTACATAATATATAGCCTATAGCACTCAAGGATCCCGTACATATCCAACGGTGAAAGAATTTTTGAAATCGGTCCAGTAGTTCCTGAGTTCAAACAAACAAACTCTTCCGCTTTATTATATTACAGTATAGATATCTATATTTTATGTGCTAGTTAGAAAAAACCGGTCAAGTGCGAGTCAGACTCGCGCACCGAGGGTTCCGTACTCCAGAAGTATAAGTACAATCTGTTTTTCATTAGTTTGTCTTAAAAGGTAGGTTGCTAATTCAGCTAGGCCTCTAAATTGTATGAACACTCATACAACTCAGAGGTCTATCTTAATTGGCTCTACTATGTATGTATGTATGGGGACACCCTTTAATTTCTAACTTTTTTTAGTTTTTGGAATTTTTCCTTTATTTATCCTGTAAGACCTGGCTTTTTGCCAAATTTCGTAATTCTAGGTCAACTGGAACTACCATTTAGGTTTTCGACCCAAAAAATATACCTAGGGTACTTCCGGTTGACCTAGATTTGTCAATTTTGGTCAAAAGCAAGGTCTTACAGATCAAGTAAAGGAAAAATTCCGAAAAGTAAAAAAAGTTGAAAATTAAGGAAAATTTTAGTACTTACAAGTTTTCGTGAAAATCTAAATTTGCCCATATATTTTTATTGTGTGGACTCAGAACCTTAATTTTTATACACCTAATAGGGACTATAGACCTTAGTATCTGGTATAAATTTCAACTTGCTAGGTTCACCCATTCCTGAGAAAATCGGTGGTGACACACGGACAGACGGACAAGAAAGTGATCTTATAAGGGTTCCTTTTTTTACCTTTTGAGGTACGGAACTAAAAAAGACAATGGTAATAATATAAATATCTGTGTAGTGATTATGACGTATTCGCACATGCCTAATCTCCTATCTATTCTCGGGGGTTATCTCCAGAGATCGGAGTATTCCAATAATATAAGGTCATAGGCGTGTCAGTTGCAACTTGCAATTTATAGATCAAGATTATAAAGATTATAAACAACTTATTGTGGTATTCTTCTAGATTCCTAGTAGTTTTAAGATAAATTGAAATCAAACTTTAAACAATTTATTTGAAAGAGAGGTGTCAGCCATGATTGAAGTCAAGCGCAAATCATTGAGAATCCAACATGGCTGAGCAGCATTCCGGAAGTTTCAAGATATCTTCTAATCCAAAGACCCTTAATATCTGAAGAGAAAAATCTTCGATAAGTGCATTCGACATTACTTACCAGTGACGACATACGGCTCCGAGACATAATAATAATGTCCTCCTGACCGAATTTCGGCCGCGGCGGCCAATCTCAACCGAGGCAGAGACTAGCCATCTGCGCAGGAGATATTATAGTGCACAAGTGTGTGCGCATACGCAGGTGCACTCTCTATTCCCTCACTCTCATAGTCCGATGGAACGCCAATGCGACACGACCGGAGAGAGATTAGGCGCAGGACCGACGGCTTTACGTGCTCTCCGAGGCACGGGGGTGTATCTAACACCGCCAACTTCTAACTCCGGGGTGGCACTGAGATTTTCTTGACAGAAAAACCCAATACCTCATTTTTTTTTTGGCCCGACCCGGGAATCGAACCCAGGACCTCGTGATCCACAGTCGAACGTGCTAACCGCTAAATCAACGAGGCTCCGAGACATAATATGGTCGCTAACTAACCAGCTTCAAAAAGTTCAGAGTTTAGTTACCTACTTACTCAGAGAGCAATGGCTGTGCTGTGCCCGGAGCTTCTATGTGATCAAATCAGAAATGTCGGATCCGTAGAAAAACAAGTCGCAAAAGTGGCAATAAACGGGGAACATAGTTCGAAGAACCGATAGATTTTGGCGTCCAAAGGTGCTGGAATGGCGACTTCGCACCGTAAAGCGCAACTTTCCCTAGTAGCAATTTTCGTTGGGGGTTTGTTGCCAACGGTAGCCAACGGTTGGTAACATGTTGGGAGATGGTGGTTGAGATGCCAACTAAGTCCCTCTGTAAGGCCAACTGCATGAAATGTTACGTTACGTCATGCAATATTGCCAACAATCTTGTAACGTTGGGCCAACCTTCGCCATAGTTGGTTTAACAACAAGGTATAATCATACTGTTGGTCCAACGTTGGCCTAACTACAGACTACAGCGTTGTAATATATGCAAAATATGTAACGTTGGACCAACGTTCGCTATAGTTGGTTGAACAACAAGGTATAATCATACTGTTGGTCCAACGTTGGCCTAACTACAGACTACAGCGTTGTAAAATATGCAAAATATGTAACGTTGGGCCAACCTTCGCTATAGTTGGTTGAACCTCCCTTGTTGTTCCTTATACCTTGTTGTTCAACCAACTATAGCGAAGGTTGGCGCAACGTTACATAGTTAGCATATATTACAACGCTGTAGTCTGTAGTTAGGCCAACGTTGCACCAACAGTATGATTATACCTTGTTGTTCAACCAACTATAGCGAACGTTGGCCCAACGTTACATATTTTGCATATATTACAACGCTGTATTCTGTAGTTAGGCCAACGTTGGACCAACAGTATGATTATACCTTGTTGTTCAACCAACTATAGCGAACGTTGGCCCAACTTTACATAGTTAGCATATATTACAAGGCTGTAGTCTGTAGTTAGGCCAACGTTGCACCAACAGTATGATTATACCTTGTTGTTCAACCAACTATAGTGAACGTTGGCCCAACGTTACATATTTTGCATATATTACAACGCTGTAGTCTGGAGTTAGGCCAACGTTGGACCAACAGTATGATTATACCTTGTTGTTAAACCAACTATAGCGAACGTTGGCCCAACGTTACATATTTTGCATATATTACAACGCTGTAGTCTGTAGTTAGGCCAACGTTGCACCAACAGTATGATTATACCTTGTTGTTCAACCAACTATAGCGAACGTTGGCCCAACGTCACATATTTTGCATATATTACAACGCTGTAGTCTGTAGTTAGGCCAACGTTGGACCAACAGTATGATTATACCTTGTTGTTCAACCAACTATAGCAAACGTTGGCCCAACGTTACATACTTTGCATATATTACAACGCTGTAGTCTATAGTTAGGCCAACGTTGCACCAACAGTATGATTATACCTTGTTGTTCAACCAACTATAGCGAACGTTGGCCCAACGTTACATAATTTGCATATATTACAACGCTGTAGTCTGTAGTTAGGCCAACGTTGGACCAACAGTATGATTATACCTTGTTGTTAAACCAACTATGGCGAAGGTTGGCCCAACGTTACATATTTTGCATATATTACAACGCTGTAGTCTGTAGTTAGGCCAACGTTGCACCAACAGTATGATTATACCTTGTTGTTCAACCAACTATAGCGAAAGTTGGCCCAACGTTACATATTTTGCATATATTACAACGCTGTAGTCTGTAGTTAGGCCAACGTTGGACCAACAGTATGATTATACCTTGTTGTTCAACCAACTATAGCAAACGTTGGCCCAACGTTACATACTTTGCATATATTACAACGCTGTAGTCTATAGTTAGGCCAACGTTGCACCAACAGTATGATTATACCTTGTTGTTCAACTAACTATAGCGAACGTTGGCCCAACGTTACATAATTTGCATATATTACAACGCTGTAGTCTGTAGTTAGGCCAACGTTGGACCAACAGTATGATTATACCTTGTTGTTAAACCAACTATGGCGAAGGTTGGCCCAACGTTACAAGATTGTTGGCAATATTGCATGACGTAACGTAACATTTCATGCAGTTGGCCTTACAGAGGGACTTAGTTGGCATCTCAACCACCCGGTCCGCCCCGGCTTCGCCCGTGGTACATAATATTATATAGCCTATAGCACTCAAGGAAAGAATTTTTGAAATTGGTCCAGTAGTTTCCGATATTAGCGTGTTCAAACAAACAAACTCTTCCGCTTTATTATATTAGTATAGATTTCTATATAATAAATTACAAAAAAAAATCGATCGAAATGAAGTTACACCTTCCTATTCATAATAAAGCTTAACTAACTAACTTACCTAAGTAAAAAACTTACTCCTACAACATCTCATCATCATCATCATCATCATGATCAACCCATTACCGGCTCACTACAGAGCACGGGTCTCCTCGCAGAGTGAGAAGGGTTTTGGCCATAGTCTACCACGCTGGCCAAGCGGATTGGCAGACTTCACACACTTTTGAGAACGTTATGGAGAACACTCAGGCGTGCAGGTTTCCTCACGATGTTTTCCTTCACCGTTAAAGTAAGTTATATTTAAATACTTAAAACGCACATAACTCCGAAAAGTTAAGAGGTGCGTGCCCGGGATCGAACCCACGACCTCCGATTAGATGTCGGTCGTCCTAACCACTAGGCTATCACTACACTACTACTACAACATCTGCTTCATCATAAAGCCGAAATAAATATCCATTGTTACACCGATTTTAGTACTTGACCTGTGAAACTAGATGGCGCTAGTAGTACGTTAAGTCGCGCTACAATTGATCGCGGGTCCGCGTATATATATCGGTCGGCTTATGTTGGTAAATCATTCTAATCCTTACTCGGTACTTAAACGGGTAACGAACTCTGCATCCACACCTGCTGGGACAGAGTTTAACGCTAGTTTTAGTACCAAACTACATAGGTGGCATGAACCCTTGCATCCACATCTGCTGGGACAGGGCGTTCTGGAAACCTACGAACGTATATTGTTTACTATATTGTAACTAGATAGTAAACAGTATACGAAAATATATTCCCAATAATTTTATAAAAAGAATTTTTCATTGGGCCATTGTAAGCAAATCAACTACTAGCCAACGTAGGCATACAGTATGAATTTTTTCATTGGGCCATTGTAAGAAAATAAACTACCAGCCAACGTGGGCATACAGTAGGAATTCTTTTGTTGGGCCATTGTAAGCAAATCAACTACTAGCCAACGTAGTTATACAGTATGAATTTTTTCATTGGGCCATTATAAAAAAATCAACAACCAGCCAACGTGGGTATACAGTATGAATGCTTTTGTTGGGCCATTATAAGAAAAGCAACGACTAGCCAACGTAGGTATATAGTATGAATTCTTTTGTTGGGCCATCATGAGAAAAGCAACGACTAGCCTACATTGTTGGCTAGTCGTTGGTTGAAAGTCGTTGGCTCGGGTCAAGTGGGCCAACCGCTTTTCAACGGTTGGAACCACGTTTTTTAGGGATGACAAGCCTAACTGTTGGCCAACCATACTAGGGACAGAGGCCCAACCAACAGCCAACGCAAATTGCTACTAGGGTTAGGAGGGCCTAGGTGACCTACCAACCCAACCTAGGTGAATAGACTGAATGGACGACATCAGTAGCAAGGAGCCGCTGGATACAAGCGGCACAAGATCGCGACGTGTGGAAGTCCCTACAAGAGATCTACATATGTCCAGCAGTGGACCTCTATCGGTCTACGATAATTTCTTCAAACTAGGCACCAACAACTGACGTCAAACGCTAACAACCTTCATAAAATAATATCTTTTTCGTGGCTTATTCATTCTTCCTGGGATTAACTTGCTATAAGATAGTAGGTAAGTAAATAAATTATTGGCTGATGTGGCCTTAGATCCTTATACGATATCTATAAAGCAGTCAATATTGATAAATAAGTAGATATACCTACTTAGGTATAAGTTTGTGTTGATATCATTTGATAATTAAAATAATTCCTACGTGAATTCAATGTAATATTATGCTATACTATAGTATGCTATCCAATTTATTGGCTGGCATCTATTTAATTAGTTGAATTAAGTGATCATGAAATATAAAGTAGCAATACATAGGTACCTACTTAAAATTATTCCTATTTCTAGTTTTCTAGTTCTTCCTCTTTTCGTCTAATAATTCTCTGGCTTTATCATCTTCCTGTTTGTCATGCCATTTGCATCTCTATTCTATCTTTTCATCGGAAATATGCGCGCCATCCATAGAGGATTTTATTTACAGTCTTATTTAGATCATAGGGATCCTAGCGCTGTGTCCTAGAAAGCCTTGACATTGTAAACTTTATTTTGATCATTATTAAGTATGTCCTAATATTCGATGGACAGATAGTCATACAGACCATTGACATAATGAAACTAAAAATAACTTTTTTATGACTAGGTATGAGACCCTTTTATTCTAAAAAAAACGATGGATCTTTGTTTGACTACAGACGTATCGCAAGTTCTTATTAAAATGTGTAGGTAAATAATTAGGTATTTAAAGTCAAGGATATGACGAGATTATGACAATAAGTACATATATCTGGCTGAACTTGAGTGTGACCCTTGGGTAATACGAGTAAGTACAGTTCAAGGAGGTAATTAAATTCATAGAGATTTGTTTAACAGAAAAATTTATTTGAGAGGTTTGAGTTTATTCATAAGTTCATACATATTAAATATCTTCCATCGATCTTCTCTTGTTCCAAAGTTAAGTTCGTAATTAGCAGTCATGGATGTATGTTCCTTATTTAACTAAGCGTAGATATATTTAATTAAGTTCGTCGGGGAGGGTAATGACGGGTTCGACCTCAATGGGTGAGACGACGATGGGTTCAGTAATTACGGGTTTGTCGACGACAATCACCGGGGTGGGGTCGATCTCGGGGAGCTCGATGGGAGCAATAACAACTGGTTCAGGGACCTCTGGCTCTTCGACAACTTCGACTGGGGTAGGCTCGATCTCGGGTTGCTCGACAACAATAACCGGGGTAGGCTTGATTTCGGGTTGCTCTACAACGACCGGGTTGCCGGAAACGGGACCAGAGTTGACGTTGACGATCACCTGAACGAGAGGGGACATGTAAACGGGAGCTTCATCGACGATAGCGGGTCCAACGGAGATGGGTGATTCCTCATCAACTAGAGCTGGTCCAACGGAGATGGGGGATTCCTCATCAACTAAAGCCGGTCCAACGGAAATGGGAGATTCCTCATCAACTAGAGCCGGTCCAACGGAGATGGGGGATTCCTCATCAACTAGAGCGGGTCCCACGGAGATGGGTGAATTGCCAAAGTCGAGGATCGGGGCGGGTCCGGCGCCTCCGGGCGTGATGAAGCGAGCCGGGCCGGCGACGGCCACGGCGATGACTGCGGCAGCGATCAACAGGAATTTCATATCTGAGAAAGATTAATGAGCAATTCAAAATGGGAAAATTGAACATATAAACATTTTATTTCCGCATATTTTTTTAGGGAAATATATTAGACCTGCTGAACATGATTCATTCCCCTTTCCCCTTTAAATAAGGTTAGCTTGTGTTAGGCGTAGGCGTATACGACAATAGTGCAACGGATGGGATTTGAACTGCCGATCATTCGGTACTCAGTGCACGCCCGACGACCGTTGCGCTATTGAGGCTTTTAATATGATATTATTATGTCTGTCAAGCGTAGGTATATATCAAGTCCATTATTCACAAATTGCTCGGGAGTTTCAAGTTATGGAAGTAGTATTATAAAGAAAACTTACTTGGTACCTTTCGCGTTGATACAAAACTGTGAGTGAACCACCAATTTCATTGCATTATATACAACTTTTTTATCTACATTGGCCATTGTAAACATTTATCTAATTTTTATTCATTTATATGTAGCTACTAAGTACTACTAAGTAGATATGAACTAGTAATAAGGTAGCCCAAAATCCTACCAGTTAATTACCTATTCCTAAGTATTCCTAAATTGGTATTTTTAAATAACTAGAATCGGGCTGGGTAGCGTTCGGGAAGCTTCGTGATGTCTTCTTTTCAAAAATCCCTCAGTGTCTGAAGACAAAAGTCTTCGAACAATGCACGTTGTCTGCGATGACATACGGATCTGAAACATGGTCGCTAACTCTAACCCTGAGCCTCATGAGAAAGCTCAGTGCGTAGAACCGATATAGACGTTTGGATCCCAAGGTGCTCCCATGGGTCTGTGGCAATCCTAGCAAGATAACTATGTCAAGCTGTAGATTACTATCGGTAGGTATTCGGTTGAGACGACGACGATCAGAATCCTAGTATAATATATTAATAGCATACTTAGAGTACGTAGGTAGCTAAGTTTGACACTCTTCAACAAACAAATTTTTGAAGAAATGAGTAACGTTCATTTGTGTTGTCATGATGATGTCCTAAGATCATTGCAATATATGAAAATCAGTGAAAGTGGAACATTAGTGGGTTGGTAGTTGGTACTTGGTCTAGTTAGTTTCGTGGTTCCTACGTCGCCAAACAAAACCCGTCAGCGTTCGAATCTTCTAAGTTAACTGCTCGTTAGATAATATATTCCAGTTTAAATAACAGAAATTTTAAAAGGTCTAAATTTTAAAAGGTCTAAGTCTACACAACAGGTAAAATCGTTCAAGAAACAAATGATATTGAAACAGTAAATAATTCCAAAAACCTCGGAAATTAATTGCACTATAATAGTTCTAATAGCAGTTTTAGTGATAATAAAATAAATAGGTAATTATTTTTTATCACATTTTATTGATTTGTAATTTTTCTTTATTTTACCTGATTGCCTTTTCATTACAATGAGAAGGTTGTAAGGCAAGGCCGTTGCGCTGTACCAACTACCACGCACTTACCACGCTGCGCGCTGGCCAAGTGCGGATTGATAGACTTCAAACGCCTTCGAGAGCATTATGCACAACACAACTATCAGGCTTGCAAATTTCCTCGCGATGTTTTTCCTTCAACGTTAAAGCAAATGATATTTAATTGCTTATATCCGCATAACTCCGAAAAGTCAGGGATTAAACTCGGTCCCCCGAAAGGGAGGCCGAAGTCTTAACCAATACGCTATCACGCTCGTACGCTATCACTCTTCTCATTCTGAGAGGAGACTTGTGCTCTGTAGTGGGCCGGTAATGGGTTGATCATAGTATAATTTATCGGTCTCCGCTGCGCTCGGGTTGATAATTATGACTTAATTAACTTTGCATTTGAAATACTTAACATTTAAATTGATAAAGATCTTTTATAACGACACTCGTTTATAAAATACCTAAGTATGCTAATTTCAGATTGCGGATGTTATATGCGATTTAGAATAGAATAGAATAGAAAAGTTTTTATTCAAATAAACTTTTACAAGTACTTTTGAATCGTCAATTGAATCTACCACTGGTTCGGAATGCCGCGGCCGTTCCAACCGAGAAGAACCAGTAAGAAACTCGGCGGAGGCTCTTTTTAAAATTAACAATACAACAATTTATGTACATGATTGAAATGCTGTCTCGTGCATTGCTGGAACAAGTTAAATCCATGCATTTTTATCATTTATATAATCTTCAATTGTATAATAATATGCTTTTTTTATGAGCATACTTTTAATAGAGTTCTTAAACTTGTGTAAAGGCAAGTCTAAGATTGCTTGTGAAATTTTGTTATAGAACATTACGCCCATTCCCACAAACGACTTTCGGACCTTTTTGAAGCGTAATTGAGGAATCACTATTTCTTAATTTCCTATCGTGTAATTCACACTTTTTATTGTAACTGTGAATGTTTTGCCTAACAAAAATGATATTGTTATAGATATATTGAGAAGCTACTGTAAGAATACCTACCTATTTCTTTAAATTTCTCTCGAAGGGTTTTAAATTATAAATTGCGCGAATTGCCCTTTTTTGTAAAACGAAAATTTTTTCAATATCAGCTGCTTTACCCCATAGTAAGATTCCATACGACATAATACTATGGAAATATGCAAAGTAAACAATTTTTGCAGTTTCTACATCTGTTAACTGTCGAATCTTTTTAACAGCGTAAGCAGCAGAGCTAAGCTTGTCAGCAAGCGTTGCTATATGGGTGCCCCATTGAAGCTTTGCATCTAGGGTTATTCCCAAGAACACAGTTGTGTCCTCAGTTTTCAATGGCTCACCACTTATCTTTAAATTATTGCAAGTAACCATTGTATTGGGCAATAGAAACTCGACACACTTGGTTTTTTTGTTTATTTACTTGTCTGGTTTCGTGAAAACGCTTATTTAAAATTAAGTTAAAATTTAGTTAACTACTTGACAACTTAATACGTGTAAATCAGACTTAAGATGTAGTATTCTCTCTAGATCTTGGTAGGTATCTTGTTAAATGCTCATTAGTCATTAGGTACATATCTACACATTTCAAAGAACTTTGTGAAAAGAAATTAGCGATCAGGTACGGGGTACCTACTTCCTTAATCTTTGTTTAAACACTTCAAAGATTAAACTATTAACTAGGAAGATGTGATATCCTCTTCTATCACTAATAAGTAGGTACACGAAAAATCCTTTAGAAAAGCTCTTCTAAACATCAAATCTGTCCATTTCTGATGAATGTCGATAATTATTCTCAGAGGAATCTGGCGTTCTTTACTTATTTCCTAAACTATTTCAAAAAAATGCTTGTTAAAGTTGAGTTTAAAATAATGTAAACCTAGTAGGTAGCTGAGTATTTATTTTTTTCCTAGACAAACATTTTCATAACGTGTAGGTGCCTACTTATATATCTATATTCTTATAAGTTTACAATGTACTAATAAAAATATATGTTATTATGACGTAGCTGTATAGTTTTCATTCTCTAATACGTATTATCTTTTGAAACTTTCGACACGTAGGTACCTACCTACATACGTAATAAACTAATAACATAAGTTCTAATAAATTACTTCGACATCAATACCTATCGATTGCGGTTTATTGGAGCTTAACAGAAGTTATCCGTTGATTTACAACTTGATAATAATAATTACATATTTTGATTGTTTATCACAATGTTATCATTTGTTGCTGTTCTTTTATCTAATTTGTACCTACATTTTTGTAGAAGATGAAAAAAATACGCCGAGGTCTGCGCAGAAATCTATGAAAATAAGTATAATGATGATTCTAATTAATTGATAAACATTAAAAATAATTTTACACCTAGGTACAATAACACTGAGGATGAAGTTAAAACCACGCGAAACCGCTCTTTTATCGTCAAACTATAACAAGTATAAATTAAAAATTTAAAAAACCCCTGACATTCGCCATTTTGTGGCGGCGGCCATCTTGAATTTGCAATAGTGCTATTCTACTAGTCAAGCCCTTTCATTTGATACCCATATTAAGGGAGTTGTGAAAAAATATGTAATCCGCCATTTTGTAGCGGCGGCCATCTTGGATCGAATTTCATCAAACATACTCGTATACATACTCATATACATACATAACAACACTCGACGAATTCATCTTTGAAACAAAAAAAAAACGCATTCAAATCGGTCCACCCGTTTGAGCGCTACAGGGAACAGACAGACACACACACACACACACACACATACACACACACATATATATACACACACACACACACACACACACATGCACAGGCAGACACGTCAAACTTATAACACCCCGTCGTTTTTGCGTCGGGGGTTAAAAACATTTTTATCAATTATTGTTAACGTAATTGTTCACTCGACAGCTGCTGTGGGCGAAGATTTACGCTTAAAATTGCCTACCAAATTCTAACACTCAAATATCAGTGATTGTGATAAAATAAAATTCAAAAGCCTTTTAAGCCAGTGATTGTATCAACAATTCGCGACAACACGTCGCGTTTAGCCAATTTAATCGAGGCTGTAAATTAACCCCTAAATCTTCGACTGAATAATAATCTTTTTTGATGATAATAATACGATATATAAACCTGACAAATGGATCTAATTAGCAGTGTTTTCGGAAACTATCTCAACAAAAACGTAAGTTGTGTTAAAATAAATAATAATAAATAATAGTATTTTTAAAGTCATACTTAATTATCAGAATTGTTGTTTCTATACTTACTTACAGATTTTTTTTTTCAAAAATAAAATTAAAGTTTAATTAAATATGTACCTATTACTATCTCTTCATTCTTTTACCTCTATAAAATAAGTATAAATAATATACATTTTAATATTAATTTTTTGATATGTTTTTTGTTTTGCAGATGAAGATCATTTTAGTGCTTGCTGCTTTCGCCGCTGTGGCCGCGGCTGCTCCTGCCTTGCCTGAATCCGACCGAAAACTGCTTGATATTATTGGGGCTATTATTGATAAAATCAACAGACCACAAATCTCCATTGGCCCTGCTATCATCGATAAGCCAATCTCTGTTGGCCCCATCGTTGTAGATGGAGAAAGCCCCATCTCTGTCGGACCTGCCATCGTTGAAGAAGAAAGCCCAATCTCAGTTGGACCTGCGATTGTTGAAGAGGAAAGCCCAATCTCCGTTGGACCTGCTATCATCGATGAACCAATCTCTGTTGGCCCCATCATTGTAGATGGAGAAGGCCCCATCTCTGTTGGACCCGCTATTGTTGAAGAGGAGAGTCCGATCTCCGTTGGACCGGCTATCGTAGAAGAAGAGAGCCCAATCTCCGTTGGACCCGCTATCGTAGAAGAAGAAAGCCCAATCTCCGTTGGACCCGCGATTGTTGAAGAGGAAAGCCCAATTTCCGTTGGACCGGCTATCGTAGAAGAAGAGAGCCCAATCTCCGTTGGACCCGCTATCATCGATGATAACGTCGCAGTCGATGATTTCCCTGGTGTTATAACTCTGCCAGCCATCCCTGATGATGATGATGATTTCCCTGGTGTCATTACTCTGCCAGCCATTCCTGATGATGAAGACACTCCCATTACTATTAACATCCCCGGCGGACCTACTATCAATATCGTCATCAACGTAAACTCTGCTCAAGAACACGAGGAGATCGAGCCCACTCCTATCATCGTTGTCGACGAGTTGGAGCCTCAGCCCACGCCTGTCATTGTCGTTGACAGCTTAGACGAGACCGAAAACTTCAAGCCTGACCATGATGTATACTACTAATAAAATAACTCGCTCTTAGTGTCCCAGATATGTGATTGGGGCATGAGGTACAAAAAATAATTATAGGTACAACGTACTTATACATACAAAAATAAATAATATTAAATAGATTTTTGGTTTGTTTGGATAACTTAGTTATGTATTTGAATTATACTTATTAAGATGTTATTAAGGGTTAAAAATTCCTAACAGCTTTTGGAATATTAACCATATAACAATACAAAATAATAAAATTGATTCGTCTGTCTGTGATTTCTAAATAACTGTTTATTGAACGATAGCAAACCCCATAAACACGTTTTTAAAAATTTTGCGTGTCTGACTTTTTTTCGCGCAAATCTTCAACTGAACCGTTGTTAACAGAACTTACACAGATAGATAGAGTTACATACAAAGACTTTATGGTAGGGGAGCCGAAGATGCTAAATATGTATTTACTCGAGCGCCGTCGGGACCTATTACATTTTGTAGATAGGAAGAATAAAAGGTTATATTATAAGGTTTTCCATTTCAGTGGGGAGGAAAGCTTCTAGCTGCACGCTCTCATCTTCAAGAGATGATTTTTATAACTTGTGGAAATCGGCTGATTACATTTTTTGTTATTTTTGCATCATTTCCTTCAAAATAGAAAAAAAAAATCAACCACCCTCGAGATTCGAAAAGGTCAAGATAACGTTATTTTTTTTGCGGCTTTGTAACGCTCCCACTCTCGTACGTTACGTTCAAATAGTCTGATTATCTAAATTCGTAATTATTCCGCCATACATTAATCTGACGTTTCTGAGCATTTCTGTCCATCATTTTTTTTATTTTACGCGCGGCTCTATATAAAGGGATTATATATGGTAGAGGGTATACTCAGCAGGATGTAAGATGCCTATCTTAATCTGACGCACTCGAGTAAATTCAAAAATCCCCTCTTGGGCTCCCCTACTATTATTAGTAGTTCTTCCGCTTCGGCTTCGCACGGTTCTATAAACCAGCTTAGTTTGTAACTGTACCTGCGACATCATTTGCGAAAACGATTTTATAAAAACATCAACCATTAAACGGATGAATCAATTTGAAGGAGGTTTTTTTATATGAAAGCAGGTTTTCTTGGAATGGTTCTTAGACGTGTTTTATCAAAATCGGTTCAGCCGTTTCAAAGTTATCAGCTCTTTTGTTAATGCATGTGTAGTTAAAGTCTTATGTTGCTGTTATTCATTGAGAAGTTCTATTCTCTATATCCGATAATAATAAGTATTTGGTACAATCTATAATGAGGAAGTTTCCTGATGTTGAAAATATCATATTAAATACAATAGAATTAAAATATAGATCAAAACTAATAAATCAGTGAAAAAATTTTTGAAATCCATCAATAAATGACGGAGAAATTAATTATTTAAGTTTATGTATTTTAAAGCAAAATTATTGTCATTCCTCAAGCCTGATTTACACGTATTAAGTTGTCAAGTAGTTAACTAAATTTTAACTTAATTTTAAGCGACTTAATTTTAAGGAAGCGTTTTCACGAAACCAGACAAGTAATTTAGTAAAGCTCTCAAGTTCATACCGAGATGAACAGCGAAGTACATGAAATAATAAGTTACTCTGTAATTTTGTAAGTACTCAGTGAAGTCACAGAAGAAATTAGCAATGAAATTTTCAATGAAAAAAAACTTCATCAAAACCCCCAGTATTGGGTTCAAATAACTTGGGACGGATTGTATAGGAATTTTTGAACGTACGGCGTGCGTTAAAATTTTTGTTTGTCTGTCTGTTTTGTTACGGCTAATCTCTGAAACGGCTGGATCGACTTTGACGGGACTTTAACGGGCAGATAGCTGATGTTATAATAGGAGTTAGGCTACTTTTATTTAAGAAAAAAGAAATACCGGTTTGGCGCAAAAAAATTAAGTTATTAAAAATTAGTATTAATTTAAGTATCCATTTAATTGCACTTTTAACAGTTTTTACCAATGTATAAGCTCACAAAAATTAAAATCTTAATGATGGGAAAGGTTATCAAAAAATTAATAAGTAGGTACCTACTCATGATTGTAGTTTCATTTTATGCGCCACTTTTAAAAATTTTTACTTAAGTAGTTATAAAGACCGACAGACCGTAAAGTCTTCATTAAATCGCTTTTTGGGTGATATTTAATTTTCAATCGGAACAATTCGATTTACTAATGTTTGCGGCAGACGAGATTTTATCCTAAAGAACGTAAGTTGTGTGGAATTAAATAAATAATTATTATGTACATAATATGAATCTACTTTAGAGATATTTTTTTAACTAATATTACATACTGTCATATTTTTTAAACGCTATCTTTTTGAAATAAAAAATCCGAATATTTTTCATTTTGTTAATATTAGGTATACATATTTTTTTTGCTTCCTCTTACTTTAACTTTACTTCCTCTACCAGCCGAAACCAGCCGTTATCTATCTCGTCAAATTTTTCATTAAAATATAGGTAATAATAATAATACGATCTATTTACTTAGGTATATTAGTCATCATCATCATCATCATCATCAGCGAATTAGTTACTTAAAATACTTAATATATTTAAATAGATAAATAATTTAGCGATGTTATTGTGATTTGGTATAGTTATGAAATTAACGGTGCGCATAGTAAGAATTTAGTTGAAATAATAATATGAGAAGATTAGGTAAGTACTTATAATAAAGATCAATAAAACTAGGCTAGGTACCCATTTTATTGATTTTATCTAGTAGATATTTAGCCTTACAAGGTATAGTAAAGTAATAAAGAAATAAAGTTTGAGGAAAAATTCTTCTGTTTTTTTATATTAATTTTAGGGCTCTGATTAATCTAGGCTGTAAACTTACTTTCGTCTACAGATACTGTAAGATAATCTTCGATATATATATCCGATAAAAAATCCTATATTTACACAATTTGTGAGATTTCGATCGACATAAAACGTAAGTTGTGTTAAAAACATTTTATTAAGGTATATTTTTCTCCCTGCCTCTTACTCTTATCTATACATCTATACATATAATAAAATCGTAGACTTGCCGTATCTGTACATTAAAGATTTTTGCAAAATAATAACTGGGGGATGTTAGGGATAAGTAATAGAACGTAAAAAAGCTATTTTTGAAATTTTTGTCTGTTTGTCTGTTTGTCTGTTTATCTATTTGTCTGTTTGTCTGTTTATCTGTTTGTCTGTTTGTCTGTATGTTTGTGCGCGCATCACGCAAAAACTACTGAATGGATTGAAACGAAACTTGGCACGATATAAGTTCATACCACGGAGTAACATATAGGATACTTTTTATCCCGAAATTCAGCACGGTTCCCTTGGGAGAGGGGATGAAAGTCAAAATGTGTACTTAGCTGTAATTAATTAACGCGTGGTCCGATTTCATTCATTCTTTTTTTGTTAGAAAGGAAATACTTTAAAGATTACTAGCTAATCTCTCAAAGGCTGGATCGATTTTGATGGGACTTTCACTGGCGGATGTTTACATTTTGATCTACCTAAACATCCGCCAGTGAACTTTTGACAGTTTTTAGCAAGGTATGAGCTCAAAGGAGCTTAGGAAGGACAAAATGATTCCCACGGGATGTTTAAAAACCAATATCCACGCGAACGAAGTCGCGGGTTTCCGCTTGTACTTAATATTATAATGATTATTATATAAACGATAGCATATTAAGCCAAACACACGTATATAAAATTATGTCTGTCTATGTGTGGGCTATTTAATAATAATTAATAATAATAATAAAAATCTTATTGCTCACAAAAAAGGTCATTATCTTGGTCATAGAATGCTTTGACACCCGCACTAAGACCAGCTTCGTGTGCTGCGGGTGCCGTCACCTTCCCCGAACCTTTACAATACTATATTTTACTATAATTTGGAACGGCTGAACCGATTGTAACGGGACTTTCACTGAGAGATAGATGATTTATGTAACGAGTCATCTAGACTGCTTTTAATCCCCGTAAAGCAAAGGAATTCCTGCGAGATTTTTCAAAACAAAATTCATGCGGACAACTTGACAAGCAGTTTATTGTACCTTTTTGTTAATAGATACATATCTAATAGTAGTAATGGTAGGTACCTATTTTATAAATGTAAACGATAGAACGCGTCAACTGGTTAAGTGGAAAAGGCAGTGTTTTGAAAAATAATGTGTTAGGTATTTATTATATTCGTGACAATTTTATTTTATTTTTCAGATGAAATTCCTAGTAGTCTTCGCTTTGGTTGCGGCTTTGGCCACGGCTCAGCCCATTGATCCCCAGAATGAACGTTTCATTAATATCATCGGAGCCATCCTTGGTGCATTGAGACCACCAATCTCTGTTGGTCCGGCTATCATTGACGAAGAAAGTCCAATCCACGTTGGACCCGCTATCGTTGACGAAGAAAGTCCAATCCACGTTGGACCCGCCATCGTCGAAGAAGAAAGCCCAATTCACGTTGGACCCGCTATTGTTGAAGAGTCCAAGCCTAATCCCATCTTCCCCTTCCCTATTGACCTCAAATCCCCACTCGTCCAAGTTATCGTGAACGTTAACTCTGGATCTCCTGCCGCGGCTGCACCGGTAGAGGAACCTGAAATCGAACCTACACCAGTGATTGTTGTAGAGCAGCCTGAAGTAGATGCTGTCGAAGTTCCCGAGATCGACCCAACCCCAGTGATTGTCGTCGAAGAACCCGAAGTACCCGAGCCAGTCATCGTTGCTCCCATTGAAGTTGCACCCGTCATCACGCTCCCCGACGAACTTAACTAAATATAAAACGCTAGGTATAAGGAACTTACATCCTTCAATGTTTACTATGTTTTAAGGAGCAACAGAAGCGCAGTTAGTGCTTTGTACTTAGACGGTTCAATAAACGTTCCTTTTAAAAACAATCTCACTATATCTTTTATTAGGTATCTATAGTTTTTTTTGTATCTCCTTTCAATCTATTCTTTGTCTACTTATCCCACTAATATTATAAATGTGAAAGTGTTTATGTTTGGATGTTTGGATGTTTGTTACTCTATAACGTCGCAACTACTGAACCGATTTGGCTGAAATTTTGAATGACGATAGAATATGCCCTGACGTAAAACACAGGCTACTTTTTATCCTGGAAAAATCCCGCGGGATTTTGGATTTTCTTGAAAGTAAGTATAAATGTTGGAAAAGGGAGCGGAAACGAAAACCAGATATCCACGATTCCCTCAGGATTTGTGAAAAATCGAAATTCACGCGGGCGAAGCCGCGGGCAAAAGCTAGTTAAGTTTACTAATTTGTTTTTGAAAACATCTAAAGCCGAGCCATTTGAGATTGAAATGCTTATCGACTGTTTTATACTGAGATGGTGATATTATGATCCTTCGATAACGATCTAGTCTCTAGAGATAGAGATTTAAGGAGGTACTCTGTGTTTAAGGCATCACGATCCATTTGTTTATTTTTCTGAGGTAAGTTCAGCAACAGACTCAGAGTAAGCGTTAGTAGATACTATACTACCTACTAATGCTTACTCTGAGAATCCGAACAACAAGCACTAAGCTTTTATGATCAATAAGCAAATCAATCATAACAAAAATATGTTTATTGTTTCTCACTGAATACAAAAGAAAAAGCAGTCACCAAAGAAATCACAATATTAGTTGAGTGCACTGAATTATTATGTAGGTTGAGTGTGACACTAACTGCCGTGCTAGTAGGTCTATGTTACAGTTACTAAACTAATATCCTAATATATACACCCAGGACTTTGATTTTATCAGGTGGGAGACCAGATAGTTGACTATGACATAGTCAACTCAGCGCTGTAGCTCTAAGAATGTAGGTGATGATTAGGAAATTCCGAAGAGGAAGAGAACGTCTCTACAAGTCAGCAGCATTCAGTCAGCATTTCTGTAGTTATTATTATGATAGGTACATGATTTATTTGCATCACAGAGAAAAAAAAGATTAATTTTTTTTTCGAAAAAACCTTTGGACCATTTTGCAAACATCCTCAGCTGTCGATTAAAAAAAGAATCACGCAAATCGATTCAGTAATCTCGGAGAAATTGGTAAAACAAGGAAATTTATATGGAAAAAATATCTCTGAGCGGGTTGGATGACGTTACACGCTGGAGCGCCGCCGCGTGAAACGAAATTAGCAACTTTAAAGTTCCATAAATTTTTCACTTTTTGAGATAGGTAATTTAATAATTCTTTCAGATTTTTGTTTTTTTTTTTACTTAAATTTCATAATAAATTAAAAAATATATATTGGAAACTTGTCCATTCAGAGTATATTTTCAAAGTTCAACCGATAATTCTGTAAAGACACAAGTATATAGCATAACTCTCATACAAAATTCGGCATTCTCCACAGTTTACTTCATCACAGAAATTAACGTCAAAGAAATAGGAAAAATCCTGAGCTTTATCTATTGATAAAGCTCAGGATTTTGTAGTAAGGTAGCTCAGTAGGTAAGTACCTACCTATTTAGGTAGTTTGCCTATAATTAATTTATTTGCAGACGCGATGACCATTTCAAGTATCCTAAAGAGAATATGCACCTATGTAGCTTTTGTGTTGTGGTGGAGCTTAAGTACCAAGTAACTACTTACCTAGGTAAGTATATAAAAATATAATTTTCGTATAATTATTCTTTATTTCATTACAATTTACACTGATAATTACATAAGTTGCACAGCAAAATATGTTATCTATCTTTAGTTAAGGTGAATGCCAGGGAGGACGCCAGCAGGAACTGTTTCGATGGGAGAAACGATCACGGGTGTAGGCACCTCAACGGTCTCCTCGGGAACGATCACGGGCGCCACGACAACTTCCTCGGCAACCTCGGGCTGTTCAACCACCACCACTTCTCCAGCCTCGATCTCCTCAGCCACGTCAGCCTCGACCTGCTCGGGCTGCTCTACGACGACAGCGTTGCCGGGAGCGTTGGTGTTCACATTGACGATCACTTGAACCATGGGAGGGCGGTAGTTGGCAGGCTCCGAGACGATGGACTCGTCGATGATCGCGGGCCCGACGTCGATGGGTGTGAGTTCCTCCTCGTGGCCGGGTTCGGCGATGATTGACTCGTCGATGATCGCGGGGCCGACGTCGACGGGCGAGATCTCGTTCTCTTCGATAGTGACCGGCTTGTTGATGCCGAGGATCTCGAGGAGCATCTGCTCGAGCTGGGCGGCGGTAGCGGGGTCGGTGCTCGGGTGGTAGATGGCTTCGATGATCTGCTGGATCTCAGCCGCGTCCGCGCCGGTCACGGTGGGCGGGACGGCGAAGGCCGACGCCGCAGCCACGCACACAGCGAATACAATGAACAGTTTCATTTTAAGGATCTAGACAGAAATAAATATAAATCATGATACAAATATTTTAAGGTTAACGATCTATATTTTTTTGCATACTGATACAAAATGAAAAATTAAGTAAATTATTTAACAGTTTAAAATATTAGGTAGGTACTTACTTACTTACTTGTAGACTTCTAAAAAACTTCTGTGTGCATGATTTTTCGTAACGTTTTATATGAACAGATTATCTCCTGTTTCCCGTAATCTTTCAGTAGTATTTATGGTTTTATTTGAAATCGTAACAGTATTTTATAGCTTCCATTGTTTAATATTTGGATAGGTATAAATAAATTGCTGTCACAACATTCATATTTGCATAGTCACATATGCACGGATCATTCACGTGTTCAATTCAAAATCCGTTCATCATGCACTGTCAATGACCTGACTTTACCTCGTCTGCAAGTACCTAGGTAGGTACCTACTGTTTTTACTGCTATGATTAGGTATTATTTATCTCAACATTTATTTTGAAGAAATCATTTAAAAGCATCTATTCGATGTCTATCAATGAAGGAATACTTTGTGTATAATCATATTATTTAGTCAGTATCGTTCAAACATTCTCAACGAATGACATGTGGTCACAAGTTAAAACTCAAACACCAAGCAAGAGTGTGGAGGATTTTTAATAATGGCAAACCGTCATCCAAAACAGATTCTACTTTAACGTGGATAGCCTCGGCTGTCGGCTGACCTTTATTGCTCCGTGGAACTGGACTAAGTGCTTGCTTCATTCTATCCACCTTTAGACTACTTTCTGCCTGTGTAAGTGTTAAAGCCTCGATAGCGCAACGGTCAGGTCACGAATTGAAAACCGAAAGGACGACGGCTCAAATCCCATCCATTTCATTATTGTCATACCCTCTCCTAGCACAAGCTTTACGCATAATATTTGGAGGGGAAAGGGAAATATTCCTATTTTCAAAAATAAAAAATAGAAGGTAAAGATAAAATATACGTAAATCGACAAAGCAAATGATAATAATCAAGCAATCAGCAATGTTCCATACTGACAATTCTTTTATTTTAAGCTTAACTACTTACTTAGATTAACTTATTTTAAGCTTTAGATAATTTAAGAGTTTCTTGGCAAAATATTCAAACTGAGAATTAGGAACAGTCAGCTCAACAAAAACTGAGAAATCAGAAAAAAATCTTAAATAGGTGGGTAAATAATATAGATTTTCACAACCAGTTTTACAAGATTCATAAAATTTAAAATTATTTATTGTATTTATTTCATGGTTCAACTTGTGAACTTGTGATTTTAGACTCTGCCACCGATTTGGATTCTGCTAAAATGAATCGGCAAGAAACTCACCAGTTGCTCTTTTCAAAACGCAGTGACGTTATGTATAGCTACCTAGGTATTTCATATTACTACAATATCTTGTGGAGAGCTAAAATAATTGCAGAGCTAGTTGCTTCCATGCAACTTTGTCTTTTGCGTTTAAAAAACAGCTCTTAAAACTTTTATTGTGATCGAATTCTTAAAACCTTAAAATAACATTTGGTTCTTAAGTTGGTAGTGTTGGTACCTATACTAATGGTGTTGACTGTTGAGTAATCTCAGCTAAATATCTTAGATAAGTACTGCGACTTTCTACTGCGATCGGGGTTATTCACTGACGGGGTAACCAAATCTTCTTCTAAATCTTCTAAAGTACATAACTAGTACTAAACTACATCATTCATTTTACCAATAAAAATAAAAATAATCCAACAAAAGGTGCGAGAGATTCTATCACTATCATCGCTGTTCTTCTTAGATTGGCGATACTACAGGAACAAGCAGCATTTTGTACAAGAGAGCATATTTTCTGAATCTGAACCGCCACCAACAGATCTTAACTACTTACTGAGAAATGTTATGAGTGAAACACGCCACTTAGTCGTGTTGTTTCGTTGACTGTAGCAAAGCCTTTGATGGTGTTGATTGGCAATATTATTAAGACTCTCTGGGCTCAAAGGGATGCCACGTCCTTGTTTTTAGCTTTTTAGGGGAAGAGGAAGGGAGTTTATAACGACCAACATACTTAGTTACATGCGTGGTGATAACTATTTCGGTTAGACAGATTTCTAGTATTAGGTATTTAATTAAGAAACATTCCGTGACTAATTTTTTGCTTTCCCCTCAAACTAAGTGTGTAAATCTTGTGCTGAGTGTAGACCGTATGATAATAGAGCAAGAAACAGGGTCTGAAACTAAAACCTTTCACATTTATTAACATCATAATAACTTGAATAATAATCTATACATATAATAAATTATTACTAACTAAGTATATTATATGAATACTATACCAACTAGGTATATATTTATACTTACAAAGTAAAACGTGTCATTTAGATAATCGTGATTCATCTTGATTCTGATCATGACGTGTTTACTGTTATTATGTGATGCGGCTTCATCCGCGTGGATTAAGGTTTTTAATAATCCTGTGGGAATTCTTAAACACATACAATTTATTTTTCACCCTAAATATTTTCGGGATTCCTAGGTAAAAATTTCTAGTCTTGATCACTCCTTGTATAAGTAGTCTTTGAAAATGCCATCAAAATCGTTTCAGAAGTTTATAGCCCAGCCCAGCAAAACAGAGAGACAGAAAAATGTTTTAAAAACGTTTGTTTGTGTTATGCTATCGTTCACAAAATCATATTAGGTATGAGCCTAAAGAGAAAACTACCTATTTCGAAATTTTTATTTATTTGTATAGTGTTTGTATAAGACAGATTAGGTACCTAGGTACTCGTATATATTGTATAAGGTATGAAAAATATTTTTTAGGGTAGATATAATATATTTTATTTAAGTAAGTAGCTGTAGTCTTTATTTAGTTAAGGATGCCCGGGATGTTGATGGCGGGAATCGTTTCGATGGGAGAAACGATCACGGGTGTAGGCACCTCAACGGTCTCCTCGGGAACGATCACGGGCGCCACGACAACTTCCTCGGCAACCTCGGGCTGTTCAACCACCACCACTTCTTCAGCCTCGATCTCCTCAGCCACGTCAGCCTCGACCTGCTCGGGTTGCTCTACGACAACAGCGTTGCCGGGAGCGTTGGTGTTCACATTGACGATCACTTGAACCATGGGAGGGCGGTAGTTGGCAGGCTCCGAGACGATGGACTCGTCGATGATCGCGGGCCCGACGTCGATGGGTGTGAGTTCCTCCTCGTGGCCGGGTTCGGCGATGATCGACTCGTCGATGATCGCGGGGCCGACGTCGACGGGCGAGATCTCGTTCTCTTCGATGGTGACCGGCTTGTTGATGCCGAGGATCTCGAGGAGCATCTGCTCGAGCTGGGCGGCGGTAGCGGGGTCGGTGCTCGGGTGGTAGATGGCTTCGATGATCTGCTGGATCTCAGCCGCGTCCGCGCCGGTCACGGTGGGCGGGACGGCGAAGGCCGACGCCGCAGCCACGCACACAGCGAATACAATGAACAGTTTCATTTTTATTGTCTAAAAAGTTCAATATATATTAATTAACAAGTAAAATAAATATTTACTAACTACAGGAAATAACCTCAATATTTTACTTACAGGTAAGTTGTTCGTCTCGTAAGTTTAAACAACTTATAAAAATATGAACTCGCGGAACGTTTTTATAACGAAAACTTATCGATGATTAGAAAATTTATCAGTTTAATCTAGGAGATTAATTATTTACTGTGTTTTCCTTATGAACCAGATTATGATGTACCTAAATTTCTGGGAATATTGTAATTTAACCCAGATAAGCCTACTGTCCTATATGTAGGACAGTGAAAATAAAAAAAATATATCAAAGTACCCATTTAAATGGTTGATTTTATTTGTTGTGATATGAAGTAAGGAGACTATGTTTATTATAGTAAAAATATAAAATCGACGTTTTATTTACTATTTTTCGATATATTTCACTAAAAAGTGCGCAATAAAAGCGCGTTGCAGAAATGACCCACAAGAGATATTAATAAAAATCTGAAATTTATATTTAGGTTGCAAATTTCACATTTCACATGTTCTGGATAACCTCTTCTTTACTTTGTATAACAATTTTATTGATATAATATTTCGTAAAGTGGAAATAATTTACGACAAAAAGTGGTGGACTATATATAGGACAGTAGGATAATACAGGTAACTTTTTATGTTCGGACCGCTAACAGCTCATGGGATAATAGACGCCTTGAACAGCTTCCGATGGTTAGAAAAATGACAGAGAGGTAGCGATATGTATTCTACTACTCCTTGTTGACCCCGATTGCCCTTCTGACGAAGGTGATGAAGACAAGGGTGATGAAGATAACGTGGACGCTGAATAACTTGCTACGTAACATATTACTTCAACCTGTAGAAATATCTCTCCAAGTCGAGTATCCCATTAGTGATACCGATGAGCAACTTGCTGTTAGTTGATCAGCTCAGCGCAAAATAATTTACGCGTGGAGGAAAAGAGGCTTAGCAACATCTTCAGTGGTTTGGCTTGAGGTTCAAGGAGCTTTCCACGATAAACTTCAGATTGACAAGTTCGAAAATTTACATTATTGGTTACACAGAGTAGGCATTAGAGTCAAGAAATGGCACATGCCATTACTTACAAATAATATCTTTCTGAACGTTTTTGCTTGCCAATTATTTTATAAAACAAAATACGGGAAACTCGATCACCTAAGCTTCCGCAGGAGAGTAACAACAGCTTTGATTGAGTCAAACAGAAAATTTGGAAAAATGGGGTCAAGTCAACCGTCCCAATATGAACGTGATGACAGCTGGAAAGATCAAGGCATAACCAATTCAATCATTTGGTTATTCTTCAATCAAAAGAAAGGCTTTACCGTCAATGTCATAAAAATGTTTGACACGCTGCATAAATTTCATACAGAAGTATGTGCTATGTGTTTTGTAACTTATCATACATAAGTCATCACACTGCAAAATTGATATACTAAAATTAAAATTCATTTTTTGTACCCTTTTCATAAATAAATAAATGTATTAGGCTATTTTCAGTTAAGGTCAATACTAACCCTTACTTACTACCTATTATCCTACTGTCCTATATATAGGACGGCCATTTCCCGGAAAACCTTAAGGAAAATATTTTTTTTAGTATTTTTTTTATTCATTTTAAAGTTAATGCAACTAAAGAAATTTGTTTATTGTGAAGATTTTGAGTAAAAATAGTTTCAGGCTTATCTGGGTTAATCCGTGTTTCGGTAAATGGTAAAATGGTAAAAAACCTGCCACACGACACCCTACAAAGAGTGAAATAGGGTGTAGGTAGGTACCTAAGTATCTTAATAGATACAATATGACTTATAAAAGAGTACATACACTACTGTGGATTAGGGACAGAAGCACTCTTGAAAATAAAATAATAAACTTCATAAATATCTTTTGTTTTGTAAAAGAGGTCATGAAAGACGTAACCTGGGAAGTGGGAAGGGCTACATACACTGCACAACGCATACGTTCAATTTGAAGAAACTTCTAAGTTCCTTAAAGAAAAATAATTTAGGAGTGTAGTAGGTATCTAACTGCCTCGTTGGTCTAGTGGTTATCATATTCGACTGCAGATCACGAGCTCACGGGTTCGATTCGCTATCCCGGATTCTGTCAAGAAATTCTCAGTGCTAACTCGGAGTTCGTGGTTGGCGGTGTTTCACCTCTGCGTCTCGGAGAGCACGTTGAGCAGTCGGTCCCCCCACTGAATATTACTAGGTATCATTATTGTGACAATAAAGTCTAAAGCCAATATAAAATCGTAAAGCCCGCCAGGCGCCAACCCGCATAGGAGCAGCGTGGCAGGTCCACAGACGTATTTTGTACGTCTGTGGGCAGGTCCAAGCTCTAAATCCCTTTCTCCTATGAGAGAGGAGGCCTGCGCTCAGGCACTGGGGCGTAAAAAGGCTGTAGTGATAAAGGGTGTAATGTTGGTAGGCTGTAGGCTGTAGGCTGGTGGTGGTAGTTTTTTTTTTTTTTTTTTTTTTTTTTTTTTCTCCTCTTTGGGAGATGTCAGCGTTCTCTCTGACTTGATCAGAGACTTATTTAAAAGTTGATTTTTTTTGTAATTATGTAGATTTACCATAGAAATTTTACTTATAATATGATATAGATTTGTATTTTGTTATTTTTATCATATTACGTTCGACTGATTCATTTTAGTAGATACGCATATACTAATTATATGCATAGTACTCAAAATCTTTTTTCAACTTGCGTAGTATGTTAAAAATAACTAAGTTTTGTTCCTTCTTATTGTAACATTGGCTATTTTTACGCAGAAATTTAAGAATAATTTCCTTATTTTCGCATCCGCTATTAGAAGAGACATATTTTGTTTGTTCAATTTAATTTTAGTAGCCTGTTCGACCTCGAATCGTTCCTTATCGAAACGAGTACATTCAGTCAATAAGTGGAGCACCGATTCTTCGTTAACAGGGTCACATTCGCAGGCCGGACTACTCTTACATTTAAATCTATACAGATATTGCCCAAACCCACCGTGCCCTGTTATTATCTGGATGTGAATCGGCGTTAATTTTTGTTTTTTAATTACGCTGAATACACTCGTTACGGTCGGGAAAAACAGCCGTGTCAAGGCCGCTGTTTCTCCACTTTGGTAACGTTCCTCCCATCTTTCAATTGTATTCTTTCGTAGCTCTCGCTTCACGAACGACAAAGGGCACATGTCGTAGTTGGGGGCTGTCTTCTTTTGCGCTGCTAATTTTGCTAACTCGTCAGCTCTTTCATTGCCCTCAACTCCGACATGGGCTCTTATCCAGAAAAGCCTGAGGTTAATGCTACTTTGCCGTATTTTTAAAAGATTTTCTCTTATTTTGAAAGCGAGTGGATGAAAATTACCGGGGTTTTTAATACACTCTAGCGACGACCTCGAGTCGCTGAGTATATTCACAGATGGCTTTTTTACTTTTAGGACATATTCGGTGGCTTTGTATATAGCGTAGAGTTCTGCTTGAAACACAGTGCAATAGCGCTCTAAGAGAAATTTATTACTCCGCGTTTCTTTGCCGCTTTCCCAACATGACATTGCTGCACCTACTCTGCCGTCTATTTTACTGCCATCTGTGAATATACTCAACCCATTTATTATGCTGTTCTTCTCGACCGTAGTTGGATGTAAGTCTTCTAGGCAGTTGAAGCTTTCTATTATTTCTGTCGCCGGATGTGACGCATTGAGGAAGCACTCTTTCGTCTCTACTCTCCTGTCGCCAATTGCATTTTGCGGCTTTCCTCGTTTTGCCTCGTATAGTTCCATACATTCTAGAGCTCTCAGGTCTAGAGGTATGGAACCACTCAGTGCTAGTGCCGCATTCAATGAGACCGTCCGATAGGCTTTGCACATCTTTTGTGCGAAGACTCGTTGGACTGTGTTCAGGTGCTTTTGGATAGTGAGTTTTTCTACAGCTGGAGCCCAGACGCCTGCCGCATACAAAATGATGGGCTCTATTACTGCGACATACATAGTCCTGATTATCTCTGTAGATAACCCCCAATTTATTTTGGCCGACCGAGCAAGTGGCTTATATATGTTAAGGGCCTTTGCACATACGTATTTGATATGACTGTTATATGTCAACTTATTATCCAGAATCAGACCTAGGATTTTAAACTCATTAACTAGTTGGATCCTGGTGCCGCCCATGTGTATGCGGGGGGTGTCGTACTTAAGTTTTCTGGTAATGACCATTGCGCTCGTTTTACTGGGCGCAAACTTTAATTTATTGGCTACACCCCACTCATACACACGGCCGAGCACCCGATCAGCGATTTCCTCCAAGTCTGACACTGTGTTGCTGGAGACAACCAGGACGATATCGTCAGCAAATGCCTGACAGTGAACCTTTTCCTCGCTCATTTTTTCCAACAAGGGATCCAGTAAGAGGTTCCAAAATGTGGGTCCCGCTATAGAGCCCTGAACACAGCCCTTATTTGTAGAGACTACAGACTCCTGTCCTGCGTAACGAACGCTGACTTTCCTGTTAGTTAAGTAGGAGTTCACTATTCTCCTAAGATTTAGTGGACATTTCTTGTCCATCAGCCCACACTTGACTGCAGGCCACCAAGCGCCATCGAAGGCTCCCTCTATGTCCAGTGATACAACTACGCTGATTTTCTTGCTATCTAAGTTACCACGTATATGCTGTACTAGGTCATAGAGGGAGTCCTCGGTGCTGCGCTGCGGCGTGAAGCCGTACTGCCGCGGATTTACTTTTGGCAACAGGTGCCATCGAAGTCTTCTTACCATCATCTTTTCCAGAATCTTACCCAGGATCGGCAGTAGTCCTATGGGCCTATACGACTTAGGATGGCTATAATCAGTTTTTCCTGGCTTCCTAAGGACTACCACCGACGCCTTTTTCCATATGTCTGGGAAGTATGATGTTTCGAGGCACCTGTTGGCAATCGCAAGAAAGGCGTCTTGGTCGACAGCAATGGCCTCGTTGCAAATGTCGGCTGTAAACCCGTCATCTCCAGGGGCTTTCTTGGGGTTGAAGGTACCTGCAACGTAGCGAAGCTCGTCACTCGTAAAAGGTGGGTCCTGGACGTCGTCAGCGGCTGGATTAACCATTGTGTTTGCCTTCGCGCGTATATTTTTATGTTCGCTATTTTCGCCTGCTTCAACGTCTTTCGGGAAGAAAGTGTCCGCCAAAAATTTGACTGATTCTTCCGGGCTCAGGAATCTCCCCTCCCTCACGAGAAGTTGGTCTTCGGTCATCTTTGTCACACTTCTAATAACTCGGTAAATGCCGTCCCACATACTCTCTCGGTTCTGAGTGCTGCAGAAGTCCTTCCAACTTTGAACCTGTGATTTTGTCGTTTCTAATGTATACTTTTCTTTTGCTTTCAGGTATTCGTCAACTACGTGCATTCTTCGGCGTGGTGCTGCGCATCGTATTCGTCGCTTCTTCGTGTTCACGTCTTTCTTCAGTTTCTCCAGCTCCGGTGTCCACCATGGTAAGTGCATTTTTGATTTTCTTTTTATGCCTGGAATCGCTTTTTTGCATGCCTCTGTTATACTGCTTGTATATTTTTGAACAATTTCTTCTAATTTAGCATGCGAATCAATTTTTGCTATTTCTTCTGCACTTATTTCATTTTTCCCTAGTTCTTGTTTCAGGTGTTCTCTAAACAGGGGCCATTTCGCTTTTCTTGTGTTATATAATCTGGTACCGCTCCCCTCCGGCCGTACCCTTTCCGATTTTTGCAGGCACAGGGAAAACGTTATGGCGTTGTGGTCAGAGCTGGTGAAACCTTCGTCAACTTTCCAATCATTTATTGCAGCAAGCAGATTTTGGCTGCACATCGTGACGTCTACTCTGCTTTTACACTCAATACCGTTCCTGATTGTGTAAAATGTGGGTACGCTTCCTTCGTTCAGGATGTGCATCTCCATCTCCTCGATTGCACCCACCAAAGCTTCGCCTCGGTAGTCTTCGGACTCACTACCCCACCACATACTCCAGGCATTGGCATCGCCTCCAATGATCAGGTTCCTCAATTGCAGTTTCTGCCTGATCATTGTTATGTGTGTGAGATAGGGCTCGATGGGCAAGCTGTCTTCGAGGTAGATGGAGATGACTCCGACTTCCCAGGACCGGGTCTTAAGAGTTACCACTGCTATGTTCTCTGTCGTTAGTGCAGGATGCTCCAACACTTCGAGGCTGTCGTCGAATATTACGATTGCCGATTTTACCGGCTTTACCCTGTTCATGGTCTTCCGTATAACTCTGTATCCCCCAGTCATTGTGAAATCCCCTGTCGCCCCAACGTAAGGTTCCTGCACCAATGCGAAACTGATTTTTCTGTTTTGGGATGTCCATAGCAGTTCGTTCGTTGCTAGTTTCGCTCGCTGCAGGTTAGCCTGAACAATTTTATAATGTTGTTTTGTTGGTGCGGTATCTTCAACCTGTGTATTATCTTGGGTGCCCTTAGCAATACGCTACTTTAGCCCTTGCCAGAGCATCCCATTTTCTACGGACTGGACAATTTTCATCGAAGCTGTTATGGTTCGTCTTGTCCAGTCGGCTGCTCTGGCAATTACGACACGTTGGGGGGTCACCAGCCCGCCACACAGGACACTCACTGCGCAGGTGTTCACCCGCACAGTGGCTGCAGGTGTCTACGGATTCCGTGCACGCCTTTCGGCCATGCCCGAAGCCCAGACACCTGGAGCAGGTCAGCAGTGGGGACTGATCTTCAACCTTTACCCGCTGCAGATCAACATGTACTCTGCCGGCCGCAGTTAGTCTCTGCCACACTGGAGGCGACACCTGGAGGACAACGTGGCTTTCTAGCGGGTTTCTCGCCTTTTTTCTGTACCTAACGCTTGCCCTGTACTCCTCTACAGGTATCCCCTCCAGTAAATGGTCATTTTGCTTAGTGATGGCACCCAAGACATCCTCATCCGTGTTGTAGCTAAGCACGCTGCGCAATATCACTAGTGGGTCCCTATTTATTTTTTCCTCCATAAGGAGCGTTGGGTTTCCAGATTTAAGCTTTTCTGCCACTTTGGCCAGCTCTTCCCGTGTCTGGCAGCCCAGCACTACCTTGCCGTCTTTCGCTCTTCTCAGGCGGTCCACTCTTATGCCGGAAGTCTTCGCGCTCACGGCAGTGCGGATTTTGTTTATTACGTCGTCGCTCGTGTCATGAGCGTCAACCGAGGACACCAGCATAGAGTGGACCGGCTGAGGATGAGAGGTGCGACAAGCTTCCAGTTTTGGTGCTGCGGCCATGGCAGCATACGAAATGCCGTCCTGAACTCGGTTTTGTTGAATATTTTCGTTCAGCTTTATCATCTGTTCTTTTACGACGTTCACATCCTGTCTGGCCGCAGAAACTATTTCTTTTTGCTGTCGAAGCTCGTCCATAACTTCCTTAGCAAAATCCGTGACCGAAGCTGTCGGGGAAGTAGGGGACGGTTTACCGTCATTTAGCCTCAATACGATGGTGTAGAGGCTGGACAGGCATTCTATGACCGTCTCCTTGATGGTAGCTTTTAGGTTACCCGACTGTTCCAGCTGTAGTTTAGCCTCCTGGAAGAGCTGGTTCGCAGTTGTTCCCAGCTCTCCCAGGGGGCCATCGGTGGCAGACTTCACCAGGAAGGGCATTTCGGCACATGGGGGTTTTAACGGGGGTTTTTTCCGTGTCTCTGTATCTGCGTGTTTAACGCTGATACTAGCCACGTTTGTTGGTTTGCTCAGACTAGATACTTTTGATGCCATATTGTTTGTGCTCAGCAATTAAAAGCACCAACACAACGATTATATTGTTTTAAAATTTTCCTAATATAAAACAGTTAGAGGTGTAGAGAGCCTCAAACAGTCAATAATTAATTAATTTAACTTAAACTTTAAATCTATTCTAATAATTTAAACCTAACCCAATTCGAAAAAGTTGGGAGGTGTAAAGTGCCCCCCAACAGTCAATAAATGATAATTTTCAGTCCCTAATACTAGGGAGGTGTAAAAGCCTCCCAACTGTCCAATTATGTAATTAAAACTATCAAAATAATTATAACCTAACCTAATTTGAGAAGTTGGGGGTGTAAAGTGCCCCCAACAGTCAATAAGTAATAAAATATTGAGAGGTGTAAAGCCTCTCAATAGTCAACGTAAATAATCGTATATTGGAAATAATTTTTATAAAGTCAATTTAACTATTTAATTTTGGGGGTGTAAAGAGCCCCCCGAGTCGAGATTTCCTAATAATAGGAGGCGAATGTCCTCCTAGTAGTCAAGAGTAATTATTGCGACCCAACTGTCGCAATAGATTTGGAGATTTTAAATAAATAACGGTCGCGGCTCTCCCTACGGTATAGCCGCTGCCCACTTCAGTGCAGACTGGTGGGTGGGTGGGTGGGTGGGCAAAAAATCGCGCGTTTTAGCGGCCGGTCGCTCGCGCGAGCGATCGCACGCGTGCAGGCACGCTACGAGGGAGCCAGGCGAGCCGGAAAAGCGGAAAATTTGGAAGAAATTTGGACAAAGTTTGTAAAATTGCGGTGATTTTCGATGTTTTGCCAAAAATTTCAATGTAGGTAGTTATTAATTTTTCTTTTTTGTGTTGCAGGACGATGGAGCCAGTGGAGGACGACGCCCTGTGAAAATTATTCCCGGAAAACTGACACCTTCGAGCGACGGCACACGATTTCTGCGTTTTCGGACGGTGTATCCCGGTTAGTGGAACTCGGGAAAATCGGGAAAAGATGCAAAAGTTGCGAAAACTCGCGAAAATTCGCGGAAATTCGGGCAAAAACAAGTCAGCGAAAAGAATTTGTATGAGAATATCGATGGTGGTGGTAGTTAGTACCTATAACTAGGTACTTACTTTACCTAAGTAATTTTCAGTTCATATCTGAAGTGTCAAAAGCTGTGATAGCCTAGTGGTTAGGACAACCGACTTCTAATCGGAGGTCGTGGGTTCGGTCCCGGGGCACGCACCTCTAACTTTTCGGAGTTATGTGCGTTTTAAGTATTTAAATATCACTTGCTTTAACGGTAAAGGAAAACATCGTGAGGAAACCTGCATGCCTGAGAGTTCTCCATAACGTTCTCAAAGGTGTGTAAAGTCTGCCAATCCGCTTGGCCAGCGTGGTAGACTATGGCCAAAACCCTTCTCACTCTGAGAGGAGACCCGTGCTCTGTGGTGAGCCGGTAATGGGTTGATCATGATGATGATGATGATGATCTGAAGTGTAACACCTATTTTCATTTTAATTTACTAGAAAATAAATAAATAGGTAGGTCCTTACTCAGAAGAATATTTATTGAATCCACCCTCGGTTTCGCCCGGGTGGAACAAATGGGTTGCTTTCTAGGCTTATTTCTAGATCCAAGGGTTTGGGCCTTGGGGTGGACGTTGATGAGTCAGTCAGTGAGTCGGAACTCGGGACTCTTCTAGATACGTCCGTCGGTCTGTGTATAATGATGATGTCGCTGATGTCAGCTACCTACGTAATTTATTTAACTTCCTTTTGTCTTTGAAAATCTAATCTGATTATTCTTAAACGATAGGTCATAAATTTTAAAGGGTACCTAGGTACTTACTTACTAGGTACATAATTATTAAATGGCATATATTTACGACAGCAATTCGCAAATAACGTCTGAAGATTTAATCTTTATAGTTTCTAATAAAATTTATTGAGTGTTAATAAAATTAATTCGGGATTCCTACCGACGACGACGTAACATAGCGCACGAAATAGGGTAGGAACACCGGTTTCCGGACACGCACCTGTTATCGTCCACCGAGCGGATCACTCTTAAGAAACGCTTAAAAATAGAAACATTATAAGACTTACATAAAAATAATGCATCTCTATGCCAACTTGAATGTCTTATCAAGACACAGAGAAAGAAAAAAGTCAATTTCACTTAAGTTTCTTTGCAAACAAAGCGATCGAATTTTGAGTATGCAATTAAGGAATGAAAATGAGCCGTGTGGAGCAAAAAAATTAGTGGCATGCTTCAACTATCGTGGGAAGTTATTAATCATTTTACTATAAGATTTAGTTTGATTCTTCTTTGTAGCACTTACTTATGTTTCATAAAATACTGTGAACGTGTTTTTTTACTTTTGATTACATTAGAATACAAATAAAAGGGGTGGACGACAACTAGTTCACTATTTTTTTAAGAAAACCTGTTATCGTCCGGGCGGTCAAACACAGGTTTAGCGTCTTAATTTTAGGTAGTCTTGTTATCAATCGAGGTGTGCACAAAATTGGAATTAAGTTTATTTATTCGAATCCTATACACATACACTAGTTAGTGACTAGTCTTCGTCCACTTTTTTCTCATTGTATATAAAACTATGGGTCTTCAAAATCACGCGTGGACGATATCTAAATTTTCACTGAATAAATATTCTAAGTTTCGACCACCAAGCTATTATTTGAAAATAAATAGATTTAGTAAAAATATATGTCGGCTCGTTGATATTGTATTGCAAATAATTGAACATTACGTCATTCTCTCTACCGACATTCTATTATAAGAGAGAGAGAGCGGTAGCGCGTGTGACACATTCGGATCCGGGCTCTCGCGGAAGACGGTTCATTCTGTATTCGTATTCTGTATTCCTTATTCCTGTATTCGTATTCTGTATTCTATATTCTGTATTCCGTATTCGTGTACTGTGTTATAGGTTGTGTTGTACAAAGTAGGTCGTATCGTGCGATGTGTGTCGTGTAGCATAGATTAGATTAGATTGGCTGGCGATGGCTCGGTTGCAGGGGAGGAGGAGACCGACCTAGGTAGGGGTAGGGTTAGTCAGTTAGTGTGTCAGTTAATGAGAAGGCTTCTCAATTAGGCCCGTACCCATGTGACGCCCACAGCAAAGTATTTCGATCTACCCTGATAATGAATAATGATAATACTAGAATAGCCTTCTGATGTCGTCCGCTGGTCCATCTCTGGTTATCACTGGCGACATCAGAAGTGGGATCTGAAGGGCAAATTGATGAGCCGGAGCCTTTAACTGCATTTGCGTTTGTTGGTCTCCTTCGTGGCACAAAAGCCTTGTAGAACCGGTGTTGTGTGCGCGACGCGGGTCGTTTTCATTTTGTTAAGATTTCGGTGCCGCGATTCTTCTCGATAAAAAAAGTATTGCGAATAGGTTATCGGGTGTGCGTTATATAAAATTACCGGTATTGAAAATTCAAGTGTTAATAGTAACTTGCAAATTTTATGTGAATTTTTTAATTGATGGTGACACCTAGTTTAGAAATTTTTGTGTCACGTTATATTAGATGAGTTTTTGCGTTAAGTCGTGATATTTTAAAGGCAGTTTGTGCAATTACTATGACTGCGGATACTTTTTCTATTTCAAAGTGTAAAAAAAAAGTTAACACTGCGCGCGGTATTTGTCATTTCGCGGATTTCGTGTAGTAGATCCTAGTAAAACGGTTTAATGTCGTCCGTACTGCGTTTGATGAACGGCAGGTAGTTCGTGATAAAATTAGCGAGATGTTATATGTGGGTATCTCATCCAAATGGAAATGTGAACCCAATTGTTCACCTTTTTCTAGGAATTTTTAGTTAATAAAAAACGTGACGGTACTGAGCGATTGTATGTGGATTTCCGAGAATTGATCAGCCACACTGTTACCGATTGTATCGGATCAAATTGCGCGTTTATGTGGTGTTAACTATAACTAGTGTTTAGATTAGAAACCGAGATAGTTTCAGGGGCCTGGCGGGCTGCCTAGGTTTTTGACGGCTTTTTGAAGTAGGGCTGGCGATCTCGGGTATACCGATTGCTGAGGATAATTAATAGTCGCTCGGGGACGATCGAATGTCAGGGTTGGCCGTGCCGGTCGGCGGACAGTTTTATGTCGATAACAACTGACAACGCTAAGCTGATAATAAAAACCAACTAACAAAAAAAAAACCAAAAAAAAAATTGCGATTAATTGAAACTAAAGTTAGAAATACTCGCAGAATAATAAAATACCCGTTATTGAGATGAATGATTAGTTTGACAAATGGTTTTTTGGTTGCTAATCGAATTCTATTGTCCAGGTACCTTCATCGATGTTCAAAAGTTATCAAGTTCGAAGCCGTTGGTTGTGGTAAAGCCGTAAAGAGGTTGCAGTTCTTGAAATGGTTCATCAAGATGATGATATGATAAATGATAAATGGTTTGCACGATTGGAACTAAAGAAATAGGATTGCGTTTACGGGAAGTAGTTTTTGATCAGTTATGTTAGAAAGTTAGACGCCGCCGAGTTTCTTACTGGTTCTTCTCGCTAGGTTGCGGCATTCCGAACCAGTGGTAGATTAGTTTTGGTTTGAAACTGTAATTGTAAAAGTAACTTTAACCGTGATATTTGATTGAGGGTTTGCGATAGCAATTGCACCCTAATCAGATAAGTGTTGCCATTTTCGGGACTTGGCAGGGAAAATGACGAGTGCGTGTGTGATGTAGTTAATTAAATGGACTGGCCTATATGGGTCGACGTTCTTGAGCAGATCTTGAGCAGAGACTGTGATTATTATTTTGACTATGACGTTGACTTTGACCTTTGTTATTGGAGGGTGAGTGAATGGTCTAAGGAACTGGCTCATGCGGGTCGAGGTTCCGGATCACTTTGTTCACGGCAGCGTGTGAACGTGTGACGTTCGTTGTTAGTGTGAGCTGGGTGGCAGGTGAATAGTCTAAGGAACTGGCTCATGCGGGTCGAAGTTCCGGATTACTTCATTTGCGGCAGCCTATGACCGTGTGTTACAAGTGATGACTGACAATTGACAGATTGAAGTACTGACTGGTTGGGTTGGTACTGACTGACTATATCAAGTTACTGAGTCTATCCTGGTAAGAAAGTGTCGTCCGGGCCAGACTCGTAGGAGTTGGTTGAAGGGACACACTCCTTCCAGATGTGTATTGCGATTGACAGCTGAAGTGATGACAGACAATTGACAGATTGAAGTACTGACTGGTTGAGTGTTATATTAAGTTCCTGAGTCTATCCTGGTAAGGAAGTGTCGTCCGGGCCAGGCTCAAGGGAGTTGGTTGAAAGGACACACTCCTTCCAGATGTGTATTGCGATTGACAGCTGATGTGATGATTGACAATTGATACATGACAGACGGAGGTGACCTAAAAGCAGTGAAGTGTCAGGGATGGGCGAGCGTATTTAGAGGTGTACTTCACCTGTGTGTTGTTCTTTGTAGACATCCTCGGACGCTGGCAGTCGCACAGGGACGTGCGAATGTCAGTATGGCCGTGTCGGCTCGTTGATATTGTATTGCAAATAATTGAACATTACGTCATTCTCTCTACCGACATTCTATTATAAGAGAGAGAGAGCGGTAGCGCGTGTGACACATTCGGATCCGGGCTCTCGCGGAAGACGGTTCATTCGTGCGTGTACTGTGTTATAGGTTGTGTTGTACAAAGTAGGTCGTATCGTGCGATGTGTGTCGTGTAGCATAGATTAGATTAGATTGGCTGGCGATGGCTCGGTTGCAGGGGAGGAGGAGACCGACCTAGGTAGGGGTAGGGTTAGTCAGTTAGTGTGTCAGTTAATGAGAAGGCTTCTCAATTAGGCCCGTACCCATGTGACGCCCACAGCAAAGTATTTCGATCTACCCTGATAATGAATAATGATAATACTAGAATAGCCTTCTGATGTCGTCCGCTGGTCCATCTCTGGTTATCACTGGCGACATATAAATAATTAAACTTGTTTGACAAAAGAATTACCTTATATTTTATGTGTTTCTCCTTTGAACTTTGATATATTTATAAGTTAAGATAGTATTGTCGATCATTATAATTTGTGGACAAAATTTAAAATAGAGAATCTGAAGTGCACCGGTTATCCGTCCACCTATATTTTAAACTGTATGAAAAACATATATTTTTTAATATTATGTTATTATTTAGGCGAATTTTGATTATTACTCATATCTATAATTTATTTATTATTCATCTACAAGTTAGTCCTTGACTGCGATCTCATCTGATGTTAAGTGACGATGCAGTCTAAGATGGATGCGGGATAACCTGAAAGAGGTACAGCAGAATCCGTACCCTTAAACGCTAAATGACTTGGAAGTAAGGCATACTAGACTAGAGACAATTTTGAAATTATTAAATTGAATTTGCCAAATTGGTCTGCCGAGAATCAAGTAGAGGACCTTCCACTAATAAGACTTACCCCTGCGCCAGGGAGGCTGCCAAATTATATGTACCTACTTTTATATAATGTAAGTGCGATGTGGTAAAAGACGATGCAAGATAGATAGGCGCAAAGTTAGTAAAGATATTATGTCATATTGTAGACTTTATAAACCGCGTTAACAAGGCAATAGTTTTTTTATCTGTTTTATTTTAAAACAAGCAGTTGACAGCTATTGCGTATGCGTAGAAAGACCACATCACTTTGTATAAAGTTCTTTATCACCCTGTGAAAGTTCTGTCAAAATAGGTTCAGCTGTTTTGAAAAGTAAGTACATATTACGAATAGACGAAAAATAGAAAACAATTTTTTTATAAACGGTTATGTGGCTTTTTAATAATGTATAAGTAAACATAAGTTCACTAATATATTCACCATATATTTCGAAAAGACGGACAGGAAGTTAATTTTAATTGGTATAGATATTAAATACATATTAAAGTGGTGTTAATATTACATATTCAATTACTTACTCATTACATGCATACTTTTTCATAGTAGATTTCTCATAGAAATCAGTGGACGGATAACAGGTACAAGGGTGGACGATAACTAGATTTAGTGGACGATAACCGGTGAAATCGGCATTTTCAGCTTTTTATTAGGATTAAAAAAAAACTAGTTATCTGACTAAAAAAATACTAACATGCAATGAAAATAGACTATACTAGAAGTATATTTTAACAAGTTTTTGTTTAATTTTTTTTATAGAACATATATTTTCACCCTCTCAAACTCAGTAACTCCACTAAATGGACGATAACCGGTAAGAAAACCCTAGGCGACTTTTTCCTTTTATTTCTGCCGACTTTTACAACGCAGCATGTTAAATATTCTATAGGTACTTAGGTACCCAAAATAACTGTACATAAATAGCTACCATAAACTTAGTATTACCTACTTCATAAATGCATATTGATAGAGAATAGGGAGCTTGAGCATGTAATAGCCTGTACATAATATTATAATATTACTAACGGGGAAAATACGGATAAAAATAATTTTAGTCTATAATTTTTCCACAAAACTGTATAGGTAGGTATTATGATCAATAGGTAGATCGTATGCATTGTTGCATGCAAAATGCATTGTTGCATATTTTTGTAGAATATCATATTTTTCAGTCAACCACTGCTGCAATTCTTAGACAAGTTTTAGTTTGCGATGCTCACTTTATACTCGCGTTGACTCGCGGAAACTTTTAAGGTGCGTCCAGACTTGAACATTTCACCGAACCGAACAGCGAACATTTCGGCGAACTTGTTACGCTCAATGTGGACGGCGCGCTTGGAGCGCTTGAGATGGGTTACTGCGTAACAGTTCGGCGAAAGTTTCGCTGTTCGGTTCGGTGAAATGTTCAAGTCTGGACGCACCTTTAGGTATTTCTAAGCCAGTTCCGTACATTCTACAAGATAATTTATTATTGGCAATCCTACTAATCTTACTACTATAATATTATAAATGTGAAAGTGTGGATGTTTGGATTTTTGGATGTTTGTTACCCTATAACGTCACAACTAAGTACCTACCTACTGAACAGATTTGGCTGAAATTTTGAATGGAGATAGATAATGTCCTGACTTAACACAATATAGGCTACTTATCTTTTAGGCTTTTTATCCTGGAAAAATCCACAGTTCCCGCGGGATTTTGAAAAAACCCATATCTACAATTCTACTATTTTATAGGTAGATCACTATAGCAAACTACCTTGAAAGTAAGTGTATAGATTGGAAAAGGGATCGGGAACGGGAACCAGAAATCCACGATTCCCTCAGGATTAGTGAAAAACTAAAATTCACGCGAGCGAAGACGCGGACAAAAGCTAGATAATAATTAGTAATAAAAAGATTTACCGGTAAAAAAATAACAAAAGTGAAGTTAATGGATTACCGTTATTTTATATTTTTGTTTTCAATTTTTTAACGGTAATAGAAGCCCTGTCGTCTTGTGCAAATAGCAACACAGACGAAAAAAAAAAAAAATAAGAATGTCAAATGTCAATTTAAAATTTCATGAAAATAACCTCCAAAACAAAAATACATTATTATTAACATTAAAAAGGTTACCTATATATTTCGTAACAGTGAAATAAGTAACGTGTAAAAATGCGGTTAAATCCCATTCTTTTCACGGCGCCTTCAAATAAAAGTGCCAGAAGGCCTCAAAGGGAACCTATTCCTTTCCAAATGCTCTTACCACTTCGGCTGAAGAAGACCGTATCTGGCAAAGGAGATAAGCTTAAAGAGGCTGCTTGTATGCAAGAAATGGCAATGATGTTTGCATGCTTTAAGAAATCCGAGTTCGACCAACACCAGTGTTTGAAAGAAATATCGGCATTTCAAAGTTGTTATAAAGAGTACAACGAACGAGCAAAGGTGCAGCGGCAACAAGGCAAAAAAGGTATTCTTGTGCCTGGTGAAAAGAGCCTCACGCATAGACAATTGAATCAACTTTTAAAGTCTTTCCCTCCTACAATGTAATCTAGGTTTTTATCATGTAACTTTTAAGTAGTGTAAATAATGTATTATTATAAATTTTGATAATATAGAATGATGTTGGTATCTTCTTTTTATTTATAAAATCACATATTATACCTAAGTAATAGGTACATGATGTTTTTTATTGCAATTAGCAGGCAGGAAATATAAAATTACAGGTCTTTGTGTATGCTGTCATTAATGACATACAACTCTGATACATGGTCATTAACTATGGAATACTGCATAAGAAAAATCAGAGTTACTTCAGCTGGCTATAAAGAGCTACAAAATGAGGAAATCTGTAGAACCAAAGTAGACGGAGAACTGTTATGTTTTACGGTTGCAGTTTTGTATGGACCCGTGGTCTTGCCGTGTTGTTAACAAGGTTCCACATTCCACTGTACCGTGCAAAAAATGTGTTACCAAGAGGCCTGACCTATGTCCGAGTGTCTCTCAGTTGATGACAGCAAAATTACAAAACGTACATCTCTATTCCATTGGTTCACCCTTCACACAGATGAAAGTCTTAGATTTGCCTAAGGAAGCCTAGGCCAGTGTGTTGAATCTTAACTATTAATATAATGTATAGGCTAATTATCCAAAAAAAAGTAATTTTTAGTAGAATTTCAGTGTAAGTCAAGTGGTCAGGGAGAAAGCAAAATAAATAAAGTCAAGCAATACATCCACATAATATTATAATAATATGTAATATTTAAAATAATATATAATATTTAAAATATAATTTTCATCACAATATTTGTATTAATATTTAAAAACAGCACACTAGTTATCAGTTAGGGGCAGTGTGAATCCACTGGGGGGAAGAGACGTGCAGCTCTATGCGTCTCACTGTTATAAATTCATCATCTATCTCATGTACATTGTAAAATCTTTCCAATTCCTCTATGGCTTTATCTTCAAGCTGAAACAATAGAATTAATTATTAATTAGTACCCAGTTAGTATGTTGTGTCTGATGCGGACAAATATGTGTGATCAGCCAAAGTATCACATAATTAATGTAATGAAAAGATTTTTTTTATAATTAATTGTGGGCAAACGAGCAAGCGGGTCACCTGATATTAAGTGATTACCGCCGCCCATGAACATTTGCAGCAGCAGAGGAATTACTAATGTGTTGCCGGCTATTAAGGAGATTGTTGATCCCCTGAATAACCCTAAGTCAACGTTATGTGGAAACATCTCCTGAAGGGAGATGGTTCCACAGTTTTTGAGTGTGCGAACAGAATGAATGTAACTGTAAAGGCTATTCATTGTTATTTGTGTAATACCTAATAAAAATAACAAACCTGCGTCAAAGTTAAAGGTTTAGTCATAATTCTAGAAGAGTCACCCTTCTGTTTCTTCTGATCTGCTAGAATCTTGTCAAATTCCATAGCATTTGGCTTATTAGGGCTACTATGAGCGATGGGTGCTTCACAAATTTTCCAGGGATTCTTAGGTTTATCCGGAGGGCTTTCTATAGCCAGTTTATTGAAAAAATTATCCAGGGTCTGAGGGGGTGACTGTTCACTTTCCAGAGCCAATTTCTTTCTCTGTTTTTGAGAGAGTTTTGGTCCAACGTGGCTAATGACCAGATTGCCTTGGCCCCTGGCCATGTCAGAAAAGGGAGGCGAATCTTTAGGAGAAACTGACATCCACGATGTCGTTGGCGTAGAAGGTTCTTGGATGGCACAGAAAGAATTATTTTTTGTAAGTTTGGTGAATGAATTCACTGGGGTTTCATTCATAATTTCCTTGGCTGAAGAAATCGCTTTTAGGCGCGCTTGTACAACTTTATGTTGTTTCTGCTGCTGCGATGTGGGCACTTCTGTCCACTTTTCTGTCTGTCTGTTCTTCTTTTCGTCCTCTTTGGAAATTGAACTGAGAGATAATGTTACATCTCCCGATGTGTCATTGGAAAGGTCCAAAGACGTCACTGAGCTGACAGACTCGTATCGCATTCTAGCTTTCTCACTCTCGGTATATTCTATCTTCTTCTGTTTCTTGTTCTTTTTAACTTCGATAATGTTATCTTCTTTTTTGAAATCTTCATCCACAATTTCCAAATCTACGGGAAACAATTTAGCGCATTCATCGATAGTTTCGTCGGTTGGACAATTGTAGAACGGTGTAACGATTCTCGAGGACATAATAGGGTTGAATTTGCAGTAGTATTTGGTAATGTCTTCCAGCAATGTTTCTTCGAGTGAATCTAAGGATCTGTTTTCGAGGATACTGCCTACGTTGAGAGATATGAATTCCATACAGCACTGTTTGAGTTGCGCTGCGTTGTATGTGTGTGCGAACTGGCATAGTTCCGTGCAGTTTTTCAAGGTTATGAGATTGGCGAGCGCGATTTCGCACATTTCTCGGAGACGGCTGATGAACAGCTGGTCGGAGACAACAAGCATGCTGCAAATGAAGTCGATACTGTCCGAGTTCTCGACTTCCGGACAACTGTCGGTGTAGAGGAAATTGATCACCGGCAGGAGGATCCCATGGTTGATAGGTAGCGTGACCTTCGACAAAAGTTTACTCTGGAACAAAGAAACAAGTATAAATTAAAAATTTAAAAAACCCCCGACATTCGCCATTTTGTGGTGGCGGCCATCTTGGATTAGCGTAGTGCTATTTTACTAGTACCTTTCATTTGATACCCATATTGAGGGAGTTGTGAAAAAATATCTAATCCGCCATTTTGTGGCGGCGGATACCTTGGACCAATTTTCATCAAACATAGCTAACAACACTCTCGACTAATTCACCTTTCAAACAAAAAAAACCGCATTCAAATCGGTTTACCCGTTTGAGCGCTACGGGGGAACAGACAGACACACACACACAGACACGTCAAACTTATAACACCCCGTCGTTTTTGCGTCGGGGGTTAATTAAATAACTCGGACAAGTTTCATTAACGCTTTTCTGATACGAGTACATTTAATTTAATGAGCAAACTGTAAAAATCAAATGCACAAGATCGAGCTAAGTGGGCTAGAGTAGACAGGTAAATGGACTCCACTTTGTGTTGGAAAGCACCAGGCACCAGCTAAGACATACCCCTTTAATACTATAGAATCAAAAGAAACATGAAAACAATTTTGATAAATTCCGTACCTCAGTCCATGAATGCATAAACATTCCCTGAAAGTACTCCAGCCGGGCTGCCAGTACGCACTTGTGGGCCGATATCAGTATTCCGTCCTTGGAGCAAACATTGGTGTCCACTAACTCTGCGAAGCTGTCCCGATTCCATGTTAAGGGTCGATTCTTACTAAATGTCGCACTTTCCTTGAGATATACTGTGCCATCTCTGTAACTGAAAAAAAATATATCAGAAATTACAATAATCGGTATTCAACATATAAACTATAGACCAATGGAAATCCATGCATATACATGTAGGTTCTGGCTCAAAAACCGAAATCATTCTCATCCCGATCACCTCATTGAGCGAGAAAACCGCTCACGAAGCGTTGTGTCATCTTTTGAACATCCACAGCGATATTCGGGTTAAGGCATTTAATAAAATTAACTAATTTCGTGTCGTGGATTTGATGATATTCGACCACAACCCGTCGTGTTGTGAAATCTGATCACCCCGACTCCACGCAGTAATATTCATCTTACCCCTAGTGTTTAAAGAGCGAAGCCTTATGGCGTAGCTTATTTTAAGTAGTGATATTAACAAAACAAAATGAAAAAAATACGACCACCCTGCTGCCCCTTTATTTTTTACTAGATGATGCCCACGGCTTCGCCCGTGTGGATTTAGGTTTTTAAAAATCCCGTGGGAACTTTTGATTTTCCAGAACAAAAAGTAGCTTATCTGTAGAAACCCGTCTCCAAAACGGAAAAATCCCGTGGGATCCCCACGATTTCGGAATACAATTCCTTACAGCATCAGGGTTGAGGAGTTGGATATGTACCTACTCGAGTTCATTCAACGATAAAGTCTTTAATTGGTACCCCCAATATCAATTTAAATAACCGAAAGTTTCTAAAACCCATTAGTTTTGGGGATTAGGTCCCCTACAGCATCAGTATTGAGGAGTTGGAATCCAATTTTTTTATAGAACAGGGTCGCAATGTTTCTCTATCGATTAAAAAAAAAATTACGCAAATCGGTTCAGAAATCTTGAAGATATCGGTGTACATAGGTAGAAAAACACAACTCCTCCTTTTTTGAAAGTCGGTAAAAAAAGTAGCCTATGTTACTCCCTGGTTAATTCTCTACCTGTATGTGAAGGTCCCGTCAAAATCGGTTCAGCCGTTCCGAAGATTAGCCCGTTCAAACAGACAGACAGACAGACAGACAGACAAAAATTTTAAAAACGTGTGATTCGGTTATGGTATCGTTCAAATAACCATATGAGCTTAATATGAGGTAGTTATTTCGATATTACAGACAGACACTTCAATTTTATTTATTAGTATAGATTAGCGGTCCGCCCCGGCTTCGCCCGTGGTACATAATAGCCTATAGCACTCAAGGATTACGAACATATCCAACGGTGAAAGAATTTTTGAAATCGGTCTAGTAATTCCTGAGATTAGCGCGTTCAAACAAACAAACTCTTCCGCTTTATTATATTAGTATAGATAAATGATATTTATTGTAAATCACTGGATATTGTATTATATATTTTTGGAATCTACTCATCATTTTCTAGATGATGATTATGAACTTCATCTGATTTTGGAAAAAAAATAGCAACTTTATTGTAATGCGGGACCATGGTCACCAATCCATGGTCATCCATTTTTTAAATTTTACTATTATAGCCTACGTTACCCAGAATAAACGAAGGATTCTAACGAGACCTCATTATGGTGGAATATATTATACAAACTCACACATGAACCCTGAAAACAATCCCTTTTTTCAGGCAGTCGTACAAAAACTTGACACCTCTGACCTCAATATCTAAAGTTTTTTCTTAATACAACTCCATTACTACTGCACTTACTAGAATTTATCGAGCAGCTTGTGGAGCCCCATAACCTGGAGCCTCTTGGCGCTGGCCTGCACCAGATTCACGGGGTCGCAGTACAGGTGCTGGCGCGGAGGAGTGTCCGTGACGCGTCTCCGGTTGCCTTTCTTCTTGTCTGGATTTTTGTACACTTCGAATGCTGATATCTCCGCTGGATTATCTGTAAGAGGTGGATTTTCTTCTGTGGATATTGTAAATAGCTAGAAATATCTGCACAATATGGGATATCCTCTAAATATTCTCAGTTCAAGATTTATGACCTACTTACCAATTAATTCAATTTCAGTTCCGACACCGTCCTTAGCGTCGTCCCTCTCTCTCTTAGCGTTGACCAGATCTTCCCTCCTTATCTTGAGCCCGCAGGGTCCCAACTCCGCTACATCACAACTGCCCGTGTACATGTATCTTAGGATACGTTCAAAAACTTCAGGATTCACATTGTCAAGGGTTATCGTAGGTTTGTGCTCGTTTGTGCGTGTCTCCCGGTACAACTTGTATAGATAGTCGCTACTCGATGCTACTATGAACATGTGGGCTGGGAAATGTTTGGCGCCAACCTACGGTAGACAAAAACACCGATTTAGGGAACTCTGTTTGAATTCAATTAATTGAACATAACCTGAAGACCTAAGACTGATGATGATGATATTCAAAATTGGTACACTGTACACTTTTTGAACGTCAATTTAGGAACAGGCAATGTTGATAATTACTTACGGAAACTTAAAACTAAAACTACGAGGGTTCCAAACGCGCCCGTCTGAGAAGAGTTTATTTTTTTTATTATCACCATCTTGCTTGAGCTTGAGCTTGTAAATAAAGAAACGAATTGAAAATGGCGGCTTGCACTTATGTCCTCTAACAATTATTAACGCGAATCGGCTTAAGCCGAATGCTTAGCAACGCAGTATATATTATGTATATACCCATTGAAAGCGAAGAACTAAATGGTTGAAGGGAAATATAATCCTCTAATTGTACGAAAAGTTTTGTAAGTTTAGATATCTATGATTAGGTATGTAAATAAGGAAAAATATATTATTATTATGTACCTTGAATATCACATCGTGAAGAATATCATCTTCGGCTGCGGTTTCTAAAAGAGATTCCATGTGTTTAGACAGACTCGACGGCGACAGATCTGGCAATGAAGTAAGACCGCAAGTTGGTTTAATCTACAAGGAAATTGTACTTTAATAAAAAAAGCATCATTTAATAATAACGAAATCTATTATAATTACATAAAACAGCGCTAAACCATCGATATTCCACATTGGGTTTTAATGTGATGTCATATCGGAACGCTAAAGTGTAATCCCCACATAACATAACCCCACATAAAAGGTCTAGTGTTCCGAGTTTAAAGTTATGCGTTCCACGTTCACTGTAATCTGTGGATTTTGGATCTCATCTCAAAACACAAAAGTAGGATTGGAGAAAATAACTTTTGAAATCTTCGTACCTGCAGACAAGGGATTTTGGATATTTATTCTATTCACAATAAATAGGGTTGCAGAAAATAAGAAAATAAATTTCGAAATTGTCATCATACCTGCAGACAAGCAAAGTTGAGTCCTTCGCTGTCAACGGCGATCATAACCGCCCGGTGAACGTTCGGAATCTTCGCGATCCTGACGGAAGTACAGTCGTCCTTCTCTAGGAACTTCACCAACGCGGATTTGTTGTCCCTCTCCCGCTCTTTCCTGATTGGCTGGGCGGGAGGGGGCGTCGCCTTGCGGGACACGCTGCCGATGAACGCTTCACCGTGTTTGGTCGTGAAATATAATGCGTCGTGAGTGAGGGCCACGTGTGTGATTATTGTTTGGTGGCTGAGCCCGAATACGCATCTAGAATTAAAAGTTTTACTCTTGTTTGTTTCAAATTCATTTATATGTACAGTTTTACAGTCATATTAAAATATCCTAAAAAAATTACCTATTAAAAAATAATAATTTATAAAAAATATAGTACCTACCGTCCAAATGATCGTTTATGGGCATAGTGCCGTTGGGCAAAATAAGAGAACTCTTGGGCCAGCTGACGCGTGGACCAATTTCTGAGACACAACATTGAAGAAATTTTTCGTTGTTTAAGATTTTTTTGCTTTCGTTATCCATCCAGATGTACAAATATTTTGTTCTTGAGTGCTATTTCATCTCTATTTCAGTGGTGTAGATCGAATCAAAAAATTGAATTTTATTAAGAGAGAATCATTACCTGGTCAATTTGTTGGTGGTGTCCAGCCATAGCATCAGTTGGCCAACCTTGGTCAGGAGCAGAACAGTGACCCTCGAGCAGACGCCTTGCTCGCTCACCTTCGCTTCGACGCACACTTGACGCAGGTTTATCTGTCTGTTGATACATTACAAATACCAACTAATTTTATTTATTAATACTCAATCAGAGTTACAATTCATAATTCATATTATGAATTGTAACTCTACAGGACTTACACAAGGAGTGATTAAGGCCCCTATCCCACTGGCGTTTTGCGAGCGTTGGCGTTTCTCCAACGTCTGCGAAGCGTTGTCGCGTTAACGTCGCGTTGAAGTTGCGAAGTCAAAGCGTGAACGGTTGCCATTATAGTAGGAGAGCCGAGGATCCTAAATGTGGATTTACTCTAGCGTCGTCGGGACCTAGTAGATTTTATAGATTAGTTGATAGGAAGAATAAAATGTTATATAAGATTTTCCATTTCAGTGGTGGTGAAAGCTTCTAGCTGCACGCTCTCATCTTCAATAGGTGATTTTTATAACTTCAGCTTGTGGAAATCGGCTGTGTTGGCGCTTTAGTTTAGTGGATAATAAATAAATCTTGCGTTCTTGAAAATCTTTTAATTTGCGAATTTTTACAAAAAATTGCGTATAATGTACAGCGGTTACAAATCGTATGTTTTTCGTGCTTGTCTTCTAAAATCTCCTTATATGGTCATATCGCGTACATTGACATGACGTTTTCCTTGGCGCGCATACGTGGACCAATAGCGATCCACGTAGCGTTTCGTTTTACGCGTGAACATGCCCCCGGCTTTGGAAGCCCTGGCTTCCAATACTTGTTTCATCAGGATCGACCAATGGACAAATCTTCGTGTAAGCTCGCTTCACAAGCCCGGTTGCAGTCTGGATCTCGGCTACCCTTGCGATGTTGTCCTTCCCAGGTATGCTTCTGACGACTCGCCCAAGATGCCACCGTAAGGGAGGGAAGTTGTCCTCTTTGATGATGACCATAGTGTCGGGTTTGAGATCTTGCGTGTTCTCCCTCCACTTTGTCCGTGTTTGCAGCTCGGAGATGTACTCTTTCGACCAGCGTCTCCAAAAATGTTGCCGAATTTGTTCCACCCGCTGATATCGATCGAGTCTATGCATTGGCGTATCTTCTAGGTTGTCGTAGGCAGGTGCGGTGAGCGTACGGCCAACCAGGAAGTGAGCAGGACTGATAGGTAGGAAGTCGTTAGGATCGGATGACATTGGGGTAAGAGGACGAGAGTTGAGGACAGCTTCGACTTGTGCTAATACCGTGCTGAATTCTTCGTAGGTGAGATGCGCGTTACCTACCACACGACGAAGGTGGTACTTACACGAGCGTACTCCTGCCTCCCACAATCCTCCAAAATGGGCAGCGTATGGTACGATAAATTTAAATTTAATTTTTTGCTGATTAGCATAATCTATAATTTCGGAGCTACAGCATTCTAGAAATTGAGCAAATTCGTTACTAAGACCTACCAGATTCCGTCCATTGTCCGACCATAATTCGGCAGGTTTTGATCTGCGCGAGACAAAGCGATTTAGGGTGAGGCAGTAGGCTTTAGTAGTAAGGTCAGTAACCAGCTCCAAATGGACAGCGCGCGTAACGAAACAAATAAATATACAAATGTATGCTTTAGAAGTCTTCGAGCCCCTACCTTTCCTATTCAAAATGAGTACTGGGCCGGCATAGTCAACGCCGCAGCGATAAAATGGAAAGTAGGTGTGATCCTCTCACTGGGAAGATTTCCCATAAGAGGAGTAAGCGTTTGACCTCGCAGGCGCTTGCACACAACGCATTCGTGAACTATTTTTCTAGCGAGATTCCTGCCTGCGAGCGGCCACCAAGTTTCACGAAGGTGAAAAAGAAGCGCCTGTGGGGCTGCGTGCAGTAATAATGTTTTGTGTTCATGGCGGAAAAGAAGATGCGTGAAATAATGTTTGCCTGAAAGTAATATCGGATGTTTTTTATTGTAGTCGAACTCTGAAGAATAATCCAACCTGCCACCGACTCGCAAAATTTTATCTTCGTCAACAAACAAATTTAATTTGCTTAAATTATGTTTCTTGTTTAGTGCGCGATTGTTGACTATCGACTTGTACTCGACTGGAAACGATTCCAGTTGAGACAGCCTAGTCAACAATTTGTCGGCTTCTCTCAGTTCATCGACGGTAAGAACACCCGAGCGCTTATTCGATTTATTGCGGGTATTATATAAAAACCGTAAAACATATGCAGTTGAGCGTCTTAGCCGGCTGAACTGAGAGAATCGTTTAAAATCGATAATAGATTCGTCTTCAGAGTTCGATCTATCTCGGGCTACAAGTGCGGTTACATCATTACCCTTTGTTTCAGGCAATTCATTTGACTGACCCTCTTGCGTGTAAAAGGGAGGTACGTTTGCACAGTCAAATGAACTGTCGCGTAAAAAGGCTGGCCCTTGCCACCATAAGTTAGAAGAAGAGAGCTCCTCTAGATTCACAACCCCTCGCGAAACGAGGTCAGCTGGGTTCTCTTTACCGCTAACGTGACGCCACGGGAGCTCCTTCGTCAAGTCGTGAATTTCTACCGTCCTATTTTGAACGAAAGTTTTTAATAATCTTGGCGACATGCGTAGCCAACCTAAGACTATCGTGGAGTCCGTCCAAAACATTATTTGATTAAAATTGCAATGAAGTGAATTTCGAACTTTGTCGTACAACCGTGCACCAAGAAGGGCGCCTAGAAGTTCTAAACGTGGAATACTAACAGTTTTTAGCGGCGCAACCTTCCCTTTAGAACAAAGCAAGCGTACTTTGACGGTATGATTAATTGCATTTAGTGTCCGAATATAAACGCACGCACCATAGGCGGTTTGCGAAGCGTCGGTAAAAATATGCATCTCTGTGAGGGTAGAATTGAAATCCATAACGTACCGAGGTACGCGAATTGTTTTCAGTATCGACAGAGACGCGAGAAACCGGTTCCATTGCCGCGCGATCTCGACAGGGACGGACTCATCCCAATCCAATTTTAACAACCACAGCTGTTGTAATAACATTTTCGCAGTTAAAATGTATGGACTTAAAATACCCAAAGGGTCGAAAATTTGAGATGCGTATGATAGAATTATGCGCTTAGTTATAGGTTGATTACTGTCAGGCTTAAACTCCGTATTAAAGTAAAATTCATCGCTGTCATTAAGCCAACCTATTCCTAGTGTTTTGTGATTGGTGTTATCACCGCTTATTTGTTTGGGAGCGCATGGCAACGATGTGATTGCAGGCTCTGATGTGAAATTAAATGTCCACTTGCGTAGTGGAAAACAACCCGCGTGTAGCGTCGTAGTTGTTTCTTCGCATAGTTTGAGTAGAATGTCTTTGTCATCGGAACCTGTAATCATGTCGTCGACGTAGAAATCTTCGTTAATTATTCGTGACACCTCTGGATTAGTCGATTCTATGGCCAGTTGTTTCAAGCAACGAACACTTAAAAATGGCGTGGACGCGGTTCCGTAAGTGACCGTGTTGAGGCGATAGATTCCGAGAGGTTGCGTGCGTTCATCACGCCAAAGAATTAGCTGAAGATCGCGCTGATTTTCATTGACAAGGCACTGTCGGTACATCTTCTCGATGTCTGCGCACGCGACGTACCGATGCTGTCTGAAGCGTAAAATAATTGATAGTAGGTCGCCTTGGATAGGCGGCCCTACCAGCTGGAGATCATTGTAGCTGATTCCCGTGCTCGTCACGGCCCCAGCGTCGAAAACTACCCTCAATTTTGTAGTCGAGGCGTGCTCACGGAACACACCATGATGCGGCATAAAATAGTGAGGGGTTCCGTAGGTCGAAACGCGAGTCATGTGACCTAGGTTTTCATATTCGCGAAGAAAATCAACGTATAGCCTTTTGTAGGCGGGTGCGCGTTGTAGCCGCCTTTCCAATGCTAAAAATCGTCGCTCCGCCTGTGATAATGACTCGCCTAAAAGATCGGCAGATGTCTTCAATGGAATGCTAACGACAAACCGTCCCTCTTCATTAGATAACAGAACAGGTCGTAAAGAATGACGTGTGCGTTTGTCATTCAAGTGTGCATTATTCGTATGGCTAATTGCTGCATCTGCGGGGGAAAGGAGCGCGGCGGGGGACGACGCGATACCTGCGCTCGCGCCACCGCTCATTAGTTGCTGGTTGTCGAATGTCGAGTGCATCGCTAGGGAACCGATAGTGTTACTTGCCGTTTTTGTATCATCTTGGGGATGATTCGAATTAGTTAGGGGGTGGATGACCGAATTATGTTTCTTAGAACATAAACGGCACCCACCTAATTTGCAAATATCGGCCGTGTGGTTGCTGCTTTTCATGCAATTCGTACACAAATTCTTTTCGCGAAGGAATTTTAGTTTTGATTCTAAATCAGAGTTAATGAATTTCGAACACGCGTAAAGTTGATGGTCTCGGTAACACATAAAACACTTTCTAGGCGCGTAGTGTCGTTCGTGCGGTTTGGTGGTAGAAACATTGCATTTTGAGTGAGAATTTGTGGGTATCTTCACATTATTTTTCGTTCCTTTTGTGTCTTTATTGTTTTGTGAATTATGTGAACTTTGCAATGTTTCTAGCATGTCCGCCCGATTTTTAAGGAAGTTAATTAAATCTTCGATCTTTAACTTTGATTTAGAATCAGTATGATTAGTTATCAATGTGCCTTTATATTGCTCCCATTCGCGTTCGGTGATTTTATCGAGCTTAGACACAATGATAAAGATGATTAGTGTATCCCAAGAGTCTACAGGTTCACCTAGGATCTTTAAAGCGCGTAAATTCTTAAGAATTGTGTCACTAAGGTTTCTAAGCGATGCAGAGGACTCCTTACTCAACGCTTGAATATTGAATATTGTTTTGACGTGATTATGCACCAGTAATCTGGAATTATTATAGCGGTTGAGTAAAAGTTCCCATGCAACAGAATAATTGTGTGATGTAAATTCTAATGCGTCGATAACCAGCTCGGCACTGCCCTTCAGTGAAGACTTCAGGTAGTGGAATTTCTGGATACTGGTTATTTCATCTGAGTCGTGAACTAATGATTGAAATGTATCCCGAAATTCCAACCAGTGCTCGTCAAAAGATGGCAACGTTATGGTAGGTAATTTTACAGAGCGTAACTGACTATTTGCGCATGATTTTGAACAGGTTGTGACCTCACTACTGCTGCTACCACTCCTATTTAATAACAACTCAGCCTGTGACAAAGTACTGTAATAACAGTCCTCGAACTGCTCTCGTTGAGTTAATTGATCATCGAGATCAGATTCACTGACACATTCTTCTATTCTAGTCTGAATGCTATTGAACTCACGAAAAAGATTCGTGGCACCTTCAATGCGTAGTTTTAAATCGATTTTGTTTTGAGATGTTGCGACTTTTGCATCAAAATTGTTGATATAAGTGCTGAATTTAGTTAATCTACCTTTGAGAGTGCCACGTTTCTTAATTAGCTCACGAACTAGTGATTCTAATTTGTCATCACTAAGCCCTAACTGTGGAGATTTATCGCGATTTGCCATTTTGGAGGGAAAGTGAGAATTGGGAGTACTTACAGTTAGCAGCCCGTCTGCATGCGTTGCGACGATTTTATGAGTTTCACAGAACCAAATCACTGAAATATGAACAGCACATTATTACACAAGCGAAATAAAGGATTGATGATTCGTGGATGGGTTGACCGTACCGAAATGCGCGTCTTGTCGGATGGCTGCCACACCAGGAATCCTCAACCAGAAACCAGGAACAGTTGCTCAATTGCGATTCTTGAGTCTTCAATCGTATTTATCCATAGGTCGCTGGTTCATATCCGGCTCGAAGGACCACTTTATGTTGGCGCTTTAGTTTAGTGGATAATAAATAAATCTTGCGTTGTTGTTATTTTTGCATCATTTCCTTCAAAATAGAAAACAATTCAACCACCTTCGAGATTCGAGAAGGTCAAGATAATGTTTTTTTTTTTGCTTTTTGCAACTTTGTAACGCTCCCATTCTCGTACGTTACGTTCAAATAGTCAGATTTTTTATATCTTCTATCTATATCAATCTTATATATACTTTTCTTAGCTCGTAATTAACCCACCATATCTTAATCTGGCGTTTCGGAGTATTTTTGTCCATCATTTTTTTTATTTTGCGCGCGGCTCTATTTAAAGTATATGGTAGAGGGTACTCAGCAGGATGCACAATGCCTCGCCTCTCTTATCTTAATCTGATGCGCTCGAGTAAATCCAAAAATCCTCTCTTGGGCTCTCCTACTATTTGAGACTCTCAACGTTGATGTCGCGTCAACGCGACGTTGTCGCTGCGCAGACGTTGGAGAAACGCGAACGCTCGCAAAACGCCAGTGGGATAGCGGCCTAAAGGTCACTTTTTATCCCAGGAAATCAAAGAGTGTTTACAAATGAAAAAAAAAATGCGAGGCAGTATTTAAGGACTGCCGATAGAAGTAATCAAGGATTGCAGTTTAAAAAGCATACATATAGCTCATGGACAGCGTTCGGTGACGACGACGCGAGTTCCATGATTTTTGTTCACACAGTGCTCAACGCACCTAAAAAAGTTTTAACTTCAATAATCCCAAATCCAGGTGTTTGACTTTATCAAATTACATCGGTAACATGCGTATACTCTGACGTACTTGATAGCGATTTTCTTGCAAATGTGTTTGTGAAGCAGATACACGTCGCCGCGAGTGGTGGTGACGACGGTGGCGGCGTCGCATGCGGCCGCCAGCTGCAGGCGAGCCTCCTCCTTGTTGTTTAGCGAAATTGCAACCTGGGGGTTGAAAAACCGTGATAAAACAAAGCCAGACTTAAATATGTAACCAGGGGAATATCATAAATGTCATTGCTATTTCAAGGGCAGAAACGGATGTCGTGATTATCAGATTAAGGCCAATCTGATGGTCCATCTTCATAAAAGGTTTCACTGATGTTTACCATTTTAGGAGCATGCACAACTTTATCCTCCTGCTATATCTCAATTGACCCAATTTCTGATCCAAAGTGTAAACAGGATGAGCGTTCCTCATAACCGCATGGGATCTCCATGCACATATGCCCAGTGGATGGTGCATTAGAGGTTTCACTAACGAAAGAATGATGCAGCATGATACCCTTTTAGAAGCATAAACAACTTTATTTTCCTGAGTTTGGCCTTACTATCCCAAATTCAGACTTTGTGTTTAAACATCATGAGTATGAACATTCCATACAACTGCATGCGACCTCCCGGCACATATTATGCCCAAGGGATGAGATATCTTTATAGGTTTTACTAACGCAAGAATGTTTCAGTATGACACTTACCCTTTTAGGAGCAGGCACAACTCTATCCTCCTGCGAATGTCCCAATTGACCCAAGTTCAGGCCCCAAGTGTAAACCGCATGAGCGTTCCAAACAACCGCATGCGACCTCCCGGCACATATGCCCAGCGGATGAGATATCTTTATAAGAGGCTTCACTGACGCAAGTCTGATTGTTGTTGGGTTTTTAACAGTCGATGGACTCGGGTTTTCGGTGTTGTTCAGCGAGTATTGTATTACCTGTGGGTATGAGAAATAAACGTAATAATGCTGTTGCACACGGATCCAAAGGCAGTTAGATTTTGCGCGCACATTGTGGACCCCCCTTCCTACGGCGGTGTTTTCAGTAAACTTTGATAAGGGCTTGTTCATGGGGCGTATTAAAAAATCCTAAAAATCCGGCAACACATTGAAATTTCTGCTTTTTATCTTGCAATTAAAAAAAAGTGTGTGTGTGTGCAATTCACACACGGTACAAGTGAAACTTCAGAAAAGTAACCTTAAAATGAACCTTAACTTTGTCGCTTTTTCGTTTCACGGAATTTTCAAATGCACAACGATCCTAAAGGAGTTTCACTTTAAAAAACTAAACTAAATTGAGAGATACAAATCAAGTCTTGGAAACGAAACAAGGGTTGATATACGACAACATACAGGCTTCTGAAAGCGATTTCCGACTAAGGGTCAAACTTTATAATGGTAGCCGTAAAGTAAGTTTGCCAGTCTACGGTCCAATTGACTCAAGGGGACAAATGGGTTAAACTAATAAAACTCACCGCTCCACTCTGCAGCAAGAACACCGTAGAGGTCAGTGTGATAGCGACTTGTATGCAAGGCTCGGGCAGCTTCAAGGGCGCCGGGCGGAGGGCCGTGGAGTGCGGGCCGCCCGCGCGCGCCGCCTGCCCCGCGCACCACACCTCGCCCCCTTCGTTACCGGTGCCGCTAAGCCATACGCTGTGGAACTTGCCCAGACAGACCTAGAAAAAAAGCCATCCAACCACACACTTCTTCTTTATAAACGTGGCTATTCTAAGGCTCTTTGTTATCAATGTTACTAATAATAAAAAAAAACGAACCAAGTTCTATACTGTGCATGATACCGACTATAACTACCTACCTATATTTGCCAATAGAAAACTTTTATGGACTTTACCAAACCCGCAATATTCTGCTTTAATAATAGCTTAAAGATATCTCACCCAGGATATTATAGTCTCGCGTAAAAAAATTACATTACCCATTAAGTAATACTTTTTGAGCAAATTAATTAAGAAAATACTTTCCTTTAAGTCAAATTCTCTTTTTGGTTTTTGCCTCATGAAACTTAGAAAACCACTCAGGTCAGTACTGGTAATTGATTTAGTATTTACAGTCGATGGTACTCAACTTTATAGAAACGAAATAGTATATAGACGATGATGACATGATTCTAAAACCTTTCGCGATATCTCTTCAATTGGACTGTTCCGTTATAAGACTATTTCAATATGTTGTGGATTATTCTCACTGTGAACTTGCTTAATTTCTAATATCCTGTTAAATAAAAACAGCAACTAATTAGTAAACAGATATTTATTTTATTTGTGATCTGACGCTATACGGATAGGTTTTGGATCCATCACGATGCACGTTCGGTGTGAACTGGTATGTTTGGAAAGGATTAATTGCTGACACTACTTTGACGACTTTTTTCGGCGGTTCCTCGACAAACATCATGTTATCCAAAGAGGAGTTCGAAGGCGCTTCCTTGTTCGAACGCTCCAGACGTTGTGGTAACATATCGCTCAAGTTACCAGCTATCGCTTTAAACAAGGGTTCCCCTCTTACGATGCAATACGCGAACAGCATGATAATTGAGTACAAAAAACCAAATAATACAATGTAGAATATAATCTTGCCTTTGTTCGACACAATGGCGATTCTTAGAGCATTGAAGCAACCGGTATTAGAGTTCGCCTGAGCGTTAATTTCGTGAGTTTTCGTGCAATCCTTCGACACAGGCACTAAACTTGTCTTATTCACCAATTTGCAACATTGTATCGGATACAGTTTATCTAAATTAGTTTTATGCCAATTCGTATCTACGAAATCCGTGTAGTTCACTGCTCCACAGCATTCGTAATTCACCATTATGTAGTCCCACACGTGTGTTATGAGGTCGTCCTCTTTCCCATAGTTACTCGCGATCGTCGATCGCATGTATTTTAAAAAGTTTTCGTTGTTTGTGTAAATGTTGTAGATTCCCGATATGAAGAATATCCAGAAAGCGGTCGAAGATAGGGCCGTGACTAGAAATATGTACGATTTGATCGCGCATTTCATCCTGCATCCAGCGCCTAAGATTCCACAACAAGACGTCAGCATCGTCAGCACCGCAATTGGTATGAGGACTGTGGTCATCGGGGTGAACCACAGTTTCAGGTTAACGAAGTTCGCTATAACCGACACGATGGAACTCTTGGTCACAGTGTAGTTAACTTCGCGGAAGAAGCCCGTGTTCACCGCGCACCACACACATATCACGCACCCCACCACGCCGAATATAAAGAACAGCATATTTACAAAGCCTAAGCATGTACGCGGTAAGCCGACTGTGTGCATTTTTACTTGTTTACGAGTTATTTCAAAATTAATAAGAAATTAACAATAATTTGTGAATAAATAATGGAAGATGTCATTTGTCAAATGGCTTTTTTCAAGTGCAAATTGACGTTTTGATTGCCAAATATGAAACTATTTTCATGTTTTAAAAACATCAAAAGTCATGTTCATACCGGTATGAGATTTGCTTTGTCGTGTCGAGTCTGATTAACCACGCCTCAAGTGTAAGCAAGTCTGGAATATTCCGTAGCTGGTAAGATCCTGTGCCCCGCGTTTAGTCAGAGCTGCTTCCCCACACGTACACGTCACAAGTTCATAGCTACTTTTCGTTCATCTAGTGCTGTATAAATCACCTGTTTAACATTAGCGTTAGTGCGGCTGAAGCAAGTGAGCAAGTCTGGAACATTCCGCGGCTGGTGGGAGCTTGTGCCCAGTGTGAAGGAGTTGCTCCTGCACACGTACACATCACAAGGCTCGTAGCTAGACAGTTTGAACTCTTGTGCTGTACAACTCACCTGTTTAACATTAGCGTTAGTGCGGCTGAAGCAAGTGAGCAAGTCTGGAACATTCCGCGGCTGGTGGGAGCTTGTGCCCAGTGTGAAGGAGTTGCTCCTGCACACGTACACATCACAAGGCTCGTAGCTAGACAGTTTGAACTCTTGTGCTGTACAACTCACCTGTTTAACATTAGCGTTAGTGCGGCTGAAGCAAGTGAGCAAGTCTGGAACATTCCGTGGCTGGTGGGAGCCCGTGCCCAGTGTGTAGTTAGAGTTGCTCCCCCACACGTACACATCACAAGGCTCGTAGCCAGACAGTTTGCACATGTAGTGTTTGTCCAGCATTGCATGCTCCAGGGCCTTGTAATCGTCTTTATCCACAATATCTGTGTTAACACCTGGTGAAAAGGAGAAGACACATTACCTACTGACCATTTTTTTATGTCAATGGCAGGTTGACGCTTGACTATGATTAACTTATTCTAACATTGAGGAGATTATGGCATTTCGTTGGTGGTATAGATTGACCAGAATCTCATGAAAAATAGGGAAATGAAATTCCAAAATTAGCAACACTACGGCTGCCCTAGCGATAAACAAAGTAACTGACATTTTTGTGAAATTGACTTTTTGCATTAACAAAATTTTATGTCGAGTAGTTTTTTACCACAGTTTAATACTTATTTCAAATAACTTGAACCGTTTACTGAAATTTAAATTGCCCAAACAAAGTAACTGCACTCACTAACCCGGAATATAAATGCAAAAACCAAGTAAACAACAAGCACAACACAAAAACAAAGTAATTGGATGTTGATTACTTTGTTTTTGTATTTAAAATGCAGTTGCTTGATTTTTCGTTTCGTGAAACGATCCCAGGTAAGGTGTTCTGAATGTAATTACTTTGTTTATCACTAGGGCAGCCGAGTTAACCTAGTGTTGCTTACTACAAAATTTAATTTCCCTATTTTTCATGAGATTCTGGTCGATCTATAACAGTTAACATGCTTGTATAACAAAAAAATGTACCTACAATCTACAAATAAAAAATATAAATAAGGTAAAGATAAGAGTAATATTTTTAGTACAATATTTGTTGTTATCAACACAGCTGAATTTTAGCCTTTCACCTTGATTATGGATATAAAATGTAGCGTATAGTCTAAATGTGAACAGCGATGTGGATTTCCGAAACTAATAACGGCCACTGCTCGTCTCTTGTAGGATTTATTTTCACACACCGCGGTCTCGTGCCACTTGTATCTAGCAGCTCCCTGCGATTCGTCTGATGTAGTCGATCCACCTTGTGAGGACTGTAGAGTCTGCCAACACTCCGATTTCCAGTGAAAGATTGTCATTCCAGCATCATGGGACCCCAATATGGATAGATCTTTCGAACTATGTACCATGTCTATTGCCACATCAGCATAGCAACCCGTTGACCTATGTTGGTGATTATTGTTCTTCATCAGATCTCCTCATTTCTGTTTTTATAACAGATAAATTCAGAGTAGTTCTTTCCATCGCCCGCTTCTTGACTAACGTGACTAATACTCTTTAAAATACTATTCACAAATGATAATATAAAAGACTGAAAGTTAAACCGACTTCACCACACACTTAACAGTCCATATCTTACAAACTACTGAGCCGATTTTGATGAAACTTGCAATGTTCCATAAGTTGAATTAAATGTAAGCCAATAAAAAAAGAATGATTACAATCCTATTAATAGTTTCGGAGAAATCCGCGGACAAACATACATGCATTATACTTATGAAATTTTATACATATTTTTGTTTGGAAGCCCTCATAGATTAGAATATGTGAATATTTTGCATATTCCAATAATATAACATACATACTGTCGAATTGATTACCTCCTTTTTTGAAGTCGTGTAAAAAGAAGTAGATATTTACCAAGTTTCATTAGAGTTACAGCCGAATGGATCTGTCCGTAGAAGATGCTTCTATGCAACGGAGTGTATCCAGACTCGCGGTCGCGCGCGTTGATGAAAGCGTCAGACGAATGACGTACAAGCCATTCCATTAGACCATTCCTACCCCTTGATGCTGTCATGTGCAAAGCTGTGCGACCCTGTACATAAACACAAACACATTATAATTCATGCCCATACTAATATTATAAATGCGAAAGTAACTCTGTCTGTCTGTTACGCTTTCACGTCTAAACCGCTGAACCGATTTTGACGAAAGGTACAGAGAGACTAGGCCTTGGAGAAAGACTTTAATCCCAGAAAATTATAGAGCTCCCAATAGTATGGGAGGTAGCGCTACACTTGAGCAAGTCATTTTATACCAACTGAAAATCATAATAATAGTTTTCCCCTAATAGTTAACAAATCCGAACGTTCCGAACGTTCCGATAGTGGTGGAACTAAAGATATAGGATGAGAAAGTTATTGTATTTTTACGGAGTACCTTACGCCAAGGGCATATAAGGTTCATAATCGCTTGTTCGTGATCTTTTCTACGACATTCGATCAGAACAATAACGAAAGATCCCAAAGAAGCGGTGGGGAAGCGATTATGAACCTTATTCTCTTGACATAAAGTTCTCCGTAAAAATATAATGACTATTTCATGCCGTATCTTTTAGCTCCACCGTGGGTGCGACGACTGACTGATTGACTTGATTTCTGAACATTAAACAAATGTTTGAAATAAAATTCATTTGGTATAAAATCACTACAAACATTGCAGAGCTACTTCCCGGGCTACAATGGATTTTTGAAAAAACTTAACCCATGTGAACGAAGTTGCGGGCATCATCTAGTAATTTAATATTTTTGAAAACAGCAAACCTGAGCATGGAGCTCCTTTTGAAAAATACGTAAAAATAAGTTGCTAAAGCTATAATATCATTTAAAGCACTTCTTATCACCATACAGAGTTAGATGTATACATACGGAACAAATTACCCAAGGCATTATACATAGTGACATCAAGCTCAATCAATCAATTTAAAAATAAAGTTAAAAATAGATTAGACTACTACGAGTATATATCATATAGTACTCCAAGCACAGTTGGTATAGCTACATCATCACAAGGTTCTAGTGCATTATAAATTACTAGCGGTCCGCCCCGGCTTCGCCCGTGGTACATAATATATAGCCTATAGCACTCAGGGATCACGTACATATCCAACGATGACAGAATTTTTGAAATCAGTCCAGTAGTTCCTGAGATTAGCGTGTTCAAACAAACAAACTCTTCCGCTTTATTATATTAGTATAGAAGTATAGATAATAATATTATTATTCAAAAAACTTAATTATTTCATAATTATTCTCTCAAAAAATTTATGGATGTACATATTATGTCCTGACTTTCTTGGCTTTTCCTGGTTTTCTTAAGTCCATAGTATGCATTCAAACACAGGAATGTATCATATAAAAAATGCCCAAAAAAAGATAACCAAAATAAAGAAAATACCATGAAAGCTGACTATACTTTAACTGTTTCTGAATTACCACAAATTGGTCATTTTACATTCGCAGAGCTGCATCATGCATGCAACATAGTTATAAACTCAGACTTACCTCAAAATCGAACGCTTTTGCGAAATTTGCACAAGTAGACTTAATAAAACTTGCAAGAGACTCATCGCTGACAGACCTTTTAGTTATCGCACTAGTCAATGATTGTCCATGGAGCCGGGATTTACAACGCTTTGTGCAATCAACTTCAAGCAACTTACTCATTTTAGTTTTTTATTATAAATTCTGTGGTTGATTTTATAATTCAGATGAGTCAAACCTTTATCGCTATCAAAGATAGTCTATGAATGCAAATTTTTTTTCAATGATATTTGCTTAAGCAAAGGCTTAATGCTACACAATTCAATTCTTCTCAGTAGAATTGTTCTATTAAAATCCGAATTTTGTTCTTTGAATAATATGTGACATGGGCTTAGCCAGTTTTTGTTTTCTATTCTATATTCATCAAACAAAGGCTTGCAGTTTTAATGCCACTAAGCGACCCTCTTAAATCTTTGTTTCTTCGATGATTAAGTACTTAGAAATATATTTTTTCTACACAGGTACAGAATAGATATGGAATAAGTGGTGATTTAATTATTTTATGAGCAAATTATTAATTATTGTACTTGAGGTTGGCTACTGCCAGACCCCCTTAAGGGTCCCAATACTTTTTAAAACAGCATAATGGTAGTTGTGGCAATCTGTAATAAAAAATAAATATAAAAGCAAAATTAAGAATAAAAATAAACCAGCCAAGTGCGAGTCAGACTTGCACACAAAGGGTTCCGTACTCCTATAAAAATGGCAAAAAATCATGTTTTTTGTGTGGGAACCCCCTTAAGTATTTATCTTATTCTATTTTTTTAGTATTTGTTGTTATAGCGGCAACAGAAATACATCATCTATGAAAATTTCAACTGTCTAATTCTATAATCAAAATCAAAAAGTTAAAATTACAATTGTAACTGTTGCAATTATGACCTGACATCTGGCTTTTAATATTTAAAAGACTCAAACCAGAATCTATTTGCCTTCCAAGTAACTACATAGTTCAACAATATGAAACACTCAAATATTTGTCACAATATTGTGAAAAATTGTTTAAGTATGTTATTTTCATTTATTCAGCACATTGTAATTTATAATTCTCAAATTATATCAAATTACAACGTCCTTGACATTGCGTTGTTTTAAATTTAGATAGGTAAGCAAAGCAGGTATAAAAAAAATTAATAGATATAATTTACATACCTTTACATGAAAACAGCTGCACTACGTTTAACGGTGTAGGAGACCACTTTAAGCATCATATTTTACGTACGATGTATCAGAATTACACACATAAATTGTCTAAAATAAGAATTACTGTCACATATATAGTTTTTAAATGTTGAATCTAATTTATTAATGCTAAATGCTAAATCTGTAATCTTTAGACCATAGAGAAGGACTATCTTTAGACCAGTGTGACCACATTTAAATTGGTCAATCTACTTCTGTAGCTTAAAAAAACTACCGAAATATACCACAGTCTTGGTAAAAACTACCACAAATCTACCTCACTAATTTGATAAAATAGAGATGAAATAAAACTATATTTCATTACAGTCTGGCCAACGAAAGTAGAAAATCATAAAATGCCGATAATTTTAAATGGCAGCACCAATTTTATGTCAATCGTCAAACTTCTGATAACTGTCACTCATTACTGTCAGATGTGTGACTGTCAATTGTTATTATTATTTTACGTAGGCAAGTACCTACATACCTTAGGATGTTAGGTGTTCCAGAAATTACTTTGAAGTTTTTTTGGTGTTTAGCTGAATTTTCATGTTCCTTAAGAGACGCTATCCGTGGAAGAATATTGCAATTGCAGGCTTTACAAAAGGCGTTGTCTCCTTCCGATGATTTAGTCAACCACTTTGAAAATAAAGGGTTTTGCTCCCACTCCGTACGATATTGCCTTCTGCAGGGGCGTAGCTACCACCGTATCTGCCGTATCAATTACACGGGGCCCCCAAGCCACGGGGGCCCCCGATGTGCATCATTATTGTCCATAGAGGCAGAATCTTTAGAAAAACTAAAGTCATCATCAGCTATTAATTATCAAACCCCCCAAACAAATTTTTATACGGGGCCCCCGTCAAGGTACGCTACGCCACTGGCCTTCTGTATTTTCTTTTCATGGTGATAAATTAAATTACAAAACAAAGAAATCGCTCTCGATATGTGCTCTTCAGCTCATAATATTCGTAATCTCGTGTTAAGTCGTATATATAGGTACATCAAGTTAAAAGTTTACGTAGACGTGCCTACTTGCAAACGGGCAAGAAGATAAACGAAACAAGACTACTTAGTTATGGTCTGTTATGGACGGAGAAACCCCGCCCCGAAAATCTTACTAAACAGAAGGTTTCCATATACTTGATCCAAAATCTACCAAATCTACCGGGAAAAAAATCAAAAATGTGTAATTATACCATAATCTACCCAACAATTTTTAACTACCACAACAAGCCTTAAATCTACCAAAAAAGTAGAAATCTACCACATGTGGTCACGCTGCTTTAGACACTCAAGAAGTCAAGAAATCACCTTGCTGTGTCACCTTGACAGTTGTCAGTTGACAGAAAGCACCACAGATTACTTTAATACCATCCCATTGAGAAATTAATAAATCCTTACTAATTCCTTACTAATATTATTATATTATAAATGCGAAAGTAACTCTGTCTGTCTGTCTGTCTGTTACGCTTTCACGCTAAAACTACTGAACCGATTTAAATGAAATTTGGTGCACAAATACTCTAGAGCCTGAGAAAGGACATAGTCTACATTTTAATGCGAAAAAAGGGTTGTAAGGGGTTAAAAAAGGGGTTGAAATGTTGTATGGAAGTATCGTCATTTTTAAAGCTAAAAGCTTGGAATTTATTTTTTAGGCTGTTGATTAGATATAAATAAAAATGTCATTTAAAGTTTGTACTAATTTTACCCTCAAGGGGAGTTAAATAATAAAGGGAATAGGGGATGAAAGTTTGTATGGAAATATTTAAGATTTAAGTATGTGAATCTATCATATATATATATAAAATTCAAAGCCCTGACTTACTGACTGAGATATCAACTCAAATTCTACCCCTAACGGGGTTAAATAGGGAATGGAAGCTAATAATATTATGAAACTCCGTTATTTTTCAAGTTAGTTATGTGCATGAAAATTGGTATTTGGACTTTACGTTAAAAATAAAGAATTATGTCTTTCTGAATTTTTGTAAATTCTACCCCAAGTTAGTTAAATAGGGGATGAAGGTTTTTAAAAATATCCATCATTTTCACGATATTTTCAAGTTAAATCCATGAAAATTGGTACAACAGCTGTACGTTAAAGACTAAGAAACAATTTTTTTATGATTCTCAGATATTAAGTTTATCGCTACGGGGGTTAAATAAGAGATGGAAGTTTATAATATGAAATTTCGTCATTTTTGAAACTATTTCGCTAAAAATTGGTATTTGGGCTCTCGGTTAACAATAAAGAATTACGCATTTCTGAATATTCGCAAATTCTACTCATAAGTATATTAAATAGGGGATAAAGGTTCTTATGAGAGTCTATCATTTTCACGATATTTTTTAAATTAAGTATATCCATGAAAATTGAACTTACCTGTACAATTTTACATTCAAGACTAAGAAATATTTTTTTATGATTCTCGGAAATTCTACCCCCAAGGAGGGTTAAATAGGGGATGGAATTTTATAGCAAACTTTGTTATTTTTCAAGTTATATCCACAAAAATTGTTAGTTGAGCTTTAGGTTAAAAATAAACGATTATGTGTATCTGGATTTTAGTAAGTATGGAATGAAGGTTTGTCTAAGTGTCCATCATTTTTCACGTCAATTTTCAAAGATTAAAGATTAAGAAAGAAATTTCGGAAATGCCACCCCAAGGGACTTAGATAACGAATGAAGGTTTTTCATACAAACCTTCAGTGCGTTATATTTCAAGTTAGGTATATATCCATGAAAATCAGTATTTGGACTTTTGGTTAGAAAAAAGAGAAATATTTACGTGTTTCAGGAATTTCGGGAATTCCACCCCTAAGGGAGTTGGATAGAGGATAAGGATAAAAGTTTGTTTGAGATTTATATAAATTCACGCGGATGAAGTCGCGTGCAACTGCTAGTAGATATTATATTTTGTCTATGTCAATTATTGTTCGTTCAAAAACCTTTTGACGTTTATTTTTATCAAGTGTCAACCATGTGTCAACTGTCATCATACTGTCAACGTGATGATATCTGAACATAGAGAAAATAATAATAAATAGAGTTGGCATAACTACCTTAAAAACGTGCCAAAAATACACTCACACACGCACAATCCTGTAACATAAAATGGCGCGTGTTCATTGTGATGTCTCAAGTTGTGCGTGTGTGAGTGTTCATGTATACATTTTAGGGAGGCCATCTTAAGTCACGAGTGTGCTGCAAACTGTTTTATTATTATGTAAAAAATGTAATGTTGTCTCTTTCACACTTATGAAAATTTTGATAAGCTTGAGCTATTTTCCGATCCACTAATTTCTATAGGACATTATGCCAGCTCTATTTATTATTATTTTCTCTATGTATCTGAATATCTGTCACAGAGTACATTATATTATATACTTTATATATCTGTCAAGAAAGTTCATTCAAGTTGTTGGGGTGTTGGGTAATCACTAATCACTAATCGCATGAAAATATTTCCTTATATCCAAGAAAGAGGAACCAGCTATGTTACAAGCAATTAGCGCTGCGACTAGGCTGTCCAGGACAGGGCTGTCGAGGTTAGTGCAACTAACATCCAAACACTATACCCAAATAATAGCCAAGATCGAAGAATACTCAGCTCACTGTTTAGAAAAAGGCTCATGGCCTCATGCTGCCATCTAGGGTTGAAGTCGCGTTCCTAGTCAATCAGCCCACCAATCTTAACGTACATAGCTTTTTCATATTTTAAACCTGTAAATCTTTGACAGCTCAACAGCTGTTTAATGAGGGTGAACATAAATAAAACATAAATCCTTGTACAAAGTGAAGCTTCATATAATCGGATATACTTAAAGTAGTATAAATCCGGAATTTAGCGTTAAGACACCGTAGTTGCTGAAGTGCAATTTACCTAGTCTTTGGTTCTATTAAAACCTGATTACCTTTCTTCAAAATGGCTAAGAAAAAGAGACGACAGCTAGTTTAAGTACTAATCTTATTATTATTAATAGATGCCTATAACTTCATCTGCGTATATTCATCTTTCTTTAATAGCCTATCTCCATCTCAGGTATGCAAACCTCGGTGTGAAGATGGGTTTCAGTGGTTAATTTTTGATTAGAAAAGGCAACGTACAGATCGATGGCCACACAATTGCATTTATAATATTAGTATGTAGGTGTGGATGTAATTAAAATAATTTTATGTTTCCTATATTGAAAAGGCATGTGTATTGCATATAATTATATTTTATAGGTCACTAGCTTCTTTCTCGACATCTTCAAGATTGGCAGCTGAAGATCCCGCAAGTCGTAAAGAAGCTCCAATTATTGACAATGAGACTGTTTTTGCCACACCTGACGAAGCTAAGGAAAAAATGAACCAAGTTGTAGCCATAACTGTTCCTACAAAGGTTAGTTATATTTTAAACTACTGACATCTTTTTCTTTCCTATGTAATAGGAAAAGGGTCAGAGAAACTTATTTTAGTTAAATCCTTATAATTTTATTAGCCACTCTTCAGTACTGTTTTTAAGGTAGAAAAAATATTTTTAGTTGCAGAAGGTCTTGGGTTCGATTCCCAGTGCAGCGGTAATTTATAATTTCTATATTGATTTAGTGTGGTGTGAGGCTTCGTTGGTGGATAGTTACCACCATACCATGCCACCAAGCAATTTAGCATTTGGATACAATGCTGAGTAGAAACCAATCAGCGGTATGGGTTTTTTAAAAATTGTCATAGCCTTTCTAGGTTAGCTTGCTTCCATCTAAGAATGCATCTTCACTTACCATCAGGTGAGACTACAGTCAAGGGCTAACTTTTAGATGAAAGAAAGATATTAAATTTGCTATCAATTGAGGCTTTAAATTTGCAGGTTTGAGGTTTGCAATGAAGTATTAAACCATTTCCCTAAACATTTTAAGTAAGTATGTATGTACATAATACATATAATAACCTTACCTATTAAATTTTCTTTATAGGTTGACCTGTCACCAATAACCGGAGTACCAGAAGAACATGTGAAGTATCGCCGAGTTCGCATCTACCAACCACCGAAAAACGCAATGCAAAGCGGCACCAACAACATTCACCATTGGGAAATGGAGTTTGACACACGCCAACGTTGGGAGAACCCACTGATGGGCTGGACCTCCACGGGAGACCCACTGTCCAACATGAAAGTACAGTTCACATCTCCCGAAGAAGCCATAGAACATTGCGAAAAGAACGGTTGGATCTGGTTCTTGGATGTGCCGAAAATTGAAAAGGATTTAAAACCAAAGAGCTACGGCGTCAACTTCGCATGGAACCGTCGCACCCGAGTGTCCACCAAATGAATTTGGTATGGTGTTTATCCTTTCTTCGTGTAGAAATTATTTATATAAATTTTTATGTAAATATTATAAGTTTCAATAGCTTAAATTGATTACATATTAATATTTATGTATTTGTTTTAATTTTTGATGTCAGTAAACAGCATTAGAGATATTATGCTCTTTTGTTTTAATTTCACTGATCTCTTGGCATCATATTCCTCATTGACGAGGGTTGTGACCCCTTTCCATTTTTTACTTAATAGAAGGGGTATTCTTACGAATCAACAAAGATTGCAGGATTTTGATTCTTATAGTGATAACAATTATTATTATTACAAGATGTTAATGATAGTGACCAGGACCGATGGCTTAACATGCTCTCCGAGGCATGAAGGAAAGAAAAGCGCCTAATTGAATATTCTAAACCTAGCCACCAATACAGATACACTCTTCAGACAATGTTGCTTAACTAGCGCAATCAATTTCAATATGCACATAAATTCTCTCACTCGTACCTATATTATTTTTCTGTATGTGTGTTTGTCACCTAACTCCTCATTAACGGCTGGACCGATTTGGATGAAATTTTGTGTGTATATTTCAATGGGTTCATGAATGGTTTCAAAACACAATTGCTACAGTATTTATTGCTGGGTATAGGTACAGGTAACCTACCGGGTGGCGCTGATGTCGGTATTTCACCGGGCAGGACGACATCTGCCGGGGCCGCCAGTATATCTATTCTATACATATAATAAAATCGTAGAATTGCTGTATCTGTACATTGAAGATTTTTGCAAAATAATAACTGGGGGGTGTTAGGGATAAGTAATAGAACGTAAAAAAGCTATTTTTGTCTGTTTGTTTGTCTGTTTATCTGTTTGTCTGTATGTTTGTGCGCGCGTCACGTAAAAACTACTGAATGGATTGAAATGAAACTCGGCATGATTTAAGTTCATACTATGGAGTAACATATAGGATACTTTTTATCCCAAAATTCAGCATGGTTCCCTTGGTAGAGGGGATGAAAGTCAAAATGTGTACTTAGCTGCAATTCGTTAACGGGTGGTCTGATTTCATTAATTCTTTTTTTGTTAGAAAGGAAATACTTTAAAGATTACAGGCTTATCTCTGAAAGGCTGGACCGATTTTGATGGGACTTTAAATGGCGGATGTTTACATTTTGATCTACCTAAACATCCGCCAGTTTTAACAGCTCAAAGGAGCTTAGGAAAAACAAAATGATTCTCACAGGATTTTTCAAAACCAATATCCACGCGAACGAAGTCTCGGGTGTCCGCTTGTAATATCATCATCATCATCATTATCAACCCATTACCGGCTCACTGCAGAGCACGGGTCTCCTCTCAGAGTGAGAAGGGTTTTGGCCATAGTCTAACCACGCCAAGCGGCCAAGCGGCCAAGCGGATTGGCAGACTTCACACACCTTTGAGAACGTTATGGAGAACTCTCAGGCATGCAGGTTTCCTCACGATGTTTTCCTTCACCGTTAAAGCAAGTGATATTTAAATACTTAAAACGCACATAACTCCGAAAAGTTAGAGGTGCGTGCCCGGGATCGAACCCACGACCTCCGATTAGAAGTCGGTCGTCCTAACCACTAGGCTATCACAGCTTTTTGCTTGTAATATAATAAAATCTTATTATACACAATTATACACTATACACATGGTCCAAAAATGCATTATGTTACAACAGTTCTTTCTGGTGTGCTATATGTGTTTGACACAAATGTTACTGTTGATATTGGTTGTACATTTTGTCATTTGTGTAGTGTATAACTAAATTAATTTTCCACTGATATATTAATAAAATATACTTCAATTCCAGGCATTCTGGAATTATTGTATTTACAAAAGTAACTTACATTAATTATTAAGAGGGCTAAAACTACTTGAGCTCTTTTAGTAGGATTACAAATAAAAATACAAATATTCAATATTTTTTTAATCATAGTTTTCAACATGGTTAATTTATTATTTTGTACCTCGGAAGAAAATCATATTTCGCAGGTCTCGCTTAAAACTTTTTATTTACATATAATACAGTTTAAATAATGTATGATACATAAGTCCAACACTGCTCAACATAATATTCTTTTCTATAGACGAAACTTGGATTGCAGATGAATAAGTAAAAAATATCAAAACTACACTTTTAAATACCACATTCCTATTTAGCGAGAAAAAAAATTATTAATATTACCATACCCATTTTAGACCATTCCAACAACCCATTCCATTTTGAACTTGTCTGTGACATAAGCTTATAGGTATTTTCGAAAGCTAAAATTTTATATAGTTTTGATATGAGTTTATGTTTTCTGCAGTCCACGTTTTGTCTACGGTTTTTATAATAATGCATTCGTCTAGCTACCGTATTTTAAATGTACATCGTACATTCGTCACGACTTTTAAAAGTAATTTCTAACACTTCTTACTACGTAAAATTATGAAAAATTATTGCATTTCTCTCTTTATCTACTTATTTACATATAGTAATAATAATAGAACGGTATTCGTGAAACATGTCTATTCTATTTTATTTCGATATATAGGTATAACGTCGTTTTTATTAAAATTTTAAATTTCCGGTTTTAAAATTGGGATTTAATGCTAGGTAAGTATATTTAAAGGGTTATTAAGCAGTAGTGTAAATCTTGTAAAAGCGCGGTGGTACAAATATTATTTAGTCGTTAAAGTGTAAGGGTCGAAAATCTAAAAATCACTTTTAAATAGGTTTCGAAAATTCCTATTTTTTTTTTAATTAATTGAACTCGTTAAGATAGACGACACTTCTACGAACGAAGATACACAAAATGCCAGTGTCAATAATTTTATTTGTTTTCGAGGTAGGTACAAAGTGTAATTACCTACCGCTGGCAAAAGTTGTCCAGTAATCTGTATTTATAGTTATCAATTGCTACCATAAGACCAACCGCGTGGGTCCAGGTGTATGTAGTTTTAGTTTGTATCTAGACCATGTATTGTCTATTTTTCCTTAGCCTGACATAAAAGATAAACAAATCGTAGAAAAGTTTTTCAAATCAAATCAAATAAACTTTATTCAAAATTGGTACACTACACTTTTTGAACGTCAATTTAGGTACAGGCAATGGTGATAATTATTTACGGAAACTTAAAACTAAAACTACGAGGGTTCCAAACGCGCCCTGGTCTGAGAAGAGCCCACAACAAACTCAGCCGGGTTTATTTTTTTTTTTATTATCACCATCTTACAATATGGTATAATAGCCATAAAAATGATTTGAACTGTTGGCTTTTAGAGCAATCTATGTCCATGGATATCGTGGATTTCTTACGGCGCGGCGCTTATTCATTCTAAAGGGCTGAGTGGTTTCATTGTAAGTTCAGGATAAGAACGTCCTATGCGCCAGGAATAATTTTACTAGCGCGTCGTTTACGCATTTTCGCGAGAGGTGACATCTTTAAATTTTAATTTGGCTAAGGAAAAATAGACTGTGTATTTAGTTTTAATATTAGTTGTAGATGAAAATACTACAAGAAAAAAATTACTCATATTGCGATAGTATTATATCTAGGTACTTGTTGAGCTTTTATTAAGCAAATGATCGAAGGCAAGTCGTTATTAAAATTTAAAAACATACGACTAGGTATAATGACTTGGTCCTTGCTACGATTAAATTACCTATTTGGAAATTATTATGATCACGGAAGATAACGTAAGTAAGTACCTACCTACGGAATAACTAATAATTAACATTTAATTTAATTCGGTGGAATTCTAACAGTTGTTGTGAGTTATTTGTATGAAAAACAGGGTTACCACCTGAAGTTCGATTTTATCCCAAACTATTTTAAATCCCTGTTAACTTAAAAAAAGCCCTAAGCCGCGTAGCGTTAATAGTCGTTTTGCGCTAAAATATCGCAAATATACCTAATCGCAAAGAGGGGAAAGAGAGGAAACTAACAGCAATACAAAACAAAAGAAGAACATTGAACATTCAAAAATGGAAGTCGAATAACATGATCAACAGGCATTTGTCATATCTACATGCGTAGACAAGCGAACTACATGCGAACACAAGTTTCAAATTTATTGTCTGTTTTGTGGGAATTGTTTTGTGTTATCTCTGGTAGTCAGAATTCCACGGAATTAAAAATCAGACTTTAGTAAGAGAGTTACTTAGTAAGAGAGAGACTTTAGTTAGAGAGATTTTTGAACATAGAACTCATATCACGTGCAGTAAATTCAATAGTCTTATACATATAATAAAATCGTAGACTTGCCGTATCTGTACATTAAAGATTTTTGCAAAATAATAACTGGGGGATGTTAGGAATGAGTAATAGAACGTAAAAAAGCTATTTTTGAAATTTTTGTCTGTTTGTACTACGGAGTAACATATAGGATACTTTTTATCCCGAAATTCAGCACGGTTCCCCTGGAAAAGGGGATGAAACTCAAAATGTGTAGTTAGCTGTAATTCATTAACGCGTGGTCCGATTTCATTAATTCTTTTTTGTTAGAAAGGAGATACTTTAAAGATAAAGGCTAATCTTTGAAAGGCTGGATCGATTTTGATGGGACTTTCACTGGCGGATGTTTACATTTTGATCTACCTAAACATCCGCCAGTGAACTTTTAACAGTTTTTAGCAAGTTATGAGCTCAAAGGAGCTTAGGAAAAACAAAATGATTCCCACGGGATTATTAAAAACAAATATCCACGCGAACGAAGTCGCGGGTATCCGCCTAACCTATAACCTAATATTGACATTTACCTAGTTATTTGTTTTATTATTTGCATGTACATATTATTTATTACCTATTAAAAAAACTCAATTTATGCAAACGTTTTAAGGAGCTTATTAATTTTTCACGCCACACTTTTACTTACAGCCATCTTGTATTGTTTCTTTAAAAAAATCTGTTTATGTTCAAATTATAACGTTGCAAAATAAAACCGGTTAGGTATGTAGGTACCTACTGTATCCTCAGCTAAAAATCTATACATCTATACATATAATAAAATCGTAGAATTGCCGTATCTGTACATTGAAGATTTTTGCAAAATAATAACTGGGGAATGTTAGGGATAAGTAATAGAACGTAAAAAAGCTATTTTTGAAATTTTTGTCTGTTTGTCGGTTTGTCTGTTTGTCTGTTTATCTGTTTGTCTGTTTGTCTGTATGTTTGTGCGCGCATCACGTAAAAACTACTGAATGGATTGAAATGAAACTCGGCATGATTTAAGTTCATACTGTGGAGTAACATATAGGATACTTTTTATCCCGAAATTCAGCACGGTTCCCTTGGGAGAGGGGATGAAAGTCAAAATGTGTACTTAGCTGTAATTCGTTAACGGGTGGTCCGATTTCATTCATTCTTTTTTTGTTAGAAAGGAAATACCTTAAAGATTATCGGGTAATCTTTGAAAGGCTGTATCGATTTTGATTGGACTTTCAGTGGCGGATGTTTACATTTTTGTCTACCTAAACATCCACCAGTGAACTTTTAACACTTTTTAGCAAGGTATGAGCTCGAAAGAGCTTAAGAAAAACAAAAAGTTCCCACGGGATTTTTAAAAACCGATATCCACGCGAACGAAGTCGCGGGTATCCGCTCGTTATAAATATGCACACAGCCATTTGACACTCTATCATGTTTTATATTAGGTAATTATTTCCCGCGTTTTTTGGCTCAAGCAACTACGCAGATTCTGAGCGTTTCTAAAGTCAAGCCTGTCTCCAGTCTCACTTCGCTGTGCTGCGTAATGTGATGATCAAAGATCGGAATAAGTAGTGCAATTTGAGGTGAACGACCTGAAACATTACACAGTACACAGATACGACCAGTAGTGAAACTACCTACAAACGTTCGAAACGGCTCACTCACACAAACATGCGCATCGACGAGACCAATAATTAGTGGCAGTTGCTACTGACATCCACGCGAAATCCCGGTAGGGGTCTCGTCAATGCGCATGTTTGTGTGAGTGAGCCGTTTCGAACGTTTGTGGGTAGTTTCAGTACTGGTTGTAATCTGTTTACTGTGAACATTATCATTAGTATGGATATTACTATGAAGAATAGTATGGATTTCTGTCTTTCGCGATTTTGATGCCTCATATTATAATGTTCAGTATCGAAGAGATTTCTCTTTTTCATGTTGTTGTACTTATAAAAACTGAGTAAGGAAACCAAGGAAAAGTAAGGGATAATATTTAAAAAATTATGAATTGGCATACCTACCCACATTATGATATGACAAATTGCACCGTCAATTCCGATCATTGGTGATGATATACAAAATTACGCAATAGAAGGAGAGGTAAAGGGATGTTTTATAGGTGAATATATGAGTATAAAGATTAAGGCACTCATCGATGTGCGAGCGTAACTGCACTGTCGTTTTTTATTTAAATGTATGTATGTACCTTCTGTCTTCTTCAATGTATGAGCCTTCTGTACCAATTTATTCTGTGATAAAATGAAAATTCAACAATAACATCTTTTCGACCAACACAATAAGTATAGTCCGTTTCAATAGAGTTGAGCTAAAATGTAAACCAACACACATTTTTGCTAAAAAACTACAGAATGGATTGAAACGAAACTTGGCACGATTTAAGTTCACACTACAAACTTAAATCCTGCCAAGTTTCATTTCAATCCATTCTGTAGTTTTTTAGCAAAAAGGTATGTTAGTTTACATTTTAGCTCAACTCTATTGAAACGGACAATACAAACCGTTATTTAGTGTGATGAAATAAAGTGACAGCTCACGAGAATTTAGTTGAATATAATTTACTGTTGATATCAGAAAATAAAGTCAAACAATTATATTATTGAACGGGTATATGTACATGCTAAACCATAAATAAATACAGGATGGACTTAAAGCTCATCCAAACTTATAATAACAAAGCCAATAACGAGAAGAATCACAAATGGCGGGGTTTGAAAAGGCAGCCAGCTTCTTTCCTATTTTAAACTAGCACTTTACTAACATAAAATAAAATTTAAATTTATCTAATAACCGTCTCAGTTCTTCCTGTACTTGTCAAATTGCCTTAATTAAATGCTCAAAGCAGTACACAACCTATGAATTAACATCATCTTGCCCTTGAGGCTTCAACTTAAAACTTAGGGATTAAACTAGATAGGTATGTACATACATAGGTACTGTGTAGAAAGTGATTATGCGGTGAGCGGGATATAGAAAAAATCATTAATCAACCAATGAGAATAGGTTCAGTTTATAAAACCTATCGTTACACAGCGAAGCAAAATGAACAGTTCTCCTTGGTCGATTTTTTCTAGCTCACAGTTCACTATTCGCACATCTGTGGAGGCCTACCACCGTAGTTTGACAGTTACAGTGGGATCTTCGCAATCCTCTCAATCGCAAACCTCTATGTATGTATACACGCCTCTAAATGGCGGACATTCTCTCCTCTATTGGCTGGTTATATACTGTTGTACATACCTACGTATGTATATAAATACACTGTTGTAGCATGAGTAAGTACGATAAATTCAACCGAGCAGAGGTGGTTGCGATCGTCACAATGTAGCTATCAAACTGGTATGAGGCCTAGTGACAGCTACATTACAACTTCGTGTGGCGTTAAAAAACACTTCCAACCTAGTAGACCAAGATCCCAGTGCGATCTGACATAACTTATTTTCGGAAAGATGAAACCTTAGGCTCTCAGTAGTGTCTCATTCGCTTTTAATAACTGCGTAATTTTAGAGTTCTTAACTGGGGTACTTATGGAGATATCAAGTGTGAACGGTAACTAAAAATAAGAGTAACTTAACTTACTTGCACATGGCTGATTTTTATATATATATTGTAAAATATCACTCCGAACCACTACCAACAGTATCAGACACTTTCCATGGGCCAGAACTTTTATCAGACGCTTTAAAGCTCCACAAAAATTAAACGTAAAGTAGCGCTCAAACGGGTGAACCGATTTGAATGCGGTTTTTTTAAAGGTAAATTAGTCGAGAGTGTTCTTAGCTATGTTTGATGAAAATCGATCCAAGATGGCCGCCGCTACAATATGGCAGATTACATATTTTTACACAAATCCCTCAATATGGGTATCAAATGAAAGGGCTTAACTAGTAAAATAGCACTATGAAAATCCGAAATGGCCGCCGCCACAAAATGGCAAATGTCGGGGGTTTTTAAATTTTTAATTTATACTTGATAAATATGTAACTAAGACAACTATCATAAAGTTATATTTCATCAGTCAGACAAATTGTAATGACCAAACATCCACTAATCACAAAAATTATTCAACCGTGAGTATAAGCGCGAGAGCCTTTCACACTTGATATCTCCATAAGTACCCCAGTTACGAACTCCACAATTACGCAGTTATTCAAAGCAAATGAGACACTACTGAGAGCCTCAGATCATATGTCAGATCGCACTGGGATCTTGGTCTATAGCTTGAAATGAAAGATATAACGCTGTTACATAATTGCTTTGTCCCTCTGTCAAACTCGCTGTATTACTTGCCCGGAAAAAATGCACATGTTAATTGCTTCTTTATAAAAAAGAGATGTTTGATTGAGCGCACATTGATCTCTTGATAACAATATTACGTATTAATAAAAATATAACTAAGTATGATCTATGCTAAATTATACAAAAAAAAAATCGAATTACCTTGATACACTTACCACATTAGCCTATAATGAATATTGTCGGGCGAATTAGTACCTACTAAGATTATGTGGATACTATAATTATTATCTACCAATTCTGCAGAATTCAAAACTGTAACTAAAATGACAGGACTACAATTTAAAGAACAATTAGACGCAATTAAAAAAGTTATTTTGTATAAAACAAACTTGGTTATGCCTAGTTTTTTTTTTCTAATTTGCAGCCAAGGTATACAATTTTATTTATTTATAAAGCTGCCTCTGGATATATATTATAAAATTACGAAACGAAAAACTAAGAGATAAAAGTAATATACGAGAGAGGTAAGCAGAATAACGCCATTGTGGTCTACCGCGCAAAAATAAAACGTCTTCTATCAACGAAAACGACGTAAATCGGACCTTTGATTGAGTTTTCATAACTATATTTAGTTTGGATCTGTAATATTATACGTATAGTATATATATAAAAGCGCTTTTGAGAACTGATGAACGTGAAATAAACCTGCACTTTCTTGAGGTTTTCTGGACTTGAGTAGGTCCGATGAAAATTTTATTAGGGTAGGGTAATTACTAGCCAAATTTTTATTTTTGCATCCATTGATAATTCAACTGAAAAAGTTAACTTTAATTGCAATAATTCTTAATGGTTGTTTAAAAAGCCGTCCCTTAAAAGTAGACGCTTAGTCTGCGTAGCTTTCTTATAACAGGCCCCGACTTCATATCAGTCGCTGGCTTACACATAATAACGCTATTTACAATAACAAAGTAATATACAATCGCTCAACTCTACTCCGTACTTAAATATCTATAATAAAAACCATCTAACGAATCGGCGTTTACTAATCAAGCGTAATGTTAAAAAACGGTTTCTGTCATTATTCAAAACGTGATGAGTAATTTAACGCTATTTCATTTAACTTTTATTGCGCATGGAAGTTTCCGGTTATTTTTATATAATAATAATTATACATAGGTACTTTATTTTTTATTTTTACTAAAGGAATTGATATTTTCGGTTTTTTTTTTTCATTTATATTCTTTATTATATTATAACAATACTTATCGACGACGTCTACATTTAAACCGGTTTAAAATCACAATTACGACCTAACCGTTTTAATATCACTGTTACCCGTGCGTGAACACAATTTTCGATCTTTAAAACTTTTGACACTCTGCACCTCTGTCTTTATGTCAGCCTGGTACTTATGTGCTAAATACTATTGGTTTATCGGAGCCCCCGGGGGCTCTTCGATCGTGGATCAGCTGGGTTGCTCGTCGCTCTCGCGGTGTACGAGTACTCGGACGACGGTGGGGGGTGCTGCGGGTGGGGGGGCGGTGTCGGGGGATGCTTCGGTGACAAGGATGCTCACAGCGCTGCTCGCGTGCGGGGAGGGCGTGCTGGCTCGAGCGGGGGGAGTCGGACGTCTCGCAGAACTTCTGCGGGAGCTCAGACGAAGTGAACCTGTAATGACAACATACTTAATTTATGACTGGGAACAGTGGCGTAGCGTGGACTAATATAGACGTGGGCCAATTCGCATCACCGAGGCTCCTTTTCTTTCGTTCCCAAGATATACCCAATAGATCTATCATTAGTCACCTGTGGCCCATAGGTGACGCGAGGCCCTTGCGACGCTACGCCAATGACTGGGAACTTTCACGAGCATAAATAGAAAATTAAAACTGAGAAAACATTTTTTTTTATCTGAAAGTAAATATCGAAATATATTTAGGTATAGAATGTCGAGTGGTAATATTATGAAGGATACAAGCAGAAGATTAAGACGAAGGAAATAGTAGTTAAAAAGAGAATGTCTCTTTTGTAAGATTCTCATCAACATGCATGGCCGTTACTTTACAATATTATTAAATAGATAGAAAATAGATAAATTGTAACACATGCATTAATTAAAGCAGCGAGTCAGGCTTGGCTTGTTCAAAGTAAGCAAAGTTGTTTTTAAGACTGAAAATGGGTTATTGATATTAAAAGTAAAAACAAAGCGTTGCGTAAATTGCGTGATTCATATCAAAATAGAAATACATTAAGAGAAGCGCTTCCGGGAACGCCCCACTCAAAAACGAAGTTTTTTTAATATTCACCAATTATTATTAATCAATCAATATTTGAATCCGTGATTAGTTTCTAGAGATTGTCGAAATACGATCACAAACAGATTTGTTGCAGCGACTTGCAATCGTTTGCACTCATCTTAACAACAAGCAGATAGGTAGTTTGCCGTTAAGTTTTTTTAAAATACTTAGTAAGTGCTTTCCAATGATAATCACTGAGACATCAGGAATTTTATGACTATTGAATTTTGAAGAATGCCCATGAATTTCTAACTGCCTAACAGAAGAAAGACACAAAAAGCATAACATTACATATGAACCTGCTCGTTTCGGGCCGGCGTCCTCGTCTACCGCGTCCTGATGCCTCAAGAACAGTGGCAAACCGTACGCGGATCTTCTACGAGGCGGAGCCGTTTCCGACCCACTCGGCTGGAGGATGTGAAGTTTTAGTTAAATACGATGAAGGGGTTCAGAAAACCAGAGCACAGATTAAAGAGAACTAGTTTCTTTTATATTCTTTGACCAAGGTACACAAGTGCTGTACACAGATGCGGCTTATCTGGTGAAAATATTGGCTGTCACTGAAGAGGATGTAATAAGTTGTCTGGATTAGACTGAAGTCTGATCCACTGATCTTTATTAATACGAGTACGCTGGACTGGCAATTGACTGAAGCAATTTGATTATCGCCATTTTGGTGCTGATTGCTAAATTGGAGAGTGAAAGTACCCGGAAATGTCGAGTTCAATTCCCAGTAGGCACGAGTTCGTATCTTAGGTGCGGCGCTTTGAAACAGCACAAGAATCGGCTCATGTATGGTCATGTATGGCCTGTCCAGTGCACTTGTACCTCGGCATTAATATTCTGTCTGAACCTCTTATCGTGTGTGAAAGTGAAATGCATAATTCGCTGATAGAAATGGTTAATAATATGATCATTAACAGCTTAAAAATAATGCTGAGTTAGTGTCCATCGCCCATGAATTTGAACAAAAACGTAGAGTAAGCCGATTGTAAATTTATGAAATAAACGTTGCTCGGGCAATGTGTACCATAATGCTGTTCAATACTACAACAATTTACTTCATGACTGAAATCTACCAGCAATTGGTGAGAACATGAAATTTTTACTCAATTACCTAACTACCTACTCATTAATTAATATTCAAACGGTATTTTAATAATTGATATTTTACCTGATCACCGGGTGCAGTTCCCGGTAATAATAGAAGTGGCAGATTGAGCCAAGCCCCCCCTATATCGCTCAAGTCGGAAGCCTCAGACGCTCTTGAGGATTTTCTGCTGGACGCATGGGATCCCCTTCGGACGTGAAGCAACGCGCTGAGTTTACCGCCCCAACCCTGGCCTGGTGACCACTTGGTACTTTCTTCTTCTTGTGAGGGACTTCGATTTTTCCTCCTATTAAAAAGATAAGATATAATATTTTTTATTAATAATTCTTATTAGTTTAAGCAGAAACTTTTTGACCTTTTTTTTCGTAGTATCTCAATACAAAACTATATTACCAAAATGTATTTGATGTATCTTACTTTACGTATTCTCTCCACGACCGTTGTATTGTTCGTGCCGCCTTGTCTTCTCTCTTCCATATCCTAGTTGAAGAAACTATCTCTAATTCTTTTCTTGTCGGAAACTGCTTCTTAAATTTAATATCCATTTGTTCTTGGAGTTGCCTGAATGTATCCGTTTCCTCCACATGACCTAGTACATGCTTAACAAGTGCATGTAGGATGTCCAAACAATGGATCTTATTGCCTCTAGCAATAGGCAAGTTAAAGCTGACGAGAGCTACTGTATTTGGCTTAGATATGCCTAATGGAGGATCTAAAGAAGCTATGAAATCTGATAGTTGAGCAAAACTTATGAACTGAGTAGCGTGGGGATCGTACCTGAAAAACCAAAATTATAGAATTGGCTAAAGAAATATGACTTAAATTTATTCAATTTGAAAGAATATAGGTATAATAAAACTTTTAAAGCTAAAAGTATTTTAATACAGGCCACGAGGGCAGTTAATTCATTATGTTGACTTGACATGAAAGTGAACTTACTTCGACCAACGAATGTAGAACATTTCCAAATCATCTTCTACGATACCAATCTCTTCTTCTTGATGGGCTTGATTGAAATTTTCGAGGATGATAGCAATGTACATGTTGATAACGATCATATAACTAATTATTATGAAAGAAGTGAAATATGTTATTGCTAATAATGGACTCCCACAGTTTCCATTAGAGTGGCCATGATCGCCTAACTCGCAATCAGGGGGCTGGATCATTAAAGATTCTAAGACATCGTTCCAGCCTGCTGACGTCATAAGGCTATAAAAGGAAGGTATTTTACTATTATTATTTGTATGACCACAAAATAAGGATAGAGATAGAAATAAAGAACAAGAGACCATAAATGGTTATTTTAGCCACGTACTAAAATGATGAATATTTAAATAAGTTGACAGAAATTAAATAATTGTAACTAAGCCAGTTGAAAATTCGGGAATAAAATACCTCGTTTTTGAAACATCATAATTATTAACTTGTGAGGGAATTAAAAGGGTCTTACCGAAAAAGCAGTTGCATACTTCTACCAAAAGTCTGAAAATTGACAATGTCATCAAGAGCGCCCTGCTCCTTAACGTGACCAAATACGGACATGCCGATGATCGCGTAGATAAAGGTAATCAGGGCTAGCAAGGCACCGATGTTGAACAGAGCTGGTAAGGATACCACCAACGCAAACAACAGTTTTCTTATGCCTTTAGCGGCCTGCAAGAAAATACAAACATTTATTAATATACAAATGTGTAAATCAATAACAAAACAGGGAAAGTACTTTGGTTACTCACTTTAATCAGTCTTAAAATTCTCCCTATGCGAAAAACTCTGACCACTCTTAGAAGTGTTGGGGATATCGGTAAATCTATCATAATATCCTCCATAAGAATGCCTAAGATTGAAGCTAAAACTAGCAAAAAATCAAAAACGTTCCACGGAACTGTGAAATAATGGTAACGTAGACCGACTATCTTAACTATTGCCTCTGAAAAGAAAAGAAAACATTATCGACATAGAATTTCACAAAATCGGAAATCAGACATGCAATTTATATTTACAATTTCTTACCTAAGCCAAAAACTGTAGTAAAAAACGCGTTACTAACTTCTAATACGAAGAAAACTGAATGAGGTTGGTCGTAATGCTCTATACCCATTGTAAGCATATTTAGAAATATTAGAACAAATATAGCTATTTCGAATCTTCGAGAATTAGATAAGTCATAAAACATCGCTAGAAATTGATTTCTTGGCCTCTTTATTACTTTCTGGGGTTTTTTTCTACCTAATTTCTTCATAGCAGTGTAATAATGTTTTTGGCTTTCCGTTAGAAACATTTCGAGTACACCGCCTTCATACTGAAAATTAAAATAGACGTTAGTTTTATAATAAAATTTAACATAAACACATTGTAATATCAATACATTTCTAGGTACTTACTTTTTTCTTGAGCATATTAAAATTATCTATAATTACTCCTATAAATAGATTTAATGTGAAAAACGATCCGCACACAATAAAAATAACGAAATAAATGTATGCGTAAAGATTGGCCTCCCTCGATGGCTGTAAATCTACGCCTCGCGCATCCACAGCATCAGCCATTACTTCCATCCATCCCTCAAAAGTGGCTACTTGAAATAGAGCTAAATAGGCTATACCGACGTGGTCGAAGGATATTTTAGAGTTTATCCAAGAAAAATTATTGTAGTAGCACTCCCATTTATCATTAACTACCTGGAACGAAAACAAACTTTACTCAAGGATAAAAGATTCTTTCAAAATCATGTAATATCTAGAGTTGGACTTACATCTAATGGTACTAAATCACCTTCCTCGTCCACACACTTAAAAAATTTCCCCCCAAAAAATTGTACTCCCATAATGGAAAATATTAACCAAAAAACTAGACATACTAATAATACGTTGAATATACTAGGTATTGCATACATCAATGCATTTACAACTATTCGCATTCCTTGCCATCGCGAAATTGCTCTTAGAGGTCTTAGTGCCCGCAATGTCCTTAGCGACCTCAACACTTTTAAATTTTCATTTTCTTCTATTAACAAACTAAATACTGATACCTGAAAATATTTTCATGATTAGAGTTTAAAGTATTTAAAAAAAATGTGTATATCAACTTAATATTAATTTTTACTTACGAAAACTATAGTAAAATCCAACAACGTCCAGAAACTGGTAAAATATCTGTAGAATCCCAACGCTATCCATTTGAAAAACATTTCTATAACGAAGATCATACAAAAACTGAGATTTGTCCAATAGAGTATCTTTTTGAGTGGCTTATTTTTTTCTAAATGTATATCCTCAAAACACAGAGTGATACTCGATGCGAAGATGAGAACTAAAACGAACCACTCAAACGCCGGTGTATCAACATAACGAAGAATATAAGTCCGGATCAGCATCCATCTTTGACCTAATTTTGTTTGAATACAAGCATCCCAGCAAGTACATCTGTAATGAAAAGAGATGGTATAAGTGAAATATACTTTAAGTTAACATTGTATTTGGTTAGCATACATACTGTTTGTAACATTGCTTGGGGAAACAGTTTTCAGGTTCTTTCGGCTCCTTACTTTTTCCGAAACCGGGAAATTTTCCCATTGGATCAGAATATTGGCCTTTAGAGTTTTTTCTTCCGCCCACAGTTAATTCATCTACATATGAGACTAGTGTTTGCCAGGGATGTTTCATATCCTGGTCATCAGGTCGCTTCGCCAATTCTCTACTTAGATGTTTTGGCATCGCTACTCCTCCTATTCCCACTCCGATACCTATTCCTTGTCGTCTAAATTTTTCTGGTGTCGTTTTAGTAGATATTTGTGCCATCTCGTACTGCTCGTATTCATCTGGAAAAATTAAAATTTATGTTAAATTTACATTAACATACCCATACGTATGTATTTACTACTTAAATTATACTACTTGCCTCTCGAGTCCGAAGGTTGTGTATGATATCCCGATGACATTTGATTCAGCAGCTTTTGCACTGCAATTTGGTCAGTGGACGTAGTTTCATCTAGATTTTCTTTGGAATCTTCTCGTATGCTGGTGATCTTATGTTCGGCTGCTAGATCTCGTACATCTTTCAAAGTTTCCTGACTGCCGTGATTAAAGTTCGGTGCTTGGAACAGATGCGGATAACCATAATCGGATCCTACGGATATTGGCCTAAAAATTTAATGTTTGGAAAGATTATTAATGTTGTTAAGTTTCCAGAAAATTAATTATTAGCTTTGTTTTCTTTATACCTGTTTAACGCTTCTTGATAACTGTGACTGTAAATGTTGTCGTGAGGAAATAAAATAGTTTCTTGCACTGAAGTGGAGTACCTCTGCTCTGCTGGTATTGGCGTTGGCGTTTTACTCTCCTCTTTCATGGCTCGTTGTTGTGCCATGAATTGGTGAACTAACTCTTCTAATTTCGATTTTTTTTCAGCCTCTTTACTTTTAGATATAAGAAAACCTTTTTTTCTTACAATTGAACGTATTCTATCAAAACTTTTCGCTAATTTGGAATCTTCTCCTACTTCCTGAAAATAAGTTTGATTAATGGTTTTGGTTCTAATTGATATTAGGTATATTTGAAAAATTATTTTCTATAAACTAAGGCATTGTGTATATGGGCGCAAGCGCCATGTATCGGCAATAAGTGGAAAATATTGATAAACTATATTTTAGTTTATCGTTTAAATAATTATAAAAATGTGTGAAATAGATGAGATTGATAAATATGATGATGAGAAATAATTATTGGTAAATATTAAACCGTTATTTATCAAGGTCTAATATTAAATAGACACCGTTTTGACTCTTTGAATGTTTGATGTCTAATTTATTGTTCAATATCACCATTTACTATTGAAATAATAGTTTGCTGTTTAAATATTTATAATAAAATCTATTAGAGTTATTAACATTAACTTTAATCAAATTTAATCATTGCAAAATTTATAATAACGTTTTGTGTAATCTATGGTAGAATCTCCTTGTAGCGCCATCTGCAGGAATTATGACTGTTGGTTGTTTGGTTGGTATTATTTAAATAAACATAGTTTGTTTAAAATAAACCATTTAGAGTTACGTAAAATTCATTTAAATATTTATTTTGATTATTAAGCTATGGTTCAAGAATTATTTTACAGTAATTTTATTTGTTCGTTATACAAAAGAAGTTGTATTGCTATATTTCCGTTATAACCTTGAGAGACAAATATAAAAGCAATCGAATCGTGAAAATGGCATGCATTCCTTTGTTAGATATTGCACTGAAATAAAATAAGTGATATTTGGTGTGTAATTTCACCGTGATTAGACCCTTAATGTGAAAGATCTGGCTTGGTCGCCGACAGCAGCGGTGGGATCACAGCCCCAAAGTTTTTAAGACCTCCGGATGAGGCGTTTTTCATTGTAAAATAAGTGATGGGTCTCAAGTGTTGCGAAAGGTGTGTTGTCAGCGGGGGTGATGGATGCACTGGTCACAGGTATTTATCCTGAATTTATTTGATCTGAGTTGTTAAGAATTGATTTTTTTTTATTTGCATAACCGCCAATTTATTTCCCAAATTAATATCTGTTCTAAAACATTACGGAAACGTAAAATTGAAAATAGAGGAAGTAAATATAGCGTTGCTAAAAAACCACGTGTTACATAACCTTCAAAATGTCAAGTCGTATGTTTTGAATGTAATCAGCCGGATGATTAGTCAGAGTGTTTCCAAGCCTAACCCTTTTTAGGCAAACAGCAATTCCAGTTCCCGTGGCAGTTTTAACAACGCTAAGTTTAATTGTAGGGTCATTCTGAGAAAAAAAAAAATATGACTACCGTCAAAGCGACGAACGTAATGTTTGAAATAAAACTATCAACTAGTAATAATAATTGTTCATCTGTTAAAATGTAGCACTATTTATGTTATTATTGGTAATAAATAGTACAGGTAAAAGTTCCACGGAATTGTAATTTGAAAAAAAAAAAAAAGATGTTACCTACCTACTATACAGATGATGACATACTGACGGATGTTGTAGAAGAAGTTAGATGGATTGGTAGAAATGGATGAACGAGCGGCTCCTTAATGACAAACGCATTTTGATAAATGTAAAGCCAGCATCCACCTAGTTTAGTCAGACGCTTTTGGATTCTTACCTAATTCTAACAACTCAGACAAATTGACCAATTGACCGTATGGGCAGAGGAATCAGTGGACATCGATTAACATGCGAGTGCTTCCGTTTCCTCTGTGGCAATGCTGACTCTATGTTGTGTTTGCATTGTGTTGATATGATTTATGATTTATTTTATTTCATGATGTGCAAATCTATTTTTCCCTATCCAAAACATCCCTCCTTAAACGCTGGCTGGCCACCATGCGTATCCTTAAACCTGGTCTTGGTGGCTAGATCCCAGGATGGGTGATGCCTTTTGTGTTGGCTAGATCCCAGGATGGGTGATGCCTTTTGTGTTGGCTAGATCCCAGGATGGGTGATGCCTTTTGTGGGTCGGCTAGATCCCAGTTTGGGTGATGCCTTGTGGGAGGGCTAGATCCCAGTTTGGGTGATGCCTTGTCTGAAATTACGTCATAACAAAAAAAAAAAAAAAACTGAAAATATAACTTACAATTAGTGACTTTGACTTTGACTTAATGACTTTGAATTTGACAAAAAAAAACTGCAAGGGGCACAGAATTTTAAGGGAAACAGCGCAAGGGACGCGCTGGAATCAGCATGGCCGTATGGGCGCAAGCGCCATGTATCGGCAATAAGTGGAAAATATTGATAAACTATATTTTAGTTTATCGTTTAAATAATTATAAAAATGTGTGAAATAGATGAGATTGATAAATATGATGATGAGAAATAATTATTGGTAAATATTAAACCGTTATTTATCAAGGTCTAATATTAAATAGACACCGTTTTGACTCTTTGAATGTTTGATGTCTAATTTATTGTTCAATATCACCATTTACTATTGAAATAATAGTTTGCTGTTTAAATATTTATAATAAAATCTATTAGAGTTATTAACATTAACTTTAATCAAATTTAATCATTGCAAAATTTATAATAACGTTTTGTGTAATCTATGGTAGAATCTCCTTGTAGCGCCATCTGCAGGAATTATGACTGTTGGTTGTTTGGTTGGTATTATTTAAATAAACATAGTTTGTTTAAAATAAACCATTTAGAGTTACGTAAAATTCATTTAAATATTTATTTTGATTATTAAGCTATGGTTCAAGAATTATTTTACAGTAATTTTATTTGTTCGTTATACAAAAGAAGTTGTATTGCTATATTTCCGTTATAACCTTGAGAGACAAATATAAAAGCAATCGAATCGTGAAAATGGCATGCATTCCTTTGTTAGATATTGCACTGAAATAAAATAAGTGATATTTGGTGTGTAATTTCACCGTGATTAGACCCTTAATGTGAAAGATCTGGCTTGGTCGCCGACATGTACTTATATACCTCTCCACAGTTTTACAACGAATGTACTAACTTGTGTAGAGCATCAGCGGGCAGCGCGGTCCGCGTACAAGTCTCTCTTAGTTTATGGTATCGATTGACGCGGGCTGACGTACCTAAGTATCTAAGTTGTATCGTGAAATATATAATGAACACAATTCAACTTCTAAAAGAAACACAGATATTACTACGGGAGCTCGATGACCAATTAAAAAGTCATTTTATACCGACTGGAAATTTTAATAACAATAGTTTAGACCGAACCCATCACAGCTCCGAACGTCAGGTGCCGCACCAGTGGTGGAGTTAAGAGTGAGAGCATGTGAAAGTGCTTGAAAATCAAAGCGCTCCGAGTGATTTTATCCCAGACAAAAATGGTCTTAAATCATTGTTCCGATCATTTTTGATACAGAAACAATCGTCAGCTGCGGCGCCGAGGGTGGGTTATACGTCCGCTACGCGCATGAAGTGCATTAAAATTTTGGCAAAAAAAGTTATTTTATACCTTATGAAATTTATGCAGCAGAATTTTCACACTTTTAAAATAATAAAGAAAATCGTCAGCTGCACTTCTGGTGGGGGAAAGACCGTCAGTCAGCGTGATAAACATTTTGCGTGCTCAGTACATTTAGCCTAGTAAATCTAGGAAAAATATCCTATAGTTTTAAAAATTGGCCAAATGTATTCTTTGGGCCTTCCTCTTGAATATATTCAAAAACCCCATATGGGGGATGCATAACCAGCCGCCATTTTTAATTTTGTCCTTTTTTTCGTTTTTTTTTCTCGTATCACGAAAATCTCTACGAATAGCATCATAATTACTTCTGACAAAAGTTTTAACATACAATTTGCCACAAATATAGTCTCTTGCAGTTTTACTCTAAGTTTATTACTTTAGGAGCTATAGGGTATTTTAGGTACCTTTTTCGTTTTTTTTGCTCATATCTCGAAAGTCTCTACGAAAAGCATTATAATTACTTGTGATAAAAGTTTTTACATAAAATTTTCTACAAATTTGGTTCCATGCATTTTTACTCTAAGTTTATTATTTTAAGAGCTATAGGATGTTTAAGTTAATATTTGAGGTCCTTTTTTTAGTTTTTTGCTCATATCTCGAAAATCTCTACGAATAGCATTATAATTACTCCTGTAAAAAGTTTTTACATAAAATTTTGTACAAATTTGGTCATGGTAATTTTTACGCTAAGCTTACTACTTTAGGAGTTATAGGGTGTTTAAGTTTATATTTGAGGTCCCTTTTTCAGTTTTTTGCTCATATCTCGAAAATCTCTACGAATACCAATAAAATTACTTCTGACAAAAGTTTTTACATAAAATTTTCTACAAATTTGGTCCTATTTAATTTACGCTGAGCTTATTACTTTAGGAGCTACAGAGTGTTAAAATTAACAGAGAGATAAACTAGTATAGTTTAAACCCTTGACATTCGTTATTTTGTGGCGGCGGCTATCTTGGACCAATTTTCATCAAACATAGCTAAGAACACTTCCGACTAATTCACCTTTAATACAAAAAAAACCGCAATGCGGTTTTTTTTGTTTGAAATGCGTAAAAATGAACAGGACAAAATTTGTAGAAAATTTTATTTTAAAACTTTTGTCAGAAGTAATTTTATAGGTATTCGTAGAGATTTTCGAGATATGAGCAAAAAACTGAAAAAGGGACCTCAAATATAAACTTAAACACCCTATAACTCCTAAAGTAGTAAGCTTAGCGTAAAAATTACCATGACCAAATTTGTACAAAATTTTATGTTAAAACTTTTTACAGGAGTAATTATAATGCTATTCGTAGAGATTTTCGAGATATGAGCAAAAAATTAAAAAAAGGACCTCAAATATTAACTTAAACATCCTATAGCTCTTAAAATAATAAACTTAGAGTAAAAATGCATGGAACCAAATTTGTAGAAAATTTTATACGAAAACTTTTATCAGAAGTAATTATAATGCTATTCGTAGAGACTTTTGAGATATGAGCAAAAAAAACGAAAAAGGGACCTAAAATACCCTATAGCTCCTAAAGTAATAAACTTAGAGTAAAACTGCAAGAGACTACATTTGTGGCAAATTGTATGTTAAAACTTTTGTCAGAAGTAATTATGATGCTATTCGTAGAGATTTTCGTGATATGAGAAAAAAACCGAAAAAAAGGACAAAATTAAAAATGGCGGCTGGTTATGCATCCCCCATATGGGGTTTTTGGATATATTCAAGAGGAAGGCCCAAAGAATACATTTGGCTAATTTTTGAAACTATAGGATATTTTTCCTAGATTTACTAGGCTAAATGTACTGAGCGCGCAAAATGTTTATCACGCTGACTGACGGTCTTTCCCCCACCAGAAGTGCAGCTGACGATTTTCTTTATTATTTTAAAAGTGTGAAAATTCTGCTGCATAAAGATATAAAATAACTTTTTTTGCCAAAATTTTAATGCACTTCATGCGCGTAGCGGACGTATAACCCACCCTCGGCGCCGCAGCTGACGATTGTTTCTGTATCAAAAATGATCGGAACAATGATTTAAGACCATTTTTGTCCGGGATAAAATCACTCGGAGCGCTTTGATTTTCAAGCACTTTCACATGCTCTCACTCTTAACTCCACCACTGGTGCGGCAGCTGACGTTCGGAGCTGTGATGGGTTCGGTCTAAACTATTGTTGTTAAAATTTCCAGTCGGTATGAAATGACTTTTTCAATTGGTCATCGACCTCCCGTAGTATATGTAAAAGGACGGCGGCAGCGCCTGACATTTAAGGCGTTGTTAGATGACCAACTGTTACGATTGTAAAACTGTGACCTCAACTATACTTAAAGAAATAGAATATGAACAATTACCTCCTTTTTATTCTTCAGTTCTTCACTGTTAAAGCTATTAAGCAACAAGGCGAGGAAGAGGTTGAGCACCATGAAGTTGCCCATGACGAGTGCGGGTAGGAATATAAAGAAGCAGCTCTCCGCGCCGCTCTCGTGCTCCGCTCGCATGCAGTCCCAGAGCGGCTCGATCCATTCACCGCAAAGTATGCGAAATATCATCATGAACGAATGGAAAAAATCGTTGAAGTTCCACCTTAGTTGAGAACAATATTAATGTAAATAACATAGAATGACTACAAAAACCCTCAAGTACCTATAGCAGATGAGCTAAAATGGATGTAAGTACAACAAAAGGGCTTAAATATAAAAGATGATTTCAGTTTTTGACTATGCACGGTAAGAATCCGAAAAAGCACTGACGTAGCTGCCTCTGAACATGTATTGTACTGGCTAATGTAGCGGGGATAATTTTAAGAGTATTTGAACAGAAGATCTTTTTAGAGCGCCAGTTTTGATTTTACATAATTTTATATTTCGAAAGTATAGATCATTCTAAATCTAGATAGGTAAGTAGTAAGAACATATAAATACCTGGGAACGGGGTCCGGATCAAACTTTTCATCGGTGTATGATTTCGAAAACAACTGCATACCGATAACAGCAAAAATGTATATAACTATAACTAATACGAACGTCAAGTTACCGAGAGCACCTATTGTCGATATTATAATACTCAATAAAACTTTCATTGTAGTCCATGATTGGGCTAATTTTAATACTCGTAACTGAAAAAAAACACATTTTTATAAGATTACAATCCACAACTCCACAAATGCATCCACACTCAGACAGCTATAACAAAACGTAAGACTTACCAATCTAAGGCCTCTTAATACCGACAAACCATCTACAAGCTCAAATATAAGATCCAAGAGACTAGCTGAAACGATTATTAAATCGAATATGTTCCACCCACATGCGAAGTAATCTTTACTCATGGCCATTACTTTCATTATACATTCTAGAGTAAATATTGACGTGAAAACCTGCAATGCAAAATAATTATGATCATTTGAAATATATTTTAATAATATTGAGATAGCTGTATCAATGTAAAAAAAAAATCACCTTATTTCCAATGTCTAAAGCTGATCTAACATTTTCACTCATACCATGATGCTCGAGAGCCAAGAAGAGTGTATTGAGAACTATACAAGTAGTTATAAACAGTTCAAACAGCGGATCCTTTACTATTCCATATAAACAGTTTTGAAATTGTAGCCATCCTTCATAGTCTATGCAACAAGTAACGCAGCACTCGCAATTTCTGTCCACAAGTTCATCTGTGATCAAAGAAAATAAGTCAATAAAGCATAAGTAAGCCGTGGAAATTAAATAAAAGCGACAACACGTATGCACACATTTATGTAACGAAATCCAGAAAAAGGTTAAAACTTAAGAAATAGTAGCAGAAGGGCAAAAGCACAGATAAGCGTCCAACATAATAAGAATATTGATGCGAAGCTTGCCATTGCGGAGTCAAATTTTAGTACGAAATTATTTTCAATGAAAAATTGCCACGTGCATCATAAGCGGAAAATTGGGGCTTAAGAGAAAAACGCAGGAAATGCACGATATCAAATTTTGAATCACCAATGCGTTGTTTCAAGAAGGAAATTTTAAGTTTACAATTTTCATGATCCCATTTGAATCGCATAAAAGTTCAGTTGTTTAGGAATAGCAAAATTGAAATATTGTTTCGGAGCATATAAGTGATAAACACACTTGAATAAACAGACAATAAACAGACTTGAATGCGATTCTTAAGACGATACATTCGACATCAAATGAACCAATCGCATCGAATCACCCTGCAGTCTTCCCAAAAGGAACAGGGGTGGACTGGGGGGGGCAGAAGCGTTGGCGTCTGTGTTTTACTAACCTGTGAAATAAGTGCAATTTTGCTCGTAATTGCCCATATGAGTTTTGTGCGTGGCTGCCAATAAACTGAGCTCATTAATTTTCGTCGTCTCCGCTTGGGGGAGGTCGGGCGCGCGCTTGTATGGCCAGTCCGCCCCTGACGATATTAATGAGGGTAGAAGCGAAATTGCAACAGTGTTGTATAAAGTGTCCAATGAGGTGTAGCCCCATCAAGACGTGAAGCTAATGGTGAATGTTACCAGCCACTAGGCAATCATTAATCGTTTCTATAGCGCCAATAAATCTAGCCAGAAAATGGGCATAGTTTTGCCTTTTAAATTATTGTAAGAGTCAAACAAGGTATATTTTCATAGTGGAAATAGCGAATATTTCATAAAACTTTTACTCCGGTTTCTTTAGTTAGAAGTACCGGTTATTGTAACAATTTATTGAATGTTGCCATGAAATATTCGTTTTCGCTTCTAATTCAGTATTGTACAAAAGTCTAATAAAACGGTAAAAATGATTGTAAGTAGGTACAAATAAATAACATTGCGTTGTTAATTATTGTTAGAAATTGTTTGTTAGAAAATAAATACTACATCAAAATTTATATCTTTAGTAGCTTAGCATTATAATTGTTTTGGATTGACATTAACTTAGCAGAATTCTACTTTTACGAATAACTATTTTAGCCATGCTACCAAAGATACCGTTTGATCGTCGACTTTCGGCAGTGCAATTTACATTTAAGTCCACATTCAAACGGTTGATTTTTTTAATAAATAGAAAGACTAAAAAGAATCTTACACAGTGCTTCTGATATCCAAAGAAACTATCATCTGATTGCAGATGCAAATTGAAATAGAGTGACTAATTAGATTTTGTTCAAATGAGTAGGAAAATGTTAATAATAGTATTCAAACTAAGAAAATGATTATAATTGAAGTATTGAAAACTATAATATATAAAATACGGACAGGAATTCATTTGCAAAAAATGCAAGCGGTTCAAAGTCAGTAAAATTTCAGAGAGTTGATCATGTGTTCATTGTTAAAGTAGAAAAAATAATAGAAATTATCATGCATTCGAGTAGCCACATATTATTGTGTTTACATTCAATTCGAAGTCTATTCTACTTATGAAGAGGGCAAGGTAACATAAAACTTTAGTTCTCATAAGAATACTCAAAGCATACATTCTGATATTGGCTGCATCTTGTTGTTACTTGACTTGTGCTTTCCAGTGTTGAAGCAGTGCCAATCAAGTGGTATTATAATGCTACCAAATTTAAAACAGATTTCTTTTTTTTTGTTCTACCTTTTTGATAGCATTATATCAAATAGACTTTAAGCTGTGCAAATATTATTATTTTAGTTTTACCTAGAACCACTATCTGATTAAGGTAGTCGGGGTTTAGCGGATATTTTTCTTCGATGCTGCCCTTTTCGCCCTTTTTCGTTTGATCAATTTGTATTTCTGTTTTGGAACCATTCTTAAGCTTCGTGTCTTGTTTCTTTGTTTCCTGGAAAAAGAATTAGGTGTATCATTTAAAAAAATATCCAGGATGCTTTACACTAAAGCTTTGGTGCATGTCTTTTCGTGGAATTTTCTAAAATACGCCATATATAATGAGCGGTGTTGTCGTCGGTTGTGGTGGGAGCAGGTGTCGCTGGTCTACTGTGCCGTAGTCGTGGTTGTCCACGACGCCGGAATCATCGAGCGAGAACTCCCGATTGTTGCTGTGATTGCTGTCGACAGACGACGTTTAGGATAGATATATTCTATCTATAGGATTAGATTTTATCTAGTACTATAAAGCAGAATGCTCACTTGTTTGAGCGGTGTTGTCGTCGGCTGAGGTGGCGGGAGCAAATGGCGCCGGTGCGGATGCGGTGCTTGGTCGTCGGAGGTGTGCTCGCCGTCATCGTGGTCGTCCACTACACCTGAGTCGTCTAGCGAGGACTCCCTGTTGTTGCTGTGATCGCTAAGCTGTCGACCGGCGACGCTTAGGGCACCGCGACCTGGAATGTTAATAAATGTCGTATGTAGGTACTGTCTGAATGTGTGAATGCTCCCCGCCTCGGACAACTTAAGTATCTTCAAGGCAAGAGTGAATAAGCATTTTATAGGAGGGCGTGTTCCAACTTAGACCTCATCAATGCTTTCCATCGGGCCATCCAAAAAATATATAATGTCGTAATGTATGGCCGTACCCAGTCTAATTGTATTAATAGAGGTCAGTGGGTGCTATGCATCTCTTTTAGGTACTGCTACTTCAGATCCGTGGTTATCTGCAGTTTGACCACGGATCTGAAAGAAAAGGAATTATGGAATTAGCTTGTAATCAAATTACCTAATGCATTATCAGGATGCAGCGTGTGAGGGGGCGGTTGTGGAGGCGCAGGCGTGGGCAGCGGCGGCGGTGATCCACTCGGTGTCACTGACCGCGATCGCGATCGGGACTGCGACCTGAAACAGATGTCATTCATAATAATATCAGAAATTATCATGATTTTTGTTATATTTTTAGAAAGAAAACATAGGTAAATCAGTTAGAACAATGATATTGGTACCAATTCTGTTCTACACAATCTCTAGACGTCTAAATGTACTTTATACTGCTATCGTTTTCACCATATTCGTCGCGGATAACGATAGCATTACATTTAGGGCTGTCACTTTAGTTTAGTTTAGTGATTTTTGTACAACAGAATTGGCATCATTGTCGAAAGGTCCAAATTATTATTTTCTCAAATAAGTTTAATATTATTGGGTTTTCTTTATTCCAAAGTGGGTATGATCATTGAATGATCCTTAACTATTGTCGTGATTTATTATCGTTACCGTTTTATTTTAAGTCATGATTTTGTATAGCGTTGAGAACGTTACAATATCGCATCCGTTAACGTTAAATAAGTTACTATCTGTAGCGCTATAGCGTTTCGCGTGGTATTGGCACACGAGTAGTAAATCTACAGAGGGGAAGCTTCCACAAGCGGCCCGCTGTAGGTATACTCACACAAACACACTCATCAACGGTTCACGGACGCGCGCTCGTTCCACTAACCGGTACAGTTGGTGACAAACATGCGCATATGTGTGAGTGTACTTAAAGCGGGCCGCTTACTAGAAGCTTCCCCTCTGTAGGTACTCTGTGGTATTGGTCTTTGACAAGTCTTTTGGTGGTTGTGAAATTCACTTTTAAAAAGGAAAATTGGGTGCCAGAATTTGTTTGATCGTCGGTTGGGCTAGTAGTCTGGAAGCAGTAGGTGTAAAGTGATCTGTTGTTCGGTGAGTCTTTTCTGTGTCTATTCCAATTTTAGTATTTTAGCATGGCCAATAATTATTGTGATGTTGGTTTTGCCATTGTGTGGCCTTATGGTGGTGCAGGGCGGCTAAAAGAAGTGGTCGGAGGCCGTCGTCAGGTACGGTACTTATTTCCATTGTGCTACGAGTTGGCTAGGTTAGCGAATTTATCACACTATGTTTTATGAAAATCTGTCCAGCCTTATAATGGTAGGCAGGTTGTTAGTTTTAAAACCGCTGTTTTTTAATCGCTGTCAGATGCCATACGGTATGTCATACACCGGATATTGAATCTACTTCTACTAACCTACTTCATTCTAGATGAACTTGTGCTTGATGAGCGAAATACTAGTTATTATCATCGATATCGTTCTTATTTGAAACTAACGTTTTTATTTCATACAATTACCTACATAGTTTTAAAACTTTTGCTCCTTCGCAAAGATAAAAAGATATAAAGATAAAGACAAAATTGTTCGCCTTCAACCCCACAACTTGGTTACTCACTTGGTATACAAAACACGGCCACCGTGGCAAGCGCGCTAAATTGTCGCCTCCGTAAACACCATTATCATGTAAATTTCCTTCGTGTTGACTCCCAGTTGGTGGAATTAGGTCAGCCGGGTGGTTAGTTCAAATTCATAACTGTCGTGTGAGACCAGAACTATGGACGTCGCATTTTGTATATAAAACATATAATGATACCCGCAACTTTGTTTTCACTTCAAAATTCAATTCCGGGATGAAAAGTATCCGGGAACTGTTTCCTGGATGTAAGCTATCCTTGTGCCAATTTTCAGCTCAATCGGTTAAATGATACCTAAGATATTAAGGGCACCATTCACAGGGATGTCCCTATTAGGTACGGAATGAAAATTATGAAGGAACCGTATGTTGTAACCCGGATGTAAGCCATCTCTGATGCTAAATCAAAACTTAATCGAATCAACGATACGCGAACATCATCGCAATCGGATGAAATCTGTATAGGAATGCATGTGTGTGTATCATGCAAAGAAACATTCATTTTTATGTACGAGTATATAAAACATTTGTAGTCGTATGGATGAACTCATAAAGTAATCGAATGTGTTCATAGATATAACAGTATTAAAATTCAAACAATTTGTTAAAGATCGGGAATTATATAGGTCTACACTCTACCTAATCGTCTACGACTCATTTAAGGATTCTGGGGCAACGATTTCTACAATATACTTTTATAACAACGCGATAAAACTGACTTTCTCGAAAACATTACATCGTAACTTGAAATTGGGCGTATAAGTGGCTATTTAATGTAACCCGACATTGTAAATGTTTATGAACACCAGTAACGATCCGGTATCAAAAGCCGCGTAGCTACACCGTTTACCTTTTACGTAAGGAGACGTTAAATTTATTTCGTTCATAAAATAAATGGTCCCGTTTAGAATAGACACTTTTATATTTTGATGCTTGCTTTACGCCTGTAAAGGACCAGAAGGCCAGAGGGATGTTGGAAAACCAAAATAAAAGGTGAACTTATGATGATGAATGTCCTTCGTATAGAATAAATTCCCACTGATAATATTATAAATGCGAAAGTAACTGTCTGTCTGTTACGCTTTCGCCTAAACAGCTCAACCAATTTCGATTAAATGTGCAGAGATAGATTAGACCTTGGAGAAGGATATAGGCTTGTTAGCGTTATAAGTGTTCCTACGGGATTAAAAAAAAAACAGCCAAGTGCGAGTCGGGCCTCGCTCTTTCAGGGTTCCGTACATAATTATGAACAATATAATATTTTGGGTCTAAGAAATATTTAATTTCCGAGCTAGACATCGCAACAAACCGTGAAAGAAAAACCCAAAAAAATGTTCGTTTATTTTGGTCACAGCTTATAAACTATTTAATAAATCATTGTTTTCAGTATTTGTTGTTTAAATAGAGCATATAGTACATAATATACTGAAATATCATATTCCCAACTAGTTTAGTTTTTGAGATAGCCCCCGTCACAAAAATGGTCTAAAACTGACAACTTTGATGGCCTCCCATTCCCTTATTTTTTGAGATAAAAATTAAAAAAATATATATTTGTACTCTACTTAATGAGCTCTAAACAATGATACCCCACAAGCTAGGGTAAAGAAAAAATTTTTTTTCCGGCTCCTTTTTCATGTATGGGAGCCCCCCTGAAAAATAATTTAATTCAATTTCTAATTCAATATTTGATTTTGGGTTAACATTTTACACTAAATACCAAAATTTCAGGTTTGTAACTCATTTCGTCTACGAGCTAGAGACCTGTGACCGGCGGACAGACGGACAGACAGCCGAGTGACATTAATAGGGCTCCGTTTTTTACCCTTCGGGTACGGAACCCTAAAAACGGAATCCATGCGAACGAAGTCGTGGGCATCAGCTAGTATCCTATAATCCTATTGTTGTGTTAAGTGTCGATATTATGGGATTTTAAATATCACGGCTACTGGTAAACGAATCTATATTTGAACGTTACAAAGAGTTAAGCGGCCCGGATTGACAGCTTGTAAGCTATATGTGAGGTCAGTAAAGGTTATTATATCGGTCGATATGGCTTAACTCCGCCATTATTGGACGGGGATTTGTGGGCTATTATCGGAACCATTGGCTGAATGGCAAAAAGAATAATTTCATATGTTATTGCTTTACTCGGAGTAGATAGGAGTGCAATCTACATGTTCGCCTATTCTCACGACAATCCGTGCCGATGTCTTCGATTTGATATGAAATATGTCACAGCGACTTGCTCCGGTGTAGAATTTGTGTGCTCTAAGATGAGTTATGTATAATCGAAGGCTGAGACTTAGCCCATTGTTCAAATGTTCCTTCTACTTTTAGCTGTCTTTCTTTTTTAACCCCCGACGCAAAAACGACGGGGTGTTATAAGTTTGACGTGTCTGTGTGTGTGTGTGTGTGTGTGTGTGTGTGTGTGTGTGTGTGTGTGTGTGTGTGTCTGTCTGTTCCCCTGTGGCGCTCAAACGGGTGGACCGATTTGAATGCGGTTTTTTTTGTTTGAAAGGTGAATTAGTCGAGAGTGTTCTTAGCTATGTTTGATGAAAATCGGTCCAAGATGGCCGCCGCTACAAAATGGCGGATGATATATTTTTTCACAACTCCCTTGATATGGGTATCAAATGAAAGGGCTTGACTAGTAGAATAGCACTATTGCAAATTCAAGATGGCCGCCGCCACTAAATGGCGAATGTCGGGGGTTTTTTAAATTTTCAATTTACACTTGTTTTTGCTTTGAATTCGCTTTCGATAGTTTTTCTGTTTCTTCAAATTAACTTTATCACACTTTCTTGAATTATCTATTATTATGATATCTACCTGAAGGTAAAATTACCTACAAAGTACAAAGTATGGAATAACCACAATAGCCGTCGGAATCAAAGCCTGCAAAGCATGAAAATCTGAAGATTCCTTTAAAATAAAAGATAAAAATGTCGTTGGAAAGTAGGTAGTTTTTTTCCGAAATTGGTTATTATTTAATTGGTATAGTATTTTATTATTGTACCCCGGAGAGCAATTGTAATATCTTTCCGAGTATGTCTTATTAATAAATAATAATTAATTCATACATGATTAAAAAATTTGTCTCAAAATTTAATCGACATGAAGCTGCGGGCTACATTTTGAACTTTAATCGTAACAAAATTACTTGGAGATGGTTAGATACCTACAAGGGAAACGGTAACGGGCCTCATAAAGATTATCTTTAGGTATGGCCAATTTCCTTATTCGTCTACTAGAGACGCCCCCGCGGCTTCGCCCGCGTAAGTTTCGGTTTTTCACAAATCCCAAGGGAATCATGAATTTTCGGTTCCCGTTCCCGCCCCCTTTTCCAACCTTTATACCTACTTTCAAGAAAGTTTGCTATAGTAATCTACCTATAGCTGTAGCTATAGATTTCGGTTTTTTCAAAATCCCGTGGGAACTGTGGATTTTCCACGATAAAAAGTAGCCTATGTTTTAAGTCAGAGCATAATCTATCTCCATTCAAAATTTCAGCCAAATCGGTTTAGTAGTTGCGGCGTGATTGAGTAACAAACATCCAAACATCCACACTTTCACATTTATAATATTAAGTAGGATTTAACTATCTCAATCTATTTCTACTGGTTTTAGAGATTGAACATGGGTTTGTCTTTGTTTAAATAGCACCAACTTCTGATTGAAGATGATAGAAAATATGAAAACACAATAAAGTTCCTAGGTACACATGGGAAGTTACCTACTTCACTACTCTACACACACCAATGTAAAGCTGAGCTCATGCCTCGCCGACTGTATATATACGCATAACGAAAATGATGTAACAAACAAAACATAAAATCGTCGCACAAAGCTTGTTAAAAACACGTGTTGAGAAATCCCATCTATATTTCTGCAAATAAAACACCAAGTTAAGTTAAAATATCTAAGCAAATATTTCAACTCAAGCAGTACTAAAGTCAAATTTTCGAGATGTCCTCAGCCGAGTTTGAGAAACCTCTCATATATTTTTGAAATAGAAAGATTCGCAAGTATTTTTGCGTTGCCTTAAACTTCCATTTAAATTGATAACTTAGATTGAATGTTTGAAATGCTTTCCCCCTTGCGAGTCGACGGCAACTTCAGGTTTTGCAATTTAAAATCTCCTACCACGATTTATTTTGTAAGGAAATAGTACTAAGCACAAGACTGTATTGAGTGTTGTCCTACAAGTTTGATAAGTTTGCTGATTTTATTTATTTTTCTTTTCTTTTAGTTTACTTGAAATCTAGTTATAGTACCAATTTTGAGGTTTTATTTTTGAAGTGATAACGTCTTATAAATCGATGAACGCCGGCTGCACGCACGACAAAGCATGACTCATTGTCACGTACCACGTAGTCGAGCGCGGAACAAGCGATAGATATGCACGTCCGTAAACCGACTTTACAGACGACCAAATTTTTTAATGATAAAGTAAGCTCGGGATTTTTTTGTTACTTTGTCTCGTATCGTTTGTGATACCGCGTACTAACTGATGCTCGTCACATCATTCCCGGTGGATACCTTTTTCCGGGATGAAAAGTATCCAACGAACCGTCTTCAGGATACAAGCTATTTCTATGGTAAATTTCAAGAACGCATAATTATACGGGACAAACAAAGAAACAAGAATTTTTACGTCTATAGCTGCAATAACAACCTGAAAAGAATATAATACTTAGTTGGCCTTAGTTAGAATAGTAAAGTATGATAGTAGTAGTAGGTACCAAGTAGCAATAGCGTCTCAAATATTTACCACAAGCGGACACCCGTGACTTCGTTCGCATGGATATTGGTTTTTGAAAATCCCGTGTGAATCATTTTGTTTTCCTAAACTCCTTTGAGCTCATAGCTTGCTAAAATCTGTTAAAAGTTCACTGGCGGATGTTTAGGTAAATCAAAATGTAAACATCCGCCAGTAAAAGTCCCATCAAAATCGATCCAGCCTTTTTGAGATTACCCGGTAATCTTTAAAGTATATCCTTTCTAACAAAAAAGAATGAATGAAATCGGACCACGCGTTAATGAATTACAGCTAAGTACACATTTTAACTTTCATCCCCTCTCCCAAGGGAACCGTGCTGAATTTCGGGATAAAAAGTATCCTATATGTTACTCCGTAGTATGAACTTAAATCGTACCAAGTTTCATTTCAATCCATTCAGTAGTTTTTGCGTGATGCGCGCACAAACATACAGACAAACAGATAAACAGACAAACAGACAAAAATTTCAAAAAAAGCTTTTTTACGTTCTATTGCTTATCCCTAACATCCCCCAGTTATTATTTTGCAAAAATCTTTAATGTACAGATACGGCAAGTCTACGATTTTACTATACGTATAGATTAAACTAGTATGGCGCGTGGGTGCGGATTCGAGTATTTTTTAGCGGTTTTTGAGCACGTCCCACCTATCTTCAATACACTCGCCGTGCTCTTCATCCGTCTCCAAAATCTTCGATCATCAGCTCTTTCCGTATTTTTCCTCCGCATGAATTTTTGTTTTCTACACGAAACCATCAATAAAATTTTTTTTTGTGTAGAAAAATAAATTCCGCCATCTTGTTTTTTTCCTATTCATCTAGTAGATTTTTAGTTCTTGATTATATTTTTTTAAGAAATTACTCTTCCATCTTATAAGCTTGGTGAGATAGACATCGACGAAATTTGTATAGCCGCCATCTTGAATCCGCCATTTTGTTTTTTTTTCAGCTCAGTGCCAATTGGATGACGTTTTGAGTAATTTTTGTTTGAGCACCTCCCATCTATCTACAATACCCTGCCCGGGCTCCTCATCCATCTTCCAAACCCTCAATCATCATGTCTTCCCATATTTTTCTTTGAGAGTTCCCCAAAGAACCGCATTAAAGCCTTGCATAGTTTACAACTTGTAGTCTCTTCAATATTCACCATACATTTTCTATGGAAAAATAAATTCCGCCATTTTGAATTTTTTTTCAATTCATCAAGTAGACCTTTGGATCCTTATCATCTTTTGCGAAGAAACTACTCTTCCATCTTTTATACTCTCCGAGATAGAGACCGACGAAATTTGTATGGCGGCCATCTTTTTTTCGCCATTTTGAATTTTTTTTCAGCTGACTGCCAATTGGATGACGTTTCGAGTGACATTTGCTCGAGCACCCCCCACCTATCTTCAATACCTTAAGCGTGCCTGTCGCTCGTCTCTGAAATCCTCAATCATCAGCTCTCTCCATATTTTTGGAATATATTTTTGGAATACATTTTCTATGGAAAAATAAATTCCGCCATTTTGATTTTTTTTTCTATTCATCAAGTAGACCTTCCGATTCTGATCATCTTTTGCGAAGAAATCACTCTTCCATCTTTTATAACCTCCGAGATAGACACCGACGAAATTTGTATGGCGGCCATCTTTTTAGCGCCATTTTGAATTTTTTTTCAGCTCCCTGCCAATTGGATGACGTTTCGAGTGACATTTGCTCGAGCACCCCCCACCTATCTTCAATACCTTAAGCGTGCCATTCGCTCGTCTCTGAAATCCTCAATCATCAGCTCTCTCCATATTTTTGTTCCGAATGAATTTTTGTCTTCTATACGAAACCATTAGTGAAAAAAAATTTTTTCATACAAAATTTTACAGGCGGGGTGATCAATCAGTGAGTCAGTCAATGAATCAGCACGAGCAGCTATATATATATTAATATTTAAACAAGCCTTAAACGCACATTTAATACAAAAACTGTCGAAGAAAAATAGGCAAATGGTAACAATACGCAGGTAATTAAATGTACAATGCATATTATAGCATTGTCATTAAAGTTTTCGTCTCTTCACTTTGTTAATTCGATTGCAGTTGCAAACTAGTTAGCTGCTCGCTGCACTTGGTCCTTGCCATTGCAGATTGTATTATCTTGCGCTTGCTAATATCTTACACTTTATGCTTGTTGTTATTTTGAATTAAGTACTAAGCTGAAATACTTCAATTGAGAATTTTTAACCATAGTTAGGTTCTCCATAATCTCCCTTATTTACTCTTAACATTCAGAAGTGATTTAAAAGTCGCGTCATATTTAGTTTTCCCTGTAGATAAGTTATGAGAACGAAAAACATTAAGTAGTTGCAATTAGGAAGACACGTTTAGAGGATGAATAAGAAGTCAATTTAGAAGAAAGCAATGATAGCATCAAATGCATAAGTATCTATAGCACGCGACAAGGCAGGATAGCAGACGTATGCGTTTCCCGCATGCGTCGATTTTTCTTGAGACTAATCGACTCATATAGTCTCATAATTCGTCCGCCCTTGCCTTGTTATAGCTACGAATATATCTGATTTGCCCTTACGCTGAGGAAGAGTCTTAAAGACTTGAGCCATCAGTTATAAACCGGAACTGATAGTGATAAGGGACGAATTAAAAAAACCAAATAAAAAATCTTAGAATGAAACACAATCAAGTAAATTGAAGTGGGCTGCGGCGGAATTAAAGCCATGTATATTGCGGTTAAGCAAACATTAGGAATTGGTGTTCAATGAATCGATATTGTGAGCTACAACGTAACATTGACATGGCGTTGATGGTAGTGAAATATTGCTATTAGGTTAGCTACATGCATCGTGAATGTGCATCAGACTGTGGCCTCGAGCGGTAAATTAACACGTTATTCGGATTGGCCCGTCACTGAACGCCATACATCCAGAGGATCACATAGATTACTGTTACGACTTACGATGGAGTATCATTGTCATTGATCAATGTGCTTTATTGCTTTGCTGGGTGTTGCGTTGCAAAATCGGAACATACTTTGACTGTCACACAGACGAGTAGACGACATTATGATTCATAAGTAGGTATTTTTATTCATCTACAAGTTAGCCCTTGACTGCGATCGCACTTAGTTTTATAATAAGTGAATGACGCATTCTAAGATGTAATCTGAAAGGGCTAATCTGAAAGGGGTATGCCAGTTTTTATTTAACCCATACCCCTGACTGATTTATTCGCGGCATCGTACCGGAACGCTTTCGCTTGGCAACACGACTTTACCGGTAGGGTGGCACGGCTACGCCTCTCTGCTTAGCTACGGCCTTTCCTGAGACCAGACTAGACCAGAGAAAATTTAGAAATTATACTACTAATATTATAAATGTGAAAGTGTGGATGTTTGGATGTTTGGATGTTTGGATGTTTGGATGTTTGGATGTTTGGATGTTTGGATGTTTAGATGTTTGGATGTTTGGATGTTTGGATGTTTGGATGTTTGTTACTCAATCACGCCGCAACTACCGATTTGGCTGAAATTTTGAATGTAGATGGATTATGCCCTGACTTAAAACATAGGCTACTTTTTATCCTGGAAAAATGCACAGTTCCCACGGGATTTTGAATAACCCGAAATCTATAGCTACAGCTATAGGTATATTACTATAGCAAACTTCCTTGATAGTAGGTATAAAGGTTGGAAAAGGGAGCGGGCACGGGAACCGGAAATCCACGATTCCTTCGAGATTTGTTTAAAACCGAAATTCACGCGGGCGAAGCCGCGGGCATTCCCTAGTAAATTCCTAATTCCCAAATCGAACTCGGAGCCTCCTGCTCATAAAACCACTCTGCGCTTGAGAGATCGTCATATGAATTATACAAAAAAAAAAATGACTTATAAATTCCTCTCATAAATCACACTTCTGCATGGTCTAGGATCCCACCTTAGAAATTTCTACCCTCATCTGTTATTTAAACGAATTATATGTCAAATGAAAGATTATTTTATTCTTAATCGAACCGTATTTGGTTGCCTGGTCAAAAGTGGTGCTAAATCATGGTTGCCTGGATTTTAAGATATAAAATGTTCGGTGCGAGTGTTGAAAGTGACAGAAAAGTGTTGCGCGCGCAATTTCATTTGACAGACAAAGATGCAGTGAGGCAGGCGTGCACTCGGCAGGTGCTTAGTCTATACATAGATTAAAACCATAGACTTTCTGTGCCTGTCCATTAAAGATATTTACAAAAAAATAAGTGAGTGACGTAAGGGATAAGTAATAAAACGTAAAAAAGCTGTTTTTGAAAATTTTGTCTGTTTGTCTGTATGTTTGTGCATGTATTACGCAAAACTACTGAATGGATTGAAATGAAACTTGGCATGATTTAAGTTCATACTACATAATAGCATATAGGATACCTTTTATCCCGAAATTCAGCAGAGTTCCCTTGGGAGAGAGGATGAAAGTCAAAATACACATTTTGACAGATGAGGGTAGAAATTTCTAAGGTGGGATCTCCTACTAGCAGGTTGTGCTGTTTTAGTCATGTCTACTGGACCTCATATTTATCTACAATGAGAGGCACCGCTGTTTTCTTAGGAGATCCCAAAGCCTCCTTGATGTGTGCTGAGATATAGTTTGAACTGTGTACCTACCTACCGTACCGAGAGCGTGTGGGTAGTTATAAATCCCGTATGCTCCCACAGGAAGTAAGGAATTTTCAGAAGATTTCCCCTGATACCAAATAAAAGGTTTCTACGTATAATAATTTCCTAATTGAACTTGTTTGTCTAATGCCTAGTTTATACGACTGCGGAATATTAGTTCTCGGATTTGAAACCACAAAAGTTATACAGTTTTTCTGATAATAAGTAGATTCCCATTAGAAGCCCGCAATTGGATAGTTGGATGTGTTACGCCCCCCGTACCTCAGAGAGCACGTAAAGCCTTTGGTCCTGCACCTGACCTCTATGGTCGTGGCGGATTGCCGTCCAATGCGACCATGACTGAATAACATTGAATTTGACTGTAAGAGTGAGGGATCAGATATTTCACCTGTGTTATATAGCACACACATGTGCACTATAATATCTTCGGCATTATTCGGAGTAGATATACATTATGGTTGGCTACTGTGATCGAAATTTGGTCAAAAGAAATTTGGTCGGAGTATTTAATTGGAATTCTAAAAGATGTTTATTTTGTGACTGCATTATCGTGAAACATAAATTATTATTAATATCAGCGCTTAGCATAAAATCAGTTTAACGGTTTGCTTTAGACGTAACTCGTATTGTACCAATATCTACAATAATACAATAACAAGTTCAGGATCAATATAATATACAGGGTGTAAATGACATCTTAATGAAAACTTTGAGGTAAGGTTGCATTTAATGTGTTATGTGAAAATACGGAATTCATTTATGTCAGAAATGATTGGTTTCAAATATTTCCATTTTTGAGCGCGCAATGTATTGCATACAACGCGATCACAACGCACGCAACGCTCCGCGCAAAATTCACAATATGAGACTTTTATGAATAGAATAGAATAGAATAGAAAAGTTTTTTATTCAAATAAACTTTTACAAGTGCTTTTGAATCGTTGATTGAGTCTACCACAGGTTCGGAATGCAGTTCCAGCCGAGAAGAACCTGTAAGAAACTCGGCGGTTGCTCTTTTTTAAAAATAACATTATAACAATTATTATTATTAATGTACATGATTGAAATGCCGTCTCGCGCATTGCTGGAACGAGTTAAATCCAAGCTTTTTTTATGAGCATACTTTTAATAAAGTTCTTAAACTTGTGTAAAGGCAAGTCTAAGACATATTTTTTATTCAGATAAACTTTTACAAGTGCTTTTGAATCGACAAATGAATCTACCACTGGTTCGGAATGGTGCTTACAATTCTACACGTTAAGAAGGGCAGACAAAAGTAGCCCCATTTCCGACGGCGGCACCCGTTCACGAGCATGACGCATGATCCAGCCATTGCTTCGCTCAACCATATTTGAGGGAACGTAACAACCCGCACCACACGACACCACCACAGAAATGTTTAAAGAGAGCGTGACATACTTAGGCTACCCATGATTAAAGCATCGAATTGAACACCAATAATCGAATACTCCTCAAGTTATAATAGCGTATAAAGCGAATAAATTAAATCCATGCTTTTTTATCATTTATATAATCTTCAATCGTATAATATGCTTTTTTCATGAGCACACTTTTAATAGAATTCTTAAACTTGTGTTAAGGCAAATCTAAGATTTGTTGTGGAATTTTGTTATAGAACATTACGCCCATTCCCACAAACGACCTTTGGACCTTTTTGAGGCGTAATCGAGGAATCACGAGTCTATTTCTATTTCTTAATTGCCTATCGTGTAATTCACACTTTTTATTGTAACTGTGAATGTTTTGCTTAACAAAAATTATGTTGTTATAAATATATTGAGAAGCTACTGTAAGAATACCTATTTCTTTAAATTTCTCTCGAAGGGAATCCCGCGGTTTTAAATTATAAATTGCACGAATTGCCCTTTTTTGTAAAACGAAAATTTTTTCAATATCAGCTGCTTTACCCCATAGTAAGATTCCATACGACATTATACTATGGAAATATGCAAAGTAAACAATTTTTGCAGTTTCAACATCTGTTAACTGTCGAATCTTTCTAACAGCGTAAGCAGCAGAGCTAAGCTTGCCAGCAAGCGTTGCTATATGGGTGCCCCATTGAAGCTTTGCATCCAGGGTTATTCCCAAGAACACAGTTGTGTCCTCAGTTTTCAATGGCTCACCACTTATCTTTAAATTATTACAAGTAACCCTTGTATTGGGCAATAGAAACTCGACACACTTGGTTTTTTTTGCATTTAGAAGTAGATTGTTTATAGTAAACCAGTGTGAAACTTGAGATAAAGTATTATTTACATCGTCAAAATTGTCTTTGGTTCTATTGACTTTAAAAATCAAAGACGTATCATCAGCAAATAGTACAATATCGCAAGCATTTTTTGACGAAATGTGGTAAGTCATTAATATAAACCAGAAACATGAATGGACCTAGAATAGAGCCTTGGGGGACACCCATTACTGAGGCTGATCCGGATGACTTAACATCATTGATGCATACCCTTTGTATACGATCACCGAGATAAGACGCAATGAGACTGAGTGCAGATTCTTTAATACCATAGTGGCCTAATTTTCGTAAAAGAGTCTCGTGCTCAACGCAATCAAATGCTTTTGACAAATCACAGAAGATACCAATGGCATTCTGTGACTTTTCCCAAGCATCGAAAATGTGCCGTAACAGCCTTGCGGCCGCATCGGTTGTTGAGCGACCCTTAGTAAAACCATACTGCTCAGAGTGAAGTAATTTATTTAAATTAAAGTGCAGGAGCAGTTGGTTGAGCATTATTTTTTCAAATATCTTGCTGAGAGTTGGTAGAATTGAAATCGGCCTATAGTTATTTGGATCAGTTTTACTTCCCGACTTAAACAGAGGTATCAATTTACTACATTTCATGAGGTCGGGAAATGATCCCGAATCTATGGACTTGTTAAAAATTACAGCAAGATATGGCGCAATAACATCAATAATATTGTGAATTATTTTTACTGATATTCCCCATAAATCTCCTGTTTTTTTGTGTTGCAAAGATTTAAATGTTTTGATAATATCATATGGGGTTACGTATTTAAATCGAAATAATACATTGCACTCAGAAACATTGCCCCTCAGGATATTATAGGCTTCTGTTGGCGAGGAATTCAGGGAATTAGTCGTGGTAACTGGAATATTTTGGAAGAAGTTCTCAAAAGTATTTGCTATCTCTATATCAGAGTCAATAATATGATTATTAATTTTTAACTCCAGTTTATTATTATGTACTTTATGTTTCCCCATTTCATCACTGATGATATCCCAAGTTGCTTTTATTTTATTATCAGAATTAATGATTTTCTGTTTTATATAAAGAGATTTTGCCTGTATGCAAACATTTCGAAACATTTCGAACATGAGTTAAAGCGTGGCCTTGACGTCGCGCGCCCGGCACTTCTTTTGACTGTGCCGCGAGCCTCATTATAAATTCAAGACCAGTACGAATGTAGGTTAACGACCTGTATTCACACTAGTTCACTAGCAATCAGCTGTTCGACGACAATCTTAAATTTGATAACATTACCGTTTTAAGTGAAAATAATGAAATAATTACTTTTTCATTTATAATTGCGTTGAGACAGATAGTAACAATGATTTTATACAGTATTCAGTTAAAAAAGAGGTAAAAAATATCGGAAATTTCATGGAAAATTTGACGAAAAATTTCACCACTGGGGAACCTAGAATCATGTACTGAATCCGTGGGACGCGTTTTGGAAAACATGTCTGAATACACCCTTTATATTATCCGGTCATCTCTTGACAAACTTCGATGTTTTGTGGTTTTGGCGCGGCATTAATTCAATACGGCGCGTGGCATTCCTATTTCCTATTACCGAATATAATAAGAGGACCTTTGTGGAATGATGATTTGTACATAGCTGTTATATTACAGCTAGATAAATGACTTTCCCGGTGCCAATTTCACTCGGTATTGCTTCGTTTACCAATACCATTTCGCCGCGCTGCAATATTGCTTTAAATTTCCTCCCAGGATATTTACAGCTGTACTATGATATGCGGCCTCCCGTAATTATTTTATTTCTGTAGATTGCTTCTGGATAATATTATTATGTCGATTATTGAGCACTAGTAAATAATTACATTTATCTATTTATTCTTCAAAATACATGTTGTTATATTATAATATGTTATATTATAATATGTTATATTACTTAAGTACAGAGTGTAAAAGAAAATTTGCTAAAAAGAAAAGAACTCTTTTTATTGGAGTAGCATAAACTCAGAAATGAGTCATTTTGAAATTTACTTTTTCAAAGGAGCTTACTTTTTCAAAGAGTGGAGCCAAAATTGGTTTGATCGTCGGTTGGACTAGTCGTAGCCTGGAAGCAGTAGGTGTCCATGTAAAGTGATCGTTCGGTAAATCTTTTTATGTCTATTCCAATTTTGCTGTTATGTTGGATTATTGCCCTACTGAGGGGCCTGATGTTGGTTAGGAGGTCGATGTCGTCAGATTAGGCTGGCGTGGTTCGGACGGCTATGAGGGGTTGGTGGAGGCCGTAATTATTTAGGTTAGGTTATTTCCACGTGGATAGCATGCCACGAGTTGGTTAAGGTTAGTGAATTTTTCACAGTAGTATGGAAGTATGTACCTATACTTTTTATAGTACTTATCAGTAATCATCCATCAGTACTATAACCTGTCTTCGTTTCCGAGAGCGTTTTCCTGATACCCTCTATAAAAGCCACTTTATTAGCAAACCTAACATAAATTAGAACTCTTAGTTAAGGTAGGTAGGTACTGATATGAAATCTGAGCCTTGCAAAATTAAAACTGACTTAAACTTAAAATTAAGACTGAAAAGAAAACAGAAGTTATGAAGAACAGATATTATGAGGTATAAATTAAAATAGACCCGGTGGTAAAGTAAACTTTGTCGAAAATGGCTTAAAAAATTATTCTGTATTTCTGGCACGTCTTTCCAAGTTGGAGGCTCTACCTTTTACGTTTTTCAAACAGCAAATAACGTTTAACGGGATGCCGGCCGACTGACAACATTTCACTTAATAAAATGTAAAACTTTTTTAACGAAATTTCGCACCGTACAAAGTGAATAATTTAAATATATTTTTGCAGTGCCCCGCATTGCACCAAAGCCCCACGGGTGGTGTTTATTTCGAAGCATTTCCAGCAGACTTTATGTGTAGTTCACACGCCTCGGTTAATACACTATTGGTTCATAATTTACATTTTACACAGGTCATAAAAATTTCATAATATCTCGAGCCTAAAATCATATAAATATTTTAAGTTTTTGCCCTCGGATTCATCTCTCTAAAATTCGAATAGATAGGTATATTGAGTTCTAGAGGACCAACATAATATTACAAGTGTTCTTACAAACATATCTGTCATGGTTTAGGTACTCACTTATTCCATTTTAATGATAATAATTAGTTGTTTGGACACATAATTAAGTCTCTCGTAGACACTTCCACACTCCGTGGTAGGTATACTGCCGCTTGTATGCAGCGGGTCCCTCCGAATTGAGGCACCTATGACTTAGGGTTCATATGTATAGCTAATCCAGACCTAGATTTAAAAAGTTTAAATGCTTGCTTCCGATTCAGTAAGTATTTACTAAGAAAAATACTAGACCTATTTTCATACAAAAAATTACCTGTGCATTGTAAATAATTTCTTTTTTAACCTTTCAAAAGAAATAACCAATTTGGCTGCCGCATACTATTCATACAATTTACAATCCAACCAGTTTTCAGTGAAATTGCAGGCGGACGGCAAAATGCCAACTTTGATATCAAGGTAACGAAAGGGGTAATAAAATTTACACTTTTTTTTACAAATGTGAGTTATTGTACCAACCTACTCTAGTGATATAGTATTTTACTGTAATGCTGAAATAAAAATAAGCATCATGTCGATCTAAAACCACCCATCTAAATGCAAATCCATGCTGTTGATAAGGATTTCAGCCTAAGGCGTCTATTAGACAATAGATCTTTATAAATAGGTTTTGTTGTCATTTTTGCCACAGTCATTAGTACCTACGATGGATCTATCTTCTATCTATCTTCTTCTATCTATCTATCTATAATATAATAAAACTGTAACAGATCCAATTCTGTACATTGAAGATATTTTGAAAATTTTTTTTGGACGGCACTCTATAATCGATACTGAAGCCAAAACTGTAATTTTTTTCATTTTTGTCTGTCTGTCTGTCTGTCTGTCTGTCTGTCTGTCTGTCTGTCTGTCTGTCTGTCTGTCTGTCTGTCTGTCTGTCTGTCTGTATCTTGGCCGCGCATCACGCCGAAACTACTGAATGGATTCAAATGAAACTTGGCACGATTTGAGTTTATACTCCCGAGGTAGGACATAGGATACTTTTTATCCCGAAATTCAGCACGGTTCCCTTGGGAGAGGGGATGAAAGTTAAAACGTGTATTTAGCTGTAATTCATTAACGCGTTGGTCGATTTCACTCATTCTTTTTTTGTTAGAAAGGTAATACTTTATGTATTGTCCCGTAAATATTTCAAGGTCATAGGTTTTTTAGTTTAGAAATGACAGACATTACAATCCTCAGTATTGGGTTCAAATAACTTGGGACCCGGATCTTTGAACGTACGGCTTATTTTAAACTGGTATGCGTTTAAATTTATGTTTGTCGGTCTGTCTATTTATTCCAGCTAATCTCCGAAACGGCTGGATCGAATTTAATGGAACTTTCAAAAGGAGTAACTTAGGCTATATTTAGTTTAGGTACATAAAAGAATTATGGGATCCGATCCGATCCTATATAAAAACCTATATCTACGCGAACGAATTTGCGGGGTTCAGCTAGTAATATAATAAAACTGTAACAGATCCAATTCTGTACATTGAATATATTTTGAAATTTTTTATTGGAGGGCACTCTATAATCGATACTGAAGCCAAAACTGCAATTTTTTTTATTTTTGTCTGTCTGTCTGTCTGTCTGTATCTTGGCCGCGCATCACGCCGAAACTACTGAACGGATTCGAATGAAACTTGGTACGATTTGAGTTTATACTCCGAGGTAGGACATAGGATACTTTTTATTCCGAAATTCAGCACGGTTCCCTTGGGAGAGGGGAAGAAAGTTAAAACGTGTATTTAGCTGTAATTCATTAACGCGTAGTTCGACTTAACTCATTCTTTTTTTGTTAGAAAGGTAGTACTTTAAGTTTTGTCCCGTAAATATTTCAAGGTCATAGGTTTTTTAGTTCAGAAATGACAGCCATTACAACCCTCAGTATTGGATTCAAATAACTTGGGACCCGGATCTTTGAACGTACGGCTTATTTTAAACTGGTGTGCGTTTAAATTTATGTTTATCGGTTTGTCTATTTGTTCCAGTTAATCTCCGAAACGGCTGGATCGATTTTAATGGAACTTTCAATGTTATAAGGAGTAACAGGCTACATTTAGTTTAGGTACATAAAAGAATTATGGGATCCGATCCGATCCTATATAAAACCTATAAACACGCGAATGAAGTCGCGGGGGTCAGCTATAAATAATAAATCTGTCCTCTTCGATGAAATCATTGACGTTTGCAAGTTTACATCTTTAAGGTTGTGATAAGTGATACCGATTATGTTTTATTCCCTGTGATTAGTTTGTTTCCGAGCAGATATTAAGATGATTAACCATCAAGAGTTAGTTAGCCAAGAGAGTAAAAGTTAACGAACTTTCATACACTCATACCACGCCTCTGGCGAGGCATAAGATTACTTAAGGAGTTAGATTTTAAACTCAAGTTTGAAATTACCTTGTTGTGGGCTTTTCTCAGATCAGGGCAAGTTTGGAACCCTCGCTTTAGTTTTGAGTTGATATAAATAATTATCACCTCACTTCCATAATATTGTACACTTATAGAAATTGATATTCGAGTGTTCCAATTTTGAATAAGACGTGAACCGAAAATAGACTTAGGTTCACGAAAGTTGGAACTACATAACGCTATAGATGTTGGAACTATATAGATATCCGAGGCACGCAAAGATAATGCACTTGCAGCTATCGCGCAACCCCAGGGTAGCCACTAATCCTACTAATATTATAAATGTGAAAGTGTGGATGTTTGGATGTTTGTTACTCTATAACGCCGCAACTACTGAACCGATTTGGCTGAAATTTTGAATGGAGATAGAGTATACCCTGACTTAACACATAGGTTACTTTTTAACTCTTGACGCAAAAACGACGGGTTGTTATAAGTTTGACGTGTCTGTGTGTGTGTGTGTGTCTGTCTGTTCCCCTGTGGTGCTCAAACGGGTGGACCGATTTGAATGCGGTTTTTTTTGTTTGAAAGGTGAATTAGTCGAGAGTGTTGTTAGCTATGTTTGATGAAAATCGATCCAAGATGGCCGCCGCTACAAATTGGCGGATTACATATTTTTCACAACTCCCTTAATATGGGTATCAATTGAAAGGGCTTGACTAGTAGAATAGCATTATTGCAAATCCAAGATGGCCGCTGTCACAAAATGGCGAGGGGTTTTTTTTAATTTTTAATTTATACTTGTTATCCTGGAAAATTCACAGTTCTCGTGGGGATTTTGAAAAAAAACCTGAAATCTATAGCTACAGCTATAGATAGATTACTATAGCAAACTTCCTGAGAGTAGGTATAAAGGTTGGAAAATGAAGCGGGAACGGGAACCGGAAATCCAAGATTCGTGAAAAACTGAAATTCACGCGGGCGAAGCCGCAGGCACAAGCTAGTCATGACATAAAAGTAGGCATTTCTTACCTCTCTGCTCCTGTAACTGTGTTAGCATGATGAATAGTGCTCTTGCCCCGTTTGCGCCGTCTCGTCCGCTTTCTGGAGTACGAGGCCAGCAGCAGACCTTTTCTTGCGTCTATGCGCTTCTTTGAGTCCTTCGCTAGTGTCCTGACCGACAAGGACGAGGGGTCGAAGCTGAATGTCGAGTCGTCCCGATGTTCGTTGAGGTCCTTCTTCCTTTCCTGAATGAAAAAATAATAGTAAGTAAGAAATTTTAATTATTTCGGTAATTATATTTATGCATGCATTGAAACTGCCAACTATATCTATATCTTCTCGGTTGGAATGGCATTCCGAACCAGTGGTAGTTTCAATTGACTATTCAAAAGTACTTGTAAAAGTTTATTTGAATAAAAAACTTTTCTATTCTATTCTATTCTATACAAATGGTGCGTTCACATTGACCGCATGCTAGCTTTAGGTCAACTGTACCAGCCCATAGAGCACGTAGAATCGTCTTACTGCCATATCCAAACCGCAATTTTGCAGCTGGATTTCAGTCCAAATGCATAGGTAGAATCGATTTCGATAAAATCGAATTCACTGTTTAAGATTAGTTTACCTACTGTCATCAAATTAGCAGCAACTGGGGTTGCGGTCACGTATCTCAAAAAATAAAACAGTAGCTGAGCCTTCACGAGGCCTACGTTGTCGCGTAGGCAAGTTTGTTATTTCTATGGAGTCTTATAACATCGCGTCGCTTTCGTCGCACCTAGTACAAACCCGCAACACCAGTATGCTTAGTCTCAGTTTGGACATCTCCAAAACTTTAGCAAATACTACGTATCGAAAAACTGTAATATGTAATGCAAAATGAACCCAAAGACTCTTAATATAAAGTCGTAATACTTCGACTATTTATTTTTATTTTACAACGTATCTGCTTGGGGCGCTGGCTGTAAACGAATGCTGAATGTTTTTTTTATAGGAATAGCGGGCAACCGAGCAAGCGGGTCACCTGATGTTAAGTGATTACCGCCGCCCATGAACATTAGCAGCACCTGAGGAACCACTAATGCGTTGCCGGCTTTTGAGGAAGGGGGCTGGCTATTCAGCTCGCTGCCGGAACACACGAATGTTTTGCGGCAGATTACGGCTGCACTGTGGTCGCTAGCCAGGCGGATTCGGGGTAGAATCCTACCACAAAGCGGTGATACCATCCAGATTAAGTTGTGTGGTATCAGGCACAACGACCCGTAGAGGGGACTGAGAGCGTCAGGGCCTCGTTAGCATATTGGCAGGGTGCACCGCGCGTAAGTGGCCCAAATCCCAAAAATGTTTTTTTTTGTTTGAAAGGTGTTAGTCGAGAGTGTTGTTAGCTATGTTTGATAAAAATCTATCCAAGATGGCCGCCGCTACAAAATTGTGGATTACATATTTTTTCACAACTCCCTTAATATGGGTATCAAATGAAAGGGCATGACTAGTAGAATAGCACTGTTGCAAATCCAAGATGGCCGCCGCGAACAAAATAGCGAATATCGGGGGTTTTTTAAATGTTTAATTTATACTTGTACTCTGAAGTTATTGTTTTTCGATCGAGTAGTATTTAGTAAAGTTTTCCGAGTTGTGCAAACTGAGGAGCATACAGGACCTCTGGCACATACAAGTAAAAACAATTATATTCGAGTAGCGGGAGTTAACAATGAAATAGCGTGACACTAAACAGCCGCGCTACTGCTACGCTGATTTACTGCGCTAACCAACCACTAACTCGTGCCGCTCTCTTTGGGCTAGTATAGGTATTCTAAGTTTGCGCATCTCCAAAACTTTACCACAAATACTACGTATCGAAAAACTGCAATATGTAATTCAAAAAGAACCCAAAGACTCTTATTTTAAAGGCGTAATTCAATACTCCGAATATTTATTTTACAACACTCCTGCTTGAGGCGCTGGCTGTAAACGAATGCTGAATGTATTGGTGAACTCAAACCTTAAAATAAGCATCTTTAGGTCCATTTTACTCTGACGTTATTGTGTTTCGATCGAGTATTATCAAGTAATGTTTTCAATTATGAGTTATGCAAACTGAGACCTAGCATACAGGCTCTCTGGCACATAAAAGTAAAAACAATTATATTCGAGTAGCGGGAGTTAACAATGAAATAGCGTGACACTAAACAGCCGCGGGACTGCCGCTAACGACGTGCTACGTGCCGCGCCCGCCGCCGCCGCCGGGCACTAACAGTGATTTACTGCGCCGGCCAGCCACTCTATCTCGTGCCGCTCTCTCTGGGCCAGTATAGATACATAATATTACTGTGGTATAGGTATTCTGACTTTGCGCACCTCCAAAACTTTACCAAATACTATCGAAAAACTGTAATATGCATAATGAACCCAAAGACTCTTATTTTAAAGTTGTAATTCAATACTTCTAATATTTATTTTACAACACTTCTGCTTGGGGCGCTGCTGAATGTATTGGCGAACTCAAACCTTAAAATAAGCCACTTTATAGAGTAGCGGGAGTTAACAATGAGATAGCGTGACACTAAGCAGCCGCGGGACTGCCGCTAACGACGTGCTACGTGCTACGTGCCGCGCCCGCCGCCGCCGCCGGGCACAGGCCGTAACAGTGATTTACTGCGCCCGCCAGCCACTCTATCTCGTGCCGCTCTCTCTGGGCCTGTTCCAGTTTATTGTCACATTCATTAGGAGTAATACTACGGCACTTGTTTTTAGTCCGTATAGAAGAAAATATGTGGCTTTTTAAATTTTAACTGACTAAAAAAAGGATGAGTGTCTGATGTATTTTTTATATTTGCACACTGATTTCACCACTAAGTATTTCTCTAAAATATCTCTGTATTTTTTAAGTTCGCAATCTAATGTAATCAGCTGAGGCCTAAATATCTAAAGTTGTCACCGGCCGCCCGGCATTGACTCCGAGCAAAGAAAACATTGCCCCTCTATCACTTGTTCCGCGCTCTCGCTCGCAGGCTCGGCTAGGCGCTACGTGACAATGTCATGCTTTTTCGTGCGTGCTTACTTACGTAACTTACTTTATCATTAAAAAAATTGGTAGTCTGTAAACTTCTTAAGAAAACATTGCCTCTCTATCGCTTGCTCCGCGCTCTCGCTTGCACGCTCGGCTATGCCTCTCCATCGCTTGTTCCGCGTTCTAGCTTGCACGCTCGACTAGGCGGTACATGACAATGAGTTAAGTTTTTTCGTGAGTGCGGGCGGCGTTCATCGATTTATAAGACGTTATCACGTCAAAAAATGTATTCAACTATGTATCCTATTGACACAGTCTCACCTCTTGTGTGATCTGCGATTCCTCCTCGTAGCTGAGCGCCACGACGGCCAGCATCAGGTTGATGAGGTAGAACGACCCGAAGAACACCACCACCGTGAAGAAAGACACCGACATCGGCCCGCAAGACGATAGCACCTGCAATGTTATCACACTATAGTCACACTAATATTCACCCTAATATTATAAAGGCGAAAGTTTGTGTGTATGTGTGTGTGTTTGTTACTCTTTAACGCCGCAACTACTTAACCGATTTGGCTGAAATTTTGAATGGAGATAGATTATGCCCTGAATTAACACATAGGCTCAGATCCCACGGGATTTTGGAAAACCTGAAATCTATAGCTACAGCTATAGGTAGATTAGTATAGTAAACTTCCTTGAAAGTAGGTATAAAGGTTGGAAAAGGGAGCGGAAACAGGATATATATCAAGGAAGTTCGCTATAGTAATCTACTTATAGCTGTAGATATAGATATAGATTTCGGGTTTTTTAAAATCCCTCGGGAACTGTGGATTTTCCCAGGATAAAAAGTAAAGCCTATGTTTTAAGTCAGGGCATAATCTATCTCTATTCAAAATTTCAGCCAAATTGGTTCATCAGTTGCGACGTTATAGAGTAACAAACATCCAAACATCTAAACATCCAAACATCCAAACATCCACACTTTAACATTTATAATATTAGTAGGATTAAAGTAGCAATTCAACTGGTATGAACTGTAATAAAATAGTACTTCAATAGATAGTTACATAGATGCCTACGCACAATGTTTATAAATCCCACAGGCTTGACGCTACGGTTTCAGCTGTTTCGAGCATGATATGAAACCGCAGCCGCTGCAACTGCGACGCGGTTCTTATACGGATTGAAAATTGTATTTTCAAAATTCAAAATGATTATTGAAATACATATAGGTATAAAATTTCCTAGTATGGTTCAAAAGTAGTATGGTTCAGCCGCAGTTGTAACTTGTACGATCCTAATAGAAGGCCTACTACAATCTTTAATTTAACGATCCAATTCCGATGCTATTCAATATCGGTGCCTAAAATAAATCGCATTGAATTCGTACCATGAAGTATCTTTTTGTTTCTATATTTTTATACTAGGTTTTTGTTTCGTCTATAATATCGTCTATAATAGACGTCATGACGTCATGACGTCACGACATCTATTGGTCGGATAAAAGAGTTCATGGTACGAAATAGCGATTCAGTTCAGTTTAGGTCTTTAATTGAGTCGCGATTATAGTTGATGGTAGACCCACGGCAACGTTTGTGGTACGTGTGTGTGAGCGTGTTTTGATATATTTTTAGAACCAAGAATTGACGACTAGTACCTATTCGTAGGTACGCACGTAACACAATGAATAATGATCCATTAACTCTAACTATAGATATCTATCTAGGTATATCTACCTAAGTCGTGAAAAAGTAGAAAGTAAAGCAAAACCCATAAATAGAATTTTCATATAAAGGGAATGTAATTATGTAGGTGTCTACTTTAATAAAGTCTCTTAGCTTATTGTTCAAAAGTGCCAAAGCTCCCTACTAGTTCTTCATAAGTAATTGTGTACGAACGAAGTTCTAACTTTACATAACTATAGAACGGAGTTATGACTTCACGTTGAATCTAAGCACACTATGAATACCTAAGTGCCACATTAAACGTAGGTCTATAATAAAGCCCACCAATCCGCATTGGAGAAGCGTGGCGGGTCTAAGCTCTATATCCCTCTCTCATAAGAGAGAGGAAACCTGTGCCTAGCTGGGCATAGAGAAAGAAACGGCTGTAGTTGTCGTGGTGGTACAAATAAAGAGTTCAGTAATAATAAATCTAGAAAAGAATACTTCATTAACATTAAGGTTGAAATAAAATTGTAGTAGGTAATTTCAGTGGAAGAGACATCAGCAAAAAATATTTTTCACAGTAATGACGTCCGCGTCGGCGGGCCCAAGTGTCACTTCGGAATATATATATTTCATCGCTTTGATGTTACGAAAATATTGCGGGGAAAACATTTTGCGACTCATTAAAACCGGTGGATAGTGATATTTGATTACTGTTTCGCCCGAAATTGAATTATTTTAACTTATTCTATTTTGCTATCTATTTATTTATTTATTATAATTGCTATTCTAGTAGATATCTTGTCATCATGAACAACTTCAAATTCTCATTCATATTCATTTCAAAGTTTAAGCAAGGTTTATTTTATTTTTCGCTTTTCAATTTCTTTTTCTATCGGCTTTAATTTTATTGACGTGATAACGTCTTATAAATCGATGAACGCCGGCTAAATGCACAAAAAAGCATGACACATTGTCACGTACCACGGAACGTAACGCGTAGCACGTAGCACGTAGCGCGGACCGTAGCACGTATCGCGGAACGTAGCACGTAGCGCGGACCGTAGCACGTGGCGCGGACCGTAGCACGTAGCGCGGAACTAAGCGTTCAGTGTGCTTAGTCTAAAGCGGAGCACTCGAAAACGAACTCGAAAACTATTGATCGATTTCAGAGTAAAATAGACCTAAAATGGCTTGTATTAAGGTTTGAGTTCGCCAATACATTCAGCATTCGAACAATGCTGAATGTATTGGCGAACTCAAACCTTAATACAAGCCATTTAGGTCTATTTTACTCTGAAATCGATCAATAGTTTTCGAGTTCGTTTTCGAGTGCTCCGATTTAGACTAAGCACACAGCTTGTGACGCATGTTTATGTGTTATGTTTGATTTATTATGACGTTATCACGTAAAATTATCGTCCGTAAATCGACTTTACAGACAAACATATTTTTTTGGAAGTTTTTGTTCGTGCTTCACTTTGGAACATGCGACGTTTTAATTCAAAGCTTTAATTTTCTGTGCCAGGTCCCGCATGGTTAAAATGTAGAGTAAGTGAATTAACCGAGGGCTCTCCAACGCGCCCTATCATAACAAAGCCTGTAGATAGGTACACGTGTTCCGGGTCCTTTGCTTAGAATTTAATTATAAAGGGCGCCGGCAAAACGCCCCGTGTGATATGAACAACGTAGATACTCGTACCTACCTACCTATAACTGGTAATTTGAGTTGTGTTAACTTGATATTATATTTGAAATAAGTTATTTGATAAACGAGTGGGTAGATTACACCTATTTTTTATTTCTACTGGAGTTACCTATGTCTGTTAATTACACAATCTTCAAAACACAATCAATCAAAGCAAACTCGACCTTTTTTATCTTTTTTTGTGAAGCAATAAAGTTTTATTTATTTATTTACAAGCGGACACCCGCGACTTCGTTCGCGTGGATATATATTGGTTTTTAAAAATCAATCAATCAAATCATCAATCAAAAGAATCATTTTGTTTTTTAACAGACTTCAAAAAAAGGAGGTTCTGTATTCGACCCGTATGTATGTATGTAAGTATGTATGTATGTATGTAAGTATGTTCGCGATTATCTCCGCAACTAATGAATCGATTTTGATGATTGTTTCACTATCGTTATCTACATACTTTCAAGAAGGTTTTAGTATATAACACATCAAGTTATCATTCTTACGTACGAAGTTATAAGCATAAATGTACACATATGTCACTAATATGTTCTCTGATATTGCCAGACCTATTGCTGAAGTCTGATATAGCTATTCTGTCCAAAGACTTCACTCTGCTACGCCTACGTAACATTGACCTTTTGCAAAAAGTTTTGGGCCGAAGTCAGTACAGTTGCATATAGAGTGATTCCTTGGAGTTTGTGCATGGTTACGTGTATTTCCATTCTATACAAAGCCAAACCGCAAGGGTGTGAAACTAGTCGCGTATAGATTGTAAATTACGGTCTATCCAAATTATACAAGAGTTGTACGCATACAAACTAATCTTTTATAGAACAGAAGTTAGGTTAGGTTGGGTTAGAACATAATAAAACCACTCACCTATAGTATGACACATAAAATGTATATGTCACAGGATATTTAATAATAATTAATAATATATATGGGTCATAATCTATTTTACATAGTTCTCGTTTATATTATTATTATTATTACATAATATAAAGAAAACAAATCACTAAAAAGCATAAAATAATTTTTTTCAAAGAAAAATGAACCGACTTCAAACGAATCGAACTAAAAAGTTTAAAATAATTTTTTATTCATTTAGATTGACGATTAAACTACCTAACTCAAATGATATATAATTTTTTGAAGTCGGCGCCAAACCACATTCAATTCGTGTAAGTAAAATCAGAATATCCACTTTTGAATGCGAGCGCGGTGAACCTAGTCGCGGAGGGTGAGTCTGGGACCCGGGGGACACATTTTCGACTTGAAGTGAACTTGAAGTCGTTTGGCGCCGACTTCAAAAAATTATATATCATTTGAGTTAGGTAGTTTAATCGTCAATCTAAATGAATAAAAAATTATTTTAAACTTTTTAGTTCGATTCGTTTGAAGTCGGTTCATTTTTCTTTGAAAAAAATTATCCTAAGCTCCTTTGAGCTCATATCATGCTAAAAACTGTTAAAAGTTCACCGCCGGATGTTTAGGTAGATCAAAATGTAAACATCCGCCAGTGAAAGGCCCATCAAAATCGATCCAGCCTTTTAGAGATTAGTCGGTAATCTTTAAAGTATCTCATCATCATCATCATCATCCATTCAGTAGTTTTTGCGTGATGCGTGATGATGACAAACATACAGACAAACAAACAAACAGATAATCAGACAAACAGATAAACAGACAAACACACAAACAGACAAAAATTTCAAAAACAGCTTTTTTACGTACTATTACTTATCCCAACATCCCCCAGTTATTATTTTGCAAAAATCTTCAATGTACATATACGGCAAGTCTACGATTTTATTATATGTACTAGATGATGCCCACGGCTTCGCCCGTGTGTATTTAGGTTTGTAAAAAATCTCGTGGGAACTTTGATTTTCCAGAACAAAAAGTAGCCTATCTGTAGTAAGTAGTAACCCGTCCACAAAACGGAAAAATTCCGTGGGATCCTTACGATTTCGGAATGCAATTCCTTACAGCATCAGTGTTGAGGAGTTGGACATGTACCTACTTGAGGTCATTCAACAATAAAGTCTTTAATTGGTATCCCCAATATCAATTTAAATAACCGACAGTGCCTAAATCCCGTTAGTTTTGGGGATCAGATCCCCTACAGCATCAGGATTGAGGAGTTGGAATCCAAATTTTTTGTAGGACAGTGTCGCAATGTTTCTCTATCGATTAAAAAAAAAATTACGCAAATTGGTTCAGAAATCTCGGAGATATCGGTGTACATAGGTAGAAAAACACAACTCCTCCTTTTTTTAAAGTCGGTTAAAAAAGTAGCCTATGTTACTCCCTGGTTAATTCTCTACTTGTATGTGAAAGTCCCGTCAAAATCGGTTCAGCCGTTCCAAAGATTAGCCCGTTCAAACAGACAGACAGACAGACAGACAGACAGACAGACAAAAATTTTAAAAACGTGTGATTCGGTTATAGTATCGTTCAAATAACCATATGAGCTTAATATGAGGTAGTTATTTCGATATTACAGACAGACACTTCAATTTTATTTATTAGTATAGATAGATTATTAAAACTCTAAACTAAAATGACAGTGTGCTTAGTCTAAATCGGAGCACTCGAAAACGAACTCGAAAACTATTGATCGATTTCAGAGTAAAATAGACCTAAAATGGCTTGAATTAAGGTTTGAGTTCGCCAATACATTCAGCATTCGAACAATGCTGAATGTATTGGCGAACTCAAACCTTAATACAAGCCATTTTAGGTCTATTTTACTCTGAAATCGATCAATAGTTTTCGAGTTCGTTTTCGAGTGCTCCGATTTAGACTAAGCAAACAGGTCTAAATCTATTCCTATCTCTTTCACAATAATTATGCTCTCTGCGGAAAAGGATAGCACTGGTTTTAAACTTGTCAATTTGGTGTTTAGAGGTGAAGGTACAACATTCTAACCTCCTAAAATATAAACAATGTATCTACGTAGTACGTACGTAAGTACTGTGCGTACGTAGTAATGTACGTATTAACGTAGGTCTTATAACAAAATCACTGAATGATTTTAAAGTACTCGTAATTTCATAGTTGAGAGGCATTTGATATTCAAATTTCCAATTCTTTTTTTGTGAATACAGTGTTGAATAAGATTTTATTCTTATTACATAGTTATAAGTAGCTGGTAGTGATATCCCACTATACCGTAGTTACAAATATGATGATTTAAAATTAGACTTATACCTAGCTTTAGGTAGTACGTATTGCGCTAAGTTCGATTAAAATCGTTAAATCGGACGAGATATAGATTGAACTGAATTTCGCGCGGGCGGATCTACGGAAATAATCAGATAGGTATTTACTTCAATCAAATATGAATTTAGTAGAACATAAACCATAAGAGGTAGCTGTAAGTAATGCCTTAATGCCTACATGGAAAACACGGCTCTGTTTACATAAAACGAAATTACCTTACCTGCTATCAGCTATATTATGGTAAACATTCCTGCTATTATGAGAAAGGTTCTTGGAAGCCGCAGGTCCTTTAGTGGGGTAAAATATCACCATCCCTTCGCTTAGGGTGGACCCACACCTGATCCGCATCGCGTATCCGCCACGCAACGGCACCCCTTGCCTTGCACGGCTTGCCGAGTTTTAACAGTTTTAAAAATTATCATCATCATCATCAACTTATTACCGGCCCACTACAGAGCACGTATCTCCTCTGACAATGTGAAGATTTAATACGACCATCTTTTTTTTATAAAATCAGATATATTTTCATAGCACCACATAAATTTCTTATAACATGGTAGGTACATAACCTAATTACCTACTCATTTAGTTTTCGCTGCAACAGCTAAAGGATTTAACCTGCCTTTCTTTCGGCTTGAGAATTACGGCTTTTAATAAGGTTTCGCCTCTGCCTCAACTAGACGATCTAAATCAGTGTTAAGTCAATATGCCATACGCTGGAACAGTATGAAAGCGCGGTCTACTGGGATCGGATACGCGCATGTTTTGTTTGTGTTGTCACATGATGGATGAACGAGCGCTTATTTTAGTCACACCAAGCATCCAAATATAATGAGGAAACATGATCGTGACCGCCAAAAAGGCCAAAAAGATCAGATGTCGATCCACCCTTAGCTTAGGCCCTTCAGACCCAACCCGGCGCTCCCTCACCTTAACCGAAAGGGTCAACAATGGTAAACCGTTGGCTTTCCGCAACAAAATAGTAAAATTATATTTGTTTTGAACGTTATCTTATTATGACCCTTCTAACATCTCTATTTTAGAACTAATTTTATGGAAACTTCGTGCATAAATACATAAATAAATAACGTGAAAGCGTACCACTACTTACTATTATAATTTCAAATGAGTTCAAATTGTTTAAAAATATTATTTTCAATAAGAAAATATGAAATACCTAATACTGGTGTTCTCCTGTAATCTCAAAGGAGTGATCTCAAAATCTCCTGTAATCTCAAAGTGAATTTCGCTAATCTCAAAGGAGACTAGCCAATAGCAATATATTATGGTCATTAGAAATTGTGGACAAGTGTGTTTGCAAAAACAGCTCCACTCTCTATTCCCTCATTCTCATTGTCCGAGGCACGGGGATGTGCATTTCCAACTCCGAGTTACTGCTGAGAATTTCTTGACAGAAAAATACAACAATTTTTTGTCCAACTCGGGGTTCGAACCTAGTAGGTACCTACCTCACAATACGCAGCCCGATAACCTAGCCAATATAAATACTAATGAGGTTGCAAATAAAACAGAAGGCATTTAATATTATATAGTCTAAGACAGTCCCTGCCTGTTTATCTATTCATAATATCATCTAATAGGTTCCTTGTCTGATATAGTTCAATATAATATTAACATGTTAGTTACAATAATAAACAAGACAATATGGCAGCAATATGGTAAATGCGTGTTTGTATAATTGTTAATGTTAGCATAGATACCTACAGTGTTCGTTTAATCAACTTGATAATACCTACCGTACGCTATGAATATGGTAATATTCATAGCGTACGCATTGAGATAGATCATAGAGCAGCTTTATATTAATGAAACATGGATATTGTCTGAAATAAAGTTATTTAATTTAATTTTAATTTTTTATTTATTTTATAAGTATATCAGGAAACAAAAAAGTAACATCTATTAGCAACACATTGCTGTTATCGATCTACTTTAAATGACCGATATTCATATTGCTTATTTATGATCTTGAGATGTTATATTGCTTATTTTTTCCTAAGTCATGATCAACCCATTACCGGCTCACTACAGAGCACGGGTCTCCTCTCAGAGTGAGAAGGGTTTTGGCCATAGTCTACCACGCTGGCCAAGCGGATTGGCAGACTTCACACACCTTTGAGAACGTTATGGAGAACTCTCAGGCATGCAGGTTTCCTCACGATGTTTTCCTTCACCGTTTAAGCAAGTGATATTTAAATACTTAAAACGCACATAGGTAACTCCGAAAAGTTCGAGGTGCGTGCCCCGGGATCGAACCCACGACCTCCGATTAGAAGTCGGTTGTCCTAACCACTAGGCTATCACAGCTTTCCTAAGTACTTTTTATTTATTATTAATTAAATAATTGAAAATAAAAACGTTAAAATTATTTCTAAAATTTACATCTTGTGTAAATAAAACACTATGATAAAAATTATAAACTTACGTACATACCTTTGTAACTAATAGACATAAAAACATAATTACTTATATATCTATCTATTTTATTTAAAACTAGCTGACCCCCGCGACTTCTTTCGCGTGTTTATAGGTTTTATATAGGATCGGATCGGATCCCATAATTCTTTTATGTACCTAAACTAAATGTAGCCTGTTACTCCTTATAACATTGAAAGTTCCATTAAAATCGATCCAGCCGTTTTGGAGATTAGCTGGAACAAATAGACAGAACGACAAACATAAATTTAAACGCACGCCAGTTTAAAATAAGCCGTACGTACAAAGATCCGGGTCCCAAGTTATTGGAACCCAATAAATGTATGTCATTTCTAAACTAAAAAACTTATGACCTTGAAATATTTACGGGACAATACTTAAAGTACTACCTTTCTAACAAAAAAAGAATGAGTGAAATCGAACAACGCGTTAATGAATTGCATCTAAATACACGTTTTAACTTTCATCCTCTCTCCCAAGGGAACCGTGCTGAATTTCGGGATAAAAAGTATCCTATGTCCTACCTCGGAGTATAAACTCAAATCGTACCAAGTTTCATTCGAATCCATTCAGTAGTTTCGGCGTGATGCGCGGCCAAGATACAGACAGACAGACAGACATACAGACAAAAATGAAAAAAATTGCAGTTTTGGCTTCAGTATCGATTATAGAATGCCCTCCAATAAAAATTTTCAAAATATCTTCAATGTACAGAATTGGATCTGTTACAGTTTTATTATATTATAGATAGATAGATATTACCGTAATAGCTGCGTCATATCCAGGTTAAATATAGCTATAAGTATTATTCACAAACAAAGTAAAAGTAAGCGCGTTAAGTTTTATTTAATAAATAACAAGAAGCACGACTGGTGAACTTGCTTGAAGCACCGTAAATCATCCAGGTTGAGTTCATTTTGCGGAACATTGGCTGCTCTAGCAATATGACAACTCTACTCCTAGGTAACTGTGCTTCAGTCTTTGCGATCTAAGTAAGTTGTAGTTAACGAGTATTCTCTACATTCAAGTGCATTTCTAATTAACTGTAATACGCTAGTAGGTAGGTACCTACCTATCTAGTAGCTTGTATTTAGTATGAGAACATTTAATTATTTTAATGAACCCTAACTTTCAAATACCTTCAGCGTATTCCACTATGACTACTTTGCACAGAGTAGGTACCTACAATTTATGCCCACTAGGCAGTAGGCACAGAAATGTGATCACATTCCTGTTTTATTGGCTTCATTTACGGTGCTTTTGCTAAAAATGTGTATCCTATCTTCAATAATAGACCTTGAATTATGATTTTGTCTGAGAAATTAATGATAAAGTGTAACTCTATGTTACACTTTACCATTAATTTCTTAGTGGAAGAGTACCTATTATGTAGCAAACTATCAGAAGATATAATCACAGATTGCGTAATCTGTGATTAAAGTTCGATACACTGAATAGGTAAGATATTGTTAACTTCCCAGTTTTTGTAATGAGGCCGATATTGTGAATCCCAAATGACTATCTCCAAGTTTTAAGGCTTCTAGAATTAAATACTATAGTTTTCACGTGGAAGACTGTGTGTGTGTACATGTGCGTGCGATCTGAATTATTTTTGTCTCAATTATTTCGCGAATGAAACCCGATATTGACATGGGACGAAGTTCATTCGACGCATAATTGCGTAACTTGAAACTGATTAAATTTTCAGCAAAAAATGCTCAGCTATTTTTTTCCCACTGCGAAGTTAGTCGTGTGGACCTCGAGGTTACCGTCGTATCAAGCAATAGACGTCCACGATCACGAGACGATCTTTCTAGTGGGGGGTCTCCCAACGCTTCTTTTGCTGGTGTGAGGTCGCCAGTCAAACACCTTGGGACCCCAACGTCCATCGGTTCTTCGAACATTGTACCCCGCCCATTGCCACTGCAGTATCGCGACTCGATGAGCTATGCGGGTAACTGGTTCTCCTGCGGATATCCTCATTTCTGATTTGATCCCGCAGGGATACTCCGAGCATAGCTCTCTCCATCGCCCGCTGAGTGACCCTGAGCCTTCTTATGAGGCGAGGTTACTCACCATATTATATACATTCTCCCAGTAGTCGAGGGTGATCAGCTGGAAGGTGGTGAGCATGGACCAGAGGAAGTTGTCGAAGTTGGTGTACCCGTGGTTGGGGTTGGGGCCCACGCACAGGCACGTGAACAGCGGCGGGCAGTGCCGCGCGCCGGTCAGGTTGCCGCAGATTATAGGCACTAGCTCGTCATCCACCATCCAGTGCGATGGGTCGCTGATCCAACTAAAAAATAAAAAAATAAATAGATTTTAATGATTATAATACAATACATTTAATAGAAATGAATGTTTTACTTTGATGGGACGCGTAGATAACTAAATTAAAAAAGCAAATTAGTTAAAAGCATAAAAAGTCGTCTGCATAAAATCAACTTAACATTGCAACCAATTTTGTATCCCGAAAGATCTAAAGATACCTATTACATTCCCAGATATGCGTAAAAACATAACCTTATTTTAGCCTTTGCGCAGACGGGTAAAAACCAAAAAGCCTCAATGGCTCAACGGGTAAGGAGCCAACTGAAATCCGAAATGTCAACGGTTCAAACTTCAAACCCCTCTACCGTGGTATGCCCTTTAACGCCCCACTGCTGGGTGCGGGCCAATACAAGTTATCGGGCTACCCCACCCATTGCACCATTACAGTCAATATAAGCTTAATTTGTTAGAGGAGGAATATTAGTCCACGTTTGACATGGTTATTGTTCTTTTGACAATAAAAAATAAAATAGCAATAAACCAAAACTTGTATTCCGACCGTCTTTGCATGCAAAACTGCAGAGCCTAAGCTTTCTTCAACAGTTCTTTTTCTCTGTGTTTGGAAAGGAATTAACTGTCGAACCACTAATAACTTCGTCACCAGGTTCACTGACCTCGACCACAGTTCGTCGGTGAAGTTCTCCCCGCTCGGCACGACCAGGTCCTGAACGCACTTGTTCCTCAGCTCGCCCATGTACACCTGCAGCGCGAACAGCGCGAACACCATTAGACAGAAGATCGTCAGCGTCATCACCTCGGCCAGCTGCTTGAACGAGTGCAGCAGCGCGTTGATGATGGTCTTGAGACCTGCAGAGGAATCATAATCATCATCATCATCCCCTCTATAGCACGTATATGTGCTAAGTTAACGAACTATCTAAAAAGATACCTGGCATCGACATATTTCATGAAACATTGTGATTTTAGAAAAAAATCCCCGATCATCTATAGGTGTGTTCAACTCTTAAATAATCATCATCATCAGGCCTGTAGAGGAATCATCATCATCATCCCCCCTACAATACGTATATGTGCTAAGTTAATGAACTATCTAAAAAGATACCTGGCATTGACATATTTCATGAATCATTGTATTTTTAGAAAAAAACCCCGATCATCTATCGGTGTGCTCAACGCTTAAATCATCATCAGGCCTACAAAAGAATCATCATCATCATCATCATCATCATCACTCCTATAGCACGTATATGAACTAAGTTACTGAACTATCTAAAAATATACCTGGCGTCGACATATTTCATGAATCATTGTGTTTTTAGAAAAAAATCCCCGGTCATCTATAGGTGTGTTCAACTCTTAAATCATCATAATCATCATCATGATCAATCGATTACGGGTCCACTACAGGGCATGGGTCTCCTCTCAGAATGAGAAGGGTTTCGGCTGTAGTCCTTCACGCTAGCCAAGTGCGGATTGGTAGAATTCCCATACCTTTAAAGAACATTATGGGGAATTCACAGGCATGCAGGTTTCCTGTCGATGTTTTCCTTCACAGTTAAAGCGAGTGATATTTAATTGCTTAAAACGCACATATTATAACTCGTTCGAAAAGTTAAGAGATGCGTGCCAAGGATTGAGTTCGACCCCGCGAAAGGGAGGTCGTAGTGGCCCCGCGAAAGGGAGGTCGTTATCGTAGTCTTAACCACTAAGCTATGACCGCTGTTTCAGAGGAATACGTTTTATTAAGCTTTGTTTTAACAACTTTATTTTTTTTCCAAGACACACCGTGGCGTTGAACTGAGACTTCTTTCAAGTTTCATCACACATAACAATCATCGTGAGCTTTATGAGCCTGCTCAGTAGCGAAACGTACAGGGTAATTTACCGTTGTCCTACGTGAACGACAAAAAATGAGAACGCGACATAATACTACGCGACGCGAAAATATGAAAAAGCAACTGAGCCTTCACGTGGTCTACGTTGTCGCGTAGACAAGTTTGTCATGTTCTATATGGAGTCGTATCGCGTAGCGTCGCGTCGCATCGCGTCACGTCGCATTTGTCGTTCACGTAGGACAACGGGTTATGAATGTCTACGTAAGCTGGGTACTGAACGTGTCAAGTGTGGCACACTCTTTAAAAAGCAAGTACCTAACCTATTTTCTTTCTTTCGTCTTTCTTTCTGTTTAGAATACATCAGCATAAGGCTGATGCGTACCTTATATTATATAAAGATTTATATTTTTAACCCCCGACGCAAAAACGACGGGGTGTTATAAGTTAGACGTGTCTGTGTGTGTGTGTGGTGTGTGTGTGTGTGTGTGTGTGTGTGTGTGTGTGTGTGTGTGTGTGTGTGCGTGCGTGCGTGCGTGCGTGCGTGCGTGCGTGCGTGCGTGCGTGCGTGCGTGCGTGCGTGCGTGCGTGCGTGCGTGCGTGCGTGCGTGCGTGCGTGCGTGCGTGCGTGCGTGCGTGCGTGCGTGCGTGCGTGCGTGCGTGCGTGCGTGCGTGCGTGCGTGCGTGCGTGCGTGCGTGCGTGCGTGCGTGCGTGCGTGCGTGCGTGCGTGCGTGCGTGCGTGCGTGCGTGCGTGCGTGCGTGCGTGCGTGCGTGCGTGCGTGCGTGCGTGCGTGCGTGCGTGCGTGCGTGCGTGCGTGCGTGCGTGCGTGCGTGCGTGCGTGCGTGCGTGCGTGCGTGCGTGCGTGCGTGCGTGCGTGCGTGCGTGCGTGCGTGCGTGCGTGCGTGCGTGCGTGCGTGCGTGCGTGCGTGCGTGCGTGCGTGCGTGCGTGCGTGCGTGCGTGCGTGCGTGCGTGCGTGCGTGCGTGCGTGCGTGTGTGTGTGTGTGTCTGTCTGTTCCCCTGTGGCGCTTAAACGGGTGGACCAATTTGAATGCGGTTTTTTTTGTTTGAAAGGTGAATTAGTCGAGAGTGTTGTTAACTATGTTTGATGAAAATCCATCCAATATGGCCGCCGCTACAAAATGGCGAATGTCGGGGGTTTTTAAATTTTCAATTTACACTTGTATAATTATATACTTAAAGCTCGATTGCTTCTAGCTTTATATAATTATACCTAGCCGTATAATGCTGATTTATACCTAGCCTTTGTTTACAATTTTGTCTGATAATAATTCAAGATGAAGTCGTAAAGGAACGTTCTAACTTCATAATTGGTTTTCTGATAAATTAAACTTTACTAGTTAAATCTTTTTTTAAAGAGAAACTTTTATTATATTTATAATTTCGATGAAAATACAACATACGGACATTGCCGAAAATTGCAGACTAATAAATGGACGTAGTTTAGCGAAAATATTCAACCCACAAAACTTGTCAATCAATAAGATAGTTAACTCTAATTCTGAAATAATAATAGGTACCTATCTATTTATTTGTCTAGTGTTTTGTGGGTTGGATCCTTTTTGCTAAACTATGTCCAAATATGACTCAGCTAGTAATACTTCAACAGATGTTAGGCATAATAACTGCGCAACGAGAAACGAATAGCCAGATTCAGACTTCAGTAGTGTGTGCTAAATTCAACAGTAGCTGTAATTCAAAAGGTTCTTTTGCGTAATATATTATGTAAAAGCATACGTTGAAAACTTTATGTAGCCCGCAAAATTGAAAAGATATCCCCGACAAAGGAAATAGGTAATCTAAGAAAAGGATTCACCGTCAAAAGCCGAAACAAAGTCCATGCTTTGAATCCAACCTAAACCCTGCAACACACAACGCCCGACGAAAACTGTGCATCAGGATGTCACACTAAGGCCGGGCCCGCACTGCGAAATTTATTCGCGCGATTTTTTTCGCAAAATTCTGTGACATATGGAAATGTATGAAGCTGCACGCACATGCGATTTAAAATTCGCGAGAAAAATATATTAAAATGCGGAATAAAAACCGAGCGAAATAAAATCGCGCAAATAAATTTTTCGCAGTGCGACCCCGCTCTAAAGGCGTGTACGGCGTACGCGTGTAAGTATTGTAATACAAGGCACTGAATAAACAAATGTCTAAATGCAGTTTATCCGTCTGATTATTCATCAGTCGCGCGTTTTGTGTGTCTCATACTTAAACTGAAAATATTCTCGAAATACGGCTCTATTTTCAGTGGTTTTCGACCGGCTGTAACGCAAACTGACTGAAAGCTATTTGAGGAATGAAAGAGCAAGAGAAACGGGAATGTTTCGTTATCTGAGGATTCGACGTGGTTTCTTTATGTTTTTCAAAAACTATAGCTTTTGCTGTGGCTATAAGTTTGGGCAGCTTCTATAGGTAGGTAACATTTTCAGTTTGGTTTTGTGTTTGCATTATTTAGCGCCAGTTGCATAAAATGTGATTAAAGTTACATTTGACAATCAAAAATAAGCAATATGGTGACGTGTCTACCTACATAGAATTGTTGTTAAGTTCAGAAAATAGTATTGATTTACTGATAAGATTTATAAACGCGAAGTTTTATCAATCTGTTATTTCACGACACTAAAACAACTTGTAGCTTATTTTGCCTCTTTATTTTTTAGTCGAAAAATATGTCAGCCTCACAGTGAAAAGCTAAAATTTTGATAAAACCGCGGGAATGATCCTATTTGTTGGTAATGTAATCTAGCCACTGTATTAGTTCCAATCACGGTTGTGCAAATCTCTTAAGCCCGGGTAATAGTGACTGATCAGAGCAATGTAAATCCTACAAGATTATTATGATACATCGGAATTGGAAAATCTATATCCGGACAAGGTACTGGCACAAGAGCTTACAATACCTAGTTTTGAACATTTCTTTTCGATAATAGTTTTAAACCATACTAACTATTATACTCGAGAGTAACTCTGTAAAATCTGTCTGTCTATTACCTATTACCTGACCTGACCTGACCTGTTACCTGAACGGATCTTGACAGGCACAGAGCCAGCTTGCAACCTGCAGACTATCAGAGGCTATTTTTGACGTGATACCTAACGTAGAGCTACTTTTTATCAAGTGAAGCCATTACGGAGATCTTTACCAAGTTTCTTAATAATAAGTAATAACCTATTATTATAACTATTCACTATATTCACGTGCATATTTCGTGTGACGAATGATGACAGATGTACGTAAGATTACGTTAATGGGTCGTGTTTCTCATGTGATATACATAATTGCGGTATTAATTCAAGACCTCGGCACACAGTAGGCAGGTATAGCTGTATTGTTACCAGAATTAGAACCAGAAACCGTCATTAGCCGTTTATCGTCCCATTTTAACGTAGCCGTATTAAGCGGTTCAACGAAACGCGGAGTTTTGGGGCTAATGGAACGGTAATTGTGGCTCAAAAATTGGATTTACCTACTTATTCAATTAAAGGCATAACAACATTTTCTAGGTTTTCCACATCTGACATTTTAGTGGCAATTATTATAACCACAAAATATAAAAATCATTGGCAATTTTTTTGAATGTTAATTTAACATTTTTACAAATAATTATACCTATACAAATAATTATACCTTTATGAATGGCAAGTACCTACATGCTCGTAACTTCGTCCGCGCGGATTTAGAATTTTGGAAATCTTTGATTCATCGGAATAAAAAAGTATCGTCCGCCCTTCACGAAGTTGTGAATTTCATCTCGATCCTGTCAGTGGTTGAGCCGTGAAAATGTAACAAACACTTTCCTATTTAAATACTCGTAAAAGCCACGTCACATTATCATCAATTTCAGTCATACTATTTACACAAAAATTATCCCTCTTAACTAGTACGTAGATATTCCTATCTAACATAAAGGAGGAATCTCCAAATAATCCTTTCCTCCAATCAATCTCCAGTAAATATATTTATTAATTCGTACTTAAAATTTCTCAAGATTTATTTGGAGGAAGATATATTCTGCCTGCTGACAGGCTATGTCTGGCTCGCATGGAATTAAATAACTCCCTATATCTGCAGGGTCATTACAGAACCGTATCTCATGTTGATCTTTTCTTTATTTGTGTTCTCTTTTCTTTTTTCTTTCTCTTCTCTTCACTCTTTTTTCAACATTATATATCTGAAATTACCTGTGCCGTTCCTCTTTGTTTAATAGTAAACGCATGAGATTTCAGAACTCCTCACCGTTGTTCGTACCCTATACCACAGAATAATAACTAGTACCTAAAGGTACAGAAGCCTTACTTCGCAATGGTTTTCAAAGAAATATGTACTCAATCTGATAAACAATATGATTTAATTTAGCTCGCGTTCCAGTCGAGCACGTGTTCGTTTACGTACCTACCAAATTTTTTTGAGGGAATATGGGCCTTAATTCACTGGACTACGGTTCATAATAGGTTATACGTGGTTATACGTTTGAAAGAGCCGGGGACTCTAGGGCTATGGCAGCCTACTAGATTGGCCGTTGCGTAACGGCCGCCGCCTGTAGGTATGTTTCTAATACCTACACGCGGAGTGACACAGGCCTGCCTATACAGCAAATATTCTTAGATTAGTTAATCAGGGATCAAGGTAATTAGTTACACAAAATTGAATTCTGTACAGAACTCATCTAAATGAAGTTAACAAGCTGAATTATAATGCCATATAGTATAGGATCCCGCCATACAACGACCTTCACCGAGATGCTTATTTGATGAAACGTATTTTATATTTAATTTAATACGTCAATAAATATATTGCATATGGGTTGCCTAACAAATTCCAGTCCAGGATATGATTAATTAATAATTGAAAAAAAAAAAAAAAATTAAACATTTCACTGGTTTGATTATTAGACAAATTCATAATGAAGTCATCCTTATTTTTATTTGAGTTGTGACCGGAAAAGAATAAGCAACCTAACGTTTGCATATTCTAAATCTATGGGCATCATACTTTCGATTGGTATAGAATTTGTCTAATAATCAAACAGGTGAATTGTTAAAAAAAAAATATTTTTTATTTATTAATTAATCATATCCTGGACTGAAAGTTAGGTAACCCATATGCAATATATTTATTGACATGTTAAATTAAATATAAAATATGTTTCATCAAATAAACATCTCGGTGAAGGTCGTTGTATAGCGGGATCTTAGACCAATATCATTTTCAAAAAGCAGCCTGTTCCCTACCCAACTAGCACACTAGTGGAAATAGCAGCCTATTTTGCAACTTTTAGCTGTACTGTAGCGCTTTAGGGGTTCAGAAAGTGGTTTTAAGTTCTACTATTGCTTTCGTAACTGCTCATAGCTGTAAATATCACTAGGGGTAGCAGACACTGAACCAAATGCCACTTTAGGCTTTATAAGAGTTAATTTTACAACCCATTGACGTCTATAGCTTTAAAAGAGAGTTAAAACATATATGTTAAAACTTAAAACTGCTATAAAGCTTCTATTGCCGCTGCTGTACGCTTCAGAATTGCATAAATACTTTAATTGCAGACTTTGTAACGGAACTGTATAAAAGACATATTTATTACTGTTCTGCCACTGAAAGTTTCATTGCAGAAGTGATTTGTATTTTTGCGCAGACTTAAGTAGCAATTTGATCGACTGTCTTACTAATAGCGATATTAAGGCTTCACAATAGAAGCAGGAGCGTAAAAGCTGCTTCTCATAGACGCCATTGTTTACAAGACAATTATTTATCATTACTTGAGAAATGTATAAGTTTTTATCACAATTTGTAGTAAAATATAACTAAATATAGAACCAGCAACTTACTAAATAAAAATGTAGTCAAGTATGTAATTTCAATATCGTGTAGGTATGTGATATAATATTATTTAAATAATAATATTTTACATATTTTACGATATTCTGAGGTAATTATTGAGGCGCTTTAAAAATACTCCAATAATATCAACTATTTGCACGATAAACTGATCTGCGTTTTTAGCCACTTGCTTAAAATACAAAATATAACTCAAAAACACTTAATACCTTGACTTCATTTATTATTTATTTGTATTCTGTAATAGTCTGACATCAGGAACAACAGATGTATTTAATTAAAAATGAGAGACAAGGTGAATGGATAAGTGATCCTTATTCGTTCAGTTAAACCTGTCATTCATTCAATAAGCGCCACAAGAGCTTTAGTGTGGTGTTAATTATTAGTTGCAGCTCCTGTAGCGCTTTTATGCCACTATTATGAAGCTCTAATGGAACTGGAGGTTGCAAAAAGTTGTGCCCCTTTGGCTGCAAAGCGGCTGCATAAGGTCTGCAGTGCACGCTCTGGCGCTTGAGCTTGGCACTTTTGGGAATAATCGGATTAGCTCCAAAGCTCTTAAGCAACTAGTTTGTGCTAGTTGGGTAGGTACTTAATAACGTATTCAAAAGTACATTTATTGTTATTTTCCCGGGAAAAAACCATCTGATAGCGCTTATTCATACAAAGATCGTTGTACATGGAAAATTCAAATAATTTGCAGCCTCATGTTTTCCCCGTCGCGCTTTAAACCTGTTCGCATTTTTAACACGATCGTTATGCTGGAATTTTTGCCATTATCACCTCGTATTAAAACGAATATACCTATGTCCGTTTTTATAATGGACATGTTGAGCTTAACTTGTCCGTTATTTCGGACGAAAAGTACAACCGTGTTTTTGGGTTAAATTTTTTAGTCTTGTTTTACTGAAACAAAAAGTGTAATAAACATTGCTGTTTGATTGATTACTCACTTTTCTAGTTAGTTCCTAAGCTTGGTCGTTTTTAGGGTTCCGTACCCGAAGGGTAAAAAACGGAGCCCTATTAATGTCACTCGGCTGTCTGTCTGTCTGTCTGTCTGTCTGTCTGTCTGTCCGTCTGTCCGCCGGTCACAGGTCTCTAGCTCGCAGACGAAATGAGTTACAAACCTGAAATTTTGGTATTTAGTGTAAAACGTTAACCCAAAATCAAATATTGAATTAGAAATTGAATTAAATTATTTTTCAGGGGGGCTCCCATACATGAAAAAGGAGCCGGAAAAAAAATTTTTTTCTTTAACCTAGCTTGTGGGGTATCATTGTTTAGAGCTCATTAAGTAGAGTACAAATATATATTTTTTTAATTTTTATCTCAAAAAATAAGGGAATGGAAGGCCATCAAAGTTGTCAGTTTTAGACCATTTTTGTGACGGGGGCTATCTCAAAAACTAAACTAGTTGGGAATATGATATTTCAGTATATTATGTACTATATGCTCTATTTAAACAACAAATACTGAAAACAACGATTTATTAAATAGTTTATAAGCTGTGACCAAAATAAACGAACATTTTTTTGGGTTTTTCTTTCACGGTTTGTTGCTATGTCTAGCTCGGAAATTAAATATTTCTTAGACCCAAAATATTATATTGTTCATAATTATGTACGGAACCCTGAAAGAGCGAGGCCCGACTCGCACTTGGCTGATTTTTCGTAGATATTGTTCAGATCTATTCTGATACGAGACTTCGATCGTGTCTCTTTTTTATTCTACCATACACTCAGGAAAATTTGTCTTTTAAACATTAGGATTAATATAACCTACAATAAAGACTATTTTATTATTTTAGTTTTACAGTACCTACTGCTGTCTACCAGATAAAATCGATATATTTAGGAGTAGGATGGTACATTGTTATAGTTAACTAGGTGTCGTGGAAATAGGTATGTAATCTATTACTCTACTATCGCAATCATCTTTAGGAACAACGCGTATCAACGCAGTAGAGTAGAGCTTTTTAATAACTACTTAATTGAATTCAGCTTTATTAACTTTAGCATAGCGACTACGACATAAAGCTGCACGCCGGGGTCTCCAATTTCAACCACATGCCAAAGTAGATAAAGCCGAATTTTAGTTGTAATCAATAAAAGACTCTTCGCTCCGGTTCCACTCTACTCCGTTGTTCCTTTCTCCGTTATCTATCTCCACAATAACTATGGCAAGTATGAACGAATGTCGGCAAGATCTATTCAGTGGTAGAACCGTGAAAAGGTAACATACAGCTGATGTACGATGAAAATTAGTATGACTTGCGAGCTTAAATTAAGACACTCGGGGATTCATGTTGGATTCGATCGCACGTCGAAATCGCATCGTTTGATCGTACGATCGTTAGCCAAATCAGACGACACTTTATTTTCAGAAAGTTACTTACACATTTATAGGGTAGATGCTCCTAAGCCTGGCCCCCGTTACAAAAGTCAGCACTCCGTTTTATTTGTGTCAACATTAGTGTTTTGGTGCCGCTTAGGAACAATGGTTATTTTTTTAGCTTTAGCTTGCTCTAATAGGAAAATACTTTTAAAATAAGGCAGTAATTTAGCACCAAAACGTTAATATCAACAGAAATAGACGGAGTGCCGATTTTTGGGGTGGGGGCCGAGCTTAGGAGCATCCACCCTAGTATGGATGTCGAAAAATCTATATTCACCTGGCATAATAGAAACAGTCTTCAACGCCCTCAACACCCTGAAGGTCCGCAGCCCGGCCAGGTTGCCGACCTCCATGCCGATGGTTGCGTACCCCGACGTGATCACAACGAAGTCCAGCCAATTCCACGGGTTCCGTAGGTACGTGTACTTGTTCAGAATGAAACCCTTCGCGATGCACTTGATTATCATCTCCGCCGTGTAGATCGCCAGGAATATGTATCTGAAAAGAAGGTAAGGTTAGTGACGATATCTGTTATTAATTTTGAATGCAGATCACGAGGTCCCGGGTTCGATTCCCAGGTTGGGCAAATAATTCTTAGGTATTGGGTTTTTCTGTAAAGAAATTCTCAGTGCCAGTCCGGAGTTGGTAGTTGGCGGTGTTTCACCTCCGTGCCTCGGAGAGCACGTTAAGCAGTCGGTCCCGGTTATTATCACTATCACGTGACAATAGTCGTTAAAGCCCGCCAACCCGCATTGGAGCAGCGTGGTGGGTCTAAGCTCTAAATCCCTCTCTTCTATGAGAGAGGAGGCCTGTGCCCAGCAGTGGGACGTTAAAAAGGCTGTAGTGGATACTAATTGTAAAGCTTAACTTTAAGGCAGGCTATACACATCCGACTTTTCCATCAGATAGTAGGATCAGATAGTCTGATTCGGCTAGCGGAAGGCATATTTTGTATGAACGTTCTGCCTGTCCAACACACGTCTGATCCAATAGTCGAAGCGGACGTCCGAATCGGAAATCTTTTTGCTCCGTACGTAAGTAAGCAATCGAGATAATAGCTTGGGAACGATTGAGTTCAGAAAAAGCCTGACGCAAGACTCGACGTGTATCGTGTCAATCCGATCAGACAGTCGGAAGCAAAGTCTAACGTGTATTGCCTGCCTAACGGACAGACAGACAGTTTACTTTCGCATTTATAATATCTATGGATATAGAAAAAAATCTATACTTCGTCGTCACCTCAATATTTTATATATTAAATAAGTAAGTATATCAACTTATAAAAGAAACGTCGACGTGAAATAGCTTAGCTGGTTGAAATAAAAGAGACCGGAGAATATTTTCTTGGAAAATATTCTCATACACCTCGTGTTACTCATGAATACTATAAGTGGGGTAAGGAAACATGAGATCCTAATAAATTCAAGTAGTTTTGAAATACCCAGAAGATGTGATAAGATAAAATAATAAAAGGAGGCGAGTCACGAGTAGGTTTGAGCTTTGAGAGGGTTCCGTACCACTGTGTGTTCAACAGCAGCCCGGGAAACCGGGATTATACCTTTATTTTAAAGGCGTTCTACAGTGCATGCAATTTTTTGTGCTTAGAATTATTTATATTTTTGTCATACAGGGAGAGAGACTGCTTCTGAAAACCGCTATTATTTTACTATCTAAACATAATCCAATACCAATAACCATTTAATTTATAGCGTAGGTATCGCGCGCAACGGTAGGTATCTACCGCTCGCTGGAGGTCAAAGTAACGCAACGTTGCTTGACCTCTAGCGTCAGCTGATTTTATTTCAATTACGTTATGAACTTAAAAAAAAATACAGGAAATATTTTCTTCTGCAATTACAGTTCTGTTTAACCCCCCAAAACGGATATTGCACAAAAAAAAAATGTTTTTTTCACGTTTTTTTACTAGTATCTTAACAGTAATCATCAGTAGGTACTATCACCTGTCTTCGTTTCCGAGACCGTTCTCCTGATACCCTGCATATTTTGTAGATATGTGTAATATTTATTGGGTACAAGAGTAGGTACATGTTGTATTTCACACCACCACCACCACTACAGCCTTTTAACGTCCCACTGCTGGGCACAGGCCTCCTCTCTCACAGGAGAGAGGTATTTAGAGCTTAGACCCGCCACGCTGCTCCAATGCGGGTTGGCGGGCTTTAACGACTGTTGTCACACAATAGTGATAATAACCGGGACCGACTGCTTAACGTGCTTTCCGAGGCACGGGGGTGAAACACCGCCAGCTTCCACCTCAGGGCTGGCACTGAGAATTTCTTGACAGTAAAACCCAATACCTAACAATTATTTGCCCGACCCGGGAATCGAACCCAGGACTTCGTGATTTGCGGTCGAAGCTAACCACTAGACCTACGAGGTCATTTCACAGCGTTCATGGGAACCCCAGGACACGTTAATGACTGCGTTGCATGCCGCCGTAACTTTATTCTATGGTTCTAAGTGAAACACGGAAGAGAAAAGTATGTTGTTTAATTTAGAGCGAACGAAAATCTATCTATCTATAATATAACTAGTATGGCGCGTGGGTGCGCGGCCCGCAAGCGGACCGCGAGGATTCGAGTAGTTTTTGTTTGAGCACGTCCCACCTATCTTCAATACCCTCGCCGTGCTCTTCATCCGTCTCCAAAATCTTCGATCATCAGCTCTTTCCGTATTTTTCCATCAATAATTTTTTTTGTGTAGAAAAATAAATTCCGCCATCTTGTTTTTTTTTCTGTTCATCAAGTAGACTTTTAGGTATTGGTCATATTTTGGTAAAAAACCACTCTTCTATCTTTTATACTTGGTGAGAAAGACACTGATGTTTGTATAGTCGCCATCTTGAATCCGCCATTTTGTTTTTTTTTCAGCTCAGTGCCAATTGGATGAGGTTTTGAGTAATTTTTGTTTGAGCACCTCCCATCTATCTGCCATACCCTGCCCGGGCTCCTCAACCACCTTCCAAACCCTCAATCATCATGTCTTCCCATATTTTTCTTTAAGAGTTCTCCAAAGAACCGCATCAAAGCCTTGCATAGTTCACAACTTGTAGTATCTTCAATATTCGCCATACATTTTCTATGGAAAAACAAATTCCGCCATTTTGAATTTTTTTTCTATTCATCAAGTAGACCTTCTAATTCTGATCATCTCTTGCCAAGAAACCACTCTTCCATCTTTTATACCCTCAGAGATGGACACGGACAAAATTTGTATGGCGGCCATCTTTTTTTCGCCATTTTGAATTTTGTTTCGGCTCACTGCCAATTGGATGACGTTTTGAGTGACATTTGTTCGAGCATCCCCCACGTATCTTCAATACCTTAAGCGTGCTCTTCAACCGTCTCCGAAATCCTCAATCATCAGCTCTCTCCATATTTTTCCTCTTAATGAATTTTTGTCCTCTATACGAAACCATTTGTGAAAAAAAAATTTTTCATACAAAATTTTACAGGAGAGGCGATGAATGAGTCAGTGAATCAGAACGAACAGCTATATATATATTAACTAGTACGGCGCGTGGGTGCGCGGCCCGCAAGCGGACCGCGAGGATTCGAGTAGTTTTTGTTTGAGCACGTCCCACCTATCTTCAATACCCTCGCCGTGCTCTTCATCCGTCTCCAAAGTCTTCGATCATCAGCTCTTTCCGTATTTTTCCTCCGCATGAATTTTTGTTTTCTACACGAAACCATCAAAAATTTTTTTTGTGTAGAAAAATAAATTCCGCCATCTTGTTTTTTAGTTCTTGATCATATTTTTCAAAGAAACCACTCTTCCATCTTTTATACTTGGTGAGATAGACACCGACGAAATTTGTATAGCCGCCATCTTGAATCCGCCATTTTGGTTTTTTTTTTTCACCTCAGTGCCAATTGGATGAGGTTCTGAGTATTTTTTGTTTGAGCAGCCCCCATCTATCTACAAAACTCTGCCCGGGCTCATCAATCATCTTCCAAACCCTCAATCATCATGTCTTCCCATATTTTTCTTTGAGATTTCTCCAAAGAACCGCATCAATCGCCTTGCATACCTAGTTCACAACTTTATACTCTCTCTCAATATTCGCCATACATTTTCTATGGAAAAATAAAGTCCGCCATTTTGAATTTTTTTTGTATTCATCGAGTAGACCTTTGGATCCTGATCATGTTTTGCTAAGAAACAACTCTTTCATCTTTTATACCCTTCGAGATGGACACCGACGAAATTTGTATGGCGGCCATCTTTTTTTCGCCATTTTGAATTTTTTTCGGCTCACTGCCAATTGGATGACGTTTCGAGTGACATTTGTTCGAGCACCCCCCACCTATCTTCAATACCTTAAGCGTGCTCTTCAACCGTCTCCGAAATCCTCAATCATCAGCTCTCTCCATATTTTTCCTCTTAATGAATTTTTGTCCTCTATACGAAACCATTTGTGAAAAAAAAATTTTTCATACAAAATTTTACAGGAGAGGCGATGAATGAGTCAGTGAATCAGAACGAACAGCTATATATATATTAACTAGTGTTGCGCTCGGTGCGCGAGCTGCAAGCAGCTCGCGGGCCTTGTAGTCTCTTCAATATTCGTAAAATAAAGAAATGGGAGGCCGAACCAAATACCAGAATATTCTGGAGAGTCTCTTGAAAGATAAAAAGAAATATTGGTATCACGTTTCGTATTTTTTCTGAAAGGACACTAATGAGTTCTATGCATGCGTTTAGTGGCAAAAAGATCTATACAAAAATGTTCTGGAGAGCCACTTGAAAATTAAAAAGAAATTTTGTATGGACTCGAATTTTTTTGTTCCCTAGCTATCTTTTTTTTACTGGCTCACCAAAGGGCCTAAAGTCTTGAACATTTTTAGTTTCAGGACCACGCCTCTATGATATATAGTTTTTGAGGGCCGTTAGGGTACTTAGGTAATTTTTCCACATTCACTACGTTTTGTATTTTTGTGAAAAAAAATCTTTAAGTTCTATTTATACGTGTAGTGGGGGGAAAAAGTTTCATACAACAATGTCTAAGAGAGCCTCTTGAAAAGAACCTAAAAAATTTGTATGGAGAAAAAATTTTTTGTTCGGCGGCCATCTTTTTTTTACCAGTTCACCCAATGGCCTAAGGTCCTTAATAACATTTGTTTGGGACTATGCCTGTATGACTGGTAGTTTTAGAGGACCCATGAGGTACCCTAATAAATTTTCCACATTCATGACGTTTCATAATTTTCCTGAAGGAAGACCCATAAGTTCTACGTATATAAATAGTAAGGGGAAAAAGTTCAATACAAAAATGTTCTGGAGAGCCTTTTGAAAATTTAAAAAAAAATTTGTATGGACACGAAATTTTTTTTTGTTTGGTACCTATCTTTTTTTTACTGGCTCACCAAAGGGCCCAAGGTCTTGAACATTTTCAGTTTCAGAACCATGCCTCTATGATTGATAGTTTTTGAGAGCCGTTGGGGTACTCTGGTAAATTTTCCACGTTCATGACGTTTTATAATTTCTTTGAAGGAAAACTCAAAAGTTCTACGCATATAAATAGTGATAAGAAAAAAGTTCCATACAAAAATGTTCAGGAGAGCCTTTTGAAAATTCAAAAAAAAATTTTTTGTTGGGCGGCCATCTTTTTTTTGCCGGTTCACCAAATTGCCCAAGGTCTTTAACAACATTTGTTTGGGACCATTCCTGTATAACTGGTAGTTTTAGAGGACCCATGAGGTACCCTGGTAATTTTTCCACATTCACTACGTTTTGTATTTTTTGTGAAAAAAACCTTTAAGTTTTATGTATACGTGTAGTGGGGGGAAAAAGTTTCATACAAAAATGTCCAGGAGAGCCTCTTGAAAAGAACCCAAAAAATTTGTATGGAGAAAAAATTTTTTTGTTCGGCGGCCATCTTTTTTTTACCGGTTCACCCAATGGCCCAAGGTCCTTAATAACATTTGTTTGGGACCATGCCTGTATGACTGGTAGTTTTAGAGGACCCATGAGGTACCCTGATAAATTTTCCACATTCATGAAGTTTCATAATTTTCCTGAAGGAAGACCCACAAGTTCTACGTATATAAATAGTAAGAGGAAAAAGTTCTATACAAAAATGTTCTGGAGAGCCTTTTGAAAATTTAAAAAAAAATTTGTATGGACACGAAATTTTTTTTTGTTTGGTACCTATCTTTTTTTTACTGGCTCACCAAAGGGCCCAAGATCTTGAACATTTTCAGTTTCAGAACCATGCCTCTATGATTGATAGTTTTTGAGAGCCGTTGGGGTACTCTGGTAAATTTTCCACGTTCATGACGTTTCATAATTTTCCTGAAGGAAGACCCATAAGTTCTACGCACATAAATAGTGAGGGGAAAAAAGTTCCATACAAAATTGTTCTGGAGAGCCTCTTGAAAATTAAGAAATTTTTGTATGGAGACGAAATTTTTTTTTGTTTGGTGGCCATATTTTTTTCACCGGTTCACCCAATTGCCCAAGGTGTTGAACATTTTTTGTTTGGGGATAGTACCTCTCCGACTGATAGTTTTCGAGATCCCTTAGGGTACTCTAGTCAGTTTTCCACGTCCAGCTCTCTCTATAATTTTGTAGACCTAAATTTTTTGAATTCTACACACACGGAAAGTATGGTGAAAAAGTCCCATACAAAATTGTTCAGGAGAGGTGATCAATACGTAACTTCAAGTAGCTTTATATATATAATAAAACTGTAACAGATCCAATTCTGTACATTGAAGATATTTTGAAAATTTTTATTGGAGGGCACTCTATAATCGATACTGAAGCCAAATCTGCAATTTGTTTCATTTTTGTCTGTCTGTCTGTCTGTCTGTCTGTCTTTCTGTCTGTCTGTCTGTCTGTCTGTCTGTCTGTCTGTATCTTGGCCGCGCATCACGCCGAAACTACTGGATGGATTCAAATGAAACTTGGTACGATTTAAGTTTATACTCCGAGGTAGGACATAGGATACTTTTTATCCCGAAATTCAGCACGGTTCCCTTGGGAGAGGGGATAAAAGTTAAAACGTGTATTTAGCTGTAATTCATTAACGCGTAGTTCGATTTAACTCATTCTTTTTTTGTTAGAAAGGTAGTACTTTAAGTATTGTCCCGTAAATATTTCAAGGTCATAGGTGTTTTAATTCAGAAATGACAGACATTTATTGGGTTCAAATAACTTGGGACCCGGATCTTTGAACGTACGGCTTATTTTAAACTGGTTTGCGTTTAAATTTATGTTTGTCTATCTGTCTATTTGTTCCAGCTAATTACCGAAACGGCTGGATCAATTTTGATGGAACTTTCAATGGCAGATAGGTGATGTTATAAGGAGTAACTTAAGTTACATTTAGGTTAGGTACAAAAAAGGATTATGGGATCCAGTCCGATCCTATATAAAACCTATATCCAGGCGGACGAAGTCGCGGGGGTCGGCTAGTAATAATATAAAGTAGCTTGTCCTGACTGACTGACAATCAACGCACAGCCAAAACCACTGAAGCTAGAAACTTGAAATTTTCCCAATAGCTTCCTTTTATAACGTAGGCGCACACTAAGAAAGGATTATTGCGAATTCCACCCCTAAGCGGATTAAATAGGGGATGAAAGTTTGTATGAAAGTCTGTCATTTTTGAAGTTATATCCATGAAAATTGGTATTTAGGTTTTCGGTTAAAAATAAAGAGTTACCAGATTAAAAAACTTTGGAAAAAATACCCCCAAGTGGGTTAAATGGGGGATGAAAGTTTGTATGAAAGTCCGTCATTTTTAAAGTTATATCAATGAAAAATCATTATATTTTGTACTGTCGGTTAAAAATAAAGAATTACGTGTTTCAGGAATTTTCGAAATTCCACCCCCAAGTGAGATTTATAAGAATCCAAGCGGGTGAAGTCGCTGGCATCTGCTAGTATGCTATAATACTTTAGTAGGTATTATAGCAATAATGACATTTTGCTATAATACTTAAAAAATTCTCAATGACAAAAATTCTCAATACATTCTCAATACAGTTTAGTGAGTGGACTGAAATTCGATAATAACAAATCGAAGATCAAATATCATCCTTTCGTCTGTTTTAAACCCCCGACGCAAAAACGACGGGGTGTTATAAGTTTGACGTGTCTGTGTGTGTCTGTATGTGTGTGTGTGTGCGTGTCTGTCTGTTCCACCGTAGCGCTCAAACGGGTGAACTGATTTGAATGCGGTTTTTTTGTGTGAAAGGTGAATTAATCGGGAGTGTTCTTAGCTATGTTTGATGAAAATCGGTCCAAGATGGCCGCCGCCACAAAATGGCGGTTTACATATTTTTTCACAACTCCCTCAATATGGGTATTAAATGAAAGGGGTTCACTAATACAATACCACTATACCAATCCAAGATGGCCGCCACCACAAAATGGCGAATGTCGGGGGTTTTTTAAATTTTTAATTTATACTTGTGTACATGTAGATTTATGGGACAAAGCTCTGGCCCTTTGGCCCTTACGCTGTCTGGGCACAGAGTACCTACAGAGGGGAAGCTTCTAGTAAGCGGCCCGCTGTAGGTACACTCACACATATGCGCACGTTTGTCACCAACTGTACCGGTTAGTGGAACGAGCGCGCGTCCGTGAACCGTTGGTGAGTGTGTTTGTGTGAGTATACCTACAGCGGGCCACTTGTGGAAGCTTCCCCTCTGTAGATTTACTACTCGTGTGGTCTGGGTACATATTCATCCAACGCGAAGAGGTTTTATGAGATGAGAACCCCGGATGGCTTTGAAACTAATCGGGCATACTCCGGCGTACATCATGTGAGTTCAGTCGGTTATCTTATTACGTTTGTAAGAGTGCAGGACTATTTCAAAAAAACATTATTCATTTGGGGATGCTGGATATCTCAGTTATGGCGTGAGATACGACACGTGAGATGAAGACGCCTGCCATTACAATAACTAGAAAATTGCAAAATAACGGGAGTCAGTGATAAGTCGCCTACTAAATGGGCCCCAACTAGTCACCAAACGACTACAATAACAATAGTCCCTATTATTACGAAGACAGATATAATTATACCTGTTCGTTTTGCAGTGAACACAAAAAATGACATCAAAGAGGAGGCTCAACGTATGGAGATGTAATTATAGCGCTAAGTGGATCTCACTCAGCGACTTTGTGCCTACCGCACCACATTTATGCGAATGTCTTTTGTAACTGAAATGCTGAAACATTTTAGTTATTCACATAGTTTTTTTAACCGACTTCAAAAAAGGAGGTTCTGTTATTCCACTATATGTATGTATTTATGTATGTTTTTCAAAAACCAATTTTGAAATAATTGTCTACTTTCAATTATTATGTACTTTCAATTATTATGTACTTTCAATTATTATGTACTTTCAATTATTATGTACGTGACTAATAAGTAAAAATAATAAAGACCATTGTTTTATTAATATTAGCCGATTTATTTTATTAGATAACTGCACCAAAATAATATAATAAACGGTTAGTTTTAATGCATACTAATACATTTAGTTTTAATCATGTTCTAATACATCATAATCATCATCATCATGATCAACCCATTACCGGCTCACTACAGAGCACGGGTCTCCTCTCAGAGTGAGAAGGGTTTCGGCCATAGTCTACCACGCTGGCCAAGCGGATTGGCAGACTTCACACACCTTTGAGAACGTTATGGAGAACTCTCAGGCATGCAGGTTTCCTCACGATGTTTTCCTTCACCGTTAAAGCAAGTGATATTTAAATACTTAAAACGCACATAACGAACCCACGACCTCCAATTAGAAGTCGGTCGTCCTAACCACTAGGCTATCACAGCTTTTTCTAATGTTCTAAAATTCTTTGTTCTAATACATGTTAAATAAACTGAATAAATATACCTATTCCATTAAAAAATATCATAGGTGCATTTAATCTTAAGACAAGTTAAATCTCAAGATACGAGTCATTACGTCTTATCATATATGTATAGCACATCCATTGAATTATTAATTTGTCAATGAGCACATCACCCACCCCGCGCCCCGCAATCGATCAGGGAGGCCAAGTTTATCGTGGGTTAGCTATATCTACGGACTACGGTACTACCTACGTTACATCTGTACCGTAGGTAGTACCACTGCTTTTGTCAAAAAGTCTGATTAGTATATTTAACACGAAGTTGGCACGTGTCGCTGCCAATTCAAATATTCATATCCATGAGCGTGAAAGCTGAGATTCAGCCGTGCGGACTGGAGATTAGCTGACTCCAACAAAGCGCGAAATTTATGCTGGAAATACGTTACGACACGACAATAAGCCAACCGGTGATGTTCTAACCAGCGTGCTTAGTCTCAGTTTGGAGCGCTCCAAAACTTTATAGTATACTACCTATTGATCGAATCACAAATGACTTCAGAGCAAAATGAACCCAATGACTCTTATTTTAAAGTCGTAATTCAATAGTTCGAATATTTATTTTACAACATTTCTGCTTGGAGCGCTGGTTGTTTTCGAATGCTGAATGTATTGGCGAACTGAAACCTTAATATAAGCCATTTTAGATCCATTTTACTCTGAAGTAATTGTCATTCGATCAATAGTCTATACATATACTAAAATCGTAGACTTACCGTATCTGTACATTGAAGATTTTTGCAAAATAAAAACTGGGGGATGTACGGGATAAGTAACAGAACGTATAAAAGCTATTTTTGAAATTTTTGTCTGTTTGTCTGTTTATCTGTTTGTCTGTTTGTCTCTTTGTCTGTTTATCTGTTTGTCTGTATGTTTGTACGCGCATCACGCAAAAACTACTAAATGGATTGAAACGAAACTTGGTACGATTTAAGTTCATACTATGGAATAACATATAGGATACTTTTTATCCCGAAATTCACCTAGGGAGAGGAGATGAAAGTCAAAACGTGTATTTAGCTGTAATTTAATAACGCGTGGTCCGATTTCATTCATTCTTTTTTTGTTAGAAAGTAGATACTTTAAAGATTACCGACTAATCTCTAAAAGGCTGGATCGATTTTGATGGGACTTTCACTGGCGGATGTTTACATTTTGATCTACCTAAACATCCGCCAGTGAACTTTTAACAGTTTTAGCATGATATGAGCTCAAAGGAGCTTAGGAAAAACAAAATGATTCCTACGGGATTTTTAAAAACCAATATATATCCACGCGAACGAAGTCGCGGGTGTCCGCTTGTATACTATAAAGTTTTGGAGCGCTCCAAACTGAGACTAAGCACTCTGCTCTCGCCTCGCTGCGTTCATATCGCGAATTTATAACTGCACTAACGAAGCTTTAATTTATTCTTTTGAAAACTTCTACTGAATATATACAATTAAAAAAATTGAAGTATCTGTCTATGATTTCGTAATAACCGACTCTTATTAACTTAACTTTTGTATAACTATTTACGCACGCGACTTTTACCGCGTGATTTTTGTTTTCTAAAATCCCACGGGAACTCTTTGATTTTCCGAGCCAAGATTACTTCTTATGTGTAGTCTTGTACCTGCCCGTGAAAGTCTCTTCAAAATCGGTTCCGCCGTTTCGAAGATTACCTTATTATACTCGTATACTAAAAAATGCCACATGACAAAAATCAACCGGTGATATACAAAACAGCTTCCTGTATTAATATCATCAATTTTCCACTAGACTAACGAAGCTTCAAATAAGTCCTTTGAAAAGCTCTACGTATATTAACAGTTTATACAAAGTTTCTATACACTTTAGATGTAAGTGGGGAAGAGCAACAAAATAGCGCGAGCGAGTTTTCACTTTAACAATGATAAAGGAGAAGGAGTTTTCGCTTAAAGTAATGTTTTAGTTTTAAAAGATGCACTTACTATGTAGCTATGTTACCTTTTAGCTGTCTATCTAACTTAGGAGCAAAACCATAAGTACTTGGAGACAATAACTTTAAAAAACTTAAAAAAAAAATTAAACCGAAGAAAACTGAAACTGAAAAGCGAAAATAGTAGATCGTATCATAAGGGAGTAAAATAATATTTTAATGGCGAGGGCGCTTTTTTGAATCCAGAGCGAAGTGAGGGATTGTAGAGTAGAATCCCGAGCGCACCGAGGGATTCTTTAGTACAATCTTAAACGTAGCGAGGGATACAATGTACGTCGCTTGAGCCAAAAATATATTTTGTGCCCGAATTATGTTAAAACAGATTCGACTGTTAAAGGTTAACAGGAGAGAAAAAGAACATTTTCACTTACAACAGTAAAAGTACCTACATGACTTCTCGCTTAAAATAACCTAAGGTTTGAAACTAGCCGGTGAAATAAGGCACTTTTAACAGCTCGGAATTATTTTCAGCTGTAAGAAAATACGGTGTCGCTTAAAAAGTCGTAAATCAAAACGTGGGCTATTTAGGTTAGCTTAGTAGGTACTAGTACCAAGCGCCCGCCGTATTTTAGAGTGTAAGATTTTTTTCAGCTTCCTGAAAACTCTTTGGCACATATTTCTTACTTAAGTTGCTAGAAGTAAGTGAAATAGGCATAGTAATTTAACGAATAGTGACACGTTTCTAAATTAGTGCGTCTTAAATATTAATTGTTTTCTAAGGTTAAGATTAGGTTCAATTAAATGACTGAAAACGTCGACTGTTGGTAATACTAATTCTAAGAGATTCTACATTTCATTAATTTTATCTGCAATAAAATTTCAGTAAAGCGTTAAATACGTAAATATTCTTACTTTTATTACTACTACTGCACTTACACAACGTAAAATAACATATTGGTTCTTAAATTAAAATTGTTTATTTAAATTATTAGATTTATTTACTTAGATTTAGATTTTAGAATTAGAGACTAGGTGGGACAACAAAATTATAACGGTATCAGGGTCTATTCACATTTATCAAATCCCGTACGTTTGAGTAGGTATAGTTATTAACTTCTAACATACATACATAGTTATTAACTTCTTGTGTCTTCATGAAACACGTATAGATGACAAACTTCTCACAGAACATGTCAAAAAGCAAGCATATTTTGAGTATTAGGCAAGGAAATGAGCAACATAACTATAATTTGAATCGTGATATACTTGTACAGTCCGGAAAAGTCCTCAAAATTGGGTTATAACGTGACTTATCTCCAAGTGGGAACATAATTAAAAAACCCATCGATTTTTTATACGTGGATTCCTCGCCTATGCGTAGGAAAAAAAAAACAGTTCTGCTACTTGTAAAAATGCATTCGTGAAACTTCGAGATATCTTCTCGTTAAAAATCCCTCAGTATTTGAAGACGAAAGTCCCAAACAGTACTTACGTGCATATTGCTACTTGCTATAGTGATGAATTATGGAGACGAAACATGGTCGCTAATTAAATTATGTGCCTCATAAAAAGCCTGAAAAGGGGGATAGAAAATATTCCTGCATGATCAAATTAGAAATGGGGATATCGGTAGGAGAATCAGAATTACCGGTATAGCTGAAATGGCAATGGGCTGTGCAATTGCACATAGCTCGAAGAACTCGTAGGGGTCCGACACCGGCAAACGCAGCATTGGATGACCCAAAAATAGGTGGACGGACGATTTTAAGCGAGTACAAGCGGCACAAAATCGTGTTTAGCGGTGACCCTTGCAAGAGATCTATGTCCAGATATGGACAACTTTGAGACAACGTCAATGATAAAAAATTTGGAAAATTTTCATTGTAAAGAGACCCATATAAAGTGTAACAAAAAAAAAATACGTTGAGTGCCGCGCTACTCATGGCACAGTTGAGTTCCGCGGGAAATTCAAAAAGCTCTCAAAGTGCATACACTGTGCCGTGAAATGATTTGCAGGGTTCTTGGGACCGAGTGCCCCGGTACCTTTGAAATTATTATATTAAAATATTATTGCAGATTTAAAGAAATCTTTCTCTGCGTCGTACGAACCTTGCTGGGGGTCGTAACCTGTTTGTAACATAGTTTTAAAAGCAAAGCGTGAAATGACTAATAATAATCAACTAAATGCGAAAGTCCGTAAGTGTGTAGGCATGTCTCTCACTTTGTTCAAACACTGAACCGATTTTGACGTTTGGTCCAGATATCACTTACCTACATTCTAAGGACGGACATGGAATACATTATCCCAGCAATTAAAGAGTTCGCACGGTATTATTAAAAACCTAGACCGGATGATTTCGCGGTCATTATAGCATTAAGTACAAAAATTCAATTTATAAAATAAAATTGAACTAAAGACAGTTCAATGACTCAAGTATAAACTTCGAAAGCCAATAATTGAATACAGCTTTACATATACTTACATAGAGTCCATTTTGAAAGGTATAAGCTAAAAATACCCGAGGGTCGTGTAAACGTAACGAAATGATCAATGTTACCACGACGACGCTGGGCCAAAATATTAATATTTAAGAGCTATTAAAAACTCGTACGAAGCTTCAGAGCTTGTACATAAAGTGCCACCGCACGGTTTACTTTCGGGCGTAAAATGTTAAGCTTAATTTGTCAAACTCAGTTTGTGTGTGAATATTTTATGGTTTTCTTGTTTAGGCATTCTCCTCTCCGTGATGCGGCAATTTTCCCTAAATTGACCGGGATGTGCCTATAAATTTTCCTGTGTGCTTAGTCTAAATCGGAGCACTCGAAAACGAACTCGAAAACTATTGATCGATTTCAGAGTAAAATAGACCTAAAATGGCTTGTATTAAGGTTTGAGTTCGCCAATACATTCAGCATTGTTCGAATGCTGAATGTATTGGCGAACTCAAACCTTAATACAAGCCATTTTAGGTCTATTTTACTCTGAAATCGATCAATAGTTTTCGAGTTCGTTTTCGAGTGCTCCGATTTAGACTAAGCACACTGTTTCGGTTGCTGATTTTTACACGGAATGATTGATGGTTGATTTTGCGGATTTCATGCCAATTTCAGTCAGTTTTCTCTCTCTCTCCGGTCATTCCTACATTGCTGAAGATCGTGGTCCTGGCATACTGCCCTCGGACGGATGCATTGTTTCCACCGGCTTCTTTTGGTGACGATTTTAACAATATGGTAAAATTTACACATACTTACTGGATTCCCTAAACTGGTCGGACCACCTAGTTGGTGAGCGGTCTCTTGCTCTTTTGCCCTCGGTGTTACCCGTCACTAATAGCTTTTCTAAGCTATCGTTCCCACGCTACATGTGGCCGAAATATGAGAGCAATCATTTAGTTATCAGAGCAATCAGTCAGTTATAGAGAGACATAATTTTAAATGTGCAAAGTTCTACTTATTTGGTAGGTGGTAAGGTCTATTGAATTACTTATTATTTACTAGATGATAATAATGTTATGATTTCAACCGCATGGATTTAAAGATATCACGAATAGATTTCTAATGTCCCGTATAGAAACTTGTTGATATTCCGGGAAAAAATCTATCCTATGTATGTCGCCAGTATGTGAGCTATCTCTGTAAAAATTCAAAATGATGGAGTCAATTCCATTGAAATTCACTAAGAAGTTTAGAAGCTAAAACAAATACAAATGCCGGATCTTTTTTCGAATAATTTACCCTTATTTAGAGAGATTTGCTTTCAGTCTTGTAGAGAAATATTAACCGCTTTGGATTTTACCTTTCATTTTCTATTTAAAAATACGCTTAAAAACATTTTTTAAACGTTTTGATGTTAAGAAATTTATTATTAATGAATAAATAGAAATAGCAGATGTAAAGTCAAGCGGGATTTACTCTCGACAGCGTAAAAGATAGGAGCAAATAAACCAAATCTTTCGGGAAGACAACACCGACACTCTAATTTTAACTCAAGCCATACAAGATTAAAGTTCAAATTTCAGTGTAGGATAAAATGATTTGTGTGTCTGAATTTATTTGTCGGTTAGATTTTGTGATAAATCTAGAGGAGATTCACGAGATTTGCAGTGATAGAAACAGATTGTTAGCATTACATAGTGTTAAACTTATTAGTCTTTCAAACACTACTTGAGAGAGTTAACCAAACTCGGTAGGTACCTACAATAAATATTTATATTTTTTTTCTAGTTATAAAATTTATTGGTGTTTTGAGTTGTACCTACTCATAATAGAGTTCTAATGTGTTGAAATAGAGTCAGAAATAAAGCGTGGAGGATTTGGGGGTTTTTATGGAATTTATGGTAGTGACAAACAGATAGAACACTACAGATAGAACATTATTAAGTGCTACTCTATTATGTACCTACTTATTTTTTTATTATGGATTGTAAATTTATTTTATTTACATTTATTATTCGTTTAGTATTCTCAATCTTATTTATTATTTTTTACCTTCTGTTTAGTTAGTGTACACCCTAACCTGTGAAGTCTACATTCACATTTCCTTTATAGGTAAGTAGGGTGTCTGGAAGAGATCGTTTCATTGCGATAATGCCGCCTATTTTTTAATTTTAGTCTATTTATTTCTTATCTTACTGTATGCTGCAGTGTTTAATGGTGTACATAGTTATTTATGCAACTGTTGTATAAGAAGGGGTATTAAAACACGAATGTGGGTTTATCACACGAGCCGAAGCCGAGTGTTTTAATACCTAATTATTTACAGTTGCATACAAGACTATCTACACCCATAATATGAATCCTCTATAAAATATGCTGAAACAGTTACTTTATGCTGACTTTAAACAGCCAGCTTTATGCAGCCAGTAATTAGTAACCATAATATCATCCAAAGGAGTGTTATTATCAAAACGGTATCATTCGTTTTATTGTTGTACTGAATTCCATGTGTTTTAATGTTGGCAATAAGCTAACTGTTTCAGAATCTTTTATAGAGGATTTAAAGCATGGGTGTAGATAAAGTATATTATATTAATATTAATTTCACATACAGTGTACAGAGTTCTTAATCTTAAGGCGAAACAATAATTATTTTTGCTGGCATGGACGCGGTTTTGGAGTACCTCTGTTGGAAATTAACCCACACAACAATCTATCGGAGTTTCTTTAATACTTTTATCAAAGAGCACTTTATAAGGGCAATGATGAAAACAACATAAATTAGTAGTTACACCGCGAGCCGTCAAACTTGGGAACTCAAAGTGAAGTAATCAGAAACAAAGTTTCCCACTTAATGAATTCCACTTCTAATAAGATGCCAGGAATTTAAGAAGACAATGATTTATTATGTAAATCGATCTTAAAACATCTGTTAAGAAGACAGGCTTAAAGGTAATCGCACATCAGATATGTAGTGGGTGCCGTACACGACTCATTTTTATGGACATTATGACATTATCCGAAGTTTTAATGCTGTAGGTAAATAGTGCCGATTCCGTCTTTAGAGTATCTTTTCGCATCTTATTTTTATCGATGATAATAACAAAAAAGGCCACACAAATTTGTTGAAATTTAAAGCTATCAAAACCAGTAATATTTTTTTGTAGGATAGAACTGATATTTTAAGTTTCGAGTATCAATCTAATATTGGTTTTTGTTATTTTCAAACAATGTTAAATCTTATAATAATGCAGATACAGATGCAGTAAGAAAAATGTCAGACTCAACTCCAATATCAAAATATAACTAGTTGGATGTGCTAAGTTTTCCATCTTCCAAATTTTTCATCTTTGCCTTCGAGTGATCGTATTCTCAAAGCACAAGTTTCTTGTGAATAAATAAAAACTAGTGATTTTTTGAATAGCCCAAGCTTTGTTGGTTTTATTGGCTTATTCAGCCAATATATTCCACACTATTTTAGAGCACAGTCGATCGGAAGGGAGTGCACTTGTGAAGTGGCCAACGTCAATAGAAATATTGCAGCTGTATTTCAGTTGGAAATTCAGTGAATATTTTCGAGAAAATCGAGCTCATATTTTTAACCTGGGAAACTTTAATGAAATTAGGATCCTGTGCTATGCAAATGCAAGATACGAATGCTGCAAGATATTAAAGATAAATTCGCAATACTTTACTTTACTTTTGCAACTCGCATTTTTTATAAAATATAAAAAATACAAGTTGCATCTGAAAATACAAGATTTTAAATAAGTAAATATTTTGTAAATAGGAAATTAGCGAATTAGCGAATTATTATTAGGAACCTGTAATTAGAAATTACAGGTTCTAAATCTAAACAATATAAGTCATATTGTTTAGATTTAGAACCTGTAATGTTTATTTGATTTAAACAAAAATCTTTCATTTACCTTCATTACAAGTATAAAAACTTATTCTTAATGAATGATCCTAGTTACAAGCTCGGATATTTCCTAATTTTTAGCAAACGATTAAAACTTGATACCTTTTTGTTTTTATTAAATCTTCATTAAATTCATTATGTACACATAATTAATTTTATTATTGTTCCAAGAACAGGAAAAACAGGCAGTAAACAGCGAGGCCATAAATGCCTAAATGTTTCTATTTGTATCGAGTTTATAGATTGTTAATTAAAAACAAACACTCAATTTATTTCTCTACGGTAAACAAACAATGATTGTGAGTTTGTTTTTCATTAACGATATCTCATTAACTACTGAATTCTGTAAAATAGATAAATAGGTAGGTAAATCTGAACGCACATCCTACTATACATATACTAATATTATAAATGTGAAAGTGTGGATGTTTGGATGTTTGTTCCTCTTTAACGCCGCAACTACTATACCGATTTGGCTGAAATTTTGAATGGAGATAGATTATGCTCTGACTTAATTTTTACTTTTTATCCTGGAAAAATCCACTGTTCCCACGGGATTTTCAAAAAACCGAAATCTATAGCTACAGCTATAGGTAGATTACAATAGCAAACTTCCTTGAAAGTAAGTATGAAGGTTGGAAAAGGGAGCGGGAACGGTAAGCGGAAATCCTCGGTTCCCTCGGGATTTGTGAAAACCGAAATTCACGCGAGCGAAGCCGCGGGCAGAAGCTAGTAATAATAAGCACGGTTTATAGTAATAATTATTTACGTTACGGTTATAGTAATAATTTTATTATATTAATAAGCTAGTAATAATAAGCACGGTTTATAGTAATAATTATTTACGCGAGTCACGCTCGTAAAATCGAAAAGCTTCTCACAAGCATCACTCACGGCCACCTGCATCAAAGCCCACTCTCGTAAACGCCCGGCAAATGACACGTCAGCCGTTAGCTATCGGTTTCCACTCCAATTTATCCCTAACGACACCGACGTTGCCGTCGACATGACGTTTGCAACGGTCGATTCATCTCCACAAACAATCTGCGATCAATGTATTACATTGTACGCACTACTTAAAAATGTCTATTGAAGTTTTTTAAATTTTTAATTTATGCTTGTTGATCAACGCATCTCATATACTAAAATTTATGAATTTTATATTTTTTACAAGCAATAGAGAAACAGAAATGCATTAAACTCATTGTACTTACTTCATGAGGTTATTATTTAAAGAGTAGTGGATATAAGTAATCTATACATATAATAAATCTTCTATTCTATACATATAATAAAATCATAGAATTGCCGTATCTGTACATTGAAGATTTTTGTTTTGTTTTGATTTTTGTTCGTCTGTTTGTCTGTTTGTCTGTTTGTCTGTTTATCTGTTTGTCTGTTTGTCTGTATGGTTGTGCGCGCATCACGTAAAAACTACTCAATGGATTGAAATGAAACTCGGCATGATTTAAGTTCATACTATGGAGTAACATATAGGATACTTTTTATCCCGAAATTCAGCACGGTTCCCTTGGGAGAGGGGATGAAAGGCAAAATGTGTACTTAGCTGTAATTCGTTAACGGGTGGTCCGATTTCATTCATTCTTTTTTTGTTAGAAAGTAGATACTTTAAAGACTACTGGCTAATCTCTGAAAGGCTGGACCGATTATGATGGGACTTTCACTGGCGGATGTTTACATTTTGATGTACCTAAACATCCGCCAGTGAACTTTTAACAGTTTTTATCCAGGTATAAGCTCAAAGGAGCTTAGGAAAAACAAAATGATTCCCACGGGATTATTAAAATCAATATCCACGCGAACGAAGTCGCGGGTATCCGCTCGTGCATTCATAAATCTTGTTGTGTACATGACTATGTTTTTTAAATACTTACCTACTATGAAAATTTCGCGTATGAGACATTACAAGAAGTATGCTGATTGATACAAATCACTGAAAGATAAAGATCTTTTCTTGTTTATAACCAACGGGCAACAGTATAATCTTATTTAGAACTCTATATGCTGAAATCACGTGAAATCTATACATATAATAAAATCGTAGAATTGCCGTATCTGTACATTGAAGATTTTTGCAAAATAATAACTGGGGGATGTTAGGGATAAGTAATAGAACGTAAAAAAGCTATTTTTGAAATTTTTGTCTGTTTGTCGGTTTGTCTGTTTGTCTGTTTGTCTGTTTGTCTGTATGTTTGTGCGCGCATCACGTAAAAACTACTGAATGGATTGAAATGAAACTCAGCATGATTTAAGTTCATACTATGGAGTAACATATAGGATACTTTTTATCCCGAAATTCAGCACGGTTCCCTTGGGAGAGGGGATGAAAGTCAAAATGTGTACTTAGCTGTAATTCGTTAACGGGTGGTCCGATTTCATTCATTCTTCTTTTGTTAGAAAGGAAATACTTTAAAGATTATTGACTAATCTCTGAAAGGCTAGACCGATTTTGATGGGACTTTCACTAGCAGATGTTTACATTTTGAGCTACCTAAACATCCTCCAGTGAACTTTTAACAGTTTTTAGCAAGGTATGAGCTCAAAGGAGCTTAGGAAAAACAAAATGATTCTCACGGGATTTTTAAAAACCAATGTCTACGCGAACGAAGTCGCGGGTGTCCGCTTGTCTTAAATCAAAACATTTTTCCTTATGAGCATAATTGACTTTTACCAATTTTTCTCACTGGTTTAATGCTTTAAAAGAAGGAAAGGAATAAAAGGAACGCTTTTTGAACTAATGAGGAGAAAATATTATGTTTTCTTTCTTTCATTTAAGGGGACATTGCTATTATTCTTTATGGATTTAGGTAGTCGAGCATGAATATCAAAAAGCTCTACTAACAAACCATCCTACAACTTTTCCATCAATCCACTGTCTTACACTCAAAAGTTCGTATTACCCTAATCCGTTTTATTTGTTCAGATATTGATGAATGGAAAGGAGTGCTTGAATCGAAAATACGAGCATTTGGCGTCGGCTTCTTTGATAAGCGCAGAAGTTTCTTGGCTTAGTGCCTAAGCGCGCTTGTTGCCGACAAGATGTCAATCGAGTCATGTAAACGAGCTTTGGGGGAGGGAGGAACTGTGAGGGTTAATTTTGGGCCATCAAAGACTCTGTGGAGAGGCTTAAGTTTTTTAACCCCCGACGCAAAAACGACGGGGTGTTATAAGTTTGACGTGTCTCTGTGTGTGCGTGTGTGTGTCTGTCTGTTCCCCTTTGTGGCGCTCAAACGGGTGGACCGATTTGAATGCGGTTTTTTTTTGTTTGAAAGGTGAATTAGTCGAGAGTGTTGTTTGCTATGTTTGATGAAAATCGGTCCAAGATGGCCGCCGCTACAAAATGGCGGATTACATATTTTTTCACTACTCCGTGGTCTGTATACAAAGACAAATCCGCCTTGTAAACTTATAGTTACTCAAGGTTTAAATTTGTTGAAACGTACAGGTCAAATATTTTTCATTCCCTGCGACGACGCTACAAAATTAATTCTTACAGAGGAAAGCGCTACACGTTGAAAGATTCGGATTCGCCCACGTCATTTCCGCTTTATATCACGTTCACAATCGTTACTTGCCTACTATACATTCAAAACAACGCGATAGAAGGCCTCGCATGCGATGGATTTAAGCCGATAAAATACATGAGAATAAAAGCTCAAAGAGATGAATTGACCGCGTGAATAACATGTCACCGCGTGGGCGTTGCGTTCAACAAACCGAAACTGACGTTTTCATTTGGATTTTTTTTTCATATGACCTGAACAAGTGTTCTTAGGTTGGCAAGTTCGGGAAAGTGATTAGTTGGGCATAGCTCTCAAGGAAGAACCATGAAATGGCAGTAGGCAGGTCATGCCTGTCCAGGAGCCCGTGAAAAGCTCTCGATTGGAGACGGCGTCTCAGCAAGTGGAGTGTATTTCCAGACCAGATGAAGCGATGACATTCAAAAAACAATGATTGGAAAGGCCGAAGAAAGAAAGAGCAGCGATACCTTAAAGAAGAGTATGTCTAAAAGTGGACGCATTCACCAGTCACCACCTCCACCGATGTCAATTGGTGGGGATAGTAACTGATGATGATAAATTGGCTCAAATCTCAGTCGCAGAAAAGATCCCACTGGCTCAAGTTGGCTGGCCCAAGTTGTGCTCGAAAATCCAAAGAAAATAGCGGTTAGTTAAAAGTGCATTAGATATCACATGAATTAGCTTAATAAGTGTGCAACTATTTAGATTGGTATTATTGTCTTCGTTGGAACATTTTGCAAATACATACATTTGGAAATGAATATCGTCATCATTACAGTAATTCGTACGTAGTAATATACATAATTGACAGCGACATCATATTTGCTTGAAGATGAATAATGTTCCGTGGTGTATCTTTGGCATTATACGACTTTGAACGTACCTAAAGGGTGAAGGATTGATGATTGATGTTGACACTCCAAATCTTTGTCGACGTTTCAGTAAAGATGATGGATTGAGTAATGACAAAAAAGTTCAGGGATAGGGTAATCGTTCTAAAAACTTTTGCTAACTAAGCATGCATATGCTTAGCTGGCAACTGGTAATTAACTATTGAATAATTTTTAGGAAGGACAGGACAGGTACCTATATTCTTTTGGGCATGGGATAGAATAGAATAGAATAGAATAGAATAGAATAGAATAGAAAAGTTTTTTATTCAAATAAACTTTTACAAGTACTTTTGAATCGTCAACTGAATCTACCACAGGTTCGGAATGCAGTTCCAGCCGAGAAGAACCTGTAAGAAACTCGGCGGTTGCTCTTTTTTAAAAATAACATTATAACAATTATTATTATTAATGTACATGATTGAAATGCCGTCTCGCGCATTGCTGGAACGAGTTAAATCCAAGCTTTTTTATCGTTTATATAATCTTCAATTGTATAATAAGCTTTTTTTATGAGCATACTTTTAATAGAGTTCTTAAACTTGTGTAAAGGCAAGTCTAAGACATATTTTTTATTCAGATAAACTTTTACAAGTGCTTTTGAATCGAATCGATTAGGAAGTATGTATGTACTAAATATACCTAAGTAAATTCTTGATCCTTTTCAAGTCTTCGTGTTATAGTACTGTAGTTACAAATGAATGAAAAAACTATTTGTCACGTTCGCTTACGAAGTCCTAAGAGTTTCCGAATATCTGAATCAGGTACATACTTCATGAGATCCTTTAATACACATATGATTGTTAGTATTTCATGAAATTTCTATCCTCTATGAAACTCACTTTTTATCTGTACTTTAAGTAAATTGTTACGATATATTTGGTCAAGGTAGTGCTCTAAGTTGTCATCATCTCAAAGGACGGACGTACCTACGCTAGTTGACGTTGTAAATAGTCTCACACTAAAACTTGGTTTACACACATTAAGTTGTCAAGAAGTTAACTAAATTTTAACTTACTTTTAAGTGAAATAATGCATGTAAACAGTGAATTTAGTAACAAGTTGCAAGTTAAAATTTAGTATGCAAGTAAACAAGTAGAATAGAATTTTGTCTATTTTTGGGTTAAGTAGCCGCGCCCTCCCTAGAGTCTAGATGCTATTTCGCGCGGGAAAGTGTTTTTTCATTGAAAATTTCATTGTTAATTTGTTCTGTGACTTCACTGAGCACTTATAAAATTACAGAGTTTATTATTTCATGCACTTCGCTGTTCATCTCGGTATGAACTTGAGAGCTTTACTAAATTACTTGTCTGGTTTCGTGAAAACGCTTACATAAAATTAAGTCGCTTAAAATTAAGTTAAAATTTAGTTAACTACTTGACAATACTTACTATGTGTAAATTAACCTTAATGGTCTTGCTCCGTTCGTGTAGAGTTAGGTATTAAGTAAGTCAACTATTTACCTAATCTTAAAAATCTGATTATTTACCGCACTTGTGGAAACTCCACTAATGAAATTTGAAAGTAAGGATATCAAAATAAAACGTGAAAATATTATAGCTATTCTTAAAAACCTCTTAAAAGTGCTGTAAAAATACACTTATTCAGAAGCGAAAGCTTTACGAGAGAAATTGTAAATAGAGAAAAATAAAGTCAGTACTCGCTTCTCGTCGATCATGAACACTTTGATGGCTCAACAAGAGATTTAAAATTCCGATCGCGCACCCACGGCGACTATATTTTGCATAACTGCCATGCCATTGACACTTTCGACGTCTATGCATGTGATACATGTACCTAACTCAGATTTTCTCACAGGATTTTCTATAGATATACCTGACCTGACTTGACTTCAAAAAAAGGAAGTTCATTTATTTAACTAATTAACGGGGTTTTAGTGGCTTTTTAGGATTCCGTACAGCAAAAGGTAAAAAAAGGAACCCTTATAAGATCACTTTCTTGTCCGTCTGTCCGTCTGTCTGTCCGTGTGTCACCACCGTTTTTCTGAGGAACGGGAACCTACCTAGCAAGTTGAAATTTATACCAGATACTAAGGTCTATAGTTCCTATTAGGTGTATAAAAATTAAGGTCCTGAGTTCACACAATAAAAAGATATGGGTAAATTTAGATTTTCAAGAAAACTTGTAAGTACCAAAATTTACCTTAATTTTCAACTTTTTTTATTTTTCGGAATTTTCCCTTTACTTGGTCTATAAAACCTTGCTTTTAACTAAAATTGACAAATCTAGGTCAACCGGAAGTACCCTATAGGTTTTGGGTCGAAAACCTAAATGTTAGTTCCAGTTGACCTAGAATTACGAAAGGCAAAAAGCCAGGTCTTCACAAATAAAGGAAAAATTCCAAAAAATAAAAAAAGTTGGAAATTAAAGGGTGTCCCCATACATACATAGTTATACATACATAGTTATATGAGCGCTCATACAAGTTGTATGAGCGCTCATACAATTTAGAGGCCTAGCTTCATTAGCACCTTACCTTTTAAGACAAACTAATGAAAAACAGATTGTACTTATACTTCTGGAGTACGGAACCCTCGGTGCGCGAGTCTAACTCGCACTTGGCCGGTTTTTTTATTATTTTATTGGCTTTATTTATTTTATTGGCTTCTTTTTTTGTGCCACGAATGATACATATTATCGCGGCGCTTCTATTGCTATAGAAGCCTATTAAGAGCGGGTATAAAGCAAGAAAAAAATCAGATTTCACCCGCGCGCCTCACTTATGTTCCCCTAAAATGTAGCAAGCACCCGAAATCACCCGATACCAGCCGAACGCCGGCCGGTATCGCGCGCTCGTTTTGTGGCACTGTATATGTAAGAAAATCAGATAAAAACCGGCCAAGTGCGTGTCGGATGACTTCGGAACCCTACAAATGTTCATCGCTGCTGGTAAATACGCAAAGGTAAGTAATATCTTTCATTATTATATCTTTGTATACAACTTTTTGTAAACGTGTATTTTCAATAGAGTTGATTTGCCTGCCCTCCACAGTACGTACCTACGGCTTATTCAGTGGATAGTTTAAAAACATAATGTGTATAATGTGGGTAATGGGTATATTAATATATATATAGCTGCTCGTGCTGATTCATTGACTGACTCACTGATTGATCACCCCTCCTGTAAAATTTTGTATGAAAAATTTTTTTTTCACTAATGGTTTCGTATAGACGACAAAAATTCATTCGGAACAAAAATATGGAGAGAGCTGATGATTGAGGATTTCAGAGACGAGCGAATGGCACGCTTAAGGTATTGAAGATAGGTGGGGGGTGCTCGAGCAAATGTCACTCGAAACATCATCCAATTGGCAGTGAGCTGAAAAAAAATTCAAAATGGCGAAAAAAAGATGGCCGCCATACAACTTTCGTCGGTCTCCATCTCGGAGGGTATAAAAGATGGAAGAGTGGTTTCTTCGCAAAAGATGATCAAAATCCAAAGGTCTACTCGATGAATAGAAAAAAAATTCAAAATGGCGGAATTTATTTTTCCATAGAAAATGTATGGCGAATATTGAAGAGACTACAAGTTGTAAACTATGCAAGGCTTTGATGCGGTTCTTTGGAGAACTCTCAAAGAAAAATATGGGAAGACATGATGATTGAGGGTTTAGAAGATGGATGAGGAGCCCGGGAAGGGTATTGTAGATAGACGGGAGGTGCTCAAACAAAAATTACTCAAAACCTCATCCAATTGGCACTGAGCTGAAAAAAAAACAAAATGGCAGATTCAAAATGGCGGCCATACCGTCAGCCTCTATCTCACTAAGCATAAAAGATGGAAGAGTGGTTTCTTGGCAAAATATGATCAAGACCTAAATTCTACTTGATGAACAGAAAATAAACCGGTCAAGTGCGAGTCAGACTCGCGCACCGAGGGTTCCGTACTCCAGAAGTATAAGTACAATCTGTTTTTCATTAGTTTGTCTTAAAAGGTAAGGTGCTAATGAAGCTAGGCCTCTAAATTGTATGAGCGCTCATACAACTCAGAGGTCTATACTGTACTGTCTGTACTGTACTGAAAACTGTACTGTACTGTCTGTTTTGGATAAAAATCGGGTTTAAAAAGCATCAACAACTTTTTATCATTTGGTTTGTATTTTAAATTGTTTAGTCAACTCTCCACCACCACCATCACAGGTACAGCTTTTTTACGACCCACGGCTGTGCAAATGTCTCTTCTCTCATAGGAGAGGGATTTAGAGCTTAGAGCCGCCACGCTTCTCTAATGTGGGTTGGCGGGCTGTAACGAATATTGTCACATGATATTAATATATATATAGCTGCTCGTGCTGATTCACTGACTGATTGATCACCTCTCCTGTAAAATTTTGTATGAAAATTTTTTTTTTCAACAATGGTTTCGTATAGAGGACAAAAATTCATTCGGAACAAAAATATGGAGAGAGCTGATGATTGAGGATTTCGGAGACAGGTGAGCAGCACGCTTAAGGTATTGAAGATAGGTGGGGGGTGCTCGAGCAAATGTCACTCAAAACATCATCCAATTGGCAGTGAGCTGAAAAAAAATTCAAAATGGCGAAAAAAAGATGGCCGCCATACAAATTTCGTCGGTCTCCATCTCGGAGGGTATAAAAGATGGAAGAATAGTTTCTTCGCAAAAGATGATGAGGATCCAAAGGTCTACTTGATGAATTGAAAAAAAAATCAAAATGGCGGAATTTATTTTTCCATAGAAAATGTATGGCGAATATTGAAGAGACTACAAGTTGTAAACTATGCAAGGCTTTGATGCGATTCTTTGGAGAACTCTCAAAGAAAAATATGGAAAGACATGATGATTGAAGGTTTGGAAGATGGATGAGGAGCCCGGGCAGGGTATGTTAGATAGATGGGAGGTGCTCAAACAAAAATTACTCAAAACCTCATCCAATTGGCACTGAGCTGAAAAAAAACCAAATGGCGGATTCAAGATGGCGGCTATACAAATTTCGTCAGAGTCTATCTCACCAAGCATAAAAGATGGAAGAGTGGTTTCTGGGAAAAAGATGATCAAGACCTAAAAGTCTACTTGATGAACAGAAAAAAACAAGATGGCGGAATTTATTTTTCTACACAAAAAAAAATTATTGATGGAAAAATACGGAAAGAGCTGATGATGGAAGATTTTGGAGACGGATGAAGAGCACGGCGAGGGTATTGAAGATAGGTGGGACGTGCTCAAACAAAAACTACTCGAATCCTCGCGGTCCGCTTGCGGGCCGCGCACCCACGCGCCATACTAGTACTACGATAAAAATGACGATTATCTAACCGAGTTAAAAAAACCAATCAAGTGAGAGTCGGGCCTAGCAACAGTTTAACCAATTTTGATGAAATTTTGTGCAGCTTACATCCCGGGGAGGGACTTTTATCCCGGAAAATTAAAGAGTTCCTACGGGATTATCCATCCGTTTAGCCGGTTTATACGTTTGGTACAGAGGTAGCTTGCGTCCTGGAAATTGACATAATCAACTTGTATACCGTATTAAATCATTAGTTCATGTATAATTTTTATTTGTGCAATAATTCTCTGCAATCGATATACATATGTATGTAATAATATATATTATATGCAGAGAATTAATAGCTGAATATATAAATATAATATAAATTCAAATTCAAAATTAAATTCAAAAAAACTTTATTTAAAATTGGTACACTATTACGCCAGTCTTTGACATTAAAATCGCAATCGAACGGCTAGTTCTGATTTTTTAATATGTTGTTAGGACTTAGGACCACTACCAGTAGTCTAAATTCAATTTTGCAGCTTCGAAAGACCTGTGCTAATTTTGTAACACTAGAAAAACCGCGAAATTTTTGCACTTTTTTTGGTTTTTTCAATATAAGTCGTAAACTATGCGTTTCTAAAAAATATTTTTCTATACTTTTTTAAAGTAGACTAAAATTGCTACTACTACTAAAAGACCAGAACCAGCTCTTTAAATTCAATATTTACTGAGATACAGCTCTCCAAAAATTGACAATTAATTCCAAAAAAGTGAAATTTTAAGATTTGGTCAATTTTAAACCCCTATATCGGGGAAAATACTCATTTTACGGGTAAAGTTAATTGAAAAGATGTCGTAGTAAATATAATTAGCTTTAATTTAAATACCAAACGACGTCTGTAGCCCATATAGTTTACTTACAAATCCTAAATGTTAAAAAAATGGGAAAATTGCAATTTTCTCTTTAGTTTGTTTTGAATGTAATTTGAAAGAAAAAACCATGTACATCCGAAAATTGACCAAATCTTAAATTTTCACTTTTTTTGGAAAAAGTTCTATTTTAGGAGAGCTGTATCTCGGCAAGTATTGAAGTTACAGAACTGGTTCTGGTGTCAAATTGTAGCAATTTTAGTTTACTTTAAAAATGTATAGAAAATATTAAACAAAAATGCGTAGTTTACGACTTATATTGCTCGGAACTCATAATGTCCTTTTAATACAGATTTAATAATGTTTCATAAAAATCAATAAATATCAATAATAATATAAATAATTTTTTTTGCTTCCTTAGTCTTCTTTTTTTAAAACTTCATTTGCCTGTTTGTAGACTCGAGGTTCGATATTACTGAAATCAAACAAATCATGTTAAAACATCAAGTAACGTTGCACACTAAAGGTGCGCGCAAGCTTTTTGTGTATCATCGCATGATAAAAACTAAACTAAACGCCGCTTTTAATTTAATGTAAGTTTTAAAACGCATTGTACTAATTTTAATTAATGTTGTTTTTTATTTTTCAGATATCGCGATGAACTTCATCTAAAAGCTGCATTGTAGAGAGAGAGCAATACTAATATTTACCATAAGAATAGTAACCATACAAAGTATTAAAATTTGTAAAAATTACACAAATACTTTCTTTTAATACATACCGTTCTGGAGAGAAACATTTGTTACTATTTGGACCAAGTTCTTTCAAAACCTTAACATTTTCTAACGGCGTAATCATAGGTCTGAAAAATATTATAATAATGCTAAAATAAATTGAATTTAAGACAATGGCTACTTTATCACACTAATATTATAAAGGCGAAAGTTTGTGTGTTTGTGTGTATGTGTGTATGTTTGTTACTCTGTAACGCCGCAACTACTGAACCGATTTGGATGAAATTTTAAATGGAGGTAGAGTATGTCCTGTCTCAATACATAGACTACTTTTTATCTTGGAAAAATCCACAGTACCCACAGAATTAAAAAAAACCGAAATCTATAGCTACAGTTATTGGTAGATTACTATAGAATACTTCCATGAAAGTAGAAAAAAGTAAAAAGTAGAAAGTAGAAAACTTCCTTGAAAAGAAAAAGTTGGAACAGGAAGCGGGAACGGAAACCGGAAATCCACGATTCCTTCTGGATTTGTGAAAAACCAAAATTCACGCTGGCGGACCTGCGGGCAGAAGCTAGTGTATTAATAAAGAAGTAGTAAATTTTAATAAATATAAAAATAAATGCAAAGTTAAAGACAAAACGATGCAGTAGCTATATAAAATACTAGTAGGGCGCTTGGCTGCGCGGCCCGCTAAAGCGGACCGCGGGGATTTCAGTATTATTTTTGTTTTAGCAGCCTCCACCTTCTTCTATCATTTTCAGCATCTTTAACCCTGGCCGTGCTCCTCATCCATCTTCCAAACCCTCGATCATCATCACTCTCCAAATTTTTTTCTCCGAATCATTTGCCAGAAGGAGAGTTCTTCCATAAAAACAAATTTTGAAAAGGAACCGTATCAAAGTCTTGTATAGTTTCCCAACTTATAGTCTCTTCAATATTCGCCATATATTTTGTGTGAAAAAAAAATAAATTTTGCCATCTTGATTTTTTTCTGTTCATCAAATTGTAGATCTTCAGTTCTTGATCATCTTTTGCCAAGAAACCACTCTTCCATCTTTTATACTTGGTGAGATAGACACCGACGAAATTTGTATAGCCGCCATCTTGAATCCGCCATTTTGTTTTTTTTTCAGCTCAGTGCCAATTGGATGAGGTTTTGAGTAATTTTTGTTTGAGCACCTCCCATCTATCTGCCATACCCTGCCCGGGCTCCTCAACCATCTTCCAAACCCTCAATCATCATGTCTTCCCATATTTTTCATTGAGAGTTCTCCAAAGAACCGCATCAAAGCCTTGCATAGTTTACAACTTGTAGTCTCTTCAATATTCGCCATACATTTTCTATGGAAAAATAAATTCCGCCATTTTGAATTTTTTTCTATTCATCGGGTAGACCTTTGGATCCTGATCATCTTTTGCAAAGAAACCACTCTTCCATCTTTTATACCCTCCGAGATGGACACCGACGAAATTTGTATGGCGGCCATCTTTTTTTCGCCATTTTGAATTTTTTTTCAGCTCACTGCCAATTGGATGATGTTTCGAATGACATTTGCTCGAGCACCTCCCACCTATCTTCAATACCTTAAGCGTGCCCGTCGCTCGTCTCTGAAATCCTCAATCATCAGCTCTCTCCATATTTTTCCTCTTAATAAATTTTTGTCTATACGATACCATTATTGAAAAAAAAGTTTTTCATACAAAATTGTTCAGGAGAGGTGATCAATGAGTGAGTGAGTGAGTGAGTCACCCAATCAGTATTTTGATGTAAAATTCTCATCGTTGTTAGTCGTTATTGGAATATTCTGTAAATTGGATTCTTGTCTGAAAATAATAAAAATAGGATAAACATAATATAACGTCCTAAAACAAGTATATTTCATAGGAATATTCTACCTCTTAAAGATTAGGTATACACTAACTTTTAATCTCGGCATCCCCTCAAATCGCGGCAATTATAATCTGTTACAAAAATGCGTAACTGCAAAGTTAAGTTTGTAAAGCAAACTGCAATGAATTTTAATACAAACTAAGTTTGTAAAGCAAACTGCAATGAATTTTAATACAAACTTAACCTTACAGTTGAGTAAATTTTATCGTTCTTTAAAAATCACACTATTTCCTAACTTGAAAAAAAATCAGCCAAGTGCGAGTCGGGCCTCGCTCTTTCAGGGTTCCGTACATAATTATGAACAATATAATATTTTGGGTCTAAGAAATATTTAATTTCCGAGTTAGACATCGCAAGAAACCGTGAAAGAAAAACGCAAAATAAGTTCGTTTGTTTTGGTCACAGCTTATAAACTATTTTATGAATCGTTGTTTTCAGTATTTGTTGTACAAATAGAGCATATAGTACATAATATACCGAAATATCATATTCCTAACTAGTTTAGTTTTTTAGATAGCCCCCGTCACAAAAATGGTCTAAAATTGTCAATTTTGATGACCCCCCATTTCCTTACTTTTTAAGCAAAAAATTAAAAAAATATATATTCGTACTCTACTCAATGAGCTCTAAACAATAATACCCCACAAGCTAGGGTAAGAAAAAAAAATTTTTTTCCGGCTCCTTTCTCATGTATGGGAGCCCCCCTGAAAAATAATTTAATTCAATTTTTAACTCAATATTTGATTTTGGATCATCGTTTTACACCAAATACCAAAATTTCAGGTTTGTAACTCATTTCGTCTGCGAGCTAGAGACCTGTGACCGGCGGACAGACGGACAGACAGACAGACAGACAGACAGACAGACAGACAGCCGAGTGACATTAATAGGGCTCCGTTTTTACCCTTTGGGTACGGAACCCTAATTACGATGAACTTACAAAGTTGAAGAAACACTCTCTTTTACGGATTTGGTCAGTCGCATTCAGTAGTAGCTTGTGTTATATTATTACGCACTGCAACAACTCTGAAATAAAAAGTTATTAGATATTAATCACAAATATTTTATTAAAATTATTATCGTTTTCTTTGCACATACTACCTACGCGCGTAATCAACTTCGTTGCTTCACAGTGCTCATAGTACATAGCATTGTGTGCTCTAAAATTAAAAAATAAATCGATATTTGTAAACAAAAGTACTCGTCAATTAAACAATATTTATTTTCATTATTTTTATAAAAAGTAGATATATTTAAGTAAAGAAATTAAAAAAAATACTCACCTCCGACAGTTAGTCATGACTTGAATTTTTAACTTCTTACGTTCTCTTTTATTAGGCTTTTCTTTATTTTTTTTTTGTTTGCCATATTTTCTAGCTTTTTACATAGTCAAATAATATACAAATACACAATCTCTATTTTAAATACACACAACAGCTTTACTATAATAAAAAAATTAAACTAAGTACACAATACAACAAACTATAACTAAAATACACAACGAAATATTTTATTGGCGCTTGAGCACAGAAAGGCAGTCTACTCGTCTCAATGGAGCGATGGCGACTGGTTGATGAAAAGAAACATGCCTCAAGCACCGTGTGAGGTGCGACAGATGATAGCGTATTGCGCGGATTAAAAGTATCGTAAGCGCCAAATACATTTTATTTTATTACTCATAAAATATAGTTTTTTTCATAAAATCGCTAAATCAGTTGCTCGATAATACTAATTCGTATGATATACTGAAATTTTAGCTCTGCAATATGTAAACACATTAGAAATAAATTGATTTTAGTTGAAAATAAGACGTAACTTCCTGATTTTTTTTTATCGATAAAATTTAATTCTTTTATGTTTTACCTAATCTAATTACTTGAAAATATGGTCTAATATTCATATGTTTTTATTCGCGTTACTGAAACTTGATCTACTACTCTAAAAACACATTTTAGAACTGGCGTTTTCTGTTTGTACCCCCTCTTAATTTAAGTGAATAAGTGTTGGAAGCGGAGAGGGTGTCTTTCTTACTTTTCTTTTACTTTCCTTGTCTCTTTATTTTTTCTTTCTTTCTTTTAGAAGGTAGGCAGTCTGATTCAAAATTTTGATGAAGATCTTTGAAGATGTATTTATAAGATTTGTGAACAGTACCTATAAATTTGAACCTTTTAACATATTCTAGTATTCTGTGCGTTAATTATTTACCAATGGCGGCTCTTCTCGTGTCTTTGATTAGTGAATAAATAAAAAGCGACTCTTGATTCGATGCAATAAAGCGCAGTTCTACTCGCGCAGTGATGACTCGCACATTTTATATTCATCTACAAAGCCCTCTATTTCTATCGCATAATATTCTTTTATCACATCTGACGTGATAATTGACTGGCTTTGCACCGATGGTGGGTTGTACCGTTGTAGTGTGATAGCCTAGTGGTTAGGACGACCGACTTCTAATCGGAGGTCGTGGGTTCGATCCCGGGCACGCACCTCTAACTTTTCGGAGTTATGTGCGTTTTAAGTATTTAAATATCACTTGCTTTAACGGTGAAGGAAAACATCTGCCAATCCGCTTGGCCAGCGTGGTAGACTAGGGCCAAAAACCCTTCTCACTCTGAGAGGAGACCCGTGCTCTGTAGTGAGCCGGTAATGGGTTGATTATGACCGTTGTACCTACTTGCAGCTCGGTGATTACACGCAAAGTGAGATAGGCTTGCTACTAGCCAAGTACAATTAGGTAGATAGTTAGTTCTGTTACAAGCTCATGAGTAATTAAAGTACCTACGCAGTGTGTGAAACTTTAAGTATGTCACTAAAATGTCGGGCCATGTAATTCCAAGAGCAGTGTTGCACTTAGCACTGAAATAAAGCAATTTAACAGAATTATAGAGAGACGCTGTTTTAGTGTCGCAGCGTTCCAATGCAAGTTCTAATTTGTAATTAAACTCGATGTTCATGAGGAGATAGAGACTAGAGTGCAGTCTTGAAATACTTTGCGAAATTACTTGCGAACAAATTCCAAAGCTTTGTTCGGATATAATTATTTAATTCAGTTTATAAATCCTCGTAGATATTGATATAGAAAACCGTTTTTAGTATTCCGTATTCGAAAGAAAAAACGGAACAGTTATGGAATCATCTCGATGTGTGTTCGTCACAAAGTTTTTAAAGACCAGCGTGCTTGGAGTCATAGGGTACAGATTTCGTTCTGGACTACTTAGTTAATTTGGTACGCAACTAATATCATGTCATTACACTCATGTCATGAGTCACGAGTCATTATGATAACATTTTGAGCTACACAAATACCACCTATTTGGTGAATTACAGCTGCAAGGATGAATCCCACATAAACCTCTCAACTCATTTGTATCACTAGCGGTACTCACTCAGCCTCTTCGATCGTCTCCGACATGGCGAGGAAGACACAGTTGAGCAGGATGGTGGCCATGACGAAGTAGTCGAAGTACTGGTTGGTGGAGAGGTAGACGCACGCGCGCCGCACCGGCGACCACGGCGACCACCAGAACAGCGAGCGCGTCGCCGTGAACCGGTGGATATAGTTCTTGCGGAACCGTTTTGACACCACACAGAAAGTCTGCAACAAGGGAAATATTCGCGTTAAGCACTGCTAACCCTGCATACTCACTCCTGCGTAGTATTCCTCATTGATAACGCTTATTACTCCTTTCCATTAATCACATAACGGCAGGGATTTTCTTGGGAGAATATATTATTATACATCGATGAGAATAATGCGATGAGTTTTTTTATTGAGTACGGAATCTATACTAATATAATAAAGCGGAAAAGTTTGTTTGAACGCGCTAATCTCGGAAACTACTGGACCGATTTCAAAAATTCTTTCACCGTTGGATATGTATGTGATCCTTGAGTGCTATAGGCTATAAGTATTATATTATGTACCACGGGCGAAGCCGGGGCGGACCGCTAGTATCAGATAAAAGAGATAATAACTAGAGCAGCCTGTTCTCCGAGGCACAGAGGGAAAAGACCTACTTCATACCGCGACGTCTATCGGTTCTTTGAACTATGTGCGTCGCCCATCATCACTTCCGCTTCGCGACTTGTTGAGTCTAACTATGTCGGTTTCTGTTCTTCGACATATCTCCGCATTTATGATTTGATCACGTTCAGAAACACTGAGCACAGCTCTCTCTGCCGCTTTATGGCCGCTTTACAATATTAAAATTGTTTGTGTGAAAAATATAATTCCTTTTTCATCGTACGAAAACAAACAATTCGAATTAGCAACAATCAGTAAATTGTTTTCGCCTCCGACCAACAAAATTACGTTTCGCATTCAATTGTATTACAAGTCAAACAAGTCCAGTTTCGTGAAAAAGTTACGCTATTTACGGTAATGTATTGTTTAATGTATTACCCGATATTTTGCTACTTTAGTTTCTTTTACAAATTCATACTCATTAGAGCCAAGGAGAAAGTACAAAGGATATCGATGGCTTAAAATGCAAAAGAGCGACATACGTTTTGACAACCTCCCTAGCGCCGTGGTCTTATAAGTGGGAGGTTCCGGATTCGATTCCCGACAATGGCAACTTGAGATTTTATAATTTCTAAATTGTCTTTGGTATAAAATAACTTTAAATTATTTCATACCGTACCTGTTCTGTTATATAATCTATTTCAAAAATGCAAAGTTACCTAACGTACCTATTATACATATAGTGCATTATATGTATAATAAATATTAATATCACACCTATAAGTTTGCCACTATTAAACTCCCAACTTAGGAAGCTTGTATTTAACTAAGCACTTAACTGAACAATGTTTAGGCTTTGTCAAGTTAGGGTACTAAACGTACTACAGTTTCACAGTTCACATCTTGAATATTATGAGGATCTTGTATAACAACTTAGTAAGTATACCTAAGTTTTGATGATTAAACTCCTACCTACGTAGGAGTAAAAAAATGCCTTTCATATACTTCTTATATTGCAGCAACCATGCATTTTTTTATTAAATAAAAATAATATTTGTATCTCAATTGCTCGCAATTGATACATAAATATACAGATTTTACTTCAGAATACAGAGTACACCAAGTGGAGCATCTAAACGAAGGCAACACTCTAACGTCAGCTTTATTACACTTTTGACATTCTAATATTGCCTCGTATAAAAGCATCAAAGCTCAAAGAGGTAAGTATTTCTGATTTTTAAAATCTGTGCTAAAAACGTATTTCTTGTCTCAGGAATAATTTTGACCTCTTGCAGTGAGATCGACGCTTAAAAATACGCCGCCAAATTTTTGAGAACCCCCTAACTTTTTTGGAAGCCGGTTGAAAATGATGAAGGAAAATAACTTATTTTTGACATCAAGTAAATTTGCTTTTGTCGTTATAAATTAAGGGTGTAATGAATATTGAATAGACCCATAAATTAAATTATGTTTCGAACACTCGGATATTCCATGGAGCCTAAACTTTAATATCTGCAATGCGGTTTTTAAATGGCTCATCTACGTAGGGTACACCGAACATTCCTTGCTTTAATATTAAAATGGTTGGTTGGTTTATTCTTAATTTTCTGCTAAATTATTTCCAAAGTTTGTCCAAAGTAACTCCCAGCTGTACGAACAAAAAGCGAAGTGGTTTTTCCGAATAAGATACTCGTAACTCCAAGCCAATTGTTGTGCTTGAAATTGTTGGATGTTTGAATATAGACCGGTCAAATTAGACTAAAAAATAGGGGTGAGGTTACAATAATTCACACCTGGCTGAAAATTGGTAGGATTGTTCAAAACACTATTATAAATGAAATGTGAAAAGTCCTCATCGATCCGGCACCTGGAAAAAAATATACTCTGGACACGCACAGTTGACTCACACTTGGCTGAAAATTGGTAGGATTGTTTGAAACACTATTATAAATGAAATGTGAAAAGTCCTTATCGATCCGACGCCTGGGAAAAAAATTACACGGGGTCAAAGGTCACAAAAACGGGTTTTACACGATTTTCAACAAAACGGTAAGTTTTATCATAAAATTAGCTCGAACAAAATTGTAGATCAGATAATTATCTATAAAAAATGTCAAAATACTTTTTTTCTTAAGAGCCACCGTTTTTTAAGATATAACGATTCAAAAAGTTAAGTGTCGAAACAAAAATGAGGGACTGGGTTTCTTTTTACCCGAAATTTTTATAGTATATAATAATTAAGTATGTTATAATATTTTAAGTATGTAACTTATATGTGTAAGTTATGTGTAAGTTACACACTTACTCATATAAAATATTATAACTTTGCCATTTGATTTTTTTCCATAGGACTTGTAGTTTTGCCGGAAATCGAGATAAACCGTTTTTACCCTTAAAACTCCCCCCCCTTTTTTTCCCGAGCTCAGATCGACCGTAAATTATTTTTCCTTTTATTTTTATAATATTCTCCTCCTTTTCCAATGGGTTTCATCCTACTGTGATTTTCTTTTACTTTTTATTATTTTTAAAGGAATCTACCCTGGTCTATAAGACCGATGCTTCAATGTAACTATGAAGTTTAAAGTTTCACTCCCAGTTGGTCTCTCTAGACTCTTAGACTCTAGAGAGTCATTTATTATTTTAATTGAGAATAATGTCGATTGTTCGTAGATTTATGAGACTTATAGTCGGTATTAAGATTAAATAAAACGGAAAACTATTTTACCTAGCAAGATTAAGAAAAAAGAAACAATGATTTTTTCTAACAGTGGTAGATTCACTTGACGGTGCGAAAGCTCTCGTAAAACTTAATTTGAATAAAAAAAAACTTTTCTATTGTATTATATTCTGTTGTTAATAGCTCTTGAGTATTTCTGTAACTAAACACAAACAATTAAATCCTAATTGGGTCGACAGTGTTCAAAGTTCGGACGTTGTATGCAAACTTACCGGATTAGAATTACACACATACCTACGCATAGCGCCTCTGTTGGTTGTAAAGTAATTATGCGTTTAATTTGATTGCAATTCTAGAGTTCTTGTAATGAAAGCTTTTGACAGAGATAGGTAATATATATTGGGGTTGTTATTGTAAAATTACACTACTATGCGTTATACACAAATAATTACGAATCTTTTTATTTAGGTATTATGCACATTCCTTGTATTTAACGACTTTTCTATATTTACCCGACTACGGCAAAGCCAAAAGGAAGGGTTATGATTTTAGCAGTCTATGTATGTATGTATGCATGTATGTATGTTTGTTTGTATGTGGCCGATTTTAGTATGAGATTCTGTGTGTACCACCGTAGCGCCTAAACTACTGGGCCGATTTTGATGAATGAGGTGTCAATTAATTCTTTGTTATGTTCCGGGTGACATAGGCTAAATTTTATATATACGAAAAAAATCGAGAACCGGCGTGCGAGCGGCAAAAGTTTATTATTATTTAATTTCGGATAGACATAACAGATGGCGCCACTAGCTGCTTGCCCCACGATTTCGGGTTTCACTTGCGTAGGTTTCGCTTGCGTAATCGGGTTTTAGTTTACGAACTTTATACTTGTTTGTTTAATATTTTATAAAAAAAGTTCAAAATGATGGATCAAAAAAACTAAATATGTAGGCATAGAACTGCTACTAAGTAGCTTCTCTACATTATTTAGAATGTTGCTCCAATAACTAAATAAAATTAATATTGACCTGCATTTTGATTGGAACTGTGATTTCTATAGATCCCTCTTTACGTGTAAAAAATACTGTACCCCCATAATTATAATTGGCTAGTTCTTTTATCTGTGTTATCTATGTTAGTTTAGTATCTATAATAAATGATTCAAAGAATTCGTACCCAATTTCTTAAGAGTCGCTTATTAACGAACTCATCGTAATTTAAGTACCTTTTCTGAGATTTGTTTAAGAACTCTTGTAGTTAGGATAAGCAAAAGATTTTTTTTCGAGAGGAATATGGATTTGATTTAGGGTACCATACTCGTAATAAATTGGCACGGTCGACCGTTAGAAATAAATAGAAAATAGGTATGTTTGTAGGAACCTTCTTCGACGGATCAAACTAAACAATTTTATGTCTTAAACAATTACTTAAGTAGGGGATGAAAGTTTAAATGAGACCCCGTCACGTTTTCGTCATTTATCAAGTTATATCCATGAAAATTGGTATTCAGAATTTCGGTTAAAAATTAAAAATTACGTTTTGAAGGAATTTTGGAAAACTACCCCTAAGTTGGTACAATGGGAGATGGAAGTTTGTATGAGATTAAGAATTCACGCGAGTGAAGCCGCGAGCATCTCAGTAAGTACTGTACCTACAGAGCTGATTCTGGTCTTAATTGTAGCAATTTTATTCTACTTTAAAAACGCCCTGAAAAGGTAGTGTCAAGAACTAGTCGCCAATCAATCTTATAATCGCCAAAATCTGAAAAAAAATCCGAAATTTTCGCGGTTTTTCCGATTTTTGACAAAGTTGCGTTCGTCGCTCGAGGTCACAAACTTGGATTAATAATTGGGTCAACATCATAAACAAGTCTGCAAAAAATCAGAATCGATTTGACGCAAGCTCGGATTATTATTATTAAAGTTACTGAACTTATACTCCAGAAATAAAATACCAAAAAATGCAGTTATAAATTTTCGTTAGTAAGGTACTAATTGTACCAGGGAGGCATAGCATCGTAGCAAGTGGGTCAAGATGTCAGCAAGCCGCATCTCGTATGAAAGAGGTTAAACGAACCCGGTGTTTTCATGCGTGAAAAGAAGGCTGTGTGAATGCAGTTTTCTTTGCTCATCGTTCAGCTTTCAAATCGAAATATTCGCCGCACAACGCATATGTATATAATATGTATGTTTTGATTATAGATGCGGTTTTAGATAGAAATGTAGATACAGATTGTATTCTCCTACTTTCTACTATTTATTTGAGATACCTTTTATCACACTTAACTTCATTGCGAACAATAAACTCCTCACTGTCATTTTGAAGCATATTCCGTAACATAATTTTCTCTCCCTGTTTGCTTGATAAAGGCTACTACGCGCATTCAGGCATTTTAGTAATAAGTAGACCACCGATCTCAGCTTACCTCATCGTGTCACTTCCCACCACCCGATTTATATCGACGGTTAATTGTCTTATTGGTGGCACCTCACATTGAAATTAATATTATTAGCGAGCTCCTCTCCTTTGTATTATTTCTATAATATTGTTTAAAAAATGCGACTCCATTAATTACGGGTTGAACAACAAGCTTTTCAAATATTGATTTTCGGATTTTCTCAGATTATAATAATAGGAATATTTGAGTCAACTCCACCCACCTCCCCATCTTACTAATTAGTCTTAATTAAATATCAACCTAATTAAGCTTAATGGATTCTACAGACAAAGGTTCACTTTTGCAGAATCAGCTAAGAGATTCAATAAGGAATTACGGTAGTTACATAATGATTTTATAGTGTGAGTCGGAGCATGGCGCCATAGGTATATAGGTATAGGTCTTCCTAACATGGTCTTATACAGGCGACCGGGGTGTAATGTACGCAGAGACTATTTAAGAGGAAATGTGGTCGAAGAGACTTTTGAAAATTAGGTATTTGAAAAAACTATCGTTGTCGCGTTCGACCGTCCCGCGCCTCAAATTCGTGCAATAAGGACAACTGCAAATCCGACTCAATAGCCGTCAGTTAAAAGTAATAATTCGAGGTTTGGCTCTCTAGTGTTTCCTCCTCCAATATTGGACCAATTTAAAAGATATTTCGTAAACTGAATATAAAAGATATATACTATGTCCCTATGTTTTGCTTTTTTCATTATTTGTACAGTAAGCCTCGGTTGAAAGCGATCTAAACAAGTGTAAATTGAAAATTTAAAAAACCCCCGACATTCGCCATTTTGTGGCGGCGGCCATCTTGGATTTGTAATAGTGCTATTCTACTAGTCAAGCCCTTTCATTTGATACCCATATTAGGGGAGTTGTGAAAAAATATGTAATCCGCCATTTTGTAGCGGCGGCCATCTTGGACCGATTTTCATCAAACATAGCTAACAACACTCTCGACTAAATCACCTTTCAAACAAAAAAAACCGCATTCAAATCGGTCCACCCGTTTGAGCGCCACAGGGGAACAGACAGACACACACACACACACACACACACACACAGACACGTCAAACTTATAACACCCCGTCGTTTTTGCGTCGGGGGTTAAATAGGCAATTTTGAGCATTTTGTAACGGTTCTAGTGCTTATAAAAATAATGTATCTTCAAAAAGGAAAACGTAGGGACATAGAAGAGGTTGATATTTATTTTATTGTAAAAAATCATTGCTTTAGGATCATAAACCAGGGAGAAAACACGCGAGAACGTTTGTATGGAGAAAAGAGCAACCGCGTTTCCTCTTAACCACTTACTCCTCGGTGAATGCACGTGCCGCAAGTAGGTAGGTACATATGTAGTGAGTTTTTCGGATTGTATCTGTATGCCACAAGGCTGGTGCAACGCAAGAAGGTTATAAGTAGGTATATATTCTACTAGTGGGCCGCCCCGACTTCGCCCGTAGTACATAATATAATATAGCCTATAGCACTCAAGGATCACGTACATATCCAACGGTGAAAGAATTTTTGAAATCGGTCCAGTAGTTTCCGAGATTAGCGCGTTCAAAGAACAAACTCTTCCGCTTTATTGTATTAAGTATAAGTATATGTAGACACTGGAGACTGTGCCTGAAACATTGTAGTGAAGACAAGGTCATTCACCTGGGCTATTTTAGGTGAGAGCGAGACAAAGCAACTCCAGATCTGTTCAAGGCCAAATTTGGCCTTGCTTCAACATTTTCGAATTGTAAATTGAATCTACAACTGGTTCGGAATGCCGTTCGTACCGAGAAGAACCAGCAAGAAACAATAAAGAAACATATTTGTACTCGTATTGATCTTTCCACCCTTGTTATATTATCGTAAGAGTGGCATTATTCATACTATACTATAAAGATGTAAATTATTATATTATTTGCTGAACGCAAAAAAGCACGATTGGTTCAAAATTCATTTTGCGGGATATTGTTGTTCTTATTGTTAGTAATTTAACTACTCTCTAATTGTAACTTTACGTAAATTATTAAATAGTTTTATTATTATTATTATTAACTTAGTTCATTAATATGAAAAAAATATGGAGCTTGAAAGAATAGTCAAGGAAAAGTCGTTGTATTTGGATTCTCTTGTACCTTTAAGCCCCTTCAAAGCTTTTATTATTAGGGTCCACGTCAGAACCTTTTTGTATCATCGTTAAATTACATCGGACAGTATATAAATTGGTTATATACTGGCAGAAAGAACAAAGTAAAAAACTAAGTGGTTGTGACTAACGAACTTGAGTTCGCTATGGAATTTGACGATTTTTAAATGTTGGTATGTTCCCACCAATCGAAGGTGGGTTGAAATCTAAAACCTGAACTTTGTAAACTCGTTCTTACTCATTATAACATTATGAATTCAAAGGTAATTCTCTCTCTCTGTTACATTTTAAAAACTCAATCGCTGTCACAGAGATAGATGGCATCCTGAAGCTGGTCACAGGTTACATTTTGTCAAAAGTATCTACTACATACTGACTACTTTTTATCAAAATCAAAGACATCCCGCGAGAACATTCAAAACCAAAATCCAAATGAAACAATGAATTCGTGGGCATCAGCAAGTATTGCAATAAAGGGTACATACCATCCACCTACCTATCTTATCCCTTATCAATCCAAATTCCAAAATAGAATTATGTCTACAAACCACCACATTGTGAAATAGTTACACGTGAACTGAATAATGTTCATAAGCAAATATTACATATTATTATACAAGTCGAGGAAACGTGGCTTGTGAAAGCTTAAAATAAGCTGCAAAGTTACCAGACGATTTACTCTGTCTGTACTTTCCGTTCGGGAATAAAACAGATTTTTCCAAGCGTAAAATGTCTTCGCTTTGAGTCGATAAGTTATACAGTATGCTCGAGACGCTTTATAGACATACCTCATTATTTGTGTTGGTATATCTAGATTCTAGGCTCTATTGTAAAGCTGTGACGAGTTCTTAACAACATTTTGTACAAAAAAATGTGATACAGATGTGAATGCCGTGATACAGCGGTTACAACGCGTGAATTCTTACCAAGATTTTTTTTCAAGAGCAAGCGCGCCATTCATTTTAATGTTTAATCACAAAGTGATGAGCCAAGAAAACTGCAGTCATACAATCTATTCACGGAGGGAAAACGCCACCTTCCCGTAACCTTCTTTCATGCAAGGTCCGGCTAGTTGACATCTTGACCTACTAACTTGACGTTATGCCCTCCTGGTACGAGTACTTTTTGCCTTAGGATTTTTGTCTCTCAAAGCGGGTAATAATTTGCAGAATGCTGAAAAAGTTAGTTAGTTAGTAATATTAAATGTGGCAACAAATTTTACGTTTTTTTGAAGTGAAAACTTCTGTTTCTGAAAAAAAAGTGGGTTTAACGCACTGAGCATTTATTTTGAGGGTATAGAATGAGACTAAGAGCGTTTGTCCACCGTCACCGGGACGTCACCGACAACGAGATGACGGCGCCGATTTAGTGATGCATACATTTACTACGGCCGTGTGTCCACTGCACACCCGTCACGTCAACTTGTTCTCGACCAGAAATAATCTCGTTCTCGGTGACGTCCCGGTGACGGTGGCGGTGGACAAACGCTCTTAGCCGTCATGCTCGGCTATGTAACGCTCGTTTGAGTAAAATCGGCTCGAGTCGACTGAGGGAACGAGACAGATATAGTCAACGCATCCCTGCTATACTCGCTCTACTTTTTGAATATAGGAAAAAAATTTGGTTGTCTGCAAAGTTGGTTTACGGACGATAATTTTACGTGATAACGTCTTATGAAAACATTATAGAACACATCTTTGTAGAACATATACCTATATATAGGCCGATTGTGCCTCTCTATCGCTTGTTCCGCGCTCTCGCTTGCACGCTCGGCTCAGGCGGAACGTGACACTTTTTCGTGCGTGCAGCCAGCGTTCATTAATTTATAATGTAAGACGTTATCACGTCAAAAAAGTTGTATTTCGTATTATTATTAACCACGCCTTGATAAAGTTTTCACTTCTGCCGTGTGGTTTTAAGCACACACTGTTTTTTTGCTATTTTTAATTCGGAATTAAAATTATTAACCGAGGTTGGTGGCAGCACCAGAGTCCATGGTGGTTCTATTGTCGTTTTTAAAATCAGTAGCTTCTGCCCGCGGCTTCGCCCGCGTGAATTTCGGTTTTTCGCAAATCTCGAGGGAATCGTTGATTTCCGGTTCCCGCTCCCTGTTCCAACCTTTATACCTACTTTCAAGGAAGTTTGCTACTATCTCTATTATATATATATATTATATATAATACTATACTATCTACCTATAGCTGTAGCTATAGATTTCGGTTTTTTTAACAATTCGTGGGAACTGTGGATTTTTCCAGGATAAAAAAAGCCTATGTGTTAAGTCAGGGCATAATCTATCTCAATATAGTAATAAACACACACACACACAAACTTTCGCCTTTATAATATTAGTATGATTAAGTATTTATCTGCGACTTCGTCTGCGAAGATTAAGTTTTTTCAATTCAGTTGGTACCTACTCATTGTTTTGTCGGAATAAAAAGTAGCCTTGTTCACTCCTCATCTATCAATATCAGCGTCAAAGGACGGACAAACAGTTATAGTAAACAGAACTTTTAATCACGATTTCTTGACCGTGTTGAATACCTAAAGAGAAGACACGTAGTTACCAGCTCGCTGTTTTCATTTATGTTATACTCTGAAGGTCTACTTTCCGAATGAGAAATGAAACAGATAAATAATGTTTACATTAAGCCCAAATTAGACCGTTAATTTTTCGAGATTTTTGCTTTAATTTTCGAAACTTCATCGATGAATCATCGAAAATGAACCGTCTAAACACCGATCGTTCATCGTTCACAGGTATTCGTTCATCGTACATTTTTCGGGATTTTTGCTTTGCTATGGCAAAGTGTGCCATAGCAAAGCAAAAATCCCGAAAAATGTACCGTCTAATTTGGGCTTTAACGATTAACGTCATGGTAATTCAAACGTGTTAAAAACTGTAGTACTTAAGGTAAATAAGTAAATCAATACATGAAACCAGACTCCGGAGAACTGCGAATGCGTTTACCAGATTTTGATCTTTACCAAACATAATACCTAACACTTGTTACGTTAATATCTATATAATATAATAAAACTGTAACAGATCCAATTCTGTACATTGAAAATATTTTGAAAATTTTTATTGGAGGGCACTCTATAATCGATACTGAAGCCAAAACTGCATTTTTTTTCATTTTTGTCTGTCTGTCTGTCTGTCTTTCTGTCTGTCTGTATCTTGGCCGCGCATCACGCCGAAACTACCGAATGGATTCAAATGAAACTTGGTACGATTTGAGTTTATACTCCGAGGTAGGACATAGGATACTTTTTATCCCGAAATTCAGCACGGTTCCCTTGGGAGAGGGGATGAAAGTTAAAACGTGTATTTAGCTGTAATTCATTAACCCGTTGTTCGATTTCACTCATTCTTTTTTTTTTAGAAAGGTGGTACTTTATATATTGTCCCGTAAATATTTCAAGGTCATAGGTTTTTTAGTTCAGAAATGACAGACATTACAACCCTGAACATTGGGTTCATAATTCATATAACTTGGGACCCGGATCTTTGAACGTACGGCTTATTTTAAACTGGTGTGCGTTTAAATTTATGTTTGTCGGTCTGTCTATTTGTTCCAGCTAATCTCCAAAACGGTTGGATCGATTTTAATGAAACTTTCAATGTTATAAGGAGTAACATTTAGTTTATTAGATCCTTTATAAAAACCTATATCTACGCGAACGAAGTTGCGGGGATCAGCTAGTGTAACAATAAGAATAATGGGCAATAAAGGTTTATTCGGGCTAAATCGCAGACAACAATTAATCTGCCACAGTCTCGTAACAGGTTAGCAATAATTTAGCATGACGCTACGTCGCATTGAATTGCCGCCGAATTCCGGCAAACAGGAAAATTGTTTACTATTCACCACATTCGCTAAATCCATTTCACAAATAGAGGCATGGTATTGTGTAACGCCTACGTGCAAACACGGAAATAATAGCCAATCATACTAATGAAGGAAACGTTCTTTGTTAGCCTTTCCGTTCATGTATATTACTCAAAATGATATGATGTATTGAAGTAGGTACCGTTTATTATATTTGCTATAAACAAAAACAGCAAGGCAAGTGCAAGTCTGAGTCGCCTACTGAGTGTTCCGTACTTTAAAGGGAAGGTATTTAATATTAATATAATATGATTAAATTATATTGTTAAATTACTCAAAAGGAATACTCTTTTGCTTGGGACCGCTTATCTATGTGAGTTTGTATATATCTTCTTTTTTTTTAAATATATAAAACAAAGTCGTGTTTGTTCGAACACTTATAGAGATCATTTGATTTTTCTCATAATATTCATTTAAATAAACCTCTATCAACATTCAACAGTCATTATTTCAGATTTTTCTCTTTAGAAAATTCGAATATAGGTAGGTGGTGGTACAAAAAATAAGCTCTGATTCACATGTTTGCATATTTGGTACGAGCGGATATCCGCGACTTCGTTCGCGTGGATATTGATTTTAATAATCCCGTGGGCATCATTTTATTTTTCCTATGCTCCTTTGAGCTTAAACCTTGCTAAAAACTGTTAAAAGTTCACTGGCGGATGTTTAGGTACATCAAAATATAAATATCCGCCAGTGAAAGTTCCATCAAAATCGGTCCAGCCTTTCCGAGATAAGCCAGTAGTCTTTAAAGTATCTACTTTCTAACAAAAAAAGAATGAATGAAATCGCACCACCCGTTAACGAATTACAGCTTCATCCCCTCTCCCAAGGGAACCGTGCTGAATTTCGGGATAAAAAGTATCCTATATGTTACTCCATAGTATTAACTTAAATCATGCCGAGTTTCATTTCAATCCATTCAGTAGTTTTTACGTGATGCGCGCACAAACATACAGACAAACAGACAAACAGATAAACAGACAAACAGACAAACAGACAAACAGATAAACAGACAAACAGACAAAAATTTCAAAAATAGCTTTTTTACGTTCTATTACTTATCCCTAACATCCCCCAGTTATTATTTTGCAAAAATCTTCAATGTACAGATACGGCAATTCTACGATTTTATTATATGTATAGAAGAAGAAGATAAGTTATGTACCTACGGTAAAATAAGGTAAGAGTGTGGTATTTGATTCTGAGCCACACTCTGTAATTTGTACCGAATACATTTGCAGTAAGGCGTTGCGTAAATTGCTTTGCGGTAACGTGGAAAGTTTGTCGAACGATGTGAACCAAGTTCAGATAAGACGATCTCAGATGAGATCATCTACCCAGGCCAAAGTCCAAAGTCTAACCATTTCACGTAGTATCACCGCGAACATGATTCTGATCTGATGAGGTCCAAATAGCATGAAAACGTGGAACGATGGCTACGTCTCTGTTGCTCTTTTGAGAATGAGTGGGAGAGGTGTAGTTTATTATCTGATAAGCTCGAGTATTGAATACCTCTCTGGGTTATTTATGATGTTCATGGCCGTACGTATAAAGGTATAAGAACTACGGGCATGTGAAGCCCAGCCATAAAAAGATGCCCGGAGGCTGTAAACTTTGGATAGACATAAATGAGAAAATATTCCTTTTGGTCTCTCTTTATTTATGCGATACTTTTGTGATAGTATATCAACCGAGTATGGTTACTGGTCGATATTCTCATAGGTCGACGACTTTTGTAAGTTACAACGAAACACCTGCGCAGATATATATATTTTTTGTAGGCGCGAAATATCTTTACTGGTTGTGCCGGACAAGTTATGGTGGCGTCATTCGCTATTGAAAGCAAGATACCGTGAATCTCTTGTTGTTGTTGGATGCCAAATCTAAACATAAAGCAACGAGATCTGTTTCATTGATATTTAAAATCCTAAAAGTGATCTTACAGTAAATACTTGCGTGAGAGCCTTTGCACACGGCGACTTGTTCACGCATAGTTGCAGCGCATCAGACGCAATTAAAAAGAAGTAGCTATACAACTGCAGCCTGTTTAAATAAATCAACTGCGTTCGCAAGGCTTGCAAGAATCGCCAAACCGAATGCCAAGAAATAACCAGTGAACAAAAATGAATTTTGCTCACTGGTTTTAAGCTAAGTACAATGACTCGGTGTTCGATTCTATTTTATTACAAGAAACGAGCAATCGCTTTTTCTAATATTTTTTGTCAAAGATTATGAAAGAGTGTCTTTCATCCTACGTCCAAATAATCGTAAATTCAGAATTCATCTCACAAATTGTGAAAAACGTTTTCAAATTATGTTATTGAATGGTAAAATCGTTATTGAAACGTGGATGGCTCCGTTCCCCTGCCGGAGACAATTCATACCTCGACATAAGTTTGCTATTCCGAGTTAAATGAAATTTTTCCAACCTTTATAAAATTTCCCAATAATTCCGACTGGCACATTTATACTGCTCTGGGTAAATTCACTCGCTTCGTAGACACATATTCTATTAAGAGAAGTGTTTATAGATCTAAGTCTAAACTTAGACTTACATTTGAAGATGGAACGATTAGCATCTAATAGCCCAATCTAATAACAAGTGCAACCTATTAAAGATACCTTAGGCATAACATAGTTTAATTAAGCTAAAAGAAGTCACTCTCAAGCGCTCTAGAGCACGCCCCATACAAATAAAGTTTGTTCTTATTTTAATATTAACCATTCAAAGAAGTTAAATGAAATTTTGTAGACATGCTTTAGAAACCAATCTGTGTTTGTATTATATGTAGCACTCATTTTGTACCAAACTCTTAAATCTTGCATTTCCATTTATAAAGGTAATATTCAATTTAAAAACTATGAATTGATATCTCAATGTTTGAATGTATGTATAAATTCTCGTTTAAACCAGATTGTTTCAATAATACCGGGAATATCGGGAATTCGAGATTCCACTCCGGTTTGTAGTTGGAGCACCGCTGACTGCCTAACGTCTAGAACTGTATTGCAAACAATCAATAAACCACTTGCATTCCGCGACGCCACAGCAGTTGGTCCGCCGATTTGCTAACAACAAAGAAACCCCGAACCGAATCGTTTTCACGCTGCTCTATTATTTATTCCTCATTTCTATCTGACTTCGACTGTACATCGTAAGGTATACATACGTATTAATATATTGTTAGAAACAGAAGTGGAAATTCATTAAAAAAAATAACAATTAGTTGATAACAAACCAAATACGTTTTTATTTCACAAAATAATTAACAATTGGAACAAAATTACCACAAACAGTTTAAAAAAGTGAAAGTTAAAATAATCGAACCAACACGAAGACAGACCACGTCGATGTTTACACCACAAGTGCCGGCAGCAGAATAATCATGGCGCTAGTGTGCGGGCTGCTTTTATAGACAATCTTAGGTACATAGCGGAAATATCCTAACACGGCCTCTCCTGACTACGCGGCGTCCTCGTCCGCCGTCATAGCCAGAAGAGTCACGAGATCTTCTCTGCCGAGGCTCGCAGCTGGTGCCGCGACGCTGTCCAGTGTGCGGTGCGCGAGGAGAGGCCAACGCGCGACGGGGAGCTCACGGAGTCTAGCGACGCCTCTGCCCCTGGCGTGAAGTAGTCTGAGGTGCAGAAGAGGGATCCGCACCCAGGTCAACTATTTCATCGTTAGGCTGAAATGAATTTCGTTAAAACACAATCCCATAGTTATAAATGGGAACAAAATAGTTAAGCAGTTCGAAATTCGAATTAGATGAGCCATTTAGTTCTTATGGGGTGTCCCTATCACCTAGAAGAGGTGAAACCTTTCAACCTATGAGACGTCTCAAAAACCTAGCGCGCGCACCCATGGACCGCGTCCATGTGAGCTAGTTCAGCACACCACCACCCCGCGTGGGCAGCGGTCACCGAACCAGCTCCGACCGCCTGACTCGGGCCACGGTCACTGAACCAGCTATCAGACCACCTGACTCGGGCCTCGGTCACTGGTCCAGTCGCTCGAAGTAAAACCACCAGCAGACTGCCAGACTCAGGCTCAGTCGCTGAACCCACCCATGGACCGCGTCCATGTGAGCTAGTTTAGCACACCACCACCCGGCGTGGGCAGCGGTCACCGAACCAGCTCAGACCGCCTGACTCGGGCCACAGTCACTGAACCAGCTATCAGACCACCTGACTCGGGCCTCGGTCACTGGTCCAGTCGCTCGAAGTAAAACCACCAGCAGACTGCCAGACTCAGGCTCAGTCGCTGAACCCGTAGCTCACAGGGAAAACCAGCAGAGCTGCCAGACTCGGGCACAGACACTCCAGTTAACCCAAGCCACCGCAGAGAGTTGAACTTCCCTTGAGGAGCGAGGCATTAACGTGATTTGTTTAATCATAGGACAAAAATAGATGAGTGTCAGTCAGTAAGTATTTAAGTACGTAAGGGAATGAGAGAGTAGGCCTTTTAATTAGGAGAGTGGGTGCTTTTTGGGGGCTATGATTAAGAAAACCACGACTTTTGTCCTCACCACCACAAAGTAGCCAACTGACCGCACTTACACCCGAAGAATGCAACGCACACGTTCGGCCACTGCTCTCACAGCAGTGGGCACTGCAGCCACGCAGAAGGCGGCTCACGGCTAGGCGCCAGGCGGGCGCCTCAGCCAGCAGCCGCGCAGAAGGCGCAGCGAGGCGCCGAGGCAGGCAGCAGCCACACCGAAGGCGCAGCGAGGCGCCGAGGCAGCCAGCAGCCACGCCGAAGGCGCAGCAAGGCGCCGGGGCAGCCAGCAGCCACGCCGAAGGCGCAGCAAGGCGCCGGGGCAGCCAGCAGCCACGCCGAAGGCGCAGCAAGGCGCCGGGGCAGCCAGCAGCCACGCCGAAGGCGGCTCACGGCGAGGCGCCAGGCGGGCGCTGCGGCCCACAGCCACAGGCGGCGCACGGCGAGATGCCGTGGCGGACGCTGCGGCCGGCAGCCCACAGTAGGCGGCTCACGGTGAGGCCCCAGACGGGCGCTGCGGCCCACAGCCACAGGCGGTGCACGGCGAGATGCTGTGGCGGACGTTGCGGCCGGCAGCCCACAGTAGGCGGCTCACGGTGAGGCCCCAGACGGGCGCTGCGGCCCACAGCCACAGGCGGTGCACGGCGAGATGCCGTGGCGGACGCTGCGGCCGGCAGCGCACAGTAGGCGGCTCACGGTGAGGCCCCAGACGGGCGCTGCGGCCCACAGCCACAGGCGGTGCACGGCGAGATGCCGTGGCGGACGCTGCGGCCGGCAGCCCACAGTAGGCGGCTCACGGTGAGGCCCCAGACGGGCGCTGCGGCCCACAGCCACAGGCGGTGCACGGCGAGATGCCGTGGCGGACGCTGCGGCCGGCAGCCAACAGTAGGCGGCTCACGGTGAGGCCCCAGACGGGCGCTGCGGCCAGCAGCCACAGGTGGCGCACGGCGAAATGCCGTGGCGGATGGCGGACACTGCGCGGCTAGCAGCCTCGCAAGTGGCTGTTCTTTAAGTATCTGCAATCTTACTATCAGTTAGTGGTGTCTCGGCCTCACCTGACCTTGACTGATAACTAACTCTCCCCAAATACTCGACTTCAGTCGTAACGAAGGTTAGTGAAAAGTTGGCATGGGATACCGGTCACTCGCAGTGAACTCGTTCAATATGGACAATAGTAAACCGCGCTGACTATCGACGGTACCCACGTGTTTTCAATAATTCACATACTGAGCTCAATAATCTATCAGAATGCACTATCAGATCTTCTTGATGATGCGCAGACGCAACAATGTTCTCCTAGCATAGTCGAAATACCTATGTAAGAAACTTTTATCTAATTTTATTCATGACTTCGTATAAAATATTAGCGTAGTCTACTACGCTACGCGGGCACAAAGGTTTAAATTCCTCAACGAAATTTTGCCATGAACGATCAGTCGGCACCCAATCATTCAACGGACTTTACGTCACCCTCGAAACAAGTCGAAACAAGTTGAAACTTGCGACAAACACCCATGATCGTTCCAACCGTTTGAATGTTTTGCTCGTTCTACTTCCTCGCACCAATTATCAAAATCATGCAGCGATGGGTCAAAAATAGACACAAAATAGTCATGGGAACTTGATTTCAAAGATTTGATTGCATTAACTAAATTTTGTACGGAGGTATGCGCGGAAACGGGCATTCTTTTTGTACGGTCATAACGTCGTCTAAACTGCTTACACTCGCGGGAATATTATTCGCGTTTATTGCGGGTACTAGGCATGGAAATATTTTCGGAGATCTCACTATTTGCATCAACCGCTACAGCAAACCTTTTTCAGATCGCGACGCGTTGTTCTTTTTTCTATCGCGGAGATTCAATTCATAATCGAATTTAGTATCTCAGTAAAACGCGGGTATCTACAATCGTTCGCAATTAAGACGGAGTAAACGCGCGATCTTGTGACCTACGGCCACGCCCTGTCTCACATCGACGTGCTCTGTTTCGCGAACTTCGACGTTGATCACAATTCACAAACACAATCGCGGTTGCGGTACCCGCGATCCCACCGTTACACGAACACAAACACCAACAAATTCAGAAAAATTCACGGTTAAAATCTTGTTCCAATCGAAATAAATTAATGCTTGTCAGTGGATGGTTTTTGACTCTAATGGGCTAATGAATACGAATCCCACTTCTGATGTTAGAAACAGAAGTGGAAATTCATTAAAAAAAATAACAATTAGTTGATAACAAACCAAATACGTTTTTATTTCACAAAATAATTAACAATTGGAACAAAATTACCACAAACAGTTTAAAAAAGTGAAAGTTAAAATAATCGAACCAACACGAAGACAGACCACGTCGATGTTTACACCACAAGTGCCGGCAGCAGAATAATCATGGCGCTAGTGTGCGGGCTGCTTTTATAGACAATCTTAGGTACATAGCGGAAATATCCTAACAATATATATAGCTGCTCGTGCTGATTCACTCACTCATTGATCACCTCTCCTGAACAATTTTGTATGAAAAATTTTTTTTTCACTCATGGTGTCGTATAGAGGACAAAAATTCATTAAGAGGAAAAATATGGAGAGAGCTGATGATTGAGGATTTCAGAGACGAGCGACGGGCACGCTTAAGGTATTGAAGATAGGTGGGGGGTGCTCGAGCAAATGTCACTTGAAACGTCATCCAATTGGCAGTCAGCTGAAAAAAAATTCAAAATGGCGAAAAAAAGATGGCCGCCATACAAATTTCGTCGGTCTCCATCTCGGAGGGTATAAAAGATGGAAGAGTGGTTTCTTCGCAAAAGATGATGAGGATCCAAAGGTCTACTTGATGAATTGAAAAAAAATTCAAAATGGCGGAATTTATTTTTCCATAGAAAATGTATGGCGAATATTGAAGAGACTACAAGTTGTGAACTATGCAAGGCTTTAATGCGGTTTTTTTGAGAACTCTCAAAGAACAATATGGGAAGACATGATTATTGAGGGTTTGGAAGTTGGTTGAGGAGCCCGGGCAGGGTATTGAAGATAGGTAGGAGGTGCTCAAACAAAAAATACTCGAAACATCATCCGATTGGCAGTGAGCTGAAAAAAAGTCCAAATGGTGGCCATACAAACATCGGTGTCTATCTCACCAAGTATAAAAGATGGAAGAGTGGTTTTTGCCAAAAGATGATTAAGACCTTAAGTTCTACTTGATGAGCAGAATGATTCGAAGAAAAAATATGGAGAGTGATAATGATCGAGGATTAGGAATAGGGGAGAGATAGATGGAGGCTGCTCAAACCAAAATACCCGAAAGCGAAACCTCGCGGTCCGCTTGCGGGCCGCGCACCCACGCGCCCTACTAGTTATATATATAAAGCTACTTGAAGTTACGTACTGATCACCTCTCCTGAACAATTTTGTATGGGACTTTTTCACCATATTTTCCGTGTGTGTAAAATTCAAAAATTTAAGATCTACAAAATTATAGAGAGAGCTGGACGTGGAAAACTGACTAGGGTGCCCTAAGGGATCTCGAAAACTATCAGTCGGAAAGGTACCGTCCCGAAACAAAAAATGTTCAAAACCTTGGGCAATTGGGTGAACCGGTGAAAAAAATATGGCCACCATACAAAAAAAAATTCGTCTCCATACAAAAAAAATCCTAATTTTCAAGAGGCTCTCCAGAACAATTTTGTATGGAACTTTTTTCCCTTCACTACTTATGTACGTAGAACTTATGGGTCTTCCTCCAGAAAATTATGAAACGTCATGAATGTGGAAAATTTACCAGAGTACCTCATGGGTCCTCCAAAACTACCAGTCATACAGACATGGTCCCAAACAAATGTTATTAAAGACCTTGGGCCATTAGGTGAACCGGTAAAAAAAAGATGGCCGCCGAACAAAAAAAAATTTTCTCCATACAAATTTTTTGGGTAATTTTCAAGAGGCTCTCCAGAACAATTTTGTATGGAACTTTTTTCCCTTTACTGTTTATGTGCGTAGAACTTATGGGTCTTCCTTCAGAAAATTATGAAACGTCATGAATGTGGAAAATTTATCAGAGTACCTCATGGGTCCTCCAAAACTACCAGTCATACAGACATGGTCCCAAACAAATGTTATTGAAGACCTTGGGCCATTAGGTGAACCGGTGAAAAAAAGATGGCCGCCGAACAAAAAAAAATTCTCTCCATACAAATTTTTTGGGTTCTTTTCAAGAGGCTCTCTTAGACATTTTTGTATGAAACTTTTTCCCCCCACGTATAAGTAAAAAATAGAACTTAAAAGATTTTTTTTTTCACAAAAAATACAAAACGTAGTGAATGTGGAAAACTTAGCAGAGTACCCTAACGGCCCTCAAAAACTATCAATCATAGAGGCATGGTCCTAAAACTAAAAATTTTCAAGACCTTAGGCCCTTTGGTGAGCCAGTAAAAAAAAGATAGCTACGCAACAAAAAAAATTCGTGTCCATACAAAATTTCTTTTTAATTTTCAAGTGGCTCTCCAGAACATTTTTGTATAACTAAGGTCTTTTTTTTCCCACTAAACGCATACATAGAACTCATTAGTGTCCTTTCAGAAAAGACACGAAACGTGATACCAATATTTCTTTCTATCTTTCAAGAGACTCTCCAGAATATTCTGGTATTTGGTATGTCCTCCCATTTCTTTATTTTACGAATATTAAAGAGACTACAAGGCCCGCGAGCTGCTTGCAGCTCGCGCACCGAGCGCAACACTAGTTCTTACTATACCTACTATATTTTTAAATCTTGATACGATTCTTGATTTGAACACATACTTACTTTGTTTTAGATTAGACAAAACTTATCCATACTGTATAATACTTTAATTTCATGTTAGAAATCCGAAAATGTGTGCTTTTGTTTGCTTGTCCGTTCGTTTGTTTGATGCATCTTACAATGGGGAACAAGGTTGACCCGTTTCAGTAATGCCGGGTGACCGACTTAAAAGCTCTGAGTTTGGCCTTGTATGCGAAAGAATCTGCGAGGAATCTACATTAGTCCCAAGAAAACCCTCACCATAGTGTGATTAACGGAAGCGGTCATGACTCATGAGTCATAAACCTCTGCACCGGAACACGAGACTTAACGGTCAACCGATTTTGACGAGCAAAAAGCTTCAACGCTGCACGAGAGCGAAATATAATGTTTTTGTCTTGGGAAAATAAAGTATTTAGTTAGACGGGATTAAAAAACCTAAGCATGTAAAACCACGAGGACAAAGACGCGGGCAATAGCTAGTAGAATTCAGTCCGTACACCTTAATAGAAAAACTCTTTTTAAACTAAAATCTCGTAAAAGATTTCATCGATTCATGTTGACTGTACCTGAAGAATGTCTCTGTTTAAAACTTATTAATTAACTGTTTCGTGTCCTAAAATTACAATTGAGACCAAGTAACATTTGTTTAGATTTTAGAAGTAATGAGGCAAAAGCAGTTTATTCCAGGAAAATACATTAAAAGAACATTGATGAAAAAATAATGTCTAGAAACTAGAAACATTGTCACAGTACCTACTTACTTAGTTAAGTTATGTTAAATATGATTTATCTATTTTCTCTATAATGATTAATGACTCAAAAATAATGATAAAATAATGGATTTATTATATTGTTACGAAGTTAGTTCAACTTTGATTATTTATTATTTATCTAACAACTTTGTCGAGAAGTTAATCCGAAAGATTCTAGGTTCATATTACACGCATATTCGACTGGAGATCACGAGATCCTGGGTTTGATTCCCGGGTCGGGTAATTGTTATATGTATCATGTATGTATGTAAACTCAAAAGTATTTTGCTATGAAATAGCTATCATACTAACTGATGATATTTTGCAGGGTGACAGAATAACATTTTGTAAATACATTAAATTGAACCACTTGAATACTATGGAATGTTTTATTTAAATTTAAAATGAGAATTATTCGGATTCGAGTGATTGTTTCCGCGGGCGCCGCGCCGCTGACCGAGCACGCCGCATTTATTCATTCGCACATAATTGACACAAAGAGTGCTAATTTCATGAAGCCCCATATATTTTTTACTAGCTGATGCCCGCAACTTCATCCGCTTGGTTTTAGGTTTTTTAAAATCCCTTAAGAAAAGATTTTCCGAGATCTATAAAGTAGCCTATGTCCTTCTCCTCCAAGGTATCAAAAATATCTGTACCAAATTTCATCAAAATCGGTTCAGCGGTTTAAGTTTGAAAGCTTAACATACAGACAGAGTTACTTTCGCATTAATAATATTAGTATGGATTGGAAATTATTTGGCAGCGCTTATTGTAAGCGCGTATTGAGTAAGTTTCGCATCTGGTGGATATTCCACGACAGCGCTTGCCTTTTTTTTGAATTGCATCAAAATCAATTTTTGAAAAGATAAAAAGGAGCATTCTTTTTCTTCTGAATGAGGACTTTGCATCTTCTTGACATAGCCAATTAAAACTCAGTGGAATGTTTATTTTGTAAATCGATACTAATACTATGAATGCAAAAGTGTGCCTGTCCATATCTGACTGTCAGTTACCTTTTCACGGTTCAAGCGCTCAACCGATTCAACAACAAGTAAATTGTTTGCACCCTGGAGACGGACGTAGGATATTTTTATATGCCGGAAAACCGAAGAAGATAAGGCCCGGGCATCACGTAGTAAAATATAATAAAGTGTTTAGACGTCAAACGCTCAAAGTTGCCGTAATAAGAGATTTAAACGGGCCGATTTCCCCCGCATAAGTAAGCCGCAAGCCGAACATCGACCATGTCTATGCAAATCGATTAAAGACTACAGTATGCTTAGTCTAAGATCGGAGCACTCGAAAACGAACTCGAAAACTATTGATCGATTTCAGAGTAAAATAGACCTAAAATGGCTTGTATTAAGGTTTGAGTTCACCAATACATTCAGCATTCGAACACAACTAGCGCCCCAAGCAGAAATGTTGTAAAATACATATTTGAACTATGGAATTACGACTTTAAAATACGAGTATTTGAGTTCAGTTTGCTCTGAATTCACTTGTGATTCGATCAATAGTTTTCGAGTTCATTTTCGAGTGCTCCGATCTTAGACTAAGCACACAGCATACTAACAGCCCCCGCACACTGGGCCAGTAGTGGCGATGACTAGTGGCCGGTCACAAGTCGCGGAAGAGATTTTTCATACATTTTATATGGTACCACCGCACACTGAGCGCTCGAGTGGCCACGTTCGAGCCAAAAGAAAATGTATGAAAAATCTTTTCCGCGACTTGTGGCGGCCATTAGTCGTCGCCACTATAAGTATGGGAGCCTGTAAAATCGCAAACTTTTTGACATTATAGATCACGTAGACATAAGCTAATTTACCGTTCGCAAGAGACTTATTTAGAAAGTATGTAACAAAAGTTACGTACTTTAAATAGGTATACATTTCAGAACGTCGCCATACTGTGGCCGCCTTATTGTACCGCATTCTTTTATAAAAAATCCCAGTTATTTATGGAGAGAAGCTGCTATGCGGTTGAGGTCACCGCAACTGCTAATTATAGTTCTGCGTCGCTTCCCCGACAACTACTCTTTCCATTTTTCTTATGATTGTGAGGTGACTGCATTAATTAAATATTGGGACTATCTTGGTATTATTTCTATTACTTTAATCGGTTTGTGATAACGGAAGATCTACACCACAGAGGCGACTTTTGCGTGATTTAAGAAAAATTGAAAACTTTTTTTAATATTTTGTATTATTGACACAAATGTAAATTATAAGATTTACTAAGTATATGGTAATATATTACTAAGTACTATGTAATTAAATTAATAATATGACATAGTATTAATAAATAAATCATAAAATTGTGATCGCTTCACGACAGTGAATATATTTTTAAAATTTTTGCTAGAAATCAGTTTCGTTATAGTCTAATCCTTAAAGGCCGGAATTTCGCAGCGTTATTGCGTGTAAAAAGTTTCATGTAATGTAACTATACAAAATTCGGCTTTTGTGTGTAACTGATATTTATAACAAAACGACACATAAATCTTATAAATCTGTGTAAAATGTAATTACCCGTGTCCTACAAAAGTTATTATATCTGGCAACCCTAATTCCACTGCAGCATATAAAACATTCATACTATCCCAGTGCCAAGCCCTCGCCGACTACAACAGCACAGTCAACAACGAAACGGCCTATCTAAATCTTAAATACATTTCAAAACAAACTTTACCATCCACATTACTAGGTTCACAACTCAATGTAATAAAATGTGAGCTTTGTTGATGTGGTAGTCACCGTAGAGTTTTGTGTACACAGGTTAGGTAGTCCTAAAGAAACTTTGTCTCTGTCGGGTCAAAGTTTATACTGATGTTGAACTGTAACTTTTTTTGTAGTGTTTAAGTATGTATTTACTGTTTCAATTTCTTTCATGAACCTACGACAAGTCAAATGACTTGTCGTAGGTTCATATGATGTTCAGTTATGTTTAGTTAGGTGACAAATACACGTAAGAATTATACAGGTACGGGTGGGAGAGTTTACGTGTCGACAGGATGAACATTAAATGTTTGAAAGTTACGAAACCCATGAACATTTGTATGGGGAAATGTTTTCCTTTTGTTTTATTTTTTCGTCAATTTTCCAATGTTTTTAATAATTATTCAGCTATTCGAGATGGAGACAACAAATACAACAAATCAAAAACTATGAAATTCGATCCAGACATTCTCGAGTCATACCTAAGTGTTCGAACAAACCCGACTTTAATATATATATAGCTGTTCGTTCTGATTCACTGACTCATTCATCGCCTCTCCTGTAAAATTTTGTATGAAAAATTTTTTTTTCACAAATGGTTTCGTATAGAGGACAAAAATTCATTCGGAACAAAAATATGGAGAGAGCTGATGATTGAGGATTTCAAAGACGAGCGATGGGCACGCTTAAGGTATTGAAGATAGGTGGGGGGTGCTCGAGCAAATGTCACTCGAAACGTCATCCAATTGGCTGTCAGTTGAAAAAAAATTCAAAATGGCGAAAAAAGATGGCCGCCATACAAATTTCGTCGGTGTCCATCTCGGAGGGTATAAAAGATGGAAGAGTGGTTTCTTCACAAAAGATGATCAGGGTCCGAAGGTTTAATTGATGAATAGAAAAAAAAAATCAAAATGGCGGAGTTTATTTTTCATAGAAAATGTATGGCGAATATTGAAGAGACTACAAGTTGTAAACTATGCAAGGCTATGATGCGGTTCTTTGGAGAACTCTCAATGAAAAATATGGGAAGACATGATGATTGAAGGTTTAGAAGATGGTTGAGGACCCCGGGCAGGGTATCGCAGAGAGATGGGAGGTGCTCAAACAAAAATTACTCAAAACCTCATCCAATTGGCACTGAGCTGAAAAAAAAACAAAATGGCGGATTCAAGATGGCGGCTATACAAATTTCGTCGGTGTCTATCTCACCAAGTATAAAAGATGGAAGAGTGGTTTCTTGGCAAAAGATGATCAAGACCTTTAAATCTACTTGATGAACAGAAAAAATACGCCAGTCAAATTTGACATTAAAATCGCAAACGAACGGCTAGTTCTGATTTTTTAATATGTTGTTAGGACCACTACCAGTAGTCTAAATTCAATTTTGCAGTTTCGAAAGACCTGTGCTAATTTTGTAGCACTCGAAAAACCGCGAAATTTTTGCACTTTTTTTGGGTTTTTCAATATAAGTCCTAAACTATGCGTTTCTAAAAAAATATTTTTCTATACTTTTTAAAGTAGACTAAAATTGCTACAATATAAGACCAAAACTAGCTCTTTAAATTCAATATTTATTGAGATACAGCTCTCCAAAAATTGACAATTAATTCCAAAAAAGTGAAATTTTAAGATTCGGTCAATTTTAAACCCCGATATCGGGGAAAATACTCATTTTACGAGTAAAGTTAATTGAAAAGATGTTGTAGTAAATATAATTAGCTTTAATTTAAACACTAAACAACGTCTGTAGCCCATATAGTTTACTTACAAATCCTAAAATTTTTTAAAAAATGCGAAAATTGCAGTTTTCTCTTTAGTTTGTTTTGAATGTAATTTGAAAGAAAAAACCATGTACATCCACAAGAAATATATATTAAAACTTTTACTAAGTATTTAAATTAAGTATTTATAATGTTATTTATTCAAGAAAAAAATTATTTATATTATTATTGATATTTATTGATTTTTATGAAACATATTAATCTGTATTAAAATGACATTATGAGTTCCGAGCAATATAAGTCGTAAACTACGCATTTTTGTTTAATATTTTCTATACATTTTTAAAGTAGACTAAAATTGCTACAGTTTGACATCAGAACCAGTTCTGTAGCTTCAATAATTGCCGAGATACAGCTCTCCTAAAATTGAACTTTTTTCAAAAAAAGTGAAATTTAAGAGTTGGTCAATTTTCGACCGCGATCTTGGGGATAATACTCATTTTATGTGTAGAATTATAGGTAAAAATGTTATAGTAAATCTAATTAACTTTAATTTAAGGGTAATACGACATCTCTAGGACATATAGTTTACTCACAAATCTTAAAAGTCCAAAAAATGGGAAAACAATTTTCGTAAATTTGCTCTGCTTAGTTTGGTTTGTGAGTACCTTGAAAGGAAAAACCATGAACATCCACAAGAAATGTACATTTAATCTATTATTATAGTATTCATAATGTTATTTATGAAAAAAAAAATATTTATTTATCTTATTTTATTGATATTTATGAAGCATATTAACCTGCATTACAAAGATATTATTTTTGGTTATAATTGTTCATTAAGGTTTGTGAGTAAACTATATGGCCTAGAGACGTCGTTCCACCCTTAAATTAAAGCTAATTAGATTTACTACAACATTTTGACTATAATTTTACCCTTATAATGAGTATTATCCTCAAGATGGCGGTCGAAAATTGACCAAATCTTAAATTTTCACTTTTTTTGGAAAAAGTTCTATTTTAGGAGAGCTGTATCTCGGCAAGTATTGAAGTTACAGAACTGGTTCTGGTGTCAAATTGTAGCAATTTTAGTTTACTTTAAAAATGTATAGAAAATATTTTAAAAAAATGCGTAGTTTACGACTTATATTGCTCGGAACTCATAATGTCCATTTAATACAGGTTAATATGTTTCATAAAAATCAATAAATATCAATAATAATATAAATAATTTTTTTCTTGAATAAATAACATTATAAATACTAAATATAAATACTTAGTAATAGTTTTAATACATATTTCTTGTGGGCGTACATGGTTTTTTCTTTCAAACTACATTCAAAACAAACTGAAGAGAAAACTGCAATTTTCCCATTTTTTAACTTTTAGGATTTATAAGTAAACTATATGGGCTACAGACATCGTTTAGTATTTAAATTAAAGCTAATTATATTTACTACAACATCTTTTCAATTAACTTTACTCGTAAAATGAGTATTTTCCCCGATATCGGGTTTTAAAATTGACCGAATCTTAAAATTTCACTTTTTTGGAATTAATTGTCAATTTTTGGAGAGCTGTATCTCAATAAATATTGAATTTAAAGAGCTAGTTTTGGTCTTATATTGTAGCAATTTTAGTCTACTTTAAAAAAGTATAGAAAAATATTTTTTTAGAAACGCATAGTTTAGGACTTATATTGAAAAATCCAAAAAAAGTGCAAAAATTTCGTGGTTTTTCGAGTGCTACAAAATTAGCACAGGTCTTTCGAAGCTGCAAAATTGAATTTAGACTACTGGTAGTGGTCCTAACAACATATTAAAAAATTAGAACTAGCCGTTCGTTTGCGATTTTAGCCACTTTTGGTGTCAAATTTGACTGCACTAAAAACAAGATGTCAGAATTTATTTTTTCACACAAAAAGTTTTTTTTTTGTGATGGTTTCGTATAAGAAGACAAAAATTCACGCGGAGGAAAAATATGGAGAGAGCTGATGATTGAAGATTTCAGAGGCGGGTGAAGGGCACAGCGAGGGCATTGAATATAGGTGGAAGGTGCTCAAACAAAAGTTACTCGAAACCTAATCCAATTGGCAGTGAGCTTAAAAAAATTCCTAAATGACGGTTTCAAGATAGTGGCCATACTTTTGTCGGTGTCTATGTCACTGAGTATGAAAGATGGAAGAGTGGTTTTTTGGCAAAAGATGATCAAGACGTGGTTTACTTGATGAACAGAACAAAACAAGATGGCGAAATTTATTATTCCATACAAAATATATGGCGAATATTGAAGAGAATGTAAGTTGGGAACTATGCAAGACTTTGAAGCCGTTCCTTTTTAATTTTTCAATTTTTTTTTAATGAAGGACTCTCATTCTGACAAAATTCGGAGAAAAAATATGGAGAGTGATAATGATCGAGGGTTAGGAATATGGGGTAGATAGGTGGAGGCTGCTCAAACAAAAAATACCTGAAAACAAAACCTCGCGGTCCGCTTGCGGGCCGCGCACCCACGCGCCATACTAGTTGTTTTATATACTTATTAAAAGAAGATATTATATGTAGCTATATTATGTTCTGGTACAGGTAATTATTAGAATGGGAGGAGCTTCTTCAACCCCTAATGCAAGGTTCTTCCTGCTGTTATTCAGTCAGTAATGAGTGTAAGTATACCAATTAGAGCAGTATTTAGCTGGCGGCCGCCCGGCGCCCGCTTGCGTCAGGGCGGGAAATACAAACTGGGGCTGACAAAGTAACAATACAGATTTCCCCGGTGACCGAAGAAATAAAGTTTGAAACTAGTTCTCTGTTATTATGGAAAATATGGGAACCATATCTTCACGTCAGTACTGAAATATATAGTACGAACGACCGCCCGCGGCTTCTCTCGCGTAAAATTACTCGTAGTAATTCCCGTGAGAATGTAGAAAAATCCGGCCTTAAGTGTGTCTTGTCTATATTATTAAGGGAACTTCTTGGCATTTCAGCCTTCCAGGTCCAAGGGTTTGTGCTGAGCATTGATAAATCAGGCGGTAAGTGGATCGTGATTTTTATCTTTTTAGAATTATTCTCATTTCTTCTTGGGACGCAAGTTGTTATTTTTTGAATAGTATAGATGCCTTATCTATTCTATTCTTTCGACATGATTAATATTCTAGTTACTCGACCAACAACTAAGTATATAGCTAGTACTGGGAATAGGAATTATTTTACAAAGTGTTACAGGTAATATAATTTTTTTCCTCGTTGATTGATGGTTTTCAAAAATATCTAACAGGGAAGAATATACTTCGCCATCATATAAGGTCACGTAGGATGGAGGAAGTGCCACTCAATACTAAGACTGACTTCTTGATGGAGGTACGTACGTGATTTCTATTCTTGAAATCTTCACATGCGGTTTCTATATATGAAATCAATTTAATTTTTGCAATAGAAACAATAGCTACTCTTTTGTGTTAGAAATGTTTTTGAGAAGTTAGATCTCTGCTGCGTTCTGACTTTTCACTGATGCAACAAGCATCCTTAATACACCTCTACCTAGATTAGGTACTAAATGCCTAGGTTCACTGGTTTAAACTGTGCGTCGTCTGTCAGTCAGTCAGTCTCATACTGGTTTAGGTATAACTTAGAAAACTAATATGAATCTTGATTTATATACATCACTACTCGTGTAAAACATCGTTCAAATATCTCTAAATGTTAGTTACGCCATAATATATTTGATTCTACATTTGCAGTGCATCAATAGTAAAAAAACCTTTTTGTGTTACAGAACGCCAGCAAGGGTGGCCGGTATCTAGTACAATGGGGTATAAACAATAGGCGGCTTGAATCACTGCTTTGTTCCAGCGCCTAATTCTACATCTCCATAATACGGACGCTCCAGTTTCCCCGTTGGCTAACGAAAAGATATATATTTCGAGTAGCTTTTATTTTTAACATCGGGGAATTCTACTTTTCTCCCATTTTAGAACGCGTAACTATGCTAAGGTGTAAAGAGCTGTACACATTGGCCCAATGCGCTCGGTCAATGCACTTAACGAACGTGTCACTTGGCTTATATAAACGCTGGCCGGCTTGGGCGTTTGGACCTTTGGACGTTTTCGTATAAATATATCAAAGTATTTTGACGCAATTAATAAACAGCATTTACACATTAACTTGCACTCGTCAAACGCTAATGTGTACTGGAGACATAATGAGTTTCCGTGTTTTAAGATATACAATGGACTGCTTAATAAAAGCTGTGTTACTTTGCGGAAATGCTCAAGAAGAAGACAATCTATTTGCTCTGAGTTGCAAAGCTAACAAAAGATTGGTCGTCAAAAACATAGCTCCATTAAATGAATGCTCTATTTTGTTGATATGTTGGGCGTTAAAACGTTAACGCGTAAAACGCAAAAGAGGCTATTATTTTAACACCCGCGCGGTATGGGCATCTAATAAAAACAATAGCATAATAAAACTCCAATATTATCACTATTTTACTGCGCTATTGATGGTGACTTGAGCTTCAAATGCAATTGATTGTTCTGTAGCGGCAACTGTAAAAAGGTATATCTATGAGTATCAGATCGGGTTTCATTGTTCCAGTATTTGGATTCAGCGCAGCATTCTAGTGGAGCTGAATCTTATTAACTGGACACGGCACTAACTGAGTGCTTAGTCTAAAGCGGAGCACTCGAAAACGAACTCGAAAACTATTGATCGATTTCAGAGTAAAATAGACCTAAAATGGGTTGTATTAAGGTTTGAGTTCGCCAATACATTCAGCATTCGAACAATGCTGAATGTATTGGCGAACTCAAACCTTAATACAAGACATTTTAGGTCTATTTTACTCTGAAACCGATCAATAGTTTTCGAGTTCGTTTTCGAGTGCTCCGCTTTAGACTAAGCACACTGAATGGACCCGTTTAATTGGTGCGTTTCTGGGCTGAAATATATCTTGGATATTGAATGTTGGACTGGATTAAAAAATGCTTACATTGATCAAATATCGATCTAAGATTAGTATTGAATTAAATTTTGTGATAATTTATAATCAAACATCCGTTTTTGTCGTCTGTCTATTTGACTAAGTTAATTTTTAGAAATAAAATACGATCACCAGCATCATTGGGTTCTAATGGCTTCAGAGGTACTCTCTCCTCACCTCCTGTACTCTGTAAACTAGACGCTGCAGATGAACATAGAAATAAAGCTTGTAGCAAAAAGCCGTCAATGTTTTTCCTTAGTGTTTTTGCAACAATTTTAACCTTTAGCATGAACTCTCATAGAGAAGCTGGTTCTAAAAACAGAAAGTATAAATAAACATTTATCCTCTTCGCGTGAGTTAAAAATAACCCTTGCGGCCCTCATTGATATAGAAGTAAGTACGCATATCTATTTAGGTCACGTCGAGCCAGGTATAAAGAGAGTTATAATTATTATGTTATCTTTTTCTTTCTTTTAATTTAAGCTGTCGCTTGTAGATAAATAAACGGCGTAGCAGTGGTCTACGTCATTGAGTGTATGTGCTACGAGTGCTGCTACGCGCATTTCAAATGCGTGTCGTGTAGGCTTTTCGTAGGCTGCGACGTTCTCCATATTTAGTAAGCGTATGGTCCGGCGCACCCCGAGCGCAGCGCAGCGCAGATCATTTTTTGAAAACACTGAATAATTAACTTTACGACTATTGACATACGGTCGCGCGGTACGCTAGGCGCGAGCACGCGCGTGCGTGCGTGCATATTTATTCTTGGAATGCAATATTGAGCGTATGCCAATAAGTAAGTCGTAAAGTTAATCATTCAGTAATCTCAATAAATGCTCTGCGCTCGGTGTGCGCCGGGCCTATCTGATACCATCATGTACGACGGCCAAATGCAATTCAAACCCATGCACTATTATTATTTGATACCAGAGTGAGGTTTTGAATTAATAATAACAACATTGCACCATAATATAAAGCTCGATGAAAACATAGAGAGCATTGCATGTAACAATCTCAAACAAACCATTCATTTAGGATTTATGAATTCCGTTATTTCCCTTTAATCAAAGTAAATTGCACTTGTGTGAACGCGGCTGCATCGCGAGTCTGCAGTCTCTCTGGTTTATAGTTCAAATGCAGATTAAATTGCGACCTCGTGTATATTTTTTTCTTGTATTGACGTCACTCTTTACAATACTCATGTCCATGAACGATGTGTTAACGAAGTCTTATAAACTAGCTTATGCCTGCGGCTATGTCCAAGTGGATTTAGATTTTCAAAGATGCCGTGGAATCCGATTTTCCGCGACAAAAAATTGATTGTGTTGTAATAAGTAATTGTTAGGAAAGCTGAAGTGACCGTGGAAAGGATTTTGACAATACGTTGTCAAAATCCTTTCCACGGTTGAGTGGTGAAAAGGTAACAGACAGACAGAGTTACCTTCGCTTCATAATATGAAATATAGAAGTATCGAAATATATTTTAGACTGATCACGACAACGCCACGTCCGTTACATTGCACAGTGTGCTTAGTCTAAAGCGGAGCACTCGAAAACGAACTCGAAAACTATTGATCGATTTCAGAGTAAAATAGACCTAAAATGGCTTGTATTAAGGTTTGAGTTCGCCAATACATTCAGCATTCGAACAATGCTGAATGTATTGGCGAACTCAAACCTTAATACAAGCCATTTTAGGTCTATTTTACTCTGAAATCGATCAATAGTTTTCGAGTTCGTTTTCGAGTGCTCCGCTTTAGACTAAGCACACAGTTTCCTGTAAATACTTCTTTCGTTTGTCTTACTTGTTCGTTTACAAAAGACAAAGCGCGCACCATATCTTACCGCTAAGTTTTAGTTTACTGCGGTATATAAAAAAGCTGTTTCTATATTTTCATGCGCATCACGACCCAAATACTACCACTCATTAATATTGCTGTTATGGTATTTTTATGACATATTTTATGACATAATTTAAGGCTACCTTTGCAGTAGTTTTGATAAAGTGTAAGTATCACCTCATACAGGTAAAATTTTACCACAGTTTTTCTAAGAGCCCCAAATAAAATGTGGTTCTTATGAAATTTCAAGCTAAAAATTTTTATGGGACCCTTGCGGTTCAGAAATCACGGAAAAATCGGTATACATACGTAGTATGTTAAAAAACCGTACCAGAGTAATACGTGTACCGGACGGAGTTATCGAATATGGAATTACAAATAAAGTGCAATATTAAAATTTAAATACGAATTTAATTATACGTAGCTTAGTTGTATTTTGAAAATATATATTTTTTTTTATTTAAATCTCTTTATTCCGATTATCGAGTAATAAAAATTGGATTACTATGATATAATATAAACCGATCCGATTTTGAAACAACTTATCTGATTAGATATTATGATATTACACAAATTCTGATGAAATACCGAAATCAATCGCGAAATCGGTTGTGTATTGTAATTATAAATATCAACAGGAGAAACAAACCCATTTGTTGTGATTGATCATTTTCAGTGTCGGAAACGGACACAATTTATCACTTTATTTATAGTCCAGTAACTTTAGGATTTGCTAGTATGGGGTACCTTGCGTTAAATCGGGTAGTTCTGATTTTTTGCAGACTTGTTTATGATGTTTGCCTAATGAATAATCCAAGTTTGTGACCTCGAGCGACGAACGCAACTTTGTTAAAAATCGAAAAAACCGCGAAAATTTCAGATTGTTTTCAGATTTTGGCAATTATAACCCAAAAGGACTAGTTCTTGACACTACCTTTTCAGGGTGTTTTTAAAGTAGAATAAAATTGCTACAATTTAAGACCAGAACCAGCTCTGTAGGTTACTGAGATGCTCGCGACTTTACTCGCGTGAATTCTTAATCTCATATAAACTTCCATCTCCCATTGTAACAAATTGGGAGTAGTTTTCCAAAATTCCTTCAACACGTAATTCTTAATTTTTAACCGAAAATCTAAATACCAATTTTCATGGCTATAACTTGATAAATGACGAAAACGTGACGGGGTCTCATTTAAACTTTCATCCCCTACTTAACCCACTTGCGGATAGAATTTTCAAAAATCCTGGAATTCATATTTTTTTATTTTTTATAGAAAGCCCAAATACCAATTTTCATGGATGTAACTTGATAAATGACAGACTTTCATACAAACTTTCGTCCCCTATTTAACCCCTTTAGGGGTAGAATTTCCAAATATCCTTTCTTAATGTGCGCTTGAATCATAAAAGGAAGCTACTGTGAAAATTTCAAGTTTCTAGCTTCAAGAAGCTTGTCCTGACTGACTCATCATCAACGCACAACCTAAACAGCTGAAAGCTAGGAACTTGAAATTTTTGAAGGAATTTTACAAAACTACTCCCAATTTGGTACAATGGGAGATGGAAGTTTGTATGAGATTAAGAATACACGCGAGTAAAGTCGCGAGCATCTCAGTATGTAATGTACCTACAGAGCTGGTTCTGGTCTTAAATTGTAGCAATCTTATTCTACTTTAAAAACACCCTGAAAAGGTAGTGTCAAGAACTAGTCCTTTTGGGTTATAATCGCCAAAATCTGAAAAAAATCCGAAATTTTCGCGGTTTTTTCGATTTTTGACAAAGTTGCGTTCGTCGCTCGAGGTCACAAACTTGGATTAATCATTGAGCCAACATCATAAATAAGTATGCAAAAAATCAGAACTACCCGATTTAACGCAAGGTCGGATTACTAAAGTTACTGGACTATTATAGAATTTATAGATTTTGAGTGAAACGTAAATACCGAAAAACGCCACGAATTTACATTTTCCATTACGGTAGTTAAAAACATTTTGTATTCGAAATTGATTTCAGCTAAAAATATTTGACACGTTTTATTTCGTCGGCCATGGAACGCATAAATGTCATATCGATTACGGTATTCGAGATTATATTTCTGGGTGACGAATATTTTAAAGCCGGCGCATCAAAGTGAAGCTCTGAGACCATTAACACTGGAAGGCTGATTTATGCCGTGCCGAGTTCGTTCCGTAGCACGAGCTGGGTACAGTAAAATTCCACGAATATTTTATATGGGCTGGACTCTAGAGCGTGCTACACCATTTCACGTCCACGAGGATTTATATGTCTACTCAGTTATATACCTACGAGTAAATATCTCGTCCAAAATCTCCCAATGCCTGAAGGCACGTTTTCGAACAGTGAGTGTTACCAGTGGTGACATACGGCTCCGAGAAATGATCGCTAACTATGGGCCTCATAAGAAAGCTCAGAGCCACTCAGAGAGCGATGGAGATTCTTTACGAAGAACCAAAGACGCAGACATAGCTCATTTGTCAAACTCCTGACGTAAGCATTTTGTAAGCGGCATATTAGGTACTTAAAGATAAGATACATATCAGTTGATATGATTCAAAAGTTTTGGTAACCCAGTTGGCAAACAAATGACACAATGAGATAAATTAATAGATAGTTAGATTCATTATATAAAACTCTACCTCGCGCGGATGTGTACACAAAGTATAACGGTGGAAAATAAACAATGAATATTGAGTGAGTACTCGATGTGATTTCCAAATTGGAAGGGAAAAAGTACAAATTAATTTAAATGGAAAAAAATAAAATGTCGAATCATTGCCTCGCCCATAGCAGGCGCGCATAGCTTCCGTAATGAGGGGCATTTCACGGGAATTAAGTCCACAAAATGTGTACAGTCATTCTTTCCCCTACGTCACTATTAACTGTTTAAAGGAAAATATTTCGGTGATCCGTCACGTGTGGCGAGTGGACGTGTGAACGTGTGGACATTGTGGACATTATCTGGCATAACTGTAGGGGGCTTTAAAAGTACGATTCACATCTAACTAAACGCGTCGGACCGCAGCGGAGTGCGATATGTAGGCCGCCGCGCAGCGCCGCTCTTGTGCGGTCCAGCCTTTACAATACATCTATGTCAGTTTGTGCCGTATCGAATGAAAGCGTCCGGGTGTTGTGCTGCTGGTCACTGTGAAATATTGATAAATGTATTAACGTTCACAATATCCGCATTGTAGCCCGAGAGATAGTGATAGAAACGTTCGAGTCATTTGTTACAAGCATGGCAACCGTTTAGTGGTCGAATTACGTAATTAATGAAACGAAAAGTGGTCACAGCGTCGAGCAATAATACGTCGGGTAATACTGGCCGTCGGGGCGTTGTCACAGTATGGATGATTTTTGAATTGAGTTAATTTTCGAATAGATAATGCAAAACGATTTAACTATAACACAAAGATTAATTATATTGGAAATATTTTTTGAATAAATTACGGGTGCCGTACAATTTTTTTCACATAGATATTATTGTATTTCCCGGTAGTGATTAGTTAAAACAAAAAATTGATTTATTTTCATATCATTAATTAATAATTACCCTAAGGTAATTCGAACCCCGAAGGTTCACCATACTTGTCACAAATGACTTGAAATTTTCTGTCACTATCTCCTGGTCTATTGTCCCACTTTGCACGTCGTCGGTCAGTCGACGGCCGGACTTTGCTCACTGAACTTACTTAATACAATCTCGCTTCTGTTCCAGTGTACCAACACTGCATACATGAAAGAAGCTAATTTAGAGCTATACCTAACAACCGTTAAGAAAATTGGAACATAATACAAAACATAATACGAAAAAACGTAAAGCATGTACTAGGAGTGGGTTACGCACTCCTAGCACAAGCTTTACGCTTTTTTTCAGGGGAAATGGGAATATTAGTCATGTTTACTACTCAACCAAGCTAACCGGTTTGAATGCGGCCCCCTATACTCTAGGGCCTACTTGGCTTAGTCGAGTAGTAGCATAGCTAATATTCTTTTTTTTAAATAGAGTGCAGTTTCTCCAAAAAGGTTCCATATTCAAAATTTTTCAGTAACCAACGCGAAGTTAAGCGAATCTCTTATTTACCTATTTATTGAACAGTTTGCCATCACACATAAGAAGTGAGGGTAGGCCACACAAATTTGAAACAAAGCTTAAAGGTTACCTGTTTTCCACTCTTTAATTATAATTTATATCATTAGTTATTAGGAGGTAGGTAATTAGTTGTTAACTATTATATTATAAGCAAGGGCGGATCCAGCTTTGGTGCCAGGGGGGGGTCACATAGAAAGATAAAAAGTTATAATTTAATTTTATAATCATAGATGATAGATAGATAACTATTGAAAAATCATAATAATCATATAAATCTTATAGCTATAAAAAATCATAATTAACAAATTAATAAATTTTTATGAAAAATTATCGCAGGATCTTATGAAATATATATATATCAAAGGGCTCCACGAAGTTTCAAATTTTTAGGCCAATTATTTATACCTTTCATCACATTGTTTATGCCAACGGAGATTGGGAAAAAAATTGTTAGCTAACAATTGAATAATCTATAGCTGTGATAGCCTAGTGGTTAGGACGACCGACTTCTAATCGGAGGTCGTGGGTTCGATCCCGGGCACGCACCTCTAACTTTTCGGAGTTATGTGCGTTTTAAGTATTTAAATATCACTTGCTTTAACGGTGAAGGAAAACATCGTGAGGAAACCTGCATGCCTGAGAGTTCTCCATAACGTTCTCAAAGGCGTGTGAAGTCTGCCAATCCGCTTGGCCAGCGTGGTAGACTATGGCCAAAACCCTTCTCACTCTGAGAGGAGACCCGTGCTCTGTAGTGAGCCGGTAATGGGTTGATCATGATGATGATGATGAATTGAATAACTTATTGAAAAATAGTGATTAAACTTTTTTTTCTTCAGGGCACGATTCTTTCAAGTGTTAAGAAGATAAAAGAATTTTTTCAGTTTTTAAAATTACATTGTACGTTATAGTTCGTTCGGTAACTTAGTGTCGGTACAGGCGCAGGTGCTCTTAGTATTCTGCATTTATTTTTATTACTTTTTTTCTGTTTGTAATTTTTTTTCTATTCTAACAGAATCTCCGAATAGTCTGCCAATCCGCACTTGGCCAGCGTGGTAGACTATGGTTAAAATCCTTCTCATTTTGAGAGAAGACCCGTGTTCATGAGAATATTATATTTTATGTTTATGGTTATATTGTAATAAAATACGAATATAAAAAAATATAAAAAGGAAAGAGAATTTTAATGAAAAAATATGAGTAGGTATAAAACGCCAAAACCCCTTGTGCCTGTACACCCCTCGCGGCATGCTTTGAAGTCACGGCGGTGTCTTTGGCAAAACACGGCGCGGTGGAGGCGGCTAGACACAAAAGGCGACCGTAAGAAAACGAACAGACTATACAAAAAAAATAATATTTTTATTGCTGAATTCTCGCGCGCGCATGCTTTAACCGCCGCGCGGAAACCTATTTTCAACGTCAAATTAAAATTATAAATAACTAGAAAATGCCCGCGGCTTCGCCCGCGTGAATTTCGGTTTTAAACAAATCCCGAGGGAATCGTGGATTTCCGGTTCCCGTTCCCGCTCCCTTTTCCAACCTTTATACCTACTATCAATGAAGTTTACTATAGTAATCTACCTATAGCTGTAGCTATAGATTTCGGTGTTTTCAAAATCCCGTGGGAGCTGTGCATTTTTCCAGGATATAAAGTAGCCTATGTTTTAAGTCAGGGCATATTCTATCTCCATTCAAAATTTCAGCCAAATCAGTTCAGTAGTTACGGCGTGAAAGCGGAACAAACATACAAACAAACTCACTTTCCCATTTATAATATTAGTAAGGAAGTAAGGATGGAGATGGAGTTTCGGAAGTTGGGACTTTTTTATTGGAAATTTCCTCCTCTTTAACGGAATTTTTTTAAAGTGCTTAAATATAAATATTTTTCGAGTTATTAACAAAAAAATAAATATCATTTTTTTTTTCATCTTGTTTTGTTAATAACAACTGCAATTTTTAACCTGCACCAAAATCCTTCAAAAACATTTTTCTAGAGGTGATTCAAAATCGAATGAGCAATCGCTCATATTTTTAAGTCCTTTATCTCTATATTTCACGTTTTTGAACTTGTTGACTAGACTATATTATTAACTTACTACTACTGTACAAACTTCCATCCCTATTTTACCAACCTTAATTTAAGTAGGTTTTTATTATTTAAAACTAATAACTTAAGTACATGCCGATTTCAGTATCTGTAACTTCAAAAACATACAACTTTCATGTTACCCATTTTACCCCATAGAGGAAGAAATATATATATATATATATATATATATATATTTTGTAAAATATTTTCTAGGCTGATATTATATCTACGATCTAGAAAGAACCTATCTTCCAAATTTCAAGTTAATAATAACAATAATTATTTCACATAAAAACTTTCATCCCCCTATTTTACCACCCTAAAGGGGAGATTTTCAAAAATAAATTATACAGGTTTTTATTATTAAAAATTTATAATCTAAATGCCTATTTTCTTATATGTAACTGTCGAAAACATAGAACTTTCATATGACCTTCCTACTCCCATTTTATCCCCTTAAGGAAGGATTTTAGGGATATTAAACAGCCTATAACCTTCCCTAAAAATTGTACTACGAAATGCGAATTTCTCAAATCCGACAAGTACGTCCAGAGATTAGCGCGTTCAAACAAACAAACAAAGAAACTCTTCCGCTTTATTATAATTATCAAGTATAGATGTAAGTAATTACTGTACATAAAAATACCTATATTTGAATAACAAACGCGTTATCACTTCATCTACTTCAATGGGTAAGTTTTTAAGGATGTGGAGAAGTACCAGTCCGGTTAGACGTTCTTCAATCATTGAAGCTCTTAGCCACGATTAGATTCTCATACAAAGTATTATATTAAATTGATTAAATATTGAAGGAACTTACACTAAATCTATATTGTGACAAAAATATATAAAAACATTATGTTTAACAATTTTTATTAGTGGTCCACCTAGGTCCTGGACACAGTCCAGGGGGGGGTCATGACCCCCATGACCCCCCCCCTGGATCCGCCCCTGATTATAAGTATATATTACTATAAGTATTTTGTCATAGGAGATTACTACAGTCAAACCGAATTATCGGTTTTGTAGGAAATACATAAGCTAGATTATATATTCTTATTTGTAAAAGAAATAAATAACAAGTATAAATTAAAAATTTAAAAAACCCCCGACATTCGCCATTTTGTGGCGGCGGCCATCTTGGATTTGCAATAGTGCTATTCTACTAGTCAAGCACTTTCATTTGATACCCATATTAAGGGAGTTGTGAAAAAATATGCAATCCGCCATTTTGTAGCGGCGGCCATCTTGGATCGATTTTCATCAAACATAGCTAACAACACTCTCGACTAATTCACCTTTCACACAAAAAATACGAGCTTTGAGCGCTAATACGAAACAGACAGACACACACACACAGACACGTCAAACTTATAACACTCCGTCGTTTTTGCGTCGGGCGCGGGGGTTAAAAATAAGAAATCGTGACCTGTACACATCTATGTTCGCGTGCAATTGTAGGTACACTTTGAAATCAAATATTGTGACCAGTGGCACTGGAAAAGTGGGGCATTGCAGGTGAAAGCTAGCATGACTATCGAATTTTCACTTTGACATCCCGAACACTTTATTTCTTCTAACACGCTCATTTTCAAAGTACAAAAATATTTAGCTTGGAAGTATATATCTATCTAGTAATAAACAAGTATAAATTAACAATTTAAAAAAACCCCGACATTTGGCATTTTGTGGCGGCGGCCATCTTGGATTTACATAGTGATATTCTACTAGTCAATCCCTTTCATTGGATACCCATGTTAAGGGAGTTGTGAAAAATATATAATCCGCCATTTTGTAGCGGCGGCCATCTTGGATCGATTTTTATCAAACATAGCTAACAACACTCTCGACTAATTCACCTTTAAAACAAAAAAAAACCGCACTCAAATCGGTTCACCCGTTTGAGCGCTACAGGGGAACCGACAGACACACACACACACAGACACGTCAAACTTATAACACCCCGTCATTTTTGCGTCGGGGGTTAATAAAATTGTATCTCTGATATTATTGTCAACAATGTATCACAGTGTAACGAACAGCGAGCTGCTCAATCGACTCGATATTTTGTACACATCGTGCGGCCCTTGACAAACTATCGAGCGCCCTACAGCGTAGAATGTCAATATTGATTGGCACTTCACTACAGCCACTTGGAGAAGCCGAGCTCATGTATTCGCCGATTGCATGTCACAGTTCATATAAAACTTCTTTAAATCGAATTACATTCAAAGATTTCAAAAGCCGACAGAAGCGTATCTTGCTTTTGAATGGAACTTTTGAATTCAAACTAGCCCATTCTTGTATGAAAAGAGCTTTTTGTGTTACAATGGGGCTAATTCTGTCTTACACAATCTCTACACTAAAATGACAGTTCTAAATCTATTCCTATCTCTTTCACAATAACACTAAAAAAACATAACACTATTGACGTGCGTCTAATAAATCGATCAACGCCGGATGCACGCACGAAAAAGTGTCACGTTCCGCCTGAACCAAGCACGCAAGCGAGAGCGCGGAACAAGCAACAGAGAGGCATGATCGGCCTAAGCGTTCAGCTTCATCAATGTTTTCACGTTATGACGTAATATGACGTTATCACGTAAAATTATCATTCCGTAAACCGACTTTACAGATAACCAATTTTTTCTAAACCTATCAATTTAGTTGAAGGTAGGTAGTAGATACGATTCGTATGTTATAAACCAATGGTCTAACAAATCTTATGGTACCTAACCCACTGGCAACGTGCTTGGACAAATAAAGTTATAGTTTCCTTATAAGAAATAATAGCCCAATGTTCTTATACTTTCGCATATAAAAACAAGAACCGAGAGTTCAGATTTATTTTACCTACTTACTACTGATTAGAATAATTATTTTCCTCTTAGTTTGAGAGTTCACCACATCATTATCTCAAAAAAAACCTCGTATCATATGATTAATGGAAAAGGCCACGACCCCCAGAGATGCAGACACAGAAAGAATTGTCCTCACAATTTTACATTCCAAAGTTTCAAACGTCACGACCGCTTTCTCGATTGAACTGCAACTTTCCAAAAAGTTGCATTTAAACACCGGCAACTATTCATGAGGCAATTTTAATTCAAAAGTTAACTCGAGCGGCCTCGACAACCCTACATTTACTTGGCTCTATAAAGGCATTACTTTTAGCTTCTACCGATTGAGAAATAAGAACTATTTTTGTAGAGCAATTCCGTTATTCATTTGTGATTTACTAATAGCGGATATCAAGGTTGGTGAGTTTGGATGGATTCCAAAACGTTAAATACTTTACTGTTTCAGAAGGCTTATCGGGGGTTATTGGTGCTTTATACACTTTCGAAACTAAGTAGATATTTAAGAATCTTTAGGTTCTCCAAACTGAACTTTGAATACTTAATTGATGTCGCAATTATGAGTTAACAACATACTAAAGAAAAAATAAGTAAACGAATTTAAAACTGGAATAGCAAAAAGAATGTTCAAAAGCTTGAGCGATACGACTTTATTTTCGTGGCACGCAATCATCGGGTGGTATCATTTTTATTATTACACTAGCTTCTGCCTGTGATTTTGTCGTTGTTGATTTGGGTTTTAGAAAACCCAAAGTTTGTTTTTCCGAGAAAAAAATAACTTAGACATGCAAAGAAAATTAAAAAAAAATGGTTTTATTTATTTTGATAACGTGTTTTTGGTTTGAAAAACCTAGGAAAAACCACCCTATTGACGGCAAGACAAGTAAGTATCGCTTTATAATTTGTTCCTAAAAGAAATTTTACGCCATTTTAACCCTGAGAAAACTTTCCGTAGGTACAATGAACGAATTGAATTTTAAAAGCAAATTCTGGAAGGAAGTTATTTATGACCTTATAAATCTTTTTGTCGCAGCGAAAATTAACAAAATATAAAAAGAACGAAAGGAAGATACAGTACGTTTTACTTTGTATTACTTAACAAAAATTGAAAAATATAATTGCCCTAATTACCTTTAACTTCTCAAGTTCTTCCAAACTATAAGTACGTTAAGTTTACGTGCGTTAATATGTCATTTAGTAGGTATCAACTTTCGGAAAAATTTCATGATTTGAGATAGTCATAGTCCATGCTAAATTAAGCCTCTATAGTACCTACCTATAAATTCTCTTATAACAAAAATCTACTTTTGTACTAAGTGCTTAGTCTCAGTTTGGAGCGCTCCAAAACTTTATAGTATACTATAAGTATACTATTGATCGAATCACAATGAATGCAGAGTAAAATGGACCTAAAATAAGAGTCTTTGGGTTCATTTTTCTCTGAAGTCATTTGTGATTCGATCAATAGTATACTTATAGTATACTTTTAGTTTTGGAGCACTTCAAACTGAGACTAAGCACTCTTAGTAGTTTTGTACTATACATTGTATAGTAGTAGTATAGGTTTATATCAGCAAATATTACAAAAAGGCCACAGGAAATACAATTATGAGGAACCATTGTGTTTAGCCTTCCGAAATGCTATCGACCAAAACCTTATATTCGGTAACTACCTCATGATTTATTGTTCATCGCACGAAATGGGTTATACCAAATATTATGTGCCTCAACTATAAACTTAATTCAAAACCATTCAACTTGTGGCGCTTATTATAAGCCAGGACTCTACCACCGGCTCTGAAAGAAGTGTCATCCAAAATATTAAACAATTTTTTAATTCTCTTTGGTTACAATACAAAATGTAATTATATCAATGTAAAAAATATATAAAACTGTCCTGTGGGCAGTTCAATGCAAAATAGGCATTAAAACCCTCTAATATTAGAGTGAATAGGCGTTTTCTAAGTAAGCGCGCTTTACCTTAGCCTGCATTTTTACTTATTTACTTATACTATCAGCTATGATTGCAGGTAAGCGCTAGTCCATATATTTTTTTTTAAATTTTAAGATACTTAACTTTAATATAGTGCTTAAATCTATCATTTTGTATGGGACAAGGGGACGGACGTTTCAACGTCCCGTTCCGGTCCATACCAATTAACAGATTTACTTAGCTAGTAATGCGTTCATTTGAAAACTTACAGACCCTTTAAATCCGAGAAATTACTAAGTATGTAGTTAGATACAAATATTTCAGACCGTATTTTATCGCACCAGCGCACACGGCTCCTAAGAAATTAAAAAATCGCTACAAATGATAAATAATAATATAACATGGTCATTGTAACAAATAACAATGGGTATTAGCAATCTAAAAGCTTTTTTTTCCTTAGCAATCTGTTACGCTCCCCAGTCTCTCCCACCGCGGGGAAGTAAATAATCGCAAATTAAGCTTCATTTATAACAAAACAACAATTTCTCGGAATACGAGGGAGGATTTAATACAGATTAGTGCCTACCTACTCGTACCTTTCTAACTTAGGTAAGTAGTTCTAAGATTTCTCCAGATGAGTTTTCTGACGAGAATTCATAGAAGTGCTGTTTTGTTCAAATTTCAATTTTATAGTTAGTAAGTAAATGATTCAAAATATATGTAGGTAGGTTATTTAGTATATTTTTATTATATTTTAGTAGGTATTATTTTCTAAATGAGTGTTTAAATTACTCCAATAAACTGATAATAAGTGACATAAATTCAGCTGTTTATCATTTTTCAATTTGGAAAAATAATACCTATATTTTCACATAATTTCTTCACATCTCTTTTACTCTTCTGTATATCTGCTATTTTCAAAATAAAACTAAATTATATCTTTATACTAGCCTTCCCGAAGGCTAGTATAAGCCTAGAAGACCGCCCTCGGCTTCGCCCTCGTGGAATTAGGAAATTCCTTTTTCCGGGAAAATTCCAAAATTCCATCCATATTCCTTGTCTACATTATAAAGGAAAACTCTGCATTTCAACATTCTAGGTCCAATGTTTTGGGCTGGGCGTCGATGTGTCAGTCAGTGAGTGAATTGGGACTTTATTTAACTTCATATGATAAGAGAAGAGTGGCACGTGCAAAAGCCTTCACTGTCGTTTCATTTCCGGTGAGCGGTAAAATTATCCCGGTACACCAGTTTAGTTCGAGTGAGCTAGTCTCAAAAATTTCTGGACGATTCATCCAATCCATCCAAATCAATAGACAATATCTCGCTCAGTCTCTCGTGTACATCATCATATACCGCGAACCACTGATCCAATTCTGGTTTGCGGAAGCTATAGTTCCGATACATTTCGTGCAAAACTTGACTAACAAACTTTGACCATGCTACTCCCGAGGCTTTCCTTTTAGACTGTGCTGCGGGTTCAGAGCTTCGTTTCATAGTTCGGATACAAAGCTATTCACTCTGCTATTCCACGGTGACTCCATAGTGGGTAATACCTATGTAAAATTCAAATATCCTTCACAACAGAATTGAAATCAGGAAAAATGATCTTCTGAAAGAAAAACTCTATGAAGGAATACCTAAGTTATATCTTTACTAGCTAATCGTAAAATCCCGTAAAGATTAAATTTTTCGCGATAGAAATTATGCTGGATTCAAGCTACGAGTATCAAATTATACAGTGCCAAATTTTGTCGGAATCAATTCTGAACCGTGACAAAATAAAAGACACACCGACAGACACGCTTTCTGATTCTGTATAGATATTATTAGTAGGTAAGTACACATACTAAGTAAATTAAACCTACCAAGCCTATTCACAATATTATTAATATGTCAGCAAAAAATAAATTCAGCAGCATAAAAGTTTCCTAGCGAAGTAAATTCGTCGAGAAAGCCGACACACAATCGCATTCGTTATTATTTGTACACATTCCATAAACGGAGCTCAGACGAAATGTAACAACTACCATCTCATCAGCATTTACCCTGTTTTCCGGAGGCACAGTGCCGTTACTCCGATTACCAGACGATTGTCTGTATGTTCATCCCGTAAAAGATTCGTACGCACAATTTTCTCTCATCCTTTTCAATTCTATCTCAAGTTCTAAAACGTATAAATAATGTAGATAGAATACGAGTTTTTGTGTTTATTAAGTGGATTTAAATTCGGATTTCAACATCATTTACGAGTTTTTGTGTTTGTTAAGTGGATTTAAATTCGGATTTCAACATCATTTACGGCCAGATCATTTCACGAGGAATGTTTATTTATGTAATGTACACATACATATAAATAAAATAGAAGTGTCTGTTTGTGATTTCGAACTTCGCATTAATTTACTTAATAAATATGAGGATAAAAAAATATCATAACACTAGTTTTTGCCCGCGGCTTCGCCCGCGTGAATTTCGATTTTTCACAAATCCTGAGAGAATCGTGGATTTCCGGTTACCGTTCCCGCTCCCTTTTCCAACCTTTATATCTACTTTCAAGGGAGTTTGCTACAGTACCTATAGCTGTAGATATAGATTTCGGGTTTTTTCAAAATTCCGCGGAAACTGTGATTTTTTCCAGGATAAAAAGCCTATATTTTAAATCAGGGCATAATCTATCTCCATTCAAAATTTCAGCCAAATCGGTTCAGTAGTTGCGGCGTGATTGAGTAACAAACATCCAAACATCTAAACATCCAAACATCCAAATATCTACACTTTCGCATTTATAATATTTATAGTAGGATCGGCAGCCTACCGCGCCTGACTGATTTCTGTAAAGTAAGTACTATTGTGGCAAAATTCAGCATGTTACCGGTTCCCTAGCGAAATATGTTTGCAGAGGCGCGGCACGTATCTACTATCGCGCTCTTTCATATTCGTACCCTTTGCCGAGCGTGGCTCAAACAAATTGCAGCTCTTACTAACGGTTTCCCGATGTTTACTGTATACCCAACCTATAAAAACATCTTAGCAATACCCGATTCTTTGCACTCAGACAATAATCAAGACCTCCTGCAGGCGTGGTTTATGAAATAAAGTTTCCCTGATCGAATTTCGGCTACGGCACTTAATTTCAACGCGAACTAGCCAACTATGTGCGAAAAACGTTCATCCTCTATTCCCTCATTCTCATAGTTCGATGGGACGTCATTCCAACTTGACTCCAAAAGGTCAGGCGCGGGACTCTTCGAGGTAAGGAGTCATCGAGGTAGTTTGAAGTTACCAATGGCGGAGAACTGAAGCGAATACATGTGTTAGATCAATGAGTATATCTACATTAATCTATTCTATTCCATTCTATGTCCCTTCAATACACTATGACGTATGATGCTGCACACATTGCGAACAAGGGTACCCTCACGTCCATAGATAAAATGACTGCCTTCTCTCTTCCGTGCTCACGTCGAAGGCATATGAAGAGTGTAATAATTAATTATTATTTATCTGTCAGCGCCACGTCTCCAATACTATCATCTATTATAGGGAACCGCGTCTTATTCCTATAGGGGAAATTCTCCTTTAATTAATTATTTTACTAATTAATTATTTAAGTACGAATTCTACTATCCACTTTCACTTCTATGATACCTAATGAAACCATACTTTAGCTAAAAAATATGGAAAATACCTCTTACCAAGAATTTTAGCACTTGGGGCTTACCGCAAATAATTTTAATTCCAATAAAATAAATTCTCCAACATTTTTAAATGGTGGAAGTATTAGAATGCCGGCTTAAAAATACTGATCAACAAGTTGGCGAATAATCTGATAAGAATTCTATAGGGGAAGGCGGTCACTTGCAAATGTTGCTGTCATGCGGTTAGCGATGTTCCGCTGTGATAAAGTTAAAACCAACAACAGTAGCAGTAGACCTAGTAAAATAGTTACCTAGTATGAAATTGGCAGTTCCTACTCGAAGTTTTTAGGTTAAATAAAATAACTCTCTCAGGTAAATACGAGTACAATTGTTATATCTAATAGTTAAAAATCATTATAGATCATTTAAATATTGCAGAAATATTATATTTTTTACGAGATGTTACAGAGTTTGACCGGCATAAATTGCGTTCGCCCGTTTATTTATTTGGCCACGTATGGCCAACTTGTATAATACGTATATTAGGCCAATTGAGCCAAAACTTTCGCATTTCAAAAGCTTATAATCAGACTTGTCAATAACCATAATAAAAGTCACTAACCACTACAACCCGAGATAGGTAATATGGCATGAATTTCGTAGGAATTAAGCTTTAATTAATCAAGGCATGCGACACTTAAACTAGCGGCACGCTATGATGGCCGGTTTGACACATTACAATAGTGATGTGGAATGTCAATTTATTCTCGAACAAAAAACAATTAAGTTTTGTTTTTGTACCTGATTAAATAGGTTTAATAAAACAAAAATGTATATGTTTATTTAATTTATTTGAACGAACTGAATATTTGAACGAAAATGAATATACATACTTTATATGCACACAAGAAACATATGAATACAAAAGATACCAAAAAAGGTGCCACAAAAGGCCATAATTAATCAGATTCGTCCATACTACTATTTTCACTGTCGTCACTGCTATCATCACATACATTAATAATTATATGTTCGTTTTCTATAATATTATCTATTTTCACATCTCTTTCATAATCTTCCCTTATTAATTTAACAGTTCTATTCACAACCTTTTCCCAGTCTCCTTTAGTCACATGTTCACAAGCTTCTTCTAATAATTTTAGCATTTTTTTTGTGGTAAATGGGGGTTCTGTATTGTGTCTTGCAGCATATCCCTTAATTTGAGCCCACACCAACTCAATCGCATTATACTCACAATGGTAAGGCGGTAACCGTATAACTCTATGCCCATGTTCTAATGCTATTTCGTCAATGACGTATCGGATCTTGGTTGGTTTGTTTTCTTTTAAAAGACGTACTAATTCCGCTTTTAACATATTCATGTTTGCATCTACGCCATTTTTACGAAGCCATGCGACGATATCAGCTTTCTTTTGGGATTGGGCAGGTGGCTTGTCAATTTGCATCGAGTGGTATGGGGCGTTGTCCATAATTATAATAGATGGTTCAGGGAGGCTACACAACATTGAGGTAAACCATTCAGTAAACTTTTCTCCATTCATGTCTTCATGATAGTCTCCAGTGGTTTTTGACGCAAAAGCCATGAGAGAACCTTCGACAAACCCGTTGATGGTTCCGGCGTGACAAATTATAAGTCGCGATCCTTTTCCTACAGGAACTTTGGAAGTAGATGCTGCTGTGTCATCGTTCCAAGAACGGCCTACAGTATGGTTAGCATTAAGCCATGTTTCATCCAAGAACACAACATTTTGCCAATTTTTGATTTCTTTCACTTGCCGTAAAAAAGTATACCTTGCCATCGCTATATCAAATCTTTCCATCAATATTTTGCGTTTGTTACATTTTTTGTATCGAAATCCAATGGTCTTCAAAATCTTCGTTAAAGAACTTTCCCCACCGAAGAATAATCCAGCTTCCTTCAGTGAATGCACCAACTTTTTTCTTGTTGGATACTCCTTCTGTAAATAGTAGCCGTAAACATGTCTTCGTATAGCATCGGCATCAAAGCTATCGATGCCTACGACTGGTTTTGCTCGTTTTCTCTTTTTTGGTGTGTGAAGTTTATTTTCTTCTGTGCCAGTCTCGCCATATTTTTTTTTAGTTATCCGTCTAACAGTTCGTTGTCCAATATTAAGCGCATCAGCTACGCGTTCAACCACTGACGTTATAGGTAAAATTGGCCCTCCATTTTGAGCTTCACGATCGAAATAGTTACGAAGGCGATATTTACGAACTCACGTGTCTGACTATTTAGAACAGTTCTCTGCGTACGTTCGGTCATATCGACGAAATCCACAACAAAGGGCTTGAACAGAGTCCAAATTAACGAGCAAGGGTCAACAGTAATGCAGTATCAATATTTGAAATCCAAAGCCAGGTCAAAACTATATCACAATCGCATTGCACTGACAGTTTATACTTTTCGAAGCAACGTCAATTCGAAACTGCTTTGTTTTGCATTGAGCATTGACGCGAGTTTGCCGGAGGTAGTAGTTGTGCTAGCCAGCGATCCTATGTGACGATCGTATTAGATTCCATTTTTAAAAATTTATTGATATTTTTTTGCGATTTCAGAGGTTTGTCCACATAGTGAAAATTGTTCATATTCACAAGTACATTCACCCCTTAAATGGTGCAAACTGATTTTTCTACACTTGTATACATTTAAGAAATCAATTTAATAAATAAATTTTGAGTCCTAAACCTAAAACTACATTCGATAAAATTTATGAATCTCTGCACATCACTATCGTCAATAAAGTAATACAATTATTTCCTTCAAAGTCGTTATCAATGAATACGGAACTTCATGAGAAACTACATTCGATAAAATTTATGAATCTCTGCACATCACTATCGTCAATAAAGTAATACAATTATTTCCTTCAAAGTCGTTATCAATTAATACGGAACTTCATGAGCGGACAAACGTCAAACCGGCCATCATAGCGTGCCGCTAGAGTAAGTGTCGCGCGATCGACCGCGATTGTTGGCTATGACTTGTGTCGCGCGTCTCAATCGTACACCTCAAATGCTCTACATAATTATACTTGTATACAAAACAGTATGCAAATTGCAAGCGTCTCTTCCAAAGTGTCGCGATCTGCACGGGTCCCGGTTAGGTCACCATTAAAGTCAACCTTATGATACACTTGATATTATGAAACATATACGCCATTCACACAAATACCTAAGTTTAAAACTCACAATGAACTCATTAAAAATCTTTGCAACTAGTAATTTGATTTGAAAAAAATATTGCAGTTTTAAAAGCGAAAATACTTTAACAGAGAAATTGTTGAAAAGTCTACACGAAGCAACAAGTCCGGCAGTTGATCTGATAAGCCCTTTGCACCATTGAAAGCGTACGGTCAGTTAGTTGCCTGAACAAATATTGTGAACGTGTGGTGGAGAGGTACAAAGATAAACTATCAGGTACGAGTATGTTTATAAATCCCGTTTTCCTTTTTCGGACGATTTTCAGAACTTAACCAGAGTGTTATGTCATGTGTATCCTTACTATAAGTACATATTTATAAAAGTAAAATACTATAGCCCTTCCATAAATACAGGATATACATATATGCAGCTTATACACTTCATATGTGACATTCAGTGTGTCGGTCAGTCAAGTATTATAAATACTTACATGAAGTATACCATGTATAAAAGATCTGTATTATTATGTACCAATTATTTAAATTTTACCTAGTTTACATATACTAGTTTCATAACCAAACTATAATATTAAGAAAAATTATTGATACTTAGTAATGTACATACTTGAATAATTATGTTTTACTTGTTAGATATGACCTTGTTCCGCAACACTTGGTTGGTTCTCAAGTACTCGAACCAATATCTGCTGAATTGCCACTTGTCGTTCCAACGAGAGTTTTATTGAAATTCTTGTATTGCGAAGGTGAAAATGAAAAACGGAATTTCCACGACGCCGCTGCTTTTTACCCGACTACGATGATGAAAGCAAAAAGGAGGGTTATGATTTGTATGTATGTTCAACTATTCCACCATAAATTCTAAAGTACATATATTTTATTCTCTCTGATAGATTAAAACAATACTTATGGTGAATTTCTTGTAAGTAGTAAATTATAAAACAGATGTTCCAACATTAAAAATATTCGCGCTCGTGTCTACTTTAAAGTCTTGTTATTGGCGATCAAAGTTGCAGCATAATAGCGGCTATAAACTTCAACTAAGTAGTTAACTTTCCACTTTACGACTGCTGTCAAGAATAACGGATTCTTGTGGTCAATATTTAAATGAATTGAACATTAAACTTTATGTTGTCCATTGATGCTCGGAAAAATAAAAGCTTCCTAATTTTATATGAATACTAACAACTATTTAACGTTGAAGCAACAACATGCTACAATACGGCTTGCCGTATGCTGCATAATATTGGGACGTGCGGCTTAAAGCGGCCTAAGCAACATGCCGCAAATACCTCTTCTGTATCCTAAAACACCTACAATATTAATAACTAGCTGATGCCAGCGACTTCATCCGTGTGGATCTTACAAATGCTATAAGTACAAACTTTCATTCCCAATTTCAACCCCTTCAATTGCCTTTTTTTCTCGTAACAAAAGGTAAAAGGTCCTTCTCGAAGGCGTAATCTATATCTGTATCTTTCACCAATAGCGATTTAGCGCTTTATTCGTAACAGACAGACAGAGTTACTATCTCATTTATAATATTAAGTAGGGATTAGTAATGTCACAGAATACTAAGGGTCTGTTTCACCACTTTCTGATACTCGTAAGTGTTTGATAGCCTAAACGTAAGTTTTGTCACTTTCTTACTTTATGCCATGAAGTGACAAAGACAAAAGTTGTAGATAGCTATCCGATATCTATCAGAAGGTAGTGAAACAGGCCCTAACTATGGTAATGTAAGTAGTGACTGACCTCATCGTAAATGAAATTGTCGATCTCCTCGAGCGGGCGGCCGTAGAGCTTGGGCGGGAAGGGTTCAAACTTCCTCGGCAGGCGCGCGCCGTCCTCCACGCTGAGGCGGCGCCGCGGCATGAACCCGAACTCGCGCACGAGCTGCGCGCCGCGCGAGCCCGCGCGCTTGGCGGACTCGCGCGTGAACGGCGTGACCGCCGCGCGCGGCTCGCCCTCGCCCCGCGCCACCGGCTCCGAGAACGTGACATCGAGCGCGATGCGCAGCTCCTCGCGCCGCGGCCTCTGCGCGTCGGCGGCCGGCGCGTCCAGCGCGTCGCGCGACTGCGACGCGACCAGCGGCGCCGCGGCCTCCGGGTGCGTCGCCTCGAGCGTGCGCACGATCTCGCCCAGCAGCCGCGACCCGTCGATCTCCTCCCCGGGCGAGTTGAGCGGCGCCGGCGGCGGGAACGACAGCCGCCTCTCGTCCTCCTCCATGCCGCTACGTCGCTACGTCGAGCCCATCGCCCCGGCCGACACTATTTGCGGACCGATGACGACATTTTCGCGTAATACTGCCACCTGAAAAAAAAAAACATTAGGGTTATGCCGATTCTGCTCACCTCGACGACGCTACCACATTTCGAATGGGTATCGAAAAACTCAACACAGGTTATATTTTATAGAATTTAGAACAAATTAAACCGACTTCGGTCCGGCTTTCTCAAAGAAATTGGTGTATAGATACCAACCAAAAATATTAGTGACATAAATGTGCACTTATATTTATGCGTGTAACTTCGTACATAAGAATCACTAGGTGTGTTATATACTAAAATCATTCTGAAAGTATGAGGATTACGATAGTGTAAAATATCAAAATCGGTTCATTTGTTTTTGAAATAATCGCAAACATACATACATACACTTACGGAGCGAATACAAAACCTTCTTTTTTGAAGTCGGTTATAAAAGATATCGCAAATCGTGCGTGTCGGTTTTAAACGGTTTGTTTACGGGATCCGGCGTCCGTTTTCGTTAGTTATTTCGCAGAATGCGGCCATTAAGGCACGTTTTGTTGCGCCGGATGGATGATTTACCGAATGTAAAGTATCATTAAAATCGTTCGCCGACCGCCTATTGAGTTTTTGTTTGTATTTTCAGGTAATGTTTTAGGCTTTATTTATTGGAAAGCGCTAAAGTGTACAAGTATTTCCATCCGTAGATCTACGCTATTTTTGTAAATCACTTACAAAATATTACCTAATTACTATTGACCTTTTTCAAGCATTAAGTAAGTAATATTACTTACACTAAATTAAAAAAAAAGCGTGAGTGATTTAAGATTTGAAAAAAATAACAATCTTAAAGATTGTCACTATCAAGTAGGTAAGTAATGAAAGTACTAAGAAAGTACTAAGTTTTTCAACTGCATAACACATTTTACTAGAGTTCCATCTTTCCGGCATACGATTGAGTTGTGAAAAGCGATTGGAAAATAACCAAAACAAGAACTGTAACAATCAAGGCTATTGAGCGAACGGTGCGAGAACAATGCCGTAGCTAAATGGAGAGAAAACAGAATTGTCTGCAAGTGGATATTTTCACTTTATTTCTTATTAACCCCCGACGCAAAAACGACGGGGTGTTATAAGTTTGACGTGTCTGTGTGTGTGTGTGTGTGTGTGTGTGTGTGTGTGTGTGTCTGTCTGTTCCCCTGCGGCGCTCAAACGGGTGGACCGATTTGAATGCGGTTTTTTTTTGTTTGGAAGGTGATTTAGTCGAGAGTGTTGTTAGCTATGTTTGATAAAAATCGGTCCAATATGGCCGCCGCTACAAAATGGCGGATTACATATTTTTTCACAACTCCGTTAATATGGGTATCAAATGAAAGGGCTTGACTAGTAGAATAGCACTATTGCAATTCCAAGATGGCCGCCGCCACAAAATGGCGAATGTCGGGGGTTTTTTAAATTTTCAATTTTTTTTCATTCAAACTTAAACAATAGGCTGTTATGCCAACTTTTAACTATTAATGTTAAGTATTTTATTATTAGTTCATTTTATCAATTTTTAACAAGTATAAATTGAAAATTTAAAAAACCCCCGACATTCACCATTTTGTGGTGACGGCCATCTTGGATTTGCATAGTGCTATTCTACTAGTCAAGCCCTTTTGTTTGATACCCATATTGAGAGAGTTGTGAAAATATATGAATCCGCCATTTTGTGGCGGCGGCCATGTTGGACCAATTTTCATCAAACATAGCTAACAACACTCTCGACTAATTCACCTTTCAAACAAAAAAAACCGCATTCAAATCGGTTCACCCGTTTGAGCGCTACAGGGGAACAGACAGACACACACACACACAGAGAGAGATACGCCAAACTTATAACCCCGTCAGGGGTTAAAAATGTAATAAATCAAATGCAACTTACTATACAAATCAAATATTTTATACCGAATGGCAATAATTTGCTAAATTAGTATCCCTGTTTTTTTCTCCTGATACTTTCCCGATAAGAAAAGAGTGCGCGATATAACGCTTGTATTAATAGCAGCATCAGACCACATGAGTAGATATACGTACAGAGAGGAAGCTTCATACAAACGGCCCGCTGTAGGTACACTCACACATAGCGCACGTTTGTCATCCAACTGAGCCGGTAGGAGGTCAGACGCGGGCGTCCGTGAACCGTTGGTGAGTGTTTCTCACGTGATCAGACTTCATCATCAATCACACTCCGGTGAGATTGTATTACTTATAACGGGTGTAAGGGGATCACTTTTGGAAACGAAGACAGATAATAAAAGTGATGATTACGGACAAAATACAAAAAATAATATAAAAAATAATATTTGCAAAAAATAATATTTCCTGTATTTTTTAAGTTCACTATGTAATGCAATCAGGATGCTAGAGATCAACGAACGTTGGGTAAATACTTAAAGTTGTCGCCGCGGTTTGCACGCTAAACATTGCCGGTTTCAGAAATACCTACTAAATACCAGTAAGTATAAGACAAAAATGGTTATTGGTATTGGTTTGTGTTTAGGTAGTATAATAATAGCGCTAAGTTTTTGATAGTAGTTCCTTTATACCCTGTATAGAAATATCTTCTATCTATCTTCTATCTATCTATGTATCTATCTATATCTATAATATAATAAAACTGTAACAGATCCAATTCTGTACATTGAAGATATTTTGAAAATTTTTATTGAAGGGCACTCTGCAATCGATACTGAAGCCAAAACTGCAATTTGTTTCATTTTTGTCTGTCTGTCTGTCTGTCTGTCTGTTTGTCTGTATCTTGGCCGCGCATCACGCCGAAACTACTGAATGGATTCGAATGAAATTTTTTACGATTTGAGTTTATACTCCGAGGTAGGACATAGGATACTTTTTATCCCTAAATTCAGCACGGTTCCCTTGGGAGAAGGGAAGAAAGTTAAAACGTGTATTTAGCTGTAATTCATTAACGCGTTGTTCGATTTCACTCATTCTTTTTTGTTAAAAAGGTAATACTTTATATTATATTGTCCTGTAAATATTTCAAGGTCATAGGTTTTTAAGTTCAGAAATGACAGACATTACAACCCTCAGTACTGGGTTTAAATAACTTGGGACCCGGATCTTTGAACCTACGGCTTATTTTAAACTGGTGTGCGTTTGAATTTATGTTTATCGGTCTGTCTATTTGCTCCAACTAATCTCCGAAACGGCTTAATCGATTTTAACGGAACTTCCAATGACAGATAGGTGATGTTTTAAGGAGTAACTTAGGCTACATATTTTAGTTAAGGTACATAAAAGAATTATGGGATCCGATCCAATCCTATATAAAACCTATACTATAAACACGCGAACGAAGTCGCGGGGTCAGCTAGTATAAGTATAAAAGCGAAACTCATTTTACAACACTCACGCTTTCAAAAATTTACAAAACCGTTCACATAAAGCAAATGGAGCAACGAGAATTTTCAAGCAGAAAAATCGCAGCGCGGACAATCCTCGATCAAGACTTGTGACAGACTTTACGTATTATTGAGAATGGTAGAACCATTGTTACATTGTCCCCTGTAGGTATTTTCCTTGGAAATATTTTGCGAAGAAAATGGTCTATTTTCTTACGAACTGAAGTTTGATATTTCAAGATTTTTCTTAATAAGCAAGATATTTAAATAATTTTTTGTGACTTTTCAACAAGAATAAGAGAAGTCACCCTTGAGCGCTTCCGAGTGACATACAAATAGTATAGCAGCCCTGGAATAAAATTTTTAGTGATTAATAACAAGCCACTCGACATTTCAATTCGCTCGGGTGGGAAATCTAGGACTATGTAGCCATTTCATTACACAAGTATAATTACTAGGTTGCATACAAAAAATCAGCTGGTTATTACTAATATTCTACAGCGTCCTCCACTCCGAATATTTCCAAATAATGAGGTTATAAAAATGGTAAAATATTATTAATAACTAGCTGATTTTTCGTATGCAGCTTAGTAAATACAAGTTGTAAGTATAATGAAATGGATACATAGTCCTACAAATTAAGTGGAACGATTACCTACCAGAGCGAATCGAAATCTTTAACACCTGCGCACTCGAATAGCTACCTCCATCGAGAATTTCCATAGATGAAAAACTTGGTCGTCTCGTCGAAACGAATCTACTCACGAAAATTCAGCTTGTTATTAATCACTAAAAATTTTGTTCCAGGGCTGCCGTACTAAAACGAAATTTGATTATTTTTAATATGTACTATTAATTAAGTATTAAGTCCATGAAATTTTGTAGATTTTATCTACGAAATTTTATTATTTTCAGATGCTTCTAAAACTGAGAGATGAACTCCTCATTAATAAGTATTATGACGTGTTGTTTTATTTCTTTGCACTACCTACTTAATCAGCTTACTTCATTGATTTTCTTTTTCTTCCATCATTCACGTTCCCGTTATGTAAACGCTTTTAGCAATTATGTGAGTCGCTTTTGAACGTTTTGTCTTTCTATTTTTGTTAATATTTATAAATTATTAATCTGCATATTTTTATTAATAATATAATTATTAAGATAATCTATCAATTTACATACTTACCCTTCGTCATCTTTTTTCCTTTTCAAGAAAAAATTTCATTTTCGCCCTCTTTTTAACCGGATGAGAATATCCGGATCAAGATTTCTCGCTGAACCGGCATGATTCGAGTGAAATATTACTTTTGTATGAGTAATAAAGCGATTTAAAAGATCACGAAACGAGTATGTATTCTCTTAAAGGCGTGGGTATCTAAAACAATAAACGAAGACTTTCTTTTTGCTTTCTTACGTAGAAAAATCTTAAGAAAAAATAATTCTTACCTAAATAATATTCTTATACTATTAATATATATATAGCTGCTCGTGCTGATTGGGTCACTGACTCATTGATCACCTCTCCTGAACAATTTTGTATGAAATTTTTTTTTTTCAATAATGGTGTCGTATAGAGGACAAAAATTCATTAAGAGGAAAAATATGGAGAGAGCTGATGATTGAGGATTTCAGAGACGAGCGACGGGCACGCTTAGGGTATTGAAGATAGGTGGGGGGTGCTCGAGCAAATGTCACTCGAAACGTCATCCAATTGGCAGTCAGCTGAAAAAAAATTCAAAATGGCGAAAAAAAGATGGCCGCCATACAAATTTCGTCGGTCTCTATCTCGGAGGGTATAAAAGATGGAAGAGTGGTTTCTTAGCAAAAGATGATGAGGATCCAAAGGTCTACTTGATGAATTGAAAAAAAATTCAAAATGGCGGAATTTATTTTTCCATAGAAAATGTATGGCGAATATTGAAGAGACTACAAGTTGTGAACTATGCAAGGCTTTAATGCGGTTTTTTTGAGAACTCTCAAAGAACAATATGGGAAGACATGATGATTGAGGGTTTGGAAGTTGGTTGAGGAGCCCGGGCAGGGTATTGAAGATAGGTAGGAGGTGCTCAAACAAAAAATACTCGAAACATCATCCAATTGGCAGTGAGCTGAAAAAAAGTCCAAATGGTGGCCATACAAACATCGGTGTCTATCTCACCAAGTATAAAAGATGGAAGAGTGGTTTTTGCCAAAAGATGATTAAGACCTTAAGTTCTACTTGATGAGCAGAATGATTCGAAGAAAAAATATGGAGAGTGATAATGATCGAGGATTAGGAATAGGGGAGAGATAGATGGAGGCTGCTCAAACCAAAATACCCGAAAGCGAAACCTCGCGGTCCGCTTGCGGGCCGCGCACCCACGCGCCCTACTAGTTAATATATATATAGCTGCTCGTGCTGATTCATTGACTGACTCACTGATTGATCACCCCTCCTGTAAAATTTTGTATGAAAAATTTTTTTTCACTAATGGTTTCGTATAGAGGACAAAAATTCATTCGGAACAAAAATATGGAGAGAGCTGATGATTGAGGATTTCGGAGACAGGTGAGCAGCACGCTTAAGGTATTGAAGATAGGTGGGGGGTGCTCGAACAAATGTCACTCGAAACGTCATCCAATTAGCAGTGAGCTGAAAAAAAATTCAAAATGGCGAAAAAAAGATGGCCGCCATACAAATTTCATCGGTCTCCATCTCGGAGGGTATAAAAGATGGAAGAGTGGTTTCTTCGCAAAAGATGATGAGGATCCAAAGGTCTACTTGATGAATTGAAAAAAAAATCAAAATGGCGGAATTTATTTTTCCATAGAAAATGTATGGCGAATATTGAAGAGACTACAAGTTGTAAACTATGCAAGGCTTTGATGCGATTCTTTGGAGAACTCTCAAAGAAAAATATGGAAAGACATGATGATTGAGGGTTTGGAAGATGGATGAGGAGCCCGGGCAGGGTATGTTAGATAGATGGGAGGTGCTCAAACAAAAATTACACAAAACCTCATCCAATTGGCACTGAGCTGAAAAAAAAAACAAAATGGCGGATTCAAGATGGCCGCTATACAAATTTCGTCAGAGTCTATCTCACCAAGCATAAAATATGGAAGAGTGGTTTCTGGGAAAAAGATGATCAAGACCTAAAAGTCTACTTGATGAACAGAAAAAAACAAGATGGCGGAATTTATTTTTCTACACAAAAAAAATTATTGATGGAAAAATACGGAAAGAGCTGATGATCGAAGATTTTGGAGACGGATGAAGAGCACGGCGAGGGTATTGAAGATAGGTGGGACGTGCTCAAACAAAAACTACTCGAATCCTCGCGGTCCGCTTGCGGGCCGCGCACCCACGCGCCATACTAGTTAATATATATATAGCTGCTCGTGCTGATTCATTCACTGACTGACTGACTGACTGATTGATCACCTCTCCTGAACAATTTTGTATGAAAATTTTTTTTTTCAATAATGGTGTCGTAGAGAGGACAAAAATTCATTCGGAACAAAAATATGGAGAGAGCTGATGATTGAGGATTTCAGAGACGAGCGACGGGCACGCTTAAGGTACTGAAGATAGGTGGGGGGTGCTCGAGCAAATGTCACTCGAAACGTCATCCAATTGGCAGTGAGCTGAAAAAAAATTCAAAATGGCGAAAAAAAGATGGCCGCCATACAAATTTCGTCAGTGTCCATCTCGAAGGATATAAAAGATGGAAGAGTGGTTTCTTCGCAGAAGATGATCAGGATCCGAAGGTCTACTCGATGAATAGAAAAAAAATCAAAATGGCGGAATTTATTTTTCCATAGAAAATGTATGGCGAATATTGAGAGAGAGAAGTTGTGAACTATGCAAGGCGGTTGATGCGGTTCTTTGGAGAAATCTCAAAGAAAAATATGGGAAGACATGATGATTGAGGGTTTGGAAGATGGTTAATGAGCCCGGGTAGAGTATTGTAGATAGATGGAGGCTGCTCAAACAAAAAATACTCAGAACCTCATCCAATTGGCACTAAGGTGAAAAAAATCCAAAATGGCGGATTCAAGATGGCGGCTATACAAATTTCGTTGGTGTCTATCTCACCAAGTATAAAAGATGAAAGAGTGGTTTATTTGAAAAATATGACCAAAAACCAAAAATCAACTAGATGAACAGAAAAAGAAAAGATGGCGGAATTTATGTTTTGGAATTTATGAAGATAGGTGAGAGGTGCTCAATCTAAAAGTACTCGAAACCTCATCCAACTGGCAGTGATCAAAAAAAAATACCAAAATGGCGGATTCAAGATGGCGGCTATAAAAATTTCGTCGGTGTCTATCTCACCAAGTATAAAAGATGGAAGAGTAGTTTCTTTGAAAAATATGATCAAGAAATAAAGATATACTTGATGAACAGAAAAAAAATCAAGAGTGCGGAATTATATTTTCACACAAAAAAAAATATATATTCATTAATGGTTTCGTATAGAAGAAAAAAATGTATGCGGAGGAAAAATATGGAAAGAGCTGATGATTGAAGATTTTGAAGATGGGTGAGGCACGGCACATCCAGGGTATTAAAGATAGGTGGAGGCTGCTCAAACAAAAACAACCTACTCGAAACCCCGCGGTCCGCTTTAGCGGGCCGCGCAGCCACGCGCCCTACTAGTTAATATATATATAGCTGCTCGTGCTGATTCACTGATTCACTGACTCATTGATCACCTCTCCTGAACAATTTTGTATGAAAAAAAATTTTTTCAATAATGGTGTCGTATAGAGGACAAAAATTCATTAAGAGGAAAAATATGGAGAGAGCTGATGATTGAGGGTTTCGGAGATGGGTGAGGGGCACGCTTAAGGTATTGAAGATAGGTGGGGGGTGCTCGAGCAAATGTCACTCTAAACGTCATCCAATTGGCAGAGAGCTGAAAAAAAATTCAAAATGGCGAAAAAAAGATGGCCGCCATACAAATTTCGTCGGTCTCCATCTCGGAGGGTATAAAAGATGGAAGAGTGGTTTCTTCGCAAAAGATGATGATAATCTAAAGGTCTACTTGATGAATTGAAAAAAAAAAATCAAAATGGCGGAATTTATTTTTCCATAGAAAATGTATGGCGAATATTGAGAGAGAGAAGTTGTGAAGTGTGAATTATGCAAGGCGGTTGATGCGGTTCTTTGGAGAAATCTCAAAGAAAAATATGGGAAGACATGATGATTGAGGGTTCGGAAGATGGTTGATGAGCCCGGGCAGGGTATTGTAGATAGATGGGGGCTGCTCAGACAAAAAATACTCAGAACCTCATCCAATTGGCACTGAAGTGAAAAAAAAACAAAATGGCGGATTCAAGATGGCGGCTATACAAATTTCGTCGGTGTCTATCTCACCAAGTATAAAAGATGGAAGAGTGGTTTCTCAGAGAAATATGATCAAGAACTAAAAATCTACTTGATGAATAGAAAAAAAAACAAGATGACGGAATTTGTGTTTTCACACAAAAAGTTTGTTTAGTGATGGTTTCGTATAGAAGCCAAAAATTCATGCGGAGGAAAAATATGGAGACTGGAGAGAGCTGATGATTGAAGATTTTGGAGACGGGTGAGAAGCACTGTCAGGGTATTGAACATAGAGAGGTGCTCAATCAAAAATTACTCGAAACCTCATCCAATTGGCAGTGATAAAAAAAATACCAAAATGGCGGATTCAAGATGGCGGCTATAAAAATTTCGTCGGTGTCTATCTCACCAAGTATAAAAGATGAACGAGTAGTTTCTTTGAAAAATATGATCAATAACTAAAGATCTACTTGATGAACAGAAAAAAAATCAAGATGGCGGAATTTACGTTTTCAAACAAAGTTTTTTTTATTGATGGTTTCGTATAGAAGACAAAAATTCATGCGGAGGAAAAATTTGGAGAGAGCTGATGATTGAGGATTTTGGAGACGGGTGAATAGCATGGCTAGGGTGTTGACGATAGGTAGGAGGTGCTCAAACAAAAGTTACTCGAAACCTCATCCAATCGGCAGTGAGCTGAAAAAAAAGTCCTAAATGGCGGATTCAAGATGGCGGCCATACAGATTTCATCGGTGTCTATATCACTGATTATAAAAGATGGAAGAGTATTTTTTGGCAAAAGATCATCAAGACGTGGTTTACGTGATAGTTAAATAGGAAAAAAAACAAAATGACGGAATTTATTTATCTATACGACGAATATTGAAGATAATACAAGTTGGGAACTATGCAAGACTTTGATACAGTTTCTTTTCAAAATTTGTTTTTATGGAAGAACTCTCATTCTGACAAATGATTTGGAGAAAAAATATAGAGAGTGATAATGATCAAGGGTTTGGAAGATGGATAGGTGGAGGCTGCTCAAACAAAAAAATACCCGAAAACGAAACCTCGCGGTCCGCTTTAGCGGGCCGCGCACCCACGCGCCATACTAGTTACTTATATGTTTACAATTCATTGACCAAAAAGAATATTTTTTCTTTTACGTATTTAAACGTTTAAGTTACCTCACTATATACTTAATTCTAAGTAATCCGACGTAATGTGACATTAATCGGGCTCCTTTTTTAACCCCCGACGCAAATTTGACGTGTCTGTGTGTGTGTGTCTGTCTGTTCTCCTTTAGCGCTCAAACGGGTGAACCGATTTCAATGCGGTTTTTTTTGTTTGAAAGGTGAATTAGTCGAGAGTGTTGTTAGCTATGTTTGATCAAAATCGATCCAAGATGACCGCCGCTACAAAATGACGGATTACATATTTTTTCACAACTCCCTTAATATGGGCATCAAATGAAAGGGCTTGACTAGTAGAATATCGCTATGCAAATTCAAGATGGCCGCCGCCACAAAATGGCGAATGTCGGGGGTTTTTTAAATTTTCAATTTATACTTGTTACCCTTTGGGTACGGAACCATAATAGATAGGCGTATTTAAATGTACCTACAAATGTTGATGTTCGTGAGGCTATTGCTCGGCACAAGTGTAATTTTTTGTGTAAATGGACAATTCGAATAAAAAACAAAATTCCATATAATCTCTTGTGTAAGATAAACCGAAAATTGATAAACGTCGTGAAAAATTTCCGCGTGGTAGAATTATGTTCGTTAGATAGCACCTCTCGCTCTGATGATCCCGAATGCCGGCGGCCAAGCGCTACTGAATCAAATAGAGCAGAGATACCTTTGACGATTCTCATTATTTTTATGCCTGCAATTTATGCAACGTGGCAGTCGAATGTCTCATGATTCGCTAAAGGCATCATTATGTACGGCTGAAACTACTTAATAACTTATCTAATTCAAAATCTGCAGATTGTAGGTTAGAAAATTAATCCAGATATTTTATGTATCTATTAAAGTATTTACCGATTATTGTTAAAACAGGTTGCAATATTTTTATCAGCGGCAATACTTTTGTCGATGAGCCTAAGAACAGCGGTAACATGTTACATGTACCTACATGTACATGTACATGTACATGTTAATGTAGGTACATGTGTGTATATGCAGTGTATCAGAAAGGTGGAGTCTGGTTTATCACTAATCAAGTTCAGTTGCGGCAGTGGAATCAACGTGAGATATGACGTGACGAGCTAGAGACCTGTGACGCTCGGACAGATAGACAGACAGACAGTAGAGTGACATTAATAGGGCTCAGTTTTTACCTTTTTTACCAGAACCTCCACAGTTTTTACCAGAACCTCACGCGCCGACGATCACGAATGCCCCGCGCTGCGACGCGACGGAACACAAATCAAATAGAGCAACGCCAGCTTTGACGATTCTGATACGAGTAGGTATGAGTACGTGATGACTGTGCGAACGTGGCAGATGCATATTAATGACGCGAGTGTAGTATGACCCCTTTGCGAATCGCTCAGAAATTCAATTGCACTGAGTAAGCAACGCTGACCTGAGTTTTTTCTAGCGTTTAAAATATCGTGAGTGATAACTGTTCTAACTACATATTAGGTATCATAAATACGACTGGACTCACGTGTTGTACGCGTACCGAGACGCCGGAGTATACATATATTATAGTTCCACACCCCTCCGGGGCTTTCAATCATGGGCATGTTCACGCGACGCGACGCAGTTTGGTCCTAGTTTGACCTTTTCATTTGATCTTGTGCCGCTTGTATCCAGTGGCCACCAGTGGCCACCGTCGATCTAGTGTGGGCTTTCGAGTTACAAGGTTGCCCCTGTAACACATTGGGAACCCAACGTCTATCAGTTCTTCAAACTATGTGTGTCACTAACATCTGATAATAAACGAGTCGAAATCTCGTACTCTTATTTAAGTCGTATATATGGAAGTATCTGGGATCCACAGCATTATTATCCCAACCCCTACCATTATGTGATTAATACAAAGAGTTCAGGGTGAGGACCCTGAACTGAGCTGAGGAGCTTTGAAGTATACGACGCATAGAGAGAAAGAGGCGGTTGTCTGATGATTAACGTGCGTAATCGTACCCGAAGGGCGTATTTTAATTAAAATTCGAAGTAGGCTCCTATGGACCAGATCCTTCCTAATTGCTTGCGGGATTAACGTACAAAGTAACTTCCTTCCCCAGATTAGATTCGCATAATGTACCGACAAAGGTGGATAATCCTATATGATTAAGAGTCTGTTTAATGCGTCAAAATAAATAGGTACAATGCTCGAAATGGCTTTATTTGCTCATCAGGCGACTGTTCACTGTATTTATTGGTAATCAATTCAAATTAATTTTATATAGAGGGAGAAATTCTAGCTCGGATTAAAGGAATAATAATACTTAAACATTGAAATTAAAAGCAATATTTTGCGTAGGTCGTTTGCTAACCGATCATATTTTGTACCCAATAACTAAAACAACAGGAAAACTAATATAATAACGTAAATCAAATACCCAAATTTCCAATAACGCTCCCAACTAACTTCAAAACAAAACAAAAACTAACGTCAAAACTTTTAGACAATACTAGCTGAAGCCAGCGACTTCGTCCGCTTGGATTCTTATAAATCTCACTTGGGGGTGGAATTTCCAAAATTCCTGAAACACTTAATTCTTTATTTTTAACCGACAGTACAAATACCGATTTTCATTGATATAACTTTAAAAATGACGGACTTTCATACAAACTTTCATCCCTCATTTAACCCCCTTGGGGGTAGTTTTCCAAAATTTCTTAAATACTTAATTCTTCATTTTTAACTGAAAACCTAAATACCAATTTTCATGGATATAACTTGAAAAAATGACAGACTTTCATACAAACTTCATCCCCTATTTAACCCCTTCAGGGGTACCTAGAATTCGCAGTAATCCTTTCTTAGTGTGTGCCTACGTCATAAAAAGAAGCTATTGTGAAAATTTCAAGTTTCTAGCTTCAGTGGTTTAGGCTGTGCGTTGATGATCAGTCAATCAGTCAGGACAAGCTACTTTATAATATTATTATAGATTGTAATTTAAAGTTTTCGTAACATAGATTTCTCACTCAAATTAGATAAGTAGGTGCGAGTACTATTCAATAAATACGACAAAATTTTTATTATTTCAAATTATATTATTAGACTAGCTGACCCCCGCGACTTCGTCCGCGTGGTTATATAGGCTTTTATATAGGATCGGATTGGATCCCATAATCCTTTTTTGTACCTAAACTAAATGTAGCCTAAGTTACTCCATATAACATCACCTATCTACCATTGAAAGTTCCATCAAAATCGATCCAGCCGTTTCGGAAATTAGCTGGAACAAATAGACAGATCGACAAACATAACTCTAAATGCATACCAGTTTAAAATAAGTCGTACGTTCAAAGATCCGGGTCCCAAATTATTTGAACCCAATAGATGTCTGTCATTTCTGAACTAAAAAACCTATGACCTTGAAATAATTACGGGACAATACTTAAAGTACTACCTTTCTAACAAAAAAGAATGAGTTAAATCGAAGTACCCGTTATTGAATTAGAGCTAAATACACGTTTTAAATTTCTTCCCCTCTCCCAAGGGAACCGTGCTGAATTTCGGGATAAAAAGTATCCTATGTCCTACCTCGGAGTATAAACTCAAATCGTACCAAGTTTCATTCGAATCCGTTCAGTAGTTTCGGCGTGATGCGCGGCCAAGATACAGACAGACAGACAGACAGACAGACAGACAGACAGACAGACAGACAGACAGACAGGCAGACAGGCAGGCAGACAGACAGACAGACAGACAGACAAAAATGAAAAAAATTACAGTTTTGGCTTCAGTATCGATTATATAGTGCCCTCCAATAAAAATTTTCAAAATATCTTCAATGTACAGAATTGGATCTGTTACAGTCTTATTATATTACTAGCTGACCCCCGCAACTTCGTTCGCGTGTTTTAGATTTTATATAGGATCGGATCGGATCCCATAATTCTTTTATGTACCTAAACTAAATGTAGCCTGTTACTCCTTATAACATTGAAAGTTCCATTAAAATCGATCCAGCCGTTTCGGAGATTAGCTGGAACAAATAGACAGAACGACAAACATAAATTTAAACGCACGCCAGTTTAAAATAAGCCGTACATACAAAGATCCGGGTCCGAAGTTATTGGAACCCAATAAATGTCTGTCATTTCTAAACTAAAAAACCTATGACCTTGAAATATTTACGGGGCAATACTTAAAGTACTACCTTTCTAACAAAAAAAGAATGAGTTAAATCGAACTACCCGTTAATGAATTACAGCTAAATACACGTTTTAACTTTCTTCCCCTCTCCCAAGGGAACCGTGCTGAATTTCGGGATAAAAAGTATCCTATGTCCTACCTCGGAGTATAAACTCAAATCGTACCAAGTTTCATTCGAATCCATTCAGTAGTTTCGGCGTGATGCGCGGCCAAGATACAGATAGACAGACAGACAGACAGACAGACAGACAAAAATGAAAAAAATTGCAGTTTTGGCTTCAGTATCGATTATATAGTGCCCTCCAATAAAAATTTTCAAAATATCTTCAATGTACAGAATTGGATCTGTTACAGTTTTATTATATTACTAGCCGATCCCCGCGACTTCGTTCGCGTGTTTATAGGTTTTATATAGGATCGGATCGGATCACATAATTCTTTTATGTACCTAAACTAAATTTAGCCTAAGTTACTCCTTATAACATCACCTATCTGCCATTGAAAGTTCCGTTAAAATCGATCCAGCCGTTTCAGAGATTAGTTGAAACAAATAGATAGACCGACAAACATAAATTTAAACGCACACCAGTTTAAAATAAGCCGTACGTTCAAAGATCCGGGTCCCAAGTTATTTGAACCCAATATTGAGGGTTTTAATGTCTGTCATTTCTGAACTAAAACACCTATGACCTTGAAACATTTACAGGACAATACATAAAGTACCACCTTTCTAACAAAGAAAGAATGAGTGAAATCGAACAACGCGTTGATGAATTACAGCTAAATACACGTTTTAACTTTCATCCCCTCTCCCAAGGGAACCGTGCTAAATTTCGGGATAAAAAGTATCCTATGTCCTACCTCGGAGTATAAACTCAAATTGTACCAAGTTTCATTCGAATCCATTCAGTAGTTTCGGCGTGATGCGCGGCCAAGATACAGACAGACAGACAGACAGACAGACAGACAGACAAAAATGAAAAAAATTGCAGTTTTGGCTTCAGTATCGATTATGGAGTGCCCTCCAATAAAAAAATTCAAAATATCTTCAATGTACAGAATTGGATCTCTTACAGTTTTATTATATTATAGATAGATATAGATAGATAGAAGATTTTTATAAAAATTAAAAAAAAAACAAAATGGGCTATAAACATTCGATCATAATGATATTATTGAACCCGTTCAGTACCTTGGGACAACGCGTATCGCATCTTCGAAACATATTGTAGACGTATCCTGCAAATTACCAATTTAGCTTCGCAACCCGTTGCTGTAATCAGTGACCATGGATTTTACGGATTTTTTCGTTTTTGATTTGATCACGTTGAGAAAATCTGAGCATAGCTCTCTCTATGGCCCGATGACTCTAAACTTTTATATGAGGTGATTTCACAATAGTTAGTGACCGAATCTTAAAGCCGTATGTCGCTACAGACACATCACAGACACTACAAGCACTGTTCTTGAATAGAGGGATTTTAGACGAGAATCTGTACCCCAGAACTCCTTAAAAGTTAAAACATTCTGGCAACCCTAATCTACGGGTATAATCACTTGTTTCAGCTTGACTATAATCTCATAATTGATCTGACTTGTTCCGACAGGGCGCGTTGCGGTTTGCTGATAAAAGTGATTGTTTTCCCCTAAGATATTGTAATATATACTCTAAATAGATGTCAAGTTTACAGCTGTCTGTGGTCACAAGTTTTTTAATGACACGTGACGATGACACGTGACGTGCTAGTGATGTAACTATCGATATTTTGACTGTGAGGATCTATAGGGACACAATATGCGTGTTTAAATATGTGGACAATACTCTAATATTACATTATGCGAAAGTGTGTCTTTCTGTCTTTTACCTTTTCAGGGCCCATCCGATTTGGACGAAATTTTGTACACAGACAGCTTGCATCCCGGGAACCGATATCTAAGGCTACTTTTGTCTTGCAGTATCAAAGCGTTCCTACAAGATTAATAAAATAAAAACCTAAGCTCACGTGAATGAAGTCTCGGGCATCATCTTGTTAGGAAATACAAGAATAATATGTTTCATATTATAGTATATTTTTAACCGACTTCAAAAAAGGAGGTTGTATATATGTATGTATATAAGTATGTTCGCGATTATCTCCGCAACTAATGAACCGATTTTGATGATTTTTTCACTATCATAATCTACATACTTTCAGAAAGGTTTTAGTGTACACATCGAAATATATATATATATATATATATATATATATATATATATATATATATATATATATATATATATATATATATAAAAACACAAAATATACATATCCTTCTAGAACCTTTGTTGTGCCTTCTAGAACTGAAATAAAATCGAGTCTTTTTGGAGTCGATGAAACTTTATAAACGGTGTTTCGAAAATACGATCATACAAGCTATTTTTAAGAAAAATTAAACCGACTTCGGTCCAGCAATCTCAGAGGAACCGCGGTGCACTAGTCAAAAATATTAGTGACATGTGGGTACATTTATGCGTGTAACATCGCACATAAGAATGGTAACTAGGTGTGTTATACATATACTAAAACCTTCCTGAAAGTACTATGTAGATTACAATAGTGAATTGTTTTGTCTCGAAATACAAAATATTAAACCTATTTATATTAATAGGTAGTAATATTATACTTCGTGCAATTTGCACATTGCACACGTTGCACATTGCACGAAGAACCGATGGACGTTGGGGTCCCAAGGTGCTTGAATGGCGACCTCGCATCAGCAAACGAAGCGTAGGTAGGCCCCCCTACTCGATGGACAGACGATCTCAAGCGAGTCGCTGGTAGCCGCTGGAATCAGGCGGCACAAGATCGTGTGTTGTGGCGATCCTTGCAAGAGACCTATGTCCAGCAGTGGACGTCCATTGTTTGAAACGAACGAACGAACGAACGAATATTATACACTTACTAAATTTCTTTGAACATTAATGTTTATACGTCACTCCGTTAATGTGCGAATGGAAACTTCATTGGCGGAATTTTCTTCTGCATTACAGACATCCATTGGTAACGGTTCTCTTGCCTTAAATTAAAAAAATCAGACGTGGTAGAACATTTTTCACGTTTCGCTTCAGCGTTTTTCATACACCAATAACAGCTTTTAGGGTAAAACTTTTAAAACGTGCCGCCTTGATATGGGTTATGGGATGGGGGGAGGGAGAGGGTAAATCATCCAGTGTTGAGGTTAGAATTGATTTTCGTTGTTTTCTTGAAAACGATGAACTACCCAATTATAAGAGTGTTAGCATTATACTCGTGGACCAAACATCTATCACTAATGACTATTTTATCTCTGAATTCGTGCCAAAGACTATTAAGTCCAACCCTAGTATTTGCATGTATTTTGCACCTTCACACAACACTAGCATGAAATTATGGTATTATTACAAATATTTGATATTATTATAATTACCAATGTGTCTATATGCGGCAAAAATAATAGCGTTTGCTTTTAAGCGCCTCCATTTTAAATTGTTTTTGGGCACAAATCAATTACGTGTGAAGTGTTTTGAACAAATATGACTATGTTTCTGCGATGTCCAATATTGCGGTCTTATTCTTTGTGCCCATTCATTTCTTATTTTTGGGTTCTTTGGAAATCTGTAACAAATAAAAATTTAGCGATCATGATACAACAATCTAGCACGCGGAAATACACGTAAGTATTCATTGTGTGTAGTGGCTACGGAATCTAATGTTCAAAAATTAAAAAAAAAACCCGACATTCGCCATTTTTTTATCGCGGCCATCTTGGATTTGCATGGTGTTATTCTACTAGTCAAGCCCTTTCATTTGATACCCATATTAACGGAGTTGTAAATAATAAATAATCTACCATTTTGTAGCGGCGGCCATCTTGCAGCGATTTTCATCAAAATAGCTGACAACACTTTCGACTAATTCACCTTTCAAACAAAAAAACCGCGTTCAAATCGGTTCACCCGTTTTAGCGCTACAGAGGAACAGACAGACAGACAGACAGACAGACAGACAGACAGACACACACACATACACACACACAATACACACACACAGACACATCAAACTTATAACACCCCGTCGTTTTTGCGTCGGAGGTTAAAAATTTTATCGCACGTAATCGATATGCAATTTTAGTACATCACTATGCTAAACAACATAACCTTTATTAGTCAACAGAAAATATTTAAAAAATAGGCAAAAATGGGTGTAGAATTGAACACGATGATGGTTTCCAAAAACTACAAATAACGTTACATAATTTTAGATTATATTTACATACAAAACTATCAAAACTCACCGATGAAATGATAATATTTCTTTAAAATTTTCTTTTCGGCCCCTATAGGAATTACATTCTTTCACAGCACAGGACATTATAATAAAACTACGGAAAATTTATCAAAAGTAACTTAAGATCAAACATTTATAAATTCTTGGAAGAAGAACACCAAAATAATAAACATATATCAGCCTCGTGATTGATGTTTTTGGAAAATTATGATGCGACTAAATAAGGACTAAATTCAATTATGACACTTCCAAAAACAATATAGTAATGATGATTTATGAGACATACCTATTTAATTTGGTAGGATTAAATTTATTAAAATATAACAAATAAGTCCATTTGACAATCAATTTAGTGACACGGTTAGAAATAATAAAAAGCAAGTGCGATTCGGTGTTTCATTTACACCTAGACAGGAGTCATTTAGGTTAGGTGAGTACAATAACTGTACCTCAAGTTAATTTTTAGCTTCAGATCTCTTAGTTAATAGATCAATGGTTTTCCCCCTAAGCTTTATCTTGTCAGGCGTTTAGAACAAGAGTATTCCAAAAGTTTCTCGCCGCTAGCGACATTTTATATGCTTCTTCTTTTGTTCATTCTATGAATAAAATGGTGTCCTCATGATTTATGATAACGATGTTTTGCGGTACGTTGAAAGAATTAAAATGCGTTAAGTGAAAACCTGGCCAGAAAATAAAATTCTTCGCTACGTTTGAATTTATGTAACTTTTTTCTTATGTTAATTATCTGATTTTTGTATGAAAAATATTCATAATTTATTTGTTTCAAGTTTGTAGCCGCGCTTTTGATACCCAAAATGTCAAATTGCTAACATTTTAGTGTTTATCGTGAACAGTGGTGGCAACAACCGGCGGTAAACGTGGGAAACTACAAACCTCTGTGTTTCACGCTAAAACATTCCGAACATAACCGTATAACATATCAAAACAGGGGAGACTAACTAAATAATATCTCAAAGGCGTGATGAATTGGCCAGCTCGGATACAATTCCAACATATTTCCAACCGTGTTGTTTCCACACACTACTGGGAATTTGTTAAAACGGAAAATTCTCACACGAAGCGAATTAATATTCTAAGCCAGTTGCAAATCCACCTGTACAAACTCAAAACTATTTTATTCAAATAGACATTTACAAGTGCTTTGAATCGTTTATAAATGTTTTTTGATGTGATAATGTCTTTAAATTTTTGTCTTATAAATCGATGAACACCGGCTGCATGCACGAAAATGCATGACTCATTGTCACGTTCCCGAGCGTGCAAGCGAGAGCGCGGAACAAGCTATAGAGAGGCAGGATCGGCCTACTGCATTCCGAACCTGTGGTAGATTCAATTGACGATTCAAAAGTACTTGTAAAAGTTTATTTGAATAAAAAACTTTTCTATTCTATTCTACATATTATGTGTTCTATAATGTTTTGTTATGACGTTATCAGGTAAAAATATCGTTTGTAAACCGACTTTACAGACAACCAATTTTTTTATTAATGCAGTGATGGTGATAGATACCTATTTTTGTTGGCTTCAAATTAAAGCAAACTTTATCAAAGTATCGATTAATGTTATATTTTCTAAGGTTTACACGTATTCTAAAGATCACATGATTTCTAAAGGACTCTCTTTCACTTCTTTATCTCTTCATTTTTGGTCACGCACACACATACATACATATTATATATCGCATGTCAAAAAGTAGACTAAGCCCGTTATGTTAAGTAGGTACTTCAGTAGAAGCGCTTTACAATGAAGTAAATCACTACATAGTATAAAACAAAGTCGCTTTCTCTGTCCCTACTCCCTATGTATGCTTAAATCTTTAAAACTACGCAACGGATTTTGATGCGGTTTTTTTTAATAGATAGAGTGATTCAAGAGGAAAGTTTGTAAGTAGAAAAATTGGACCCGGTAGGTGGCGTTAATAGCGGGCAGGACGACGTCTGCCGGGTCCGCTAGTAACAAATAAAAGCATGTACCTAGCTGTTTTAACTACACAGAGCATTTTAACTTTGTTCTGTAATATTACAGAATATTACAGAATTAATTATAAGATATTCAAACAAATTTATTATCCAGCTAAATTCCGAAGTTCTGACATACTCAGACCAAATTTATTTAACCCGAACAATGGCACACACGGCCACGATAAATTGGAGAGCCCGCATATTGCCATTTGTATCGTATCTACATACGAGAAGGTACATTAGGGAATTTGTGAAATACTGAAACTAAGATAAATATCGACATCGAAAACTGTAGGTACCTACATACTTATTTTTGTTTAATTTTTTTAATTATATACCTATATATAAATAATTACAATTTATCAATTTCACTGACTTATTATTTGCCCTTCTCATTCTCAGAGGAGACCCGTGCTGTGTAATGGGCCGGTCATGGGTTGATAATGATGACGATGACAATTTCCAATTTTTTTTAAAGAATTATCATACTTTATCTGCTTATTATTTACATTATTGTCGTATCTATCTATACCTATCACAAGTTTTACGCTTAGTTTCGGGGACAAAGGGGAATATTATAATTTATATTAAGTATTTAAGTATAGTCTGTTCATTTACTTACGGTCAACGTTCGTTTACTAACCACGTTCGTTTACTTACCACGCTGGCCAAATGTGGATTGGCTGACTATTTGGAGATTCTGTTTTATTCTTAGAATAGAAAAAAAATTACAAAGTGTAAAAAATAATAAAAATAAAAGCAGAATAATAAGAGCAACTGCGCCTGTGTGACACTATGTTACCGAACGGACTTTATGATTATAGTAGTTCCGGTAAAACACGAAGAAACTAGTTTTTTTTTTTTTTAATTAAAATATATTCAGTTTAGGGGATGGCAGCAATTTTTCAATGAAAGTCGAAACACGTTGACGAGCTCACCTTTGTTTCAAGGTACTCGTACTTGTAACAAAGACGCACTTTGCAGATATGAATCTAGCACTTCGGAGATCTTCACATCTCAAGACGACGTGTTTGAAGGTGCTTGAATATCAAAGGCGTCGGTGCTCTTGAATTGAGTCTCTTGTATTGTTATATGGGTGCTCGATATTTGTGATAGATTCTACCAATCACAGAACAATGTTCACGTGCAGAAGGCAAGCATTATCAGATTTCAAAATGACATAAGAATATGGACCATAGTCCATAAATAACATATTTATCAAATAATTCTTAATTTAATTAAGTATTTAAGATTACATTGCGAAATATTTACAAAAATATCTACAAGGCGTTAGGTCTGTATGTGTGTGAGTGTGTGTGTGTGTGTGTGTGTGTGTGTGTGTGTGTGTGTGTGTGTGTGTGTGTGTGTGTGTGTGTGTGTGTGTGTGTGTGTGTGTGTGTGTGTGTGTGTGTGTGTGTGTGTGTGTGTGTCTGTTCCCCCGTAGCGCTCAAACGGGTGAACCGATTTGAATGCAGCTTTTTTTGTTTGAAAGGTGAATTAGTCGAGAATGTTGTTAGCTATGTTTGATGAAAATCGATTCAAGATGGCCGCCGATACAAAATGGCGGATTACATATTTTTTCAAAACTGCCTTAATATGAGTATCAAATGAAAGAGCTTGACTAGTAGAATAGCACTATGCAAATCCAAGATGGCCGCCGCCACAAAATGGCGAATGACGGGGGTTTTTAAATTTTTAATTTATACTTGTTAAAATATTTGAAACTTTGAATTGAAAGCTTTGGAGTTTTAGAGAGCCGCTAGAAATACCGTTATTTGCATTGGTTATTTGATACTTAGGTACATTACATTACGGTGTCAAAAAACACTCTCTAGGAGAGAGAGAATACAACTTCTTTGCTAGGAATAGTGTAGCGCCATCTTGTTTCTAATGTTTCTAAGACTAATCAGTACCTAACAACATTCGGCGTTACATAGCGGCCGCCATGCGACTACAGTGGACACAAGATCAACCCCATAGAAAATCATAGGCACGGCACCAGCGCGGCATTGTCATATGACAAGTTTAAAATCTACATCTCTCCCGGTTAAGGCCAAATTAGACGGTTCATTTTTCGAGATTTTTGCTTTCATTTTCGAGGCTTCATCGGTGAAAATCGAAAATGAACCGTCTAAACACCGACCGTTCTCGTTCACAGGCACTTTGCTATAGTAAATATCGTGTCGTGCATCGTTCACCGCAAAACTGAACGATGAACGGGGCAACGTCTAATTTGGCCTTTACACTACTGTGCATGACATCACCCAGTATTATTGTCAAAGTTTTCTCATATCCGCAACGATGGAGTTTAACAATGAAAATAATAAATCGCTCTAAGAGTAAGAAATAGTTGTACAATTTTGCTTGCTTTGACACTGAATTTATTTCACGACTAAGGAAACTTTGTTTTGAATGAACATTCGTATCGTAAGGGACCGTTCAGATAGACCGGCGCGGAGAGCGTCGGAGAGCATTTTTTTTTTCACACAGACCGGCCGTTCAAATTTGCTCTGCTCTCCGCGCCGGTCTGTGTGAACAGACACGCGGATGCGTTCGGAGCCGAGCGTACGCTCTTGGGCCGGACGGCGAGCAATTCGGCCTACGGTCGGCTGTGCGAGCATGAAAGAGCACGCGAACGGAGCCGGTCGGATGCTCGAGCGCGAAAGAGCACGGGCATGGAGCAGCCGACCGGCTCTACGAGCAGCCGAGCGGCTGCTCTTAATATTTCACACCGAGCGTATTGGGAGCATCCTCGAGCATCCTCTTATCATAAAAGAGATAAAATGTAAAAATAAAGCTTATTTCAATGTCTTAAGATTCTATTTTAAATGCGATTAAAATTTGCTCTGCTCTCCGCGCCGGTCTGTCTGAAAGGTCCCTAATACATTTACTAGTTCGTAGTAGTAGTCTAGGTAACACAATTACTAGTATCGTAATAGTAACTGTACATATATTATATAAAACGCTGTTGATTACTAATAAATAAATAATAGTACGTTTAGACTTTGTAGGACTGTAGAGTATGAAAATGTAGGATTTTGTTTCCCTTCTATGCTTTTAAAATATACTAGTTAATTGGCCTTATTTATTGGGCGGCTTAGTATCGGATTTAATATGACTATTAAACTCATAATATTATATAAACAGATGCCCTGATATGATTTATTTTTCTTTTCAGTTAACACCCCTCCCGTAGCCGGGTAATAAACGTAAAGCAAAATAAACACTAGCGAGAGTTCGCAAGTGCGAACCGAACGCAAGTAAACAGAATTTAGCAATTCCTTTCCTGGTAACAATTTAGGGACAACACTACTTAGCGTAGTTGAATGATTAAAGAGGTGCCGAGGTGCTTGGTGTTAGGTATAAGTAAGCACTTAGCTTCGAAACAACTCGCAACGAGAGACAAGATGTTGTACGAAGTCTTCTTGAGAATTGTATTTCTTCATCGACGTGAAACAGTATTTTCTATTGCACTGAATAAAATTCGTCTTATATATATAGTTGATGCCCACGACTGCGTCTGAGTGGAATTAGGTTTTAAAACAAGCATTCAGGAAAATTTAAACCGATTTAAATATACCGAAATAGAGAATAACTGAAAAGGAAAGAGTATCCATATCTTGAAAACTACCGAACCGATTTTGATTCGGTACCGATTAACCGGTAACCGATTTTGATGAAACTTGCACTGTTCCTTAAGTTGAAGTAAATGTAAGTACATAAAAAAAAATTTCACTATCCGATGAATAGTTTCGGATAAATGAGTGGACATAAATACATACATACATGTACAATATACATTAACATGTGTAGAATTGTAAGCACCATTCCGAACCAGTGGTAGATTCATTTGTCGATTCAAAAGCACTTGTAAAAGTTTATCTGAATAAAAAATATGTCTTGGACTTGCCTTTACACAAGTTTAAGAACTCTATTAAAAGTATGCTCATAAAAAAAAGCTTATTATACAATTGAAGATTATATAAACGATAAAAAAGCTTGGATTTAACTCGTTCCAGCAATGCGCGAGACGGCATTTCAATCATGTACATTAATAATAATAATTGTTATAATGTTATTTTTAAAAAAGAGCAACCGCCGAGTTTCTTGCAGGTTCTTCTCGGCTGGAACTGCATTCCGAACCTGTGGTAGATTCAGTTGACGATTCAAAAGTACTTGTAAAAGTTTATTTGAATAAAAAACTTTTCTATTCTAAAACTTTTCTATTCTATACACCTATAAAATTTTGTATATTTTTTTCGGAAGCTCTAATAGATTAACTAATTATTATATGTGAATATATTACGGTTCCAGTAATACTACATGTATTACTATATACGTGTCGAATTGATTACCTAGTTTTTGAGGTCGGTTAAAAAGTATCTCCATATATAAACTTTACGACCCCTGAAGTTGTGAAAAGGGGTGGTAAAGAAAAAAAAATACAATTTTAACTACAATAATTCACAACAATAGTGCACGTCTACAGTGCTTGAGCAATATTTCATCCAGCGTAGGTAGAAGATGATATAATAATAAGTAATTCTTTCAATAAGCTTCTGATGTTAGAAGACTCAAAAACAAGGGCTTATAAAAGTTATGAGTGAAGCAAGACATTATTAGGGACTGGGTCTCGCCCCCGAGACAGTTGTTGACTCTACTCGGAGATCGGTATCGACCCTTGTTGCGAAGCTTTTAAAGATTGCTTATCTATTTGTACGAGGAATAAAAACGGGACAGATTATTTATCGATAAAATGCTTTATGGTGTTCTTTTCACAGAGTTGGAAATTTTATTTACTTTAACGGATTTTGAAATGGATATTGTTTTTGTGGTTTAATTATCACACGAATTTTTCTTGTGACGTAAATCTTACAGCTTTTTACGAGCATTTAACTTTCAAGCTATATTTTAATCGGGCACGATTAGACTTACATCTAGTGGCACTATTGGTCTAAGATCCCGCTATACAACGACCTTCACCGAGATATTTATTTGATGAAACCTATTTTATATTTAATTTAACATGTCAATAAATATATTGCATATGGGTTGCCTAACAAATTTCAGTCCAGGATATGATTAATTAATAAATAAGAAATAAAACTATTTTTTTAACATTTCACCGGTTTGATTATTAGACAAATTCTATACCAATCGAAAGTATGATGCTCATAGAATATGCAAACGTTAGGTTGGTTATTCTTTTCCGGTCACAACTCTCGGGTAGCCAGGTGTAAACAGGTAAATCGATACTAGCATTTTGCACCGGTCTGATTATTGAATTAAAATTAAATGAAAATAAAGATGATTTCATTATGAATTTGTTAAATAATCAAACCAGTGAAATGTTTAAAAAACATTTTTTTTTTTTTCAATTATTAATTAATCATATCCTGGACTGGAATTTGTTAGGCAACCCATATGCAATATATTTATTGATGTATTAAATTAAGTATAAAATACGTTTCATCAAATAAGCATCTCGGTGAAGGTCGTTGTATGGCGGGATCCTATACTATATTGAAAAGCGTAGACCAACGCGATTTATCTATTTATACTTAGAGTACTTATATGAAGACAACAGTCCCAAAATCCTTTAAAACTTTAACTGAAATCATTTACTTTTGGTGGTAAAAGAAACTTTTCTTAAAAACTTTTGGTAGGAAAAATCCTTCTGCACATAAATATATAGGCTAAATACCTACTACCTGCTACAAAAGAATATTATCAATACGTAAGCAACACTTGCTCTCCCTTGCCAATTTATCATAGCCAGCAATCTTAATCAACGTAGAAGTACACCTAGCAGTATTACGTTTAGCGTTGTCCTTGTCGTAAGTAATTAATTCTCTTGAACGAAGTGGCAAGGGTGTCCAATACTACTATCTGAACTATAAGACTGTCTTTTATATCCTACTCGTGTGTTTGTTTTCTATTCTTTTGTTTTCTTTAACTTATTCTTATAAAATAAAAAGTATATCTGTCTTTGATATATGTACCTATTAATTTGAAGGTTTTCAAAACCACCACTAGAAATGGGTCAACGGAATGTTGAAGTAAAATTAATGCGGGCAAATCGCTCGTAAAAGCTCGTCGTATAATAAAACCGTAATTCAGAACGGCACAGGTGAGTACCCCGCTCAACTTGATATAACTTTACAGAACGGGGAACATTTACCTCAAAGTTTTGGGTACAAAGATAATAACTTATTTCAAGGAAGTTATCTACCACCGATCCACTGTAACAATACGTCCAAGTTTACTATAGTTTCTATGATTTAAGATAACTTTTTAGCTTTTCAATTTCTAGTCAAGCCTTGACTTTGATACAAGTAGGTATAATATTCCAGTTTCGTTCCAGCATGCGTTCGAAATTCAAATCGCAAAACTTTAGTCTCAACAAGCGGACACCCGCGACTTCGTTCGCGTGGATATATATTGGTTTTTAAAAATCCCGTAGGAATAGTTTTGTTTTTCCTAAGCTCCTTTGAGCTCATATCATGCTGAAAACTGTTAAAAGTTCACATGCGGATGTTTAGGTAGATCAAAATGTAAACATCCGCCAGTGAAAGTTCCATCAAAATTGATCCAGCCTTTTAGAGATTAGTCGGTAATCTTTAAAGTATCTACTTTCTAACAAAAAAAAGAATGAATGAAATCGGACCACGCGTTATTGAATTACAGCTAAATACACGTTTTGACTTTCATCCCCTCTCCCTAGGGAACCATGCTGAATTTCGGGATAAAAAGTATCCTATATGTTACTCCGTAATATGAACTTAAATCGTACCAAGTTTCGTTTCAATCTTCAAAAGTAGTTTTTGCGTGATGCGCGCACAAACATACACACAAACAGATAAACAGACAAACAGACAAAAATTTCAAAAACAGCTTTTTTACGTTCTATTACTTATCCCTAACATCCCCCAGTTATTATTTTGCAAAAATCTTCAATGTACAGATACGGCAAGTCTACGATTTTATTATATGTATAGATATAGATGTATAGATAGATTTATGGTGTAGTTTTTTCGCATTGCGCACAAACTAACAAAAAGACAGTGTTTTACATTGTTCTGAAATTTGTAACTCATTTCCACTGCCTGTTTTTTACACGCTTTATATTAGCTTCACCGGTATGTATGTTTGTAACCGACTCCTTTGACCGCGATTTTGACCCACTTTAAACGGTCAGATTTCATTCAAACTTTGTAGATTTATCGAGGACCGATGACAATACACTAATTTGATAAGAATATTCCATTATTCAATTTGCAAAATAAGATTTTTGTTAAATTATTATTTCGTTGAGTAAGCAACGGAACGAGTTGTTTTGGGCGTATTCGGCGGAGTTTGGTTGGGATTTTCGAATAAATGTGTCAACTGTCGGGGGATTGACACACGGAGGTGAATTGACATGGACTTTTGAAAAAAAAAGCTTGTCAAAAGATATCGCTCAGGCGTTGAAACAACCTAAATCCGACACGTTTCGAAAGAAATCCGCTCATATCTGAACTACGTGTGTTTATTTAAGTGTGATTATGCGGTGATTCGTTGTAATCTATGAAATCTATCAAGCGTAACTCGAGTCTTATTTCCGTAATTTACAATGGACGAAGAGCTGATACAACCATCAATGATCGCCCACGGTAACGAGATGACACCTTTGGCCCTCCGTTACAGAAGTGGGACGCAACCGATATGAAAATCGGTGTGAATCAATTAATCGGCTATGACAATACAAAATGGCGCTTACTCATGGAACAGCAAAACCGTAACTGTGGCATTGGTCGAGGCAATGAAAGCACCGTCTACTAACAAAGATATCCAGCTACCTGAGTTTAATCCGAATAAGAACAAAGTGGACGCTCGCGCATGGGTTACGACCGCGGATATGTGCATCACAGATCCAGATTTGCAAGGAACTTCTCATAATGGCTTTGAGTCGTGCGCTTATAGAACAGGCTTTGCAGGCAGGCAGACCAACTTGAAGCAGTTTCTGGTTAGGAAATATCAAGACTTCTCAATAAAGCAAATCGGTTGTGTGTTTCCGATGTGGTGAGCGGGCACACATATCGACCCAGTTTTCGTCGTTGATCGACGGCGTTGGCAACAGCAGAGTCGGCGGTGGTGTGATCCAATGGCCGGTGTTAGTTGCGCTCTTATTAAAGAAAGTATTGCGCATAGCTTACCGGCTGTGCGTTATAATAAAGTGGTTAGTATTTCGAGTGGTAATAGTAATATTTGCTAATTTTACGTGAGGTTACGATAGATGTACCTACAGTCGACTCTCGATAATTTGACACTCGTTAATTTAAATCTTTTGATAATTTAAACTTTTTTCCCAGTCCCTTGAAAAACATTCGATAAATTGAATAAAATCAATACTAATTGGTCCACTAGGTAATTTGAAGTTAAATCTTGCCCGCCAACATTCAATAATTTGAAGTCCGGGCTTCCGTATCTACTCTCTATAATTTGAAGTGTTTATCATGCACAGACCTATCGATTGTTTACATAAATGAGATAATGAGACAAGAGTCATTTGCAGTTCATATTTCAGTCTTTCTTCAAATGTTAAAGTGAGTGAGAAGTAAAGGTTAGGTACCTACTTCTCATCTCTCACCACTATCGAAAATTAATTGGACAATGATAGACTGAAGGCTTAACTCTTATTTTGAACTCTTGGTAATGTGATATTTTTCTTTGTCCCTTGAGTTTCAAATTATTGAAAGTCGACTGTAGTTTACAAATTTTGTTTCACGTTATAGGTATTAGAAGAGTTTTTGCGTTTTGAAAATATTACTCGTGATATTTTTATATAATACTCCTTTGTCATCGTTGCCAACTTTGAATAAGTTAACTATTATATTGAACTAGTGGACCCGGCAGACTTCGTCCTGCCCCGTGACATACCGACATCAGCGCCGCCTACCGAGACCCGGTAGGTTACCTTTACCTACCCGGTAATTGTGTTTTCAATCCATCCAGGAACCCATTGAAATAACTAACCGTACGGTAACTAACGGAGAGCGCTCACGGAGCGGTTTGGAATCGCGCCCGCCGCGGCTGCGGGAGAGAGGTTAGAGAGAGCGCGCTCACGAGCCCGCTTGTTTTTGCGGGACCGCAGCCGCCGCGGCTGCGGGCGTCGCCCGCCGAGTTGGCGGGCGACGCCCGCAAGACCGGCGGTTATATTTATATATGAAGAGCTGGCGAACAAAATGTTATATTTTTTAATCCGATGGTCTTTGGCTTGCTGAATAAAAATATCAACTTAATTTTACTTAAAACGGCCCGCAACTGTATCAAAATTGCATCCATAGGTCGTGGTTTCGATCATAACGGCATAATTACAATAAAGTTTCGAAAGATTTGAATAATCGAGCACGTTTTCGTTCAAAATGGATTAATTTCCATACTTTGTAAGATGTCAATCAAAATGATTATTTCTTTTTCAGAAGAAAAATTTGTTTTTTTTTTACTAAGAATTTTTTTTTAATTAAAAAGTTTATCATTTAAAAACTTTATTCACTAATAAAGTTTTTAAACAATTTATGTTGAAATTGGCCTAAACTAACTTACAAATGTCAGACTGACTTACAAATGATAAATTATTGTTGAAAATTAATTAGAATTTTTAGAAATGGTTTACGAATTATTAATTTCATAATTGAAATAGGTTAGAATTAACTGACATTTGATTCATTCAGTGGCGCCGAACCGCCATCTTGAATTATTGGTATAAATACGGCTACTTCGAAGCCATGAATTGAGTCTCCTCCAAAGACTCAACCGACTATTAGATGCTTCAGCGTCTAGGTCGTGATATTTGATTGAGGGCTGCGATAGCAATCACACCCTCATCGAATAAGTGCTGCCATTTTGGACTTGGCTGAGTGTAATTAATTAATTAGTATAAAATATATTTGAAAATAGATCTCAGTTAAACTAATCTCTGAGTTGATATAAATTGAGTTATGTGCGGGTGATAAACGCAGATATTTTAATAATAGTTTGATTTAGTTTTAATATTAATTGATAGTCTGCTTCTGGAGTTATGTGTTTACACAAACAAGTTATTGCTTGGAATATTAATTAATGATTGCTTCCGTTAACTTATATGAGATAGCAAACTGAATTTAACATATTATTATGTTCAATAAAGTCACAAACTACATATGGGTAAATAAAAATCCACGCCAAAAGCTCACTGTAAGTATGTCATTCAGTTTAATATTAATATTTAATAATTAATATTTAATAGGTTACCTGAATCAATACAGGCCATGCCTCTCCAAACTTTTAAAGTAAAACTAAAGAACTGGCTCATGGAGAAATGTTTTTACAATTTAAAAGAATATATGACATAAATTCTATTTATTGCAATTAATTTTATATTTATATCTTTAGAACGGTGACATGTATGCTACTTACGTCATTTTGTTTAGTCTTAAAATCAATAATTCAATTTGCACACTAATTTATTAGTTAAATGTGTTGGAAGACAATAAGCTTTAAGATCCATAATATTTGTACCACATTTTTGCAAATAAAGACTCTTACTCTTTAGTTTGATGCAACTATACCGTTTTGTTCGCCAGCTCCTCCTATAAGAAAAATGCGATCGCGCCCGCCAAAAAACCGCAGAGCTTGCGGGCGACGCCCGCAAAGCTCGCGGGCGCCCGCTGCCCGCCGGTTCTGCGGGAGCCGCGAGCAACCGCCAACTCTGCGGGAGTAATTCGCGTCGTGAGTTTTGCACTCGACATTTGTATGAATTTCGAGTATTGCGGGCCCGCAACCGCGGCGGGCGCGGGTACGAACCGCTCCGTGAGCGCTCTCTCTAACTGTAACTACGGTAAACAAAATAAATGTCACACACAACTAAAATCTAAGCACAAAACGCACGAATGCGAAGATAAAACAATATTAAAACAAAATAATAATATTATTAATTAGTACTTATTTACTTTAATCCTAATGTACGATTTACAATAAAAAACAAATAAAATAATTTATTAATAATTAATATCTGTTGTATTTTAAGTGACATGATTTTTTTAGTGTTTTATAAATCAACCAAACTAAAAAGTAGAAAATAAATAATAGTTTAAAAAAACTAAAAAACACGCTTTTTATAGAAAACCAAACTAAAAAATAGAAAATAAATTTTAATAAATATAAATTAATAATAGTGTGCATATGAAAAAATGTATTTTATTTAAAAAAAGCGTGGGGTGATTTTAAGATATTATCGAAATGATAATCCTCTATACACCCATGCACCCCACGTTTTTTTTTAATAAAATACATTTTTAACCCCCGACGCAAAAACGACGGGGTGTTATAAGTTTGACGTGTCTCTGTGTGTGTGTGTGTGTGTGTGTGTGTGTGTGTGTGTGTGTGTGTGTGTGTGTGTGTGTGTGTGTGTGTGTGTGTCTGTCTGTTCCCCTGTGGCGCTCAAACGGGTGGACCGATTTGAATGCGGTTTTTTTTTGTTTGAAAGGTGAATTAGTCGAGAGTGTTCTTAGCTATGTTTGATGAAAATCGGTCCAAGATGGCCGCCGCTACAAAATGGCGGATGATATATTTTTTCACAACTCCATTGATATGGGTATCAAATGAAAGGGCTTGACTAGTAGAATAGCACTATTGCAAATTCAAGATGGCCGCCGCCACTAAATGGCGAATGTCGGGGGTTTTTTAAATTTTCAATTTACACTTGTTTCATATGCACACTATTATTAATTTATATTTATTAAAATTTATTTTCTATTTTTTAGTTTGGTTTTCTATAAAAAGCGTGTTTTTTAGTTTTTTTAAACTATTATTTATTATTATATATATGTACATATTTTAGTTTGCAGAATAAAGTTAATATATTTTGCATGCCTGAAATGGCCGATGACATATGTTTACTTTTACGACAGTTACTTATTGAAATCATTACTTATAAAGACAATTTATATAGTTTAAGTGAGTTTGTACTTATTGAATGTCACAAATGAAAAAAAAATAATAAGAAACATTGTTCAGCGCAAGGCTTTTTTGCATCATTTATTCGGTATTCAGAGCGCTTTTTCATCGTCGACAGTGGAAAAGTTTTCTTTACAATTTCTTGCAAGATTTGAATCCGATTTAAAGAAATTCTTTGTTGCTTTGCGAGCAATTATATAGAGGTATATTGCAGCTTTCAGGTATAGAGTTTACAGCAGTATTAAAGGTGGTGGCGTTATCCGTAAATATTTTTTTAACATCGAGCAAACATTTTTCTTACAAACAGTTTGACTATAACTATTTCATACGTTATTCCAGTAGGATGTATATCAACAGCGCGATTTCCGGTGCGAGGTTTCAATTCCAGCACCTTGGAATCCAAACTGCCTCGTTGGTCTAGTGGTTAGCATATTCGACCGCAGATACGAGGTCCCGGGTTCGATTCCCGGGTCGGGCAAATAATTGTTAGGTTAGGTTTTTCTGTCAAGAAATTCTCAGTGCCAGCCCGGAGTTGGTAGTTGGCGGTGTTTCACCCCCGTGCCTCGGAGAGTGCCTACGTTAAGCAGTCGGTTCCGGTTATTATCACTATCATGTGACAATAATTAAATTAAATTAAAGCCCGCCAATACGCATTGGAGCAGCGTGGCGGGTCTAAGCTCTAAATCCCTCTCTCCCATGAAAGAGGAGGCCTGTGCCCAGCAGTGGGACGTTAAATGGCTGTGGTGGTGGTGGTGGTGGTGAAATCCAAACGTGTCTATTCACTTCTTCGATTCATGCGCACAACCCATTGCCATTCAGCTTCGCAACACGAAGATCGATGATTTCAATTCTTCTACGGATCTCCTCATATAATCACGTAGAGGAACTCCGAGCACAGCTCTCTCCATCGCTCGATAAGTGACTCTGAGCTTTTTCATGAGGCCCATAGTTAGCGACCATGTCTCAGAGTTGTATGTCATCATTGGCAAAACGCACTGTTCAAACGTAATTGACTTTTGAACAAAAATACATTACGAAGCTTCCCGAACGCTGGCCCAGTTGAGTTGCATTCGGCCATTCTCTTTTTCACAATTGGATGATGTTGGATGAAATGGAGTTGCTGGATTGTGTATCTCAGGTTTACTATTCCATTGTACTATTATTTATAGTAATACTTACGTAGGGTTTGGTATATTAAATTGTCGTCGGTCCCAGTAAATTGTTGAGCTTCATACTCCTAAGGTTCACGCACGTCCACTAAATACCACGAACCGGCTAGGTCGCGGGAGACGAAACAAGTTATCTTGAAACACACAAACACACTTCAGCTCACTTTAGCCTGTATTGAATTAGCAGTTATTCGGCGCGGAAATGCAGCCGGCATTCTTGATAGTTATTCTACGCGTAAAAGATTTACACAAGGCCATTTGTACAGCGCGGAATGCTCTTAGCTGTTAACTTATTTAATTAAAACAAACAACAATAGTTTCTCACTTCAGACTGCACTTGATACTTTTCCTGGAATAAAACTCGAGATATTACAAATTCAATCTATATCTATACATATAACTAGTATGGCGCGTGGGTGCGCGGCCCGCTAAAGCGGACCGCGAGGTTTCGGTTTTGGGTATTTTGGTTTGAACAGCCTCCACCTATCTCTCCCATATTCCTAACCCTCGATCATTAATTATCACTCTCCATATTTTTTCTCCGAATCATTTGTCAGAATGAGAGTTCTTCCATAAAAACAGATTTTGAAAAGGAACTGTATCAAAGTCTTGCATAGTTCCCATTTTGTATTCTCTTCAACATTCGCCATATATTTTGTATGGAAAAATAAATTTCGCCATCTTGTTTTTTTCTGTTCATCAAGTAAACCACGTCTTGATCATCTTTTGCCAAAAAACCACTCTTCCATCTTTTATACTCAGTGAGATAGACACCGACGAAATTTGTATGGCCACTATCTTGAATCCGCCATTTAGGATTTTTTTCAGCTCACTGCCAATTGGATGAGGTTTCGAGTGACTTTTGTTTGAGCACCTCCCACCCATCTTTAATACTCTGAGCGTGCTCCTCACCTGTGTCCAAAATCTTCAATCATCAGCTCTCTCCATATTTTTCCTCCGCATAAATTTTTGTCTTCTATACGAAACCGTCAGTGAAAAAAACTTTTTTGTGTGAAACAATAAATTCCGCCATCTTGATTTTTTTTCTGTTCATCAAGTAGATCTTTAGGTATTGATCATCTTTATCCAAGAAACCACTCCTCCATCTTGTATACTTGGTGAGATAAACACCGACGAAATTTGTATAGTCGCCATCTTAAATCCACCATTTTGAGGTTTTTTTCAGCTCAGTGCCAATTGGATGAGGTTTCGAGTAATTTTTGTTTGAGCACCTCCCACTTATCTACAATACCCTGCCCGGGCTCCTCAACCATCTTCCAAACCCTCAATCATCATGTCTTTCCATATTTTTCTTTGAGACATCCCCAAAGAACCGCATCAAAGCCTTGCATAGTTCACAACTTGTAGTCTTCAACATTCGCCATACATTTTCTATGGAAAAATAAATTCCGCCATTTTGATTTTTTTTTCTATTCATCCAGTAGACCTTTTAATCCTGATCATCTTTTGCGAAGAAACCACTCTTCCATCTTTTATACCCTCTGAGATGGACACAGACGTTGTATGGCGGCCATCTTTTTTTCGCCATTTTGAATTTTTTTTCAGCTCACTGCCAATTGGATGACGTTTCGAGTGACATTTGCTCGAGCACCCCCCACCTATCTTCAATACCTTAAGCGTGCCATTCGCTCGTCTCTGAAATCCTCAATCATCAGCTCTCTCCATATTTTTGTTCTGAATGAATTTTCATCCTCTATACGAAACCATTTGTGAAAAAAAAATTTTTCATACAAAATTTTACAGGAGGGGTGATCAATCAGTGAGTCAGTCAATGAATCAGCACGAGCAGCTATATATATATTAACTAGTAGGGCGCTTGGCTGCGCGGCCCGCTAAAGCGGACCGCGGGGATTTCAGTATTATTTTTGTTTTAGCAGCCTCCACCTTCTTCTATGATTTTCAGCATCTTTAACCCTGGCCGTGCTCCTCATCCATCTTCCAAACCCTCGATCATCATCACTCTCCAAATTTTTTTCACCGAATCATTTGCCAGAAGGAGAGTTCCTCCATAAAAACAAACTTTGAAAAGGAACCGTATCAAAGTCTTGTATAGTTTCCCAACTTATAGTCTCTTCAATATTCGCCATATATTTTGTGTGAAAAAAATAAATTTTGCCATCTTGATTTTTTCTGTTCATCAAATTGTAGATCTTTAGTTCTTGATCATCTTTTGCCAAGAAACCACTCTTCCATCTTTTATACTTGGTGAGATAGACACCGACGAAATGAGATGGCCAAAAAAGTACATTCCACGTACACAACATAGTAAATATTTATTAAATATTAAAAATAGAAAGATACATTAATACGTAGTTTTTATGCTCTCTGAACTTGTCAGTTTTTATTTCAAACACGGTCGGTCAGTCACTTTAACACTAGCGCTGCATCCCTGTATAATGTATATTGAGTTATCTAGGCATTTAAGATATAAGTACTTAAGTCACGGCAAATAAGTCGAGCGGTGACCTTCAATGCGCAGTAGTCGAAAATGAGGTATCTCGGGGTGTAAGGGGGTCGCGGGGAGGTCGTGGGGATCGTTCGTAGGCACTGATTAGCTCTTGCGGATCCCTCGTAAGCGCTGATTGGCTCTCCAATCGTATTGTGTCCCGCTCACTCGTACGACGTTGCGCGCACTTGAGGGTCACCGCTCGACTTACGTGCCGGGGGGTTATACTACTTATAATGTAACAAAATATTTTTATTTATTTTCTCTAATAAATAAGTAATTATTTTTACTCTTTTGTTTTATTTTTTGTTTGTAAACAACCTTTGCAATAAAAAGAATACGACCGGTGAGAAGGTGACCTTTACCACACGAGTAGATAGGTACAGAGCGGAAAGCTACGCAAACGGCCCGCTGTAGGTACGCTCACCAACGGTTCACGGAAGCCTGCTCTGTCCTCCAACCGGCTAAGTTGGATGACAAACGTGCGCATATGTGTGAGTGTACCTACAGCGGGCCGCTTGTAGAAGCTTCCCCTCTGTACCTATCTACTGGTGTGCCTTTACCTTGTCTAAATGCCTATTTATTACTAAAACCATATCAGTTTACCGTAATAATTCGCAACTGTTCGCTATTTTAAAGCGCCTTAAGTTTTTTAATCGTAATCTGAATTTTTTGTCGTAATCTATACTCGTAGACGTTTACGTCTAGTCTGTTGTAATGACAAGTTCGGTGAGTTTTATATTTATAGCAATTTAATGTGCTTGTAATCACGAATTTATAACACCAAAAGTCATTGATGTACACTAAGTTCACACGCCCATACAGAAATTGGCCATGTCCTTTGTATAGCCGCCATCTTGAATCCGCCATTTTGTTTTTTTTTTCAGCTCAGTGCCAATTGGATGAGGTTTTGAGTAATTTTTGTTTGAGCACCACCCATCTATCTGCGATACCCTGCCCGGGCTCCTCAACCATCTTCCAAACCCTCAATCATCATGTCTTCCCATATTTTTCATTGAGAGTTCTCCAAAGAACCGCATCAAAGCCTTGCATAGTTTACAACTTGTAGTCTCTTCAATATTCGCCATACATTTTCTATGGAAAAATAAATTCCGCCATTTTGAATTTTTTTTCTATACATCGGGTAGACCTTTGGATCCTGATAATCTTTTGCGAAGAAACCACTCTTCCATCTTTTATACCCTCCGAGTTGGACGCCGACGAAATTTGTATGGCGGCCATCTTTTTTTCGCCATTTTGAATTTTTTTTCAGCTTACTGCCAATTGGATGATGTTTCGAATGACATTTGCTCGAGCACCCCCTACCTATCTTCAATACCTTAAGCGTGCCCGTCGCTCGTCTCTAAAATCCTCAATCATCAGCTCTCTCCATATTTTTCCTCTTAATGAATTTTTGTCCTCTCTACGACACCATTATTGAAAAAAAAAATTTTCATACAAAATTGTTCAGGAGAGGTGATCAATGAGTCAGTGAGTGAATCAGCACGAGCAGCTATATATTATACTAGTATGGCGCGTGGGTGCGCGGCCCGCAAGCGGACCGCGAGGATTCGAGTAGTTTTTGTTTGAGCACGTCCCACCTATCTTCAATACCCTCGCCGTGCTCTTCATCCCTCTCTAAAATCTTCGATCATCAGCTCTTTCCGTATTTTTCCATCAATAATTTTTTTTTGTGTAGAAAAATAAATTCCGCCATCTTGTTTTTTTCTGTTCATCAAGTAGACTTTTAGGTCTTGATCATCTTTTTCCCAGAAACCACTCTTCCATCTTTTATGCTTGGTGAGATAGACTCTGACGAAATTTGTATAGCCGCCATCTTGAATCCGCCATTTTGTTTTTTTTTCAGCTCAGTGCCAATTGGATGAGGTTTTGAGTAATTTTTGTTTGAGCACCTCCCATCTATCTAACATACCCTGCCCGGGCTCCTCATCCATCTTCCAAACCCTCAATCATCATGTCTTTCCATATTTTTCTTTGAGAGTTCTCCAAAGAATCGCATCAAAGCCTTGCATAGTTTACAACTTGTAGTCTCTTCAATATTCGCCATACATTTTCTATGGAAAAATAAATTCCGCCATTTTGATTTTTTTTTCAATTCATCAAGTAGACCTTTGGATCCTCATCATCTTTTGCGAAGAAACCACTCTTCCATCTTTTATACCCTCCGAGATGGAGACCGATGAAATTTGTATGGCGGCCATCTTTTTTTCGCCATTTTGAATTTTTTTTCAGCTAACTGCCAATTGGATGACGTTTCGAGTGACATTTGTTCGAGCACCCCCCACCTATCTTCAATACCTTAAGCGTGCTGCTCACCTGTCTCCGAAATCCTCAATCATCAGCTCTCTCCATATTTTTGTTCCGAATGAATTTTTGTCCTCTATACGAAACCATTAGTGAAAAAAAAATTTTTCATACAAAATTTTACAGGAGGGGTGATCAATCAGTGAGTCAGTCAATGAATCAGCACGAGCAGCTATATATATATTAATTATATTATATATATTAATAAAATCGTAGAATTGCCGTATCTGTACATTGAAGATTTTTGCAAAATAATAACTGGGGGATGTTAGGGATAAGTAATAGAACGTAAAAAAGCTATTTTTGAAATTTTTGTCTGTTTGTCTGTTTATCTGTTTGTCTGTTTGTCTGTTTATCTGTTTGTCTGTTTGTCTGTATGTTTGTGCGCGCATCACGTAAAAACTACTGAATGGATTGAAATGAAACTCGGCATGATTTAAGTTAGTACTATGGAGTAACATATAGGATACTTTTTATCCCGAAATTCAGCACGGTTCCCTTGGGAGAGGGGATGAAAGGCAAAATGTGTACTTAGCTGTAATTCGTTAACGGGTGGTCCGATTTCATTCATTCTTTTTTTGTTAGAAAGTAGATACTTTAAAGACTACTGGCTAATCTCCGAAAGGCTGGACCGATTTTGATGGGACTTTCACTGGCGGATGTTTACATTTTGATGTACCTAAACATCCGCCAGTGAACTTTTAACAGTTTTTAGCAAGGTTTAAGCTCAAAGGAGCATAGGAAAAACAAAATGATTCCCACGGGATTATTAAAATCAATATCCACGCGAACGAAGTCGCGGGTATCCGCTCGTTTAATATATATCCGCTGTCTACTTGTATTTTATTTATCTGATAAAATAATTTATCGAAAAGGCGAAACGATTTTGACGGAACTTCCACAATATTATTAATTACTAGCTGATCCCCGCGACTTCGTCCGCGTGGATATAGGATTGGATTGGATCCCATAATCCTTTTTTGTACCTAAATTAAATGTAGCCTAAGTTACTCCTTATAACATCACCAGAAAGTTCCATCAAAATCGATCCAGCCGTTTCGGAAATTAGCTGGAACAAATAGACAGATCGACAAACATAAATTTAAACGCACACCAGTTTAAAATAAGCCGTACGTTCAAAGATCCGGCTCCCAAGTTATTTGAACCCAATAAATGCCTGTCATTTCTGAACTAAAAAATCTATGACCTTGAAATATTTACGGGACAATACTTAAAGTACTACCTTTCTAAAAAAAAAAGAATGAGTTAAATCGAACAACGCGTTAATGAATTACAGCTAAATACACGTTTTAACTTTCTTCCCCTCTCCCAAGGGAACCGTGCTGAATTTCAGGATATAAAGTATCCTATGTCCTACCTTGGAGTATAAACTCAAATCGTACCAAGTTTCATTCGAATCCATTCAGTAGTTTCGGCGTGATGCGCGGCCAAGATACAGACAGACAGACAGACAGACAGACAGACAGAAAGACAGACAGACAGACAAAAATGAAAAAAATTGCAGTTTTGGCTTCAGTATCGATTATAGAGTGCCATCCAATAAAAATTTTCAAAATATCTTCAATGTACAGAATTGGATCTGTTACAGTTTTATTATATTACTAGCTGACCCCCGCGACTTCGTTCGCGTGTTTATAGGTTTTATATAGGATCGGAACGGATCCCATAATTCTTTTATGTACTTAAACTAAATGTAGCCTAAGTTACTCCTTATAACAACACCTATCTGCCATTGAAAGTTCCGTTAAAATCGATCCAGCCGTTTCTGAGATTAGTTGAAACAAATAGACAGACCGACAAACATAAATTTAAACGCACGCCAGTTTAAAATAAGCCGTACGTACAAAGATCCGGGTCCCATGTTATTTGAACCCAATAAATGTCTGTCATTTCTGAACTAACAAACCTATGACCTTGAAATATTTACGGGACAATATATAAAGTACTACCTTTCTAACAAAAAAAGAATGAGTGAAATCGAACAACGCGTTAATGAATTACAGCTAAATACACGTTTTAACTTTCATCCCCTCTCCCTAGGGAACCGTGGTGAATTTCGGGATAAAAAGTATCCTATGTCCTACCTCGGAGTATAAACTTAAATCGTACCAAGTTTCATTTGAATCCATCCAGTAGTTTCGGCGTGATGCGCGGCCAAGATACAGACAGACAGACAGACAGACAGACAGACAGAAAGACAGACAGACAGACAGACAAAAATGAAACAAATTGCAGATTTGGCTTCAGTATCGATTATAGAGTGCCCTCCAATAAAAATTTTCAAAATATCTTCAATGTACAGAATTGGATCTGTTACAGTTTTATTATATTACGAGCGGATACCCGCGACTTCGTTCGCGTGGATATTGATTTTAATAATCCCGTGGGAATCATTTTATTTTTCCTATGCTCCTTTGAGCTTAAACCTTGCTTAAAACTGTTAAAAGTTCACTGGCGGATGTTTAGGTACATCAAAATGTTAACATCCACCAGTGAATGTCCCATCAAAATCGGTCCAGCCTTTCGGAGATTAGCCAGTAGTCTTTAAAGTATCTACTTTCTAACAAAAAAAGAATGAATGAAATCGGACCACCCGTTAACGAATTACAGCTAAGTACACATTTTGCCTTTCATCCCCTCTCCCAAGGGAACCGTGCTGAATTTCGGGATAAAAAGTATCCTATATGTTACTCCATAGTATTAACTTAAATCATGCCGAGTTTCATTTCAATCCATTCAGTAGTTTTTACGTGATGCGCGCACAAACATACAGACAAACAGACAAACAGATAAACAGACAAACAGACAAACAGACAAACAGATAAACAGACAAACAGACAAACAGACAAAAATTTCAAAAATAGCTTTTTTACGTTCTATTACTTATCCCTAACATCCCCCAGTTATTATTTTGCAAAAATCTTCAATGTACAGATACGGCAATTCTACGATTTTATTATATGTATAGTCAAAAATAGCTTTTTTACGTTCTATTACTTATCCCTAACATCCCCCAGTTATTATTTTGCAAAAATCTTCAATGTACAGATACGGCAATTCTACGATTTTATTATATGTATAGACTAGCCGACCCCCGCGACTTCGTTCGCATGGATATAGGTTTTTATATAGAATCGGATCGGACCCCATAATTCTTTTTTGTACCTAAACTAAATGTATCCTAAGTTACTCCTTAACATCACCTATCTGCCATTGAAAGTTCCATCAAAATCGATCTAGCCGTTTCGGAGATTAGCTGGAACAAATAGACAGGCCGACAAACATAAATTTAAACGCACGCCAGTTTAAAATAAGCCGTACGTACAAACATCCGCGTCCCAAGTTATTTGAACCCAATAAATGTTTGTAATTTCTGAACTAAAACACCTTCATAGACCTTGAAATATTTACGGGACAATATATAAAGTATTACCTTTCTAACAAAAAAGAATGAGTGAAATCGAACAACGCGTTAATGAATTACAGCTAAATATACGTTTTAACTTTCATCCTCTCTCCCAAGGAACCGTGCTGAATTTCGGGATAAAAAGTATCCTATGTCCTACCTCGGAGTATAAACTCAAATCGTACCAAGTTTCATTCGAATCCGTTCAGTAGTTTCGGCGTGATGCGCGGCCAAGATACAGACAGACAGACAGACAGACAGACAGACAAAAATGAAAAAAATTGCAGTTTTGGTTTCAGAATCGATTACAGAGTGCCCTCCAGTAAAAATTTTCAAAATATCTTCAATGTACAGAATTGGATCTGTTACAGTTTTATTATATTATAGTTAATAGTTAATTATGAAAATAAATACCTAGTAACAACAATATTCTCTACGTTTTTGTCTGCATAAAATAAAAATAAAATACAGACAAAAGTATAATATACCTACCATTATAAGTATATACCAATAGGTATACCAATATACCAAAATACTAATATATGATACATACTTAAAAGTAGATAATATCTAAAAAGTTTATTCTTATATCATGTTTCTATTTATCAAAGAATTGAGATTAAAGATCGCATAAGTTTCAAGTATACCTAGTTAAAATACGGAAGATGGAAGTTATTTATAGTTTTTGACGTGGTAACGTCTTATAAATTGACGAACGCCGGCTACACGCACGAAAAAGCATGACTCATTGTCACGTTCTGCGTGCAAGCGAGAGCGCGGGACAAAAGATAGAGAAGGCACGATCAGCCTAAGCGATTGGCTTGTGACGCATTTATCTCTCTTTGTTTTCTTAAGAGATAACGTATCTCATAAAATTATCGTCCGTAAACCGACTTTACAGATTTTTTTTACGTATGGGTCTATTCTCAAAACGGCCAATTTAGGCCATGACGAGCGGATGTAAAACCAAACAAAAAATATACATTAATTCGAACGGACTTCGAATTATTAATTGTTTAGGAAAAACAAAACCACACACGGGTATATTCGTAATTTGTAACGAAACCAGTGTCTCGCAACGTAATTCCCACCGGTTACAATTAACTGACCTATAAATTTATTCTAGTGCATGAATAAAAAAAGGTCACTAGGCGACAGGGGTTATAAAATATCTAGTTTTTCGTTGGTGAGACTTTTAAAAATATTTTAAGTAAACTTGTCCCCAATTGGTGTTGTTGTTTGCGTTCACATGTTTTGATGTGAATGTGAACTAGTGACTCACAAAATATTGTTATGTTTGCACATAATTTAGTCTTGTGGTCTAATTATGTGATTTTCGGGAGGGATACTACTGCATCACGGATAGCGGTTACTTTATTCGCTTAAAGATTATGAGATACTGAATTCAAGTTAGTGAGTAGTAAGTTAGTAAAATAAGTTTCTAAGTAAGTACGATATCTAAACAAATAAATAAAATTGAAGTTTCTGCCTGTGATTTCTAAACATCCTCAAGCTTATAATATGTTTATTTGATAGCATATCATGAGCAGATGAATAATAAAAAAACGATAGCATAACTAAAATGTTATTTTTAACGCCTGTCTGTCAGTATCTGTTTAAATAGGCGGAACGGCTGAATCAATTTTGATGGGATTTTCATTGGTAGGAATATATGTATAAGGAGTAACTTATGCTAATTTGTGTCTCGGAAATATTTAAGGGCTTCTTCGTAAAAAAACTGTTATGAGGGACAACCTTATAAAGGTTAAAATGCATTTTCACTGCCTTAGCCCTGGACGATCTTGAACAAAATTTGGTACAGAGATATATAATTATAATTATAGTACATCGGAGTAATCGGACATTCAATATTTTCTATTCCGGGAGATTAAAACGTTCCCAAGGAATTTTTAAAAACCTAAATCAAAGTGCTAAGTAGTAAATAATGTAGATACTCATAGTCAATGGTGTCAATTATGTTGTACCCAATCTCTAGACTAAAATAAATTGAAGACTCTAAATGTAATGCTATTCTTTTCTGCGGGGAAAGTTATGAAAAGGATAGTAGGTATTATTTTAACAAGTAAAATTAAAAGTTTAGAAATTGTTCACATCTGAATTAATTTCATACATTGTTAAATTTATATATCCTAACGGAGAATCTCAAGACTCTTTGCTTGTTTGGTACACCCCTGTGACCCAGAGTGGATGCCAAAATCCAATTCCCTCGCTTTATTGAATGAGCTCTTTGTCGCCGTCGTCCGAGGGAATCCATCGCGGTGAACACAGCGCAGCTAATTCCCCAATGTGAAAACTTATCACGGAATATCAGTTTAACGACACCAGTGGGACCATAATATTATAATAATTATTATTGGTTATTAGATATTACCTATTTTTGTTGGTAGTTGTACTGATATCTTAACTTTTATATACCTACTAAATATAATGAAAAATTTATATGGAAGCTTTTGGCTTTGCATTCAGCTGCCCATAAGATATTGTAAAGTATTATAATTATAACTTTGTTACATAGCTACTGTGGCTAATTCTGTTGTACACAATCTCTAAATCTAAACTAAAATGACAGGGCTAAATATATTCCTATCTCTTTCACAATGCTCCCTGTAGAAAAGGTGAGCACTATTTTTAAACTTGTCATTTTAGTTTAGGTTTAGAGATTGTGTACAACAGAATTAGCCACACTATGTCTTGTGTTCTGGAAAGAGCAACGCTAAGTTTCTCTACTGCTTGTCAGCAAAATTAGCTTTCCAAAGTCTTTGTAAAGTCTAATTTGTCATTAGAACCACAAGTTGGCCTACATGGAAGTAAATAATTTAGAATTTTAATTATTTCTTTGTTTAATAATAATATTGGTTTGGATAATACTCTTAGTAGCTACTACTACTAGAGTACTACTGTGAGTACTAATGAGAATAATTAATAGCTATTGTAACGTGGCCTGAGAGATTTTGCTTTGGTTTCCGATCGGATTTTAGAAAATAATACTTTACTTCTAACTATAACTACTAATTGGCTCGGTTCTACGCGTTGTCGCTCGTTGTGAAGAAAGAATGAAAAGGGATGAAGTCGTATATAGCAAAAAATCTAGTTGTTACAGGGTCGTTTAGTCTAGTCAATTAGTGCAAAAGTTCTTTATAACTGGCACGTATACCTACATCAGCTTGCTTGGTCTATTTATAATTTTAATTTTTGTCTTCAAAAGTGACTACTTTTTATTTACACGGAACAAGTATTTACAACAAGTATAAATTGAAAATTTAAAAACCCCCGACATTTGCCATTTTGTGGCGGCGGCCATCTTGGGTTTACATAATGCTATTCTACTAGTCACTAGTCACGCCCTTTCATTTGATACCCATATTAAGGGAGTTGTGAAATAATATGTAATCCGCCATTTTGTAGCGGCGGCCATCTTGGATCGATTTTCATCAAACATAGCTAGCAACACTCTCGACTAAAAAACCGCATTCAAATCGGTCCACCCGTTTGAGCGCCACAGGGGAACAGACAGACAGACACACACACACACACACACACAGACACGTCAAACTTATAACACCCCGACGTTTTTGCGTCGGGGGTTAAAAATAACCTAAATAATATCATAGAGAAAACAGTAGTCTCTTAACATTCTTTGCTAATTATTATTTTAACGGAATATTTGTATGGAAAGTATGAATCCATTTCGACGAGACTTTCACAGAGGATTAATAATAGCCCGCATAAATAAGAAAAATCGCTGATATTAGCGAAAATACATTTTCACAGCCTAACCATTATTATTTGCATTTCATCAGTATTATAATTTCTTATGTATTAAAATACAATATATTCATATACGTAGTTAGTATTCTGTGGTCATAGTATCTGTAAACGCACGCTAGTCCCAAGAGCGCGTCTAACATGCTCTGGATGTGAGACTAATTGAACTACCCCCGTTGAGATGTTAATTGCATTCCATATAATATTGGACACCGTAGGAGAATTCCTACTGAGAGCTTTTGGTAGAGCCAATATATCGAATTACTTTTTCATACTCGTGTCGCAGAACTATCTATATCTTTTAAATTTTATCTATAGGGTTGTAGTGCTTGTGTTGTGTGTAAGTATAGTGTTTATTAGTTATATGCCACATAAATATCTATATCTATCTATTCTATACATATAATAAAATCGTAGAATTGCCGTATCTGTACATTGAAGATTTTTGCAAAATAATAACTGGGGGATTGTTAGGGATAAGTAATAGAACGTAAAAAAGCTATTTTTGAAAATTTTGTCTGTTTGTCTGTATGTTTGTGCGCGCATCACGTAAAAACTACTGAATGGATTGAAATGAAACTCGGCATGATTTAAGTTCATACTATGGAGTAACATAGACTTTTTGTCCCGAAATTCAGCACGGTTCCCTTGGGAGAGGGGATGAAAGGCAAAATGTGTACTTAGCTGTAATTCGTTAACGGGTGGTCCGAGTTCATTCATTCTTTTTTTGTTAAAAAGTAGATAATTTAAAGACTATTGGCTAATCTCTGAAAGGCTGGACCGATTTTAATATGACTTTCACTGGCGGATGTTTACATTTTGATGTACCTAAACTTCCGCCAGTGAACTTTTAATAGTTTTTAGCAAGGTATAAGCTTAGCAAAGGAGCTTAGAAAAAACAAAATGATTCCTACGGGATTTTTAAAAACTAATATATATCCATGCGAACGAAGTCGCGGGTGTCCGCTTGTAACTAATAAACACTATACTTACAATAACAAAAAAAAAGTAAGTCGTTAATTTTTTTTTGTGCTCAAAACAAAGAGTGAAAAGTATAAAAGTTAAAGAGAACACTAACTGCTTAGTTAATGAAAAGAGTAATTACTTATCCAAAATAAAACATTCGCATTCGCCTACTACCTACTTACATAGAAGTTAATCCGGCTTTAGGTAATTTATGTCAAGCACTTTTTTATGGGGAGTAGTAGCTCTTTGTACAATTTTGAGCCATTGAGAAATGTGGAGCGTTGTGAGCTTCTAAACTTAAGGGGCTACAGCGATACTAATTTTAATCGACGCGACGCAGAACGCAAATCTTTATAGGTGTGGACACAACCTTATAGGGACAGATAAATTAGATAATAATATAGTTACTTAGAAGGATTATAATGCGGCCTCTAACAGGGCCAGATTGTGGTCGGTTTAATCAACTTCTCTTTGAGTGCATGAAACGGTTCTTGTATTTAGGGGCTTTGTAGTTTCAAGTTGAATAATCTTTGCGTGGGAACTTGTGATATTCGCAGAGTGAAATAAGGCGATCATTTATTTGTACACGCCGAAACCAATAAATCCGCAACTGTCCTTAGACAATTGCGGCGAGGCTGTGAGTCTATTGGCGAGATGCGACGTTATACAAATTTCAATGATCAACATTTAAAACTGTATTCAAATCCATAAGTTTGATTTGATTAAGTGAATTGAAATAGTAATTTTCTTGAGCAACTCGCAACTTCTAAAAGAATTGCGCCTAAAGTTATTAAGCTTCAAAGTTAATCAGGATTCAGGTACGACAAAATGATATAAGGAAAATGGGTGTTCCAAGTCATGACTAAAATAAACATTTGAAAACACTCCACCTGAGCTGTGTGATGCTAATCTCTACGAGTAGACACGAGAGTTGGCTTTCAGTGATTAGCATTTTGGGAAGACTCTCTAAATTGGCTAAACAAGCAAGAAAATATATGTAAATATCCCGACAGCATAAACTAAAAATTCTATAAGTATTACTTATGTAGTTGTAACATGTTACAATGTGCCCCGCAATTTTGTTACAACTAACCCCGTGCCAAAATTTTGCACATTTTTGTTTATTGTACAAAAAGTTTATGTTATTATCAAATGAAAGTAGCTACATAAGATAGCTTAAAAGATTAACTACACAAATAAATAGATACTTATTTCAAAAAGACATTGCAGTAACGTAGAATCAAATTTTTCGAACTATTTTTTTTTATGTTACCTGGTAAAAATGATGCACCTGCTCAGAACCAATCACTGCGTTCTCCCACGTCTTACTGGCTGTGTTTACGTCATAGGCCCAGTCATAAGGAGCAGATTAAGTGTAAATTGAAAACAAAATATTCAAAATCTGCTGTGTAATTAAGCTGTTACTTCTTACCCCCGTTACAACTAGCCCCCCACTCCCCTACCTAACTTTACTATTTTAGGATTTTTAAAAAACAAAATCCAGGCACAAAATATTTCTCAATTAATTAAAATTACCAGTATACCAGAAGACTTGTGGGCAAAATCTGCTTTTTTTGTGAATCCCACAAACTTTCAGTCAGCGTGATGAAATCGATATCTATTCTATCTTCTTCTATCTATCTATACATATAATAAAATCGTAGAATTGCCGTATCTGTACATTGAAGATTTTTGCAAAATAATAACTGGGGGATGTTAGGGATAAGTAATAGAACGTAAAAAAGCTATTTTTGAAATTTTTGTCTGTTTGTCTGTTTGTCTGTTTATCTGTTTGTCTGTTTGTCTGTATGTTTGTGCGCGCATCACGTAAAAACTACTGAATGGATTGAAATGAAACTCGGCATGATTTAAGTTAATACTATGGAGTAACATATAGGATACTTTTTATCCCGAAATTCAGCACGGTTCCCTTGGGAGAGGGGATGAAAGGCAAAATGTGTACTTAGCTGTAATTCGTTAACGGGTGGTCCGATTTCATTCATTCTTTTTTTGTTAGAAAGTAGATACTTTAAAGACTACTGGCTAATCTCCGAAAGGCTGGACCGATTTTGATGGGATTTTCACTGGTGGATGTTAACATTTTGATGTACCTAAACATCCGCCAGTGAACTTTTAACAGTTTTAAGCAAGGTTTAAGCTCAAAGGAGCATAGGAAAAACAAAATGATTCCCACGGGATTATTAAAATCAATATCCACGCGAACGAAGTCGCGGGTATCCGCTCGTTTTTATATATGTGCGAAGAGGCACAGAATAAGTTGTCCAGTTGTGGAAAAATACGGGCTAAAATACACTTCAATTTGTTGATCTAAGTTGAACTAGTTCATTTACTAGTAAAGTGGCATCAGAAAATGTATTAAATTCTAAGTAAATATTATTTTTTATCTAAAATTATTATCTAATAAAAAATTGTGCCTGTCTATCCATAACGTTTTAACGGTTCAACCTCCAAAATGATTTTGATATGCGGCTATAACTTGTATCCCGGAGACGGACATATAATACTTTTTATCCCGGAAAATCAAAGGGATATTTTTTAACAAAATCGAAATCGACGCGGACGTAGTCGTAGGCGTATAAAGGCGAAAGTTTGTGTGTATGTATGTGTGTATGTTTGTTACTCTTTAACGCCGCAACTACTAACCCGATTTGGCTGAAATTTGGAATAGAGATAAATTATACCCTGGCACAACACTCTTTATCCTGGAAAAAGTGTTCCTGTGGAACTTAAAATATAGACTTCCAAAAACGCGATAGATGGCGCTGAATGTTATTAGGTACATTACGCTCACATAATACATTATTGCAATAGGTTGCTTTCCTTTCATGCCTTTGTATGCGTTTGCTTAATTTTTTTGTCATTCTCTTTGCTATTAAGTTACTGTTAGAAGATTATGTTCAAATATTTTTATGTGTACAAACTTATTAACACCGCAGGGCACAGCTAGCTTTATAGATAATATTTTTTTTTCATATTCGAGTTCATTAACTAGCAATTTTATTTATTTGCAACAGTCCAATTCATTGTATTACGAGTTCCCAGGTGCGTCGCCTGCGGGGTGTGCATTTGGCTCGCTACCAATCCCCACCTGGGGTATTCATATCATACCCCTATAGATATGAATACTCCAAATATACCCATATATTAGATGATATATATATGTATATTTCTCTTTAGAACTGTGAAATGGGTAAATGTTCGGAACAAAGTTAGCCCGCTGCAAACGATTAGAGAAACTGACCCAAACTACATTTTGAACTAACTCCACTGAACTTAATAAGTCGTCCGTTAGACGAGAGGTTTTGCTAAGTAAGTAAATTTTACCATTGTTACCGATATAGCTGACGCGTAACCTACCGTCTAAATATGCGATGATTGATGTTTGAAAAACGCGTATTGCGACGTTATAACGTTTTTATAAACGTTATATCAATATATTAGTTAATTGCAAGTTCTTTTCAAATTAGGACATCAGTCAGGTAACACAGACGTATACCTACCTACTTGTATTAAAAGTTACCTGAAACTTGTATAAATTGATGGATTGCGATAAGTAATAGCATTGGTTGAATTTATCATACTTTGCTACAAGTATAAATTAAAAATTTAAAAACCCCCCACCATCCGCCATTTTGTGGTGGCGGCCATCTTGAATTTGCATAGCGCTATTCTACTAGTCCAACCATTTCATTTGATACCCATATTGAGAGGGATGTGAAAAAATTATATCTCTTGCCCGAAACTTCGTCCCCGTGGAGTTAGGTTTTCCAAAAATCCCGCGGGAACTCTTTGTTTTCATTATACTTTTATTTATGTTAAGTAGCTAAACTGCACCAGTAATCACGCCTAGCATAGCTGGTATCGTTGGAAAGAGTTAAACCACAGTTTAGCCAGTTCACTTGGCTTAGCCACTTTAGCTCAGTAGCTTTTCCGTTGTGAACTTGAATAGGTGCCGACGCTCGTGAGCTAAACTAATCCAATATAATTTAGTTCACTAACTAAATAAACTAAGCTAGCTACGTTGAGTTCTACAACGTTCAACGTAGCTAGCTTAGTTTACTCGTCTACTAAGCAATGTGTGTAAAGCACATTAATTGCCTCAGTTTCATGATAAAGATGATGATTGTGGACTTTGATGACAGAATGCAATTATTGCTGTACGTAAAACCATGGTATGTTTTCCTAGTTCCACAATATGGGGGAGGGCTTGACAGTGTTATTAGGGATGAGTGATGATAATTGCGCGGCAAACTTTCAACGAATCGACCGCTTCCCATTTACTCAAATGACATGGTCTGCTTAGATGAACATTGCCAAAACTTTGGAAGGCATTTGATAGCTTTTAAAATCAAATTTGATCTCCTAATTAGCTTCAAACCATATTTATTTTATTGTTTATCCATAGGAAAATAGTATAAGAAAAGTTAGCAAACTGTACTTATTGGTAGGTTCACTGTTAACTGCAGTGAAGGTACTTGGAAGTTCATGATACGGATACACAAGAAACAACAAAAATATAATCTGCCAAAGCAGAACAATCTGTAGGGTACAATGTATAGAATGCGCTATGCACGATCGCAAAGGACTTTGCTATCGTATATTGTAGAATCATCTGAGAACGCTCCGGTGTCGGAGTGAAACGTGCATGAATTGTTGTCTAGAAGGGTTTGTAAGTATAGTGCAGCGCAGTGGTGGTGCGTATTGTTTGCTTTTCCTGCATGTTTAGAAGTGGGAGGGCGACCGGTGCATAGCGCAAGCTGCACCTTTATTTTTTTTTTTTTTTTGACGTGGTGGAAAGCTTTATGGCTACCCCCGTTCTTTGGGCAGAACGGGGGTTATGTGGGACTCCCCGTATTGGGTATACCCTACTAAAACCACCACGGCTGTTCCCTCTCGCTGACTATGCTGGACGCCTGGGGAACCCGTTGTATACGTCCCAGGCGTCTGTCAGCCGCCCCGGCCGCCTGCCGGGGCTCCTGCGCTAAAGAGGAGGGGATCGGGACAGCGTGATCCCCCCCTCAGACTGTGAGGAGACTGTTAGTGGCGGATAGCTAGCCCAATAGCTACCCGCCGTCTCCCGAGGGAAGCTGGCGAGCGGCGAATAACCGCCGCCTCCTTCCCCCCCGTCTGCGCCGGAGCGGATGCGCGTCGAGAGCCTCTTCGCGCGCCCGCTCCGCGGCCTCCTTCTGCGAGATAACGTCCTCGCAGAAGTCGGCCACAGCATCCCAAGACCCCTCGCTGCTCAGCATGGCAAGTACGACGCTGGGCAGCGAGAGGTCTCCGCCAATTGTCGCCACCAGAGTGCGGCGCTGGGGATCCCACCGGCCACACTCCTCCAAAGTGTGTTGAGCCGTGTCGTCCCCAGCACCGCACTCATGGCACGACGGGGTCGGTTCCCTCCTCGCGACCTTGTGCAGGTAATGGCCGAAGCAACCGTGTCCGGTCATCACCTGCACCAGCCGGAAGGAGAGCGACCCGTGCCTTCGCTGGCACCACTGCTCCAGCACCGGGCGGATGGCGTCTATGGTGCGCTTGCCATAGACGGCATCCGCCAGGTCGGCTTTCCACCTCTCCCGCATTCTGCGGGCAGCCATGCGCTGCGCTCGGCCGACCGCTTCGGGAGCCGGACGTTCCCCCCTTACCCGGCTCTCTGCTCTGACGCGGTGCGCCTCGGCGAGCACCCCGGCCTCCAACTCCCAAGGGGGAGTGCCCGCCAAAACACAGGCGGCCGCAAAGGCTACGGTGGCGTAAGCCCGGCAGATGCGGTTCGCCACCGCCCTCTGCGGCCTCCGCAGCAGGGCCCTGGTTTCTGGACGAAGCGCGTTGAACCAGATAGGAGCCCCATACGTCGCCATGCTCTTCACGACCCCCGCGAATAGGCGACGGCATGGGGCCCCAGGGCCCCCACATTCGGCAGCAATCGCCCGAGCGCAGAAGCTGCCCCCACCACCCGAGGAGCGAGCTGGCGGAAGTGCTCCCGGAAGTCCCATTTGCGGTCCAAAACAAGGCCCAGGTACTTCATGTGGGCCCTGATTTGGACCGCTTCCCCCGACACCGGGATGCTAGCGCGTGCCGGGGGCCTCCAGCCCGCTCCGCCGAAGAGGACGGCCTCGGTCTTCGGGAGGGCCACTTTGAGCCCCAACATCTCAATCCTGGTGACCACCAATTCGGTGGCCACCGTGGCCCTCCTCGCGGTCTCCCCATAACTGCTTCCCCGGACGGCAACCAAAGTGTCGTCCGCATAACACACGATCGCCATCCGGGGCAGCAGGACCGGACGGATGGCCCAGTCGAACCCCAGGTTCCACAACAGGGGCCCGAGGACTGACCCCTGCGGAACCCCGCAGGCCATCCGTCTCTCCGCCCTCCTCCCGTCCCTCCCCTGATAGAGCACTACCCTATCCTCCAGGTAGTGCCCTATCATACGGCGCAGATAGAGGGGCACCCCGTGGTATCGGAGCGCCTCCTCTATCACTCCAAAGGGGAGTGTGCCGAAGGCATTGGCGATGTCTAATGACACCGCCAATACTCCTTCACCCCTTCCTTTCGCGTACTCCGCGAAGTCCTTCAGAGCACCAATCGCGTCCAGGGTCGACTTTCCGACCCTGAACCCGTATTGGCGCTCCGAAAGGTCGGGGCCCTGCCAAGCAAGATGCTGGTTCAACCGAGAGGCCAGAACTCTCTCCAGCATCTTGCTTGTCTCATCGATAAGGACGACTGGTCTATATGCTGACGGAGAGTCCGGGGATCTACCCTCCTTCCGCAGCAGCACCAGTCGTCCCTCCTTCCACACCCTTGGGAACCGTCCCGACGCCAGGCAGTCATTGAATAACTGCCTGAGACGGCCCCCAAGGTGCCCCAAGGCCAGCGCCATGACTCTGGCCGGGACTCCATCCGGTCCCGGCGCCTTCCTACACCGCCGCAGACGACTCAGAGCCTCCCCCATCTCGTCATCTGTGACTGGGGGAGCTCCGACCGGCTCTTCACGTTCCGCGGACGGGGACGCCATGATCGGGGGCGTAAATGCTGGCGGTCGGGGAAAAAGCCCCGACACCACCCGATCAAGGAGCTCCGGCTCCATGGAATCCATGGGGGGGGGCACTCCGCATCTTGCCCCTTACAATGCGGTATGGCCGGCCCCATGGATCCCTGTCCAGGGTTGCCAAGAACTCCTTATGGGCGGAGTCCTTGGCATTGGCGATTGCCACCTGAAACGCCTTCTTCGCCTCCCGGAGCTCCATATAGAGGCGAGCCTCCTCGTCCGCGGACACCGGCCTTCTGCGGCGGCAACGGGTGTAGGCCCGGCGCGCTCGGTTACCGGCGGCGCGGAGGGCCGCAATCTCCTGCGACCACCAGTACACCGACCTCCGATCGGGCAGCCTCCTCGTCCGGGGCATTGCCACGTCGCACACCCTTATCAATGCGGCGCGGAAATGTCTCGCCCTCTCTTCTACCCCCGAAGAGGCCAGGGGAGTTGCGTTCCAGACCTCGACTATGGCTCCCTCCTCTGCCATGTCGAGGTCTAGGCGGGTCAGTGCCCACCTTGGGAACACCCCTCCCCGTCTCCCGCTCCAGCCTTGGGACGCCGGCAGTGACGCGGAGACCCTCCACCGAATGTACCGGTGGTCTGACAGGGTCTCCGCGTCCTCGAGGACGCGCCAGTCCCGCGTTCGTGCCGCGACGGCAGGGGTAGCGAATGTAACATCCACTATTGACCCCCCCTGCCGTCGGACGCAGGTCATGACGCGTCCCTGGTTGAGGAGCACCAGGCCGACCATGGTGGCCCAGTTCCCCAACTCAACCCCCCTTGGGTCCGTGATGGGGGACCCCCACGCGGCAGACTTCGCGTTCAGGTCCCCCATCAGGATCACCTGGGCCGGCGCCGCCCCTCGCACCACTGGCTCTAGGCTCCGCAAGAATGCCTCAAAGTCGGACAGGGGTCTATTGGGGGAGAAGTATACCGCAATAAGTATCACTTCTCCCCACCCAACCGCCACAAACCCAGGCCCGCTGCGCCTTGGAACCAGTGGCGGCCCGTGGGCCGGCACCGCGATGGCCACCAAGCCCTCCGCGTCCCCTGCCCAGTTTGGCTGAGGGGGCCAGTTTGATTTCGTTGTAATGGTCCAGGTGACATAGACCTTTATTTACGAAAAAATCGAGAAGTGTCCTTCGCGCGGCTTTTAGATTATTAATTATTAGTTTCGGATAGACATAACAGATGGCGCCGCTATCTGCTTGCCCCTCGATTTCGGGTTTCGCTTGCGTAGTCAGGTTTTAGTTTACGAACTTTATACTTGTCTCTTAAAATATTCTTACCACTAAAACTTTACAGGAAAATGTCAACTTGGCGTGCTATTTTCATGCATTTATTATACCTATTCGGATGGAATTTAATTAATAAATCGACGTACGTTCATATTCTATCAAACTATTCCTAACAGAATCTGTGCTACAATGTGATATTGGAGTAGAAACTTTGTGAAGTCAAATCAAATGTAACTTGAGTATTGAAGCCTGTCGGGCAACTTTGCCGCGCCGGTACCGACATGAATAAGTTATGCGGCTAATTGCCGGTTTAGCTGTATTGAATGGAATAAGCTCACATGATATATGCATGTTACATGCGGTTTGTGTGTAAATCTGCTGTAATTGATTGCTAATATAATATACTACACCTAATATTTCAAAGTTAGAGGTGTGGTTCTATTTTCATAAGGCTATAATATTCTAAGAGGTCATCTTTGACAAAGAACTTTTAAAATTACTAATCAAGCGTTTGAGAATTTTGTAGTAAATTCTGTATTTATCGACTTACACACGTCCAATGAAAGTGAATTTAAAAATCATCATTACAAAATCACCATAGTAACAAGATCGCTGTAAAAGAAGTGATGTTATGAATTCTCAAATAAGCAGAATAAATATAATTAATGCGCAGGTCACGTTCGCTTTAATCTTGAGTAGGATTCTATTTTGTTATCGTTGCTACAGTTTTAATATGAATATTAATATGAGCAATTTCCTTTGTGTTTAATCCTTCTATTGCTTGTACTTGGTAATATTTATACAAACACAGAATTAATAGTTACGTAGAAATCTTTCCTAATTATTTATTTATGGCATAACGTGATAAGCTTGTTATCACTTTGATGTAGAGCCTCAATAGTGCAACGGCCAAGGCGTGAATTGAAAAATGAAAGGTCGACGGTTCAAATCCCACCCTATATTGTCTACTAGCTGACCCCCGCAACTTCGTTCGCGTGTTTATAGTTTTATATAGGGCCGGATCGGATCCCATAATTCTTTTATGTACCTAAACTAAATGTAGCCTAAGTTACTCCTTATAACATCACCTATCTGCCATTGAAAGTTCCGCTAAAATCGATCCAGCCGTTTTGGAGATTAGCTGGATGAAATAGACAGACCAAAAAACATAAATTTAAACGCACACCAGTTTAAAATAAGCCGTACGTTCAAAGATCCGGGTCCCAAGTTATTTGAACCCAATAAATGTCTGTCAGTTCTGAACTAAAAAACCTATGACCTTGAAATATTTACGGGACAATACTTAAAGTACTACCTTTCTAACAAAAAAAATAATGAGTTAAATCGAAGTACCCGTTATTGAATTAGAGCTAAATACACGTTTTAACTTTCTTCCCTTCTCCCAAGGGAACCGTGCTGAATTTCGGGATAAAAAGTATCCTATGTCCTACCTCGGAGTATAAACTCATATCGTACCAAGTTTCATTCGAATCCATTCAGTAGTTTCGGCGTGATGCGCGGCCAAGATACAGACAGACAGACAGACAAAAATGAAAAAAATTGCAGTTTTGGCTTCAGTATCGATTATAGAGTGCCCTCCAATAAAAATTTTCAAAATATCTTCAATGTATAGAATTGGATCTGTTACAGTTTTATTATATTATAGAAGAAGATAGATTGTCGTAGGTACTTACTGTTAGCACAAGCTTTAGGCTTACTTGGAGGGGAAAGAGGAATATTAGCCACGTTCAGCATGTATACTCGTCAAATATTCTTAAAAATAAAGGACATATAAAGTGCCTATTGGTAAATATAAAAATATTTAAGGTATTGTAAAGTGGAACAATAATATTCCAAAATGGCGGCCGGTGCTTTTCAAACAGCCTCTAAAAATGGCTTAGCAAACCTTATTATATTTATTTAGGGCTTAGGCACTTCATTGTTTCGCTTACCTCGATGTGAATGAACGTAAAAAATGGTTATTTTTCATATGTACTGACGTTTATATTTTATACAAATTTCATGTGTTTTTCATCATTCATCGTAGTATATTTTGAATAATTAATTTATTATGTAAAGCTTGCTTCCGACGACGACGCGCCGTCGCGCTTTTGTGTGTTTCAAGCTTTATAATATAATGTCACGCCGTAATGTCACGCCGTAAAGTCACGCCGTGACATTACGGCAACTGCACAGTAGAAATTCGCATTGATCGCGTGCAAGGTAAAAAAATCAGCCAAGTGCGAGTCGGGCCTCGCTCTTTCAGGGTTCCGTACATAATTATGAACAATATAATATTTTGGGTCTAAGAAATATTTAATTTCCGAGTTAGACATCGCAAGAAACCGTGAAAGAAAAACGCAAAATAAATTCGTTTGTTTTGGTCACAGCTTATAAACTATTTTATGAATTGTTGTTTTCAGTATTTGTTGTACAAATAGAGCATATAGTACATAATATACCGAAATATCATATTCCTAACTAGTTTAGTTTTTTAGATAGCCCCCGTCACAAAAATGGTCTAAAATTGACAATTTTGATGACCCCCCATTTCCTTACTTTTTAAGCAAAAAATTAAAAAAATATATATTCGTACTCTACTCAATGAGTTCTAAACAATAATACCCCACAAGCTAGGGTAAGAAAAAAAAATTTTTTTCCGGCTCCTTTCTCATGTATGGGAGCCCCCCTGAAAAATAATTTAATTCAATTTTTAATTCAATATTTGATTTTGGGTCAACGTTTTACACCAAATACCAAAATTTCAGGTTTGTAACTCATTTCGTCTGCGAGCTAGAGACCTGTGACCGGCGGACAGACGGACAGACAGACAGACAGACAGACAGACAGACAGACAGACAGCCAAGTGACATTAATAGGGCTCCGTTTTTACCCTTTGGGTACGGAACCCTAAAAAAATTATGATGACAATATGTCAATATGATGTCAATCTACATCGCGTGAAGCCTACGCGCGACTGAATGAGCGCGGTTTCAGTGCTCTGCTCACAGAACATAAATACTCTCTATGGCTCTGCTAGAGTCTAAACGAGACGTAATGTCTCGTTTAGAGCGCTGCGCTGAGTTTTCGTCGCTTACGACTTAAATAATGGCCTAAAAATACTCTGAAAAAATAACCCGATGAAAACTAAATTCAAGCCCAAGTTATTTATCAAGTTGATGACACTGGGTCATTAGCAACGTGATTAACGTTTTGGCAAACCTCATTTGTCGCAAACATTTTTCTTTTCGGCTATGTGAATATTTTAGCATAACGACCTCCAAGCAACCCGAACATCAGTCAGTGCGTTATCGCTTTTGCAGCGCTTTGTCGATGCGAAAATCGCGAGAAAGGGTTATCTTGGCCTTAGGTGTCGATCACAGTTCCAACGGTCTAGTGTTCCGAGCTCAAAGTTCTGCTTTTTGCTTTTGCTTGTATGAGATGTTTTGGATCGGAACAGATATAAAAGACGAATAAGCAACTAAGTATCTATATCTGTAAAAATCAGCTCTGGGTCCCTTGGTTGCCACCAGGTTGCCGGCCAGCGGAGGAGTGCCGAACACTCGTGAGGCGTATAACATCTACCCATAATGACGTCACTTCCGGATGACCACGACCGCTCTGCCAAGAGTATAACGAAGAAGAAGAATATCTGTAAAACAGTACCGTGGCTGAGTGACAGACAAAGCTTAGCCTCAACCTAGAGCTGAAGATTTGAAATTTGAAGGAAATATTCCTTGAGTTCCCTAAAGGCACTAAGAAGATTTTTTGAAGTGCCATCCCTAAAGTGGTAACAAAAACCTAAACCAATAAGTAAAGTCTCAGAGTCGTTGTATCATCCGCGGTTAAAGTAAAGTTATACGGTTACCGTTACTTGACCCGCCTATGGTGCAATCCAACGTAAGGCTAGCTAGTCAAGAATGTAGTCGAATTCAAAAAGTAAGTAAGAACTCTGAACTTAGAATTCTATTACCGTTAACAGTGGGATTGGCGCCTTATATTGATCTACACAACATGAATTACGATTGAAAATTTGAAACGGATTTAAACTGAAGAAAGGCAAACAAACAATTCCAAATGTATTTCCAGATCTTTGGAATAGAAAACACAAAGGAATAAACGCGATCTCTTCCACGTTATATGTCACAGATATTTTTACTCTGCCGGTTCACCGGACGACTTGAAAAGATAATGTTTTGCTTATTTTTACTTTGGAAGAGTAAAAGGAAAAAACTCTTAGTTATTTTATTTTAACTTTATGTACAAGTTTATAAAAAAACGTTCTAAATCAAAAAATACAAGGATCTTTTTATGTAACATTTTTCCAAAAATCGCTGTCTCAATATATAAATAAATCAGCTATTAATTAATCATCAGACACCTAACGACAGGTGAGTTGTACGATAGCGGGATAGCGCTGTCGCACCCGTTATGCTCGGGATGCTGTTTTTAACGTGATAACGTCTTATAAATCGATGAATGCACGAAAAAGCATGACTCATTGTCACGTACCGCGGAACGTAGCGCGTAGCACGTAGCACGTAGCACGTAGAGCGGAACGTAGCACGTAGCGCGGCCTAAGCTTTCGGCTTGTGACGCATATATCTCTCTTTGTTTTCTTTTATCACGTAAAATTATCTTCCGTAATCGATTTTATACAGACACCATTATTTTTAATTGAATTTTATAATGTCTTCTGCATGAGGCCGAAGCTATATACTGTTCACGATTAAATGGCGAACTCGTGTGGCACTATATTAGGCTAATGCAGCGGGTGACTTGCACAGCTTCACTAATCACTTGGTACTTAATAGGTTACACTGATCGGGTTTTAACGGCGATTAACCTTGAAGCAGTGACAAAAAATGTGCTCGTCATTGTGCAATGTGCATGGTTTTAAAACTATAGAAATATGCAATTTTGCCACATCCGATTGAGTGTGAAAATGCAGCAGACGGACAGACTATTTCGCATATTTATAATTTTAGTACATAAAGGATTACCTACTATTATCTTCACTTCAATAATGGCGGACTCCCATACAAACTTCCATCCATATTTCAGCTCTTTCAAGCCTTTTTTTCGTCACAAAAGGTAGCGTATGTCCTTGTTCAAGGTCTAGTCTATCTCTGTACCAAATTTCGTCAAAATAGCTTCAGCGGTTTAGGCGTGAAAACGTGACAGATAGACAGAGTTACTTTCGTATTAATTTATAATAATATTAGTAAGGATTAGGTGCCTACAATCTACATTCTATAGAAGCCGTACAGAAACAACTTGTAAAATATATTATTATTATTCTCTCTGTGGATAGGAGGTCACTGACTCCCTAACACCCATCACGAGAAAACAAGAGCTGATTGTTTCTTTATCCCCCATCCGCTGTACGTTATATCTATACATATTTTATCCCGAGAACAATCAGGAAAATTATCCGTTTTTCCTTATTTGTATTTCGACGCTATTTATTTTAGGATGAAGAAGGGAAATGGTGACGGCGATTTATTTTGTGTCTCCTCGTATTTCATACTATGTTTATATTGAAACTTGACCGTGGTGATAATGTGAGGCGAAATTGCTGACAAAGGAATTTCAAAAAAAAGTATTGTAATGGTATACTTATGATAATAATAAAGAATTAATGCCACTATTCTCACCATTTTGTTTATACTCTTTACCCTGCTGCACACTCCTCGAGTGGCATGGGACGTAGCGAGGAAAGAGATACAAACATCGTCCTTTTATACCATTGTACAATTCAGATAAAACGCAGAGAATTTTATCCGTTTAGGCGAGCTCCTAATATATATTTACATAGCTCCTCCTATCTCCTATCCTAGTTCCTATAAAGTTACATTATATTTCCTTACAGTTTTTCGTACTCTTCTGGTAATTTTGAACTAGGTACTACTACCTACTACTAGGCTTGAGGTACACCTCTTCTAGCATACAAATAAACTTTGCGGACACCAGAGTGACACTTATAGGGCTCCGATTTTACGGCTTTATTTATAATTAATTGGCCGATCTTTTAATACTAATTGCCAGCTGATTGCGACAGTTTGAAGTATAATTTATGAAAATTGCAATCAGTGTTCACGTCGCGGCAAATTGCCAGTTTTCATTCAAAGGCAAAATTTGCCGAACATTAAACCGCCGCATTAACTGGTTCCTTTCAATTTTTGTTAATTGTTCTGAGCCGTTGCTGCTTAAGTATCTACTCGTAGTTTACTTAGGTCAAAGTAATGTCAGGGGATTTTAAACTTTAATTTGATATTTCAAAGTTCAAAGTTTGGATCGACTTGGGATTGTGAACAGCGAGAAAAGGCTTCTTTGATGTCGAGATAAAAGCGTTATTGTACCTATTTAAGAACGATGTCTTGATCTTTTTGATTGTTAAAAGTTTTTGAGGTAAAGATCATATTTAATTTGATTTATTACCTTGTTTTATTTTATTGCCCAATTTGTTAGTTGGCTTTCTAAGTCTAAGAACAATCAATACAAATCGTCGCATGAAATATTAATTATGTATGATAGTAAAATTATATTTCAATGCAACCATACAAACAACACCAGTGATGGCAAAAAGGTATAAGTATTTATAATTTGACAAAACTGAAAAAAGTCGTTTCCCATGGCCGCGTGAACACTTTTTATCTCGGGCACGTTTTGAGCGTGGGTCTTGGGGATAATAAATTGTAATATAATACGCGTTTATACGATATGATTAAAAACAAAAAGCTGCTTATTTAATGTTCGGACTATCGATTTTTAAAAGAAACGTAACATGTTGTAACGTGACATGGTTTCTTGTAAGCTTTTTATTTACAGTACGGTGATCGTTACTTAAACAAATTGTATTTTAAACTTGCTTGTTTGTTTATTGCAAAACTGTGATTAACTTGGACCACTATCCGAGTCAATAAACCTTAAGCTAGCTTATAAGTTATAACACACATATCTATAAAAAACTCTATGAACAGTTTAATCCAACAGTTATAATAGGGTGGATTAATACTGTTGGAAACAGTTCTAAATAGGTACGACTACGAATTAATAATGTTCTTTTGATTAGTTTGGCCGTTCCTAATTTCAGGGTTATATAGCTCAAACATGACACCGTTTTGTAGTTATATTGCAGTGTAGACTTAAACAATATGTGATTAAAGTTCATACTCCGACGAAGAGGTTACAAAATCACTTTTCAAGAATGAATGTAGTCACGCACGGCCATAAATCAGATAAATACGTGGCAATGATGATTAGCTAAAATTTTATATTGCAAAATTGTATCACAGTAATTGTTTGGAGTGAGTTTTGTTTGCATTACTGCCAATTACTCTAGAAGAAAGGTTAAGATGCGGTGAGTACTAGTAGATCAGGGACCAGACCTTTAAAAATAATAAAAAGTGAAAAGAAATCACAGTAGGATGAAACCCATTGGAAAAGGAGGAGAATATTATAAAAATAAAAGGAAAAATAATTTACGGGCGATCTGAGCTCGGAAAAAAAGGGGGGGAGTTTTAAGGGTAAAAAATGGTTTATCTCGATTTCCGGCAAAACTACATGTCCTATGGAAAAAATAAAATGGCAAAGTTGTAGGTAATAAAAAGATCTACAACTTTTGGATTTACACTTTTTTCACATAACCTCAAAATTTATGTGAAAAGTTCAAAAAACCAAGTTTTTGGTTTTTTATTTTTATCTTTTATAATAAATTTTTTTTTTTCACGGAATTTGGTGAAAACTTACCTTTTACCACTATATACCCAGATTAGTGCGCGAGGCGATTGAAATCCGCAAACATCCTAATTTCAATCGTGATGATGGTTTCAAACTGCTGAGTATATGGAATCCAGTGGTAGAATTATACAAACCAAGACAGCGTCGTAAGAAAGAAGAAAAGAGTGATGTTGCGAGCGTAATATTTTGCCGGACAGTCCGTGAAGTTTCGACGAAAAGAGTGAGAAGGCGGGTAGTTCGATACTGCCCGTGACAGTTGAAACTTCTCCCCTCGCAGCACCGCAGTCTCGTCGCGACCACGATCCATGTAACTGGATCGAAATATCGACAAAAACAAATATTTTATCGTGGTATGTACCGGTAATTTTTACATTAGAATATGTCGATAAACCACGAAATAAGCCTTAAATCACTAGCTTAGCATAGATAGATAGCTTGTATGGAGACGAATATACCGAACATATTCCATGCAAAATCCCACGGGATTGTCAAAAATTATTTTTATTTTATCTTTGCCTTTGACTAAGGCTAGGCATCGGTAATCTATAAGAACACAAGTTACGAGTAGGTTGGACGGATTGAGTGGAAAGCTTTTAAAAGTGCTCAAACTTCGTGTTAGTGTACAGTTGAAGTGTGGTTTTTGTTGAAGAAGACTTTGTTTCTTGCTGAAGCTTTTCGATAAGTGAGTCTTGTTGATAAGTTTCAGTTTCACTGATATTTTTTGATTTAAAGGGGTCCAGAAAATCATTTATTGATTTATTAAAATTTGAACCGGCTATCTAGATAAATCATCTTAATGGTCAACGAAATGACACTGTTTTGCGGAATCCTGCTAACTTTTCCACCCCACCTTTAAGTTCCGCAGAACTCACTTAAGAAATCGCTGATTCAGGTTACTTTTTATTCCGGAAAATCAGAAAAGCACAGGATTAAAAAAAAAACTAAATCTCGCAAACGAATCCGCGTCAGCTAGTAGAAAATCGCCTTAGAGCACGTTTAACGGCTAAATAGAAATTGAACCTCCACAATCGATATTAATTTCCTGTGAAGCTAATGCGGTAACGCGGCGCCGCGCCGCATACAGGGGAAATTTAGTTAGTGGCATATGAAACCAATTAGTGACGATGCCTCGAAAATTGGAGGCTCATACGTATTGTATAGTTATTTCAGTACCTACAGATAAAAGGGTAAATTTTTTAGGTTTTTCTTTCACGGTTTGTTGCGATGTCTAGCTCGGAAATTAAATATTTCTTAGACCCAAAATATTATATTATTCATAATTATGTACGGAATCCTAAAAGAGCGAGGCCCGACTCGCACTTGGCCAGTTTTTTAGTAATATTTGTCTCGACGAATACATACTTGGTAGACACGTCATAGTGATCAAGGTTCTGACGTTTGGACGTCTGAGGGTGGTGGGACGTCAGGTTTTCTCACAGGTCGGGAGTTATTAAAATTTTTAATTTATAGTTATTTTCGTGTATGCGTCATCATCATCATCATCATGATCAACCCATTACCGGCTCACTACAGAGCACGGGTCTCCTCTCAGAGTGAGAAGGGTTTTGGCCATAGTCTACCACGCTGGCCAAGCGGATTGGCAGACTTCACACACCTTTGAGAACGTTAAGGAGAACTCTCAGGCATGCAGGTTTCCTCACGATGTTTTCCTTCACCGTTAAAGCGAGTGATATTTAAATACTTAAAACGCACATAACTCCGAAAAGTTAGAGGTGCGTGCCCGGGATCGAACCCACGACCTCCGATTAGAAGTCGGTTGTCCTAACCACTAGGCTATCACAGCTTTTTTTATGCGTATGCGTACTTACTCTAAATAAAATAAAAAATATGGAGTGGAGAGTTTAGAGAACAAAGTTTGGTAATTTAAGTATTTGCAGGCCGCGGAGAGTGTTGATTTTCGCAGAGAGGGCGCTCGCGCTGAGGGCGCGCCGTCGAGGGTTACGTGCTGACTGAGACATGCAATCTGAGTGCTTAGTCTAAGATCGGAGCACTCAAAAACGAACTCGAAAACTATTAATCGAATCACAAGTGAATTCAGAGCAAAATGAACTCAAATACTCGTATTTTAAAGTCGTAATTCCATAGTTCGAATATGTATTTTACAACATTTCTGCTTGGGGCGCTCGTTGTGTTCGAATGCTGAATGTATTGGCGAACTCAAACCTTAATACAAGCCATTTTAGGTCTATTTTACTCTGAAATCGATCAATAGTTTTCGAGTTCGTTTTCGAGTGCTCCGATCTTAGACTAAGCACTCTGACCTCAATGTGCAGACAATTCTTTTTTGAATCATCGACGCAAAAAGAGGGGTGTTATTAGTTTGGCCGCTTTGTTTGTCTGTGTGTCCGTGTCGTCGTTGCGCTTCAACGAGTGCGATTTGAGTGCGTTTTTGTTTAATTGGAAGGAGAGTATAATTACGATGATTTTTGACTGTTTGATGAAAATCTGTTCATCTATCAATTAGTTATTTTCTTACCCGGTCCCGGGAACTTATAATATATGATGTTTGTTACTCTTTAACGCCGCAACTACTGAACCGATTTGGCTGAAATGGATGGAGATAGATTATGCCCTAGCTTAACACATAGGCTTTTTATCCTGGAAAAATCCACAGTTCCCACGGGATTTTGAAAAAAACTAAATTTGCTATAGTAATCTAGAGCTATAGCTATAGGTAGATTACTATAGCAAACTTCCTTGAAAGTAGATATAAAGGTTGGAAAAGGGTGCGAAAACGGGAACCGGAAATCCACGATTCCCTTGGGATTTGTGAAAAATTGAAATTCACGTGGGCGAAGCCCGGGCGAAGAAACTAGTACTAAATAAGTCCGACGAGTCCTATAACTATTAAATTGGAAAAAATTTGCTTGCATCCCGAGAAAGGACATAAGCAATTGTCTTCATCCCGGAAAAGAGTTCCCAGAGGGAGTCGCGGGAATCAGCTAGTTTGAAACAATTAAAAGACAATCATATCTACATATTATTAAACATTCATTATGGATTAAAATAACATAGCAATAATACTCTAAGATAAAATTACACAACAATAATACCTAAGTACAGAATAATATAAAGATTGTTGATTTTTCTAAGAAGTGCTCTCGCGATAAGAGGCGCAGTGTCAAGGGTCGACGCGCCTCACTGGAGACGCGGTCTGACCTCAATGTCTCTCGTTGTAATATTAAAACATCTCTACCTTCTGGCACAGTAATTAAGAGAAGTCTCCCTCCAGCACTTCCCAGCATCGTGCTCCATACAAAAAAGTTTTATTGTTCTTTTAATATGAACCAATCAAAGTCAGTGAAATTTTGTAGACACGCTCTAGAAACTAATATCTGGGTCTGTTTATCAGATTTCCGTAAAAATATCGAGATTCAAACTTAAACGGGCTCAAAGATTTGTAGTTTAAATTCGAAGCCTGTCTAACGACTGCACTGTACATGATATTTTTATAGAAAGAATATTTTTACTTTATAGAGCATGCCTGCAAATATTCAAATAAGAATGAAACTGTGTTTGTGTGGAGCGTGGTAAGGAGAAACTTCTCTTATTAACTTGCTCTCCAATTCATCAAGAAAAAGTAAACGGCTAAACTGAGACAGTGCCCGGATGAGATCGCTTCTCAGTGATAAAGGCCGCTATTTGTACCTTTTCATTTTTATTTTTACTTTATGTCTGTTTATTCTTATTTAAGTTCTTGATGAACAATAAAGTGTATTCCTGTTCTGTTCTGTTCTAGTTTGGTGAACTATTCAGTTACCGACATATTATATCAAAGTTGTTTCCCTGTCAAAACCCTCGTAGCTTTAGTTTTAAGTTTCCGTAAGTAATTATCACCATTGCCTGTTCCTAAATTGACGTTCAAAAAGTGTACAGTGTACCTACAGTATTACCCGCATACCTGCAGTACCTATCGATTGATTGCCTCAACGAACGTGCGAAATTACTTATTTACACAAATTGTAAATAGGCTTCAATTAAATAAATTGTGGGTATCATTTTATGGGTTGAAAATTAAAATATGAGGAGTATTTACAAATTCTGTACTAGGTGCTATAAAAAGAATTATTGTAACTGTTTTTCGATTAACTTGTTCGTGCACGCTTTTCAGTCTTTCACAGCTTTATGGTACATACCTAGAAACTTTTTTTTGTTACATTAAAATCGACGCTATAGTCCTTCAGTTCGCCTATCAAAATAACGTTCTATAAATATGAAGCCAGTGGATTCCTGAAACATCCACGTTTACGTGAGCCACAAAAACTTGTATATATTAATAAAACTAAAATAAGTTGTTAAAAAAGTAAGTACAGGAAATTAAAATATATCAAAATAATAACAATAATAACGAATGAATCGTAACACGCTATGTTGATATGAAACCACGGAATGGCGTGATACTCGTAAATCTATGTATAAATCTCCTCATTGCCGAAATGTACATGAAATGTCTTATTTTTATTTAATTTGGAACTTATAAATAGTACTTCTATATAATAATAGTGCTGCCAAAGTGCTGCATATAGATGTGTACATATTTATTTAAATCATTGAAAATTCCAGTGTCCATATATCGGTAGATAGATAGTCTAAAATAAGTGGAATAGATTATGTTGATTGGTAAGGGTTTTGATTCAGAGAATGCCAAGGTACGTTAATACTCTATAACAAATCCTTAGAGAACACAAAATATTACGTAACTAAGGTATAATACAAGAAAATTACAAAACTATACTTAGTTATAACTAAGGTATAAGGTATAATAAATATAAGAAACTAATACACGTCTATCGTATTTGAACTGTATTTATTATTCAGTCATACATTATCCTAATAGGAATCGATGTATTAGGGTATATAAGTAGGTACGTAACTGTATTTAAGTAATACAATATTCTGAACCAAACGTATTCTCTCGGCGCGGCAGTAAGACAAGGCTACCGAAGTCGCAAGAAGAGCATTTCTCAGTTTTCGAAATCTAACAAAACTAAAAAAACAATGTGTAGTTTCAAAGCCAAATAGAATCGGGCTTGTCGTAAAATGCGTGATTATAAGTAACATTGGCGCCGACTTGGCGCCGACCTCTGTTGACATCAGCATTCCTTTGATGTGCGCGGTACGGTTGTATCATGGCCACGCCGCGGAAGGAGAACTGTCAGAAAGTTTGTACCAAGATGTGGGAGGGGCGGATGAATATTGAATATCATACAAACCTTTCTATAGGGCATGCCATGATGCCACCCATTAAAAAAACTTTCTCTAAAATTGTGTACCCATTTCTAAGTTTATTATATTTTGTTTAATTACTTAGTTTTACTTTGTGAAATAAATTTATGCTTATTTGTATATGTAAGTACAATTTGTTTGATCGTACCCTATAGTGTCTAGGTCTAACATAAATCCACCCTTACGCCAACTTAATAGGCTTATTAATTTTAACTCAAAGCTCTGACTGAAGATACTCATTAATTTCATGAAAGAAACTTTTGAGTAGTAATTAAAATTGATTTGCTTGTACTAATAAGCAATCAATTTTATGATATTTTCGTGTCACAGCATTATAGGTATGGTAGATATATATATGTATTTCGTGGGTCAAGGATATACTTCACCCAGGCATACCCAGGCCACGTGGCGCATTCGGTATGCGTGATCTTATTTGTTTTTACGTTTGACGTTTGTTTTTTCATCGACGAAATATTAGATTAGGCGTATGTTAAGCTGAAATAAGTACCACCTACGTTGTTTCGCGTCGGTACAACCAATAAACGTCCACGGCTATAAGAAATAAAAAAATAGAATAGCACTGTGTACTGCACTGACTGACATCAACGTAGTGCACTGACGTCTGACTGTCCCCTCACTCTCATCAAGACACACGGCCGTGTGTCAAGCCAAGTTCCAATAAGATAAAATCTTATAAGAACGGCGACAGACGGGTTAAATTCTACACGCGAGAGAACATTAACAATATTTTTATCCCGAATAACAATAGAGTTCCTTCAAGACAGGGGATGAAAGTTTTTGTCAATTTTATCTCCATCGAATGTGAACCGATTTTGACAATTATTCTTTCATCATTAGATTTGTCCAAATTTGGTGAAGATCAGATTGAATATTCGGAGATAGAGGACTAAACTCTTCAACGAATAGTAGCATTTTATCCACATACGATTTCCCTGAGATTGGCCGTAGTGTATAGCCGTTGATCAGACAACATTATTATTATTAAGTATGCCAAGTAAGATTTATAACAAAAACATTTATTGGACTTCCTGTTTTATTGTGTTGCCAAAAGTTTGTTCTAATATTGTTTTTTTAATATAACAGCAAACTCCGTGTATGAAATACCTTGCATTATTACCGTAGCAAAATAAAGTCCCATCGAGCTTTGAACGCTGTGAAAAAATGCTTTGTGGGAATATTTTTCAGGTTCATTTCAACCACCAGGCGAGTTTGAAGAACTGACAATTAGTATTATTCAGAACATAAATAAATCAAAACAAATGTAAATAGTAAAATTATATACGATACTCTGGTTAAACCACCGACATAATATATTGTACCTTAATTCGGTAAATATATGTCGGTGAGTTAAACTATAGTTATTTTAAGTTTGCGCACCTCCAAAACTTTACCAAATACTAAAGTACTGTTTCACCACCTTCTGATAAGTATTGGATATCTACCTACAACTTTAGTCTTTGTCACTTGACATAAAGTAAGAAAGTGACAAAACTTACGTTTAGGCTATCCGACACTTATCAGAAGGTGGTGAAACAGGCCGTTAATATCGAAAAACTGTAATATGTACGTAATGCAAAATGTAACCCAAAACCTCTTATTTTAAAGTGGTAATTCAATACTTAGAATATTTATTTTACAACATTTCTGCTTAGGGCTGGCTGCAGACGAATACTAAATAAGCGATATTAGCGAACTCAAACCTTAAAATAAGCTAGTTTAGGTCAACTTCTCTCTGAAGTCATTGTGTTTCGATATGTAATATTTAGTAAAGTTTTCGAGGTGTTCAAACTGAGACTAACCATACAGACTGTATCTTTTATGTGTAAAAAAAACAATTATTTGCAATACAGCCCAAAGCGCAATTAGTGCGACGCTTTCTCGCTTGACAAAATGTTTCGATACTCGAAGTGTATTAACGTTGTCGAGATGTGCAAAGTCGTACTAAGTATAAGGGCCTGTTTCACCACCTTCTTATAAGTGTCAGATAGCTTATTCACAAATTTTGTCTTTGTCACTTTACCAATAATAATTAAGAATCAAACGAACTTACCTTGTGAAGTTTGATATCTAATTATACGAGCGTTTTGACCAAAGATGATTATGGTTTACATGCAGCAGACGCTAGTCTGTGCTGTCCTTTATCACACTTTTAGAGTTATTTTATAATAAATTAATTGTTTTTTGACGTTGGTCACACACACTGAGTAGGTACCCTCACCCCACCGCCCTCGCCACGCCGATCCGGGTCGTCATTTTTCAGAGCTTTATTTTTTCGATATGTTTAGGGATTTTGACAAAAACAGGGTGGGTGGGTTTGTAATCATCTTTGGTCAAAACGCTCGTATAATTAGATATCAAACTTCACAAGGTAAGTTCGTTTGATTCTTAATTATACTTCGCATTTCTCCCAAAGATGATTATGGTTTACATGCAGATGTTTAGAGCATCGAAAAAATACTACAATATTATTTATTGTGTACAATAAAAATATTCAAAAATAAAATTAAGGCAAAGCATAACAGGGAAAAAGGAAAATAATCATTTACAATATGTGATTAAACAAAGTTAATATTTCTTCATAAATCATAATTTAAAGGCGATTTATTATTTATTTTTAATTAATTATTTTTTTTTTTTGCTAAGTAGCATGACAGGTATGCTAATCGTACTTGTATAGAATAGAATATAGATTTTTATATGCATAGAAAAAAAAATTTTAGCTTCAAAATAATATATCCACAATTTTGATCTGATTTTAATAAATCTTTATAATAAAAGATACTTTAAAAATACATTTGAAGATTTAGACCAAACTATATTTTCTCAAATAATTTCTAAGTTCCAGCCCTACATTGTGGGCAGCTGATGTCAACGCGTGTCGCATGCTATGTGTGCCATTGAATGGACGTAACTCAATGTGACACAAAGAGTGTTTTTTTGAAAACTGATGAACAAAGGTATAAGTAAATAAGTAGGTTATTAAATAACAAGAATATGGTAGGTATGCCCTAAAACAAGGGCATGAAATAGTAACACTGTATTTAACAATTTTACTATCATTGTACTAACCTATTTCAACAAATAAATTGATTTTGATTTGATTTTGAAAAAATCTCATTGGGCACGTAAGGGATCAATTGTTTCTAAATATCTTCTGAAATAAGCTTGGACAGAGATTAAAGATTTTCTTTAATATATGGCAACACAATAATTTGGTTGAAAAAAAAAACATTTGATCTTGAAGTTGTGATCATCTATTTTAGTTTTATCGGATTCCAATAAAGTATTTATTGACCAAGTGTCTGTATTTTTGTGGAGATGTTAATGCCAAAAAGGTGATTTTTTAAAGATAGATCTTTTTGTGAGATTAAATCATTGTTGATACTGAATTTAATCCTAAATTATGATGGATAGTGAGAATGATAGAAATTTAACTTGCATCTGAATTTTTATGTGAAAAATTCAATTTGCTGTATAATATTGGAATCACAATAATTATAACCTTTTTTCTTGCAGAACAGTCATTTTGACTTTAAAAATCTGTTATATTGATTCATAGAATTATTAGAGAAAAAACCATTGCTATGTTAAGCGATGCGTTGGAGTTAGAAAAAAATGACCTTTGCCATGTAACATTTAATTTTGTGGCAAATTTTGAAATAAGGCTAAAGTATGGAAAGGCTTATAAACTTTTTTTTTTTTTTTGGATGTAAGTGCATCAACAATCTCAGAACCTCCATGATGCGTACCTCTGACATTTTGTTATTTTGATTACTGGCAAATAAACCAAAGTCAGATCTGTCGGAATAAACCTTTAACTGACGATATGCACTAACAGTAAGTTCCCTTTCTGTGTTCATGTTGAACTTTCGACGAGATTCAAAATCTGCAACTAATGTTTGTATTTCATTCATCATTCAATCGCATCATATAAATATATTTTGTAAACATTGATATAGGCAATAGCTGTTTATTTTTGATAAAATATTATAATTTCTAAGTCGTGAAAGACTGAGGTTATAAAAGGCTGCAAGTAAATTGAAGAACCGATGGACTTTGGAGTCCCAAGGTTCTTGAGTGAAGCAATTACAGTTGCGAGTGATCCGTAAGCTGTCTCATCGTTACAGGTTGCACCACAGCCCGAACGTGACGCATCACTATACACTAGGTACTAGTGAATATTCTTCATATTTTAAATGAACAATTTGCAGGATCAATATAATTTCTCCACTTACTCCAGCATATGAAATCATTGTTAACAATACAGATCATATATTTCTTACGATTATCAAAGTAGTGAATTGCCAAGAATTTCCAGAACTTTGAAAATCCATACATTTTCGTATAAACCAATCCGTCGTCGAAGGCCGGGCACGCCGCCATCGACAAACCAACATAACTAGGTAGTTTTCTGATTTCTCATACATTTTCTGTATTTGTTTGTAAATAACTTTTTTTTTTTTTTTTTTGTGGGTAAAGAGTGATCCTTGATCAAAAATCTTAATTTCAAAAGTAAATTGTTAATCGCTTTTACATTATCCAAACAGTTGTAACCGAATTTCTGATGCATAATAAATGTGAAGGACTGGTTTTTAAAACCTTTGTATAGGCATAGACGTTGCAAAGTCCAAATGGTAAAACGTTGACTTCAGAAATTTTACCGTTCTATTTACTTGCTTCTGCATATTACTTTCGGCCACTGGCAGTAAAAAAAAAAAAATATGCATCTTTTAAAGTCTGATTTCCACTAAGGATTCCCAATTTCGCGAAACTGACGTTTCTTACTGTTATACAGACATAAAATGACAATTTACAGACATAAAACAGTTCCCACAAAAAAGATAATGAATTTAAAACTCATTTAAATGAATCAATGAATGATCAATTGCCACATGTAGATATGAAAAAAGTCTGACAGATGCTTCAGGCATTTTAATTTTGGTGTAAAATCGAACTTCAGGTGTTAACTCTGTTATTCATATAAATAACTCATTGTATTTTTAAAATGACAAGTGTCAGAATTTCACGGAATCAAAAATTAGACCGGTTGTCATACAGTACAGTACAGTACATTTTAATTAATATTAATGTGGTATTTTTATATCTTCCATATGTTTGAAGTTATTGACACAAATAAAGTTTGATTCATATAAATTCAAAATAAAACGATGTTTTCCTTTAGTGCAAAAATTGGTGAGATAAATTGTTTTTCTTTGGCCCAAAAATATGAAGCCACTCGTGAAGAAAAACTGATTTGCCAATGATACGTAAAAACGTATCGGTGTTATGTACCGGTGACGAAGCAGCTAGCATGTCATAGCATGTATTAGCTTTATGTAGCATTGTCACGATTGCGCGTGCGACATTTAGCATTGAGTCGTAAGCTTAAGTGCGTAAGCGTAAGCGCTCAGTCATAATTTCACGGCACGGCCACTTGGCGGTGCGGTGGCGGTAGCGGGTGCTGATGTCAGCCCGGTATGCGTATTATACTCGCTTTTTGGGCAGGTGCACATGCCCCCCGTACGTTTAGAGTTTTCCGGTACAGAAGTACTCGGCTGTGAGCGGAACTGGTTAGATATCAACTTTGAAGCGGAGGTTGAAGTGGCCTTAGATGATTTCAGATACTCCGACAGATTTAAACCGAACCAAAGGTGTCGATTTTTATATTTTTGAATATATATCTCGCTTTTGTTTGCTAAGCTTCAGTAATGAGTATCGCATAGCAACCGTCTTTGACGCTGATCTTTTTGGTAAATATTATTTTAGAATATCGATCTTCCATAAGCAACCCGTTAGTCAAAAATAATACATAGATGGGTATAATGTTTCCATCGTGTGGCCAAATCTTTATGGGCAAATCTCCGAATAGTTTTTCTTGTTGGGTCTGAGCCCAATAATAATTGTAAAATCTCAAGATCTAATTCGTCATTCTTATGAATCAGATGTCAATAAGAATAAGGTAAGATGAAATTTATGTAGGTAGGTATTTATTTTATGACCCTACACAGAAAACTCACACACGCTATGCGTCGGAGTATTTGACTGGATGGTATGTATACTTATATTTTATCCACACACCATAAAGGTCGGGATATACATATATTTTCCACACACCATATAGGTCGGGATATACATATATTTTCCACAAACGTTTTACGTCGGGATAGTTATATTTATTTGACAGGTATCACTATATTTTTATCCACACACCAGAAGGGTCGGGATAAACATATATTTTCCACACACCATATAGGTCGGGATATACATATATTTTCCACAAACGTTTTACGTCGGGATAGTAATATTTATTTGACAGGTATCACTATATTTTTATCCACACACCATATAGGTCGGGATGTATATTTTCCACACACATTTTGTCGGGATAAGGTACATGTCAATAATACAGGAAATCAAGGTTATAAGTATGTATTCTATATGCCACTGAAGCTGGCGCCTTAAATATTTTAGTGAAGACAAGGTCATTCACCTAGGCTATTCTTTCTCTCTAGTTTTTATATACCTCACACACTATTTAAGTAGGTGAGAATGGGACAAAGCAACTTCCAGCCCTTTACAAGGGAAAAATTTCTTTGTTCAACTTTTTGTTTGGAGCGCAAATTCCACAGCTTTTATCTGTCTAACGGGAAACTCATTGAGATTTCCAATTGAACCGTTAACATAAACAGGAGACGGTACGCAGATAAAAACAATGAACAGTAAACAATAATTATTTTGTTCACTGGGTAAAAATGTTCTTACTAGTGAATAAATCTAGTCTTACCTTGAATTTTTCTGCTCGCTCGGTGATGATTGTCGCTAGCGATTCCTGGTACTGATGATTAAAATCCGCGGCTGATACACTTCAACTTTTTCAACTAAATCACTTTTTCTTTTTCCCGTTTCACTTTTTATTTTTTGAATTTTGTTTGGACGACGTGTGACTCGGACAACACAAAATAACGTAATGACGACCCGGATCGGCGTGGCGAGGGCGGTGGGGTGAGGGTACCTACTCAGTGTGTGTGACCAACGTCAAAAAACAATTAATTTATTATAAAATAACTCTAAAAGTGTGATAAAGGACAGCACAGACTAGCGTCTGCTGCATGTAAACCATAATCATCTTTGGGAGAAATGCGAAGTATAATAAAGTGGCAAAACTTACGTTTAGGCTATCCGACACTTATCAGAAGGTGGTGAAACAGGCCCTTAGACTCTTTAACTGTCAAAGTTCGTGTGCTATCTGCATGTGACATTTGGCGGAAGTGCTCTGTGCCTCAGCAATTTATATTAGTGATGGCTGGAACGTGGAGTTTCTATCGATATACTCGTCCAGGATACTTACATCATACATTTTTAAAATTCCGGAGACCACTTGAATAATAATAGTGCCTTAGTATTGAAGAAGTTAAGGCTATAAAATTTTATTGGAAAACAAACAATTCGTATTCGATATTATTTGAATGTTATCCTTTATGATATTGTGCACCACAAACATTTTCATATTCATATTCTCAATGTACCTACTTGTAAAGGCCCTTTTCAACCATTATAGGTTTGCAAGTATTTAATAACTCTACCGCTGATTCAATATGATGTTTTATTGAGAAGTATCAAGATAAATTTCTAGGTAGGTACACTTTTGAGAAGAAAGAACATACCTATTAGGTATATACGTATAAGTACCTGTTATATAGGTATGTATTTGCATGTACATATATGTATGTATAATATTATATTATGATAAATGAAATTTTTGGAGACCATTTCGTGACGAAAATGTATTTTGATCGTTTTAATCAATAAAATATCTGTATGGCCTATGCGATCACCATCTCTTGTTCTGATTTCTTTAATTAGAAAAGAGCTGATCTTCAAACGGCTGAACAGATTTTTCTGAATCAGCTAAGTACACTTTCGATTACTTTTCAAACGAAAAAACGAAATCAAAATCTGTTCATCTATCTGACAGACACAGATACACACATCAAACTTATACCACCCCTCTGTTAGCGTCCGGGATTAAAAAGGTGCTAAACGCTGTTAACATTGCTCTGATCTGTAGGAACAAACATAAAGTCTTGTACGAGGCTTTATTTTTGTTCCTAGCTTAACGAACTGGTAGCTATTAGGCCGAGAGAATACAGCAGCCATTTAATCGTTCGTTTTCTGAGTGATCAAAGTAAACAAAGAATCGATTGCTACATCCCTGTCTTTGTATACTCAATCCATACGTACGTATTTCATTATCTCTGATCCGTAGTCCTATATCGCTGAACACTTACACCTACCTACCGGAAATAATTCCGATAGTTCGAATCAAATATCAGTTCATCAGTCCATACAATTGACCAAATTCAGGAAGGTACGGCAATGAAAGAAAAACAGCTTACCGTACCTTTCCGAGAATTTGTAAAAAGGTCTCGCGAAGGGAATATCGACATAGGGCCTTAAGCACTATGTGAGTCCAATTTAAGTTAACTTTATGTATCGGGGGAATCAAGTTCCAATTGGAACGAACCGAATGTAGTTCAAATGCTGTATGTGATTCCATTTATATTCAAATTTTACTGTATCGGAGAAAGATAAAAAAAAACTATGCGAAAGGTAGAAAATACTGTGCTAAGGTTAGATGCGATCAAAGTAACTAACATTAAATTAAAAAAAGCTTCCGTATTAATTTACGATGAATGATTTAGAATAAGCGAGTAATTCGTTAAAAGTAACTTGTTAGATTTATAATATTTAGAAAGAATTCATAGAAACGTAGTTGTATGTAGAGGAGCAAGAGCGGGGACCCTGAGATGCAGGTTTTTAAAACTTCAGGATTCCCGTCGCACTAGTGAACTGACGTACTTATATTTTAACAAAAAATTTTCATTTCCATAATGTTTACCTAAACAGTAGGTACCTATTGCAGACAGACATAGCATAGCCATGATGAATCTAGATATTGTGCCATAGAGGTACTTACGTCCTACACGGAGGGATTTTTGAAATTATGTATGTTTCTAACCCCGTGAAAGGGATCATATTGGAGATATGCAGATCTCCAATATGATCCCTTTCACGGGGTTGAAACGGATTATATTGGAGATATGCAATATTAAAATATGATAGTTTACTGACTAAAAACTATTATTATGGAATTAAATAATTATACGGTAAGTAAAACAAAGCTTTTGTTCGAATCACTCAGCAGACCAATGAACCCGATTCATTAGCAATGTTAAAACAATGGGCTATCATTAGCGTGAGGGTACTTTGAAACCAGATCCATTATAATTATACCCCTTCAATGGTAACGATGAATATTGTGCGGGAGACCTTTTTTATATCATTTTAATTGTATCATAGAAATTTGAATCATAAAAATTGCTAGATTGAAAAACGTGTTGAGAACCATAATGCTTATAAAAATGCTTTATAGAATAATTTAATACAAACTTAATCTATACCTTTAGATTTATACCTTTTTTGTTCTGTAGGTCGGACCCAACTCACACATTCGGCCGAATTATTACTTTATATGAAGCTTATAAGTGCTTCATCTAACTTTCTTTTCTTATTATAGATCAAATACATTTTAATAAAATTTACCGCAATTTTTATGGTTATAAATGTTTGCACCCTGTAAGTTTTTTTATGTTTAATCCTTTTTTGTCAACCTCAAAATTACCTCAACCTCAAAAGTGACGGCATTTCAAAATTAAACTAAATCCAGATTGAGTTAGTTTTGTGCAATTGAGCCTTACAATTATCATATTAACTAAATTCATAATGTAGTAAACAATAAGTAGTTTGGGAGTAACAAGGGACCAAGTGAACTCACGCACGAACACACATACTTAAATCATAGCCCGCCCGTTTATGGCGTTTTGGGGTACAAATGATGATGTCACCAGTTTAGAGGATGCTGGTATCCACGTACCCCAATTCCGACAAAGGTAGCGCCGTGTTCTGGGTCCGCAAGGTTATTAAATAACACGCATTAACTCAAAATAATTACTGTTTTAATTTGACTCTAAGTTACGTATAAAGGTAGGCAAGTGTACGTTACGACGGGCAGGAGACAACTACTCGTGCTGCGAGCTACAAGCGTTTTTATAAAAGTCCAACTTGGGAAATGTCCGTGTCAGCACATGTTCCCTACAGGCGTTACCTTAGTCAAGTGAACAAAAATACTTGGCTTACGAGGCCGTTATCTGAATAGCTAGGGACAGACTGTGCCGTGACGTCATCATTACCCGTTCATTCCGCTCCACGGGAGCACGGTAAGCCGTCGATGGCTGCACTCGCAACTATGGCAGAGTTCAGAGTGCTTAGTCTCATTTTGGAGCGCTCCAAAACTTTTTAGTATACTATAAGTATACTATTGATCGAATCACCATGATTTCAGAGTAAAATGGACCTAAAATAAGAGTCATTGGGTTCGTTTTGCTCTGGAGTCATGTGTGATTCGATCAATAGTATACTTCTAGTATACTTTTAGTTTTGGAGCGCTTCAAACTTAGACTAAGCACTCAGAACTTTTATTTCTAGTTATTTAAATAAGTAGTTATCTGATTTGTTTTACGCAGATTGTAACTTACCGAACAGAATATTATAATATTTTGTTCGGTAATTACGCGGAATACGACGAATCCAACAGCCCCTCGTGTGTAATAAGCAATTCAAGAGTTATGAAGGAACAGACGAACTCACATACAAATAAAGACTGCTAAAATTATAACCCTTCACTAACTGTATTGTAGACGGGTGAAGAAATACTTTGGCTTATAAAGATAGCAATCTGAACGAGCGTCGATAGCTGAATGACTATTGACTAGCGACCAACTGTACCGTGACGTCATCATTGCCCCTCTGCTCCACTCCACGAAGAGCACGTTAAGCCATCGATCGCTAAACTCGCAAGCATGGCAAAGTTTTGAACTGTATAATTCAGTTGTCTGATTTGCAACTTCATGCAGAATGCACCCTCCGAATAGCTTAATCACAGTACAAGTTAGAGAACATGTACCGTGGCTTATTTAGCATGTATAGTAGATACGTAAACAACATACGACCGAGTCAATGGTATAGCGTCACTCACAGGTCTCCTCTCAAAATGAGAAGGGTTAAGACCATAGTCCACCGCGCTGGCTAAATGCGGATTGGTAGCCTTCATACGCCTTTGAAAACATTATGGAGAAACCTCAGGCATGCAGGTTTTCTCACGATGTTTACCATCACCATTAAAGCGAGTAATAAGTATTTAATTCATTAAAATGCACAAAACTCCGAAAAGTTGAGTGATGCGTGCCGGGGATCAAACTAGTTCCCCCCGAAAGAGAAGCCGAAATCTTAAACACTACGCTATCACCGCTTACTAATACAAATATTTACGTTACCGTAATAGGGTGAAAATAGTTGGCTTATTAATTTGTCCCAACTCCCAGTTAGTTTTTTCCTCAGCAAGTTCTTTGTAAGAAAAATGCAGGTTTCTCTCCTTTCTTTTCGTTTATAAAAAAGCCTATTAATAAGCACATACTGGAAGAGCATTATTCGAAAGCATTTTCTCTGTTTGCTTGTTACGACCTAAGTTTTCCACTGGTTATACTGAAAACGTTGTTGTGTGTGAGTTTCTGTCTCCGAACTATTTTTGAGCGAAAAATGAAATATCAGAATGATATTTTTGGAATTTTTCCTGTGATCACAAAGCTGTCTATTCGCATCTATTCATGTTACGAAATAGGTACGGTGTAAAGAAATGAAAAAGTTACTATAAAGTTACCAGTATACAATTTTGATTACTTTGCTATACAGTTTGATATTACAATATGAATCTACAGATATGGATGGAGCGAATATATTGGACATTCAAATATAGCACCGTTTCACCCACCCCAGACAGTCATGTTATCACAAAGATCCATGGATCTGTTGAGTTCAAAAACCCTAGTATACTACATGTAGTATACTAGGGTTTTTGAACTCAACAGACTTGACAATGCAGTTTAGCTTAAGTATTTTATAAAACAGCTGTGATAGCCTAGTGGTTAGGACGACCGACTTCTAATCGGAGGTCGTGGGTTCGATCCCGGGCACGCACCTCTAACTTTTCGGAGTTATGTGCGTTTTAAGTATTTAAATATCACTTGCTTTAACGGTGAAGGAAAACATCGTGAGAAAACCTGCATGCCTGAGAGTTCTCCATAACGTTCTCAAAGGTGTGTGAAGTCTGCCAATCCGCTTGGCCAGCGTGGTAGACTATGGCCAAAACCCTTCTCACTCTGAGAGGAGACCCGTGCTCTGTAGTGAGCCGGTAATGGGTTGATCATGATGATTATGATGATGATTTTATAAAACGAAATCTATTTCTATTAGAACTTTGAAAATGGTTTTAGGAAAACGTACGCTAGAGATTTATCAGGCAAATTATGCGTTTATAACTTTTACCCTAAGAAAACAACTGAAATATAAATATTAGAAATTCAGTTAAGTTCTTAGAGGGAACAAACAGGGATCTGCTATTTCAGCATGATTGAAATATTTTCCAACGACTATTGACTACCTAGTTATGTCTACCGACTCAAGCGCCCCGCAACAACAGCCGCGCATAGCGTTCACACGGTGAAATTGCTTCGTTGGCAGATTGTGCGAGGCCATCGCGACCCGTGGGAGCGTTACGCGCCTGGCGACAGTCCCTAACTCGACTCGATAGACGTAAGACATATTATGTAACTAGTAACTAATTAATTAATTAAATATAATTTTCAACAAGGGTTCAATTCTTTAAAACCAAAATTCACGAAAGCTCCCAAACTTGACTGGCGCAGCCGGTAGGATTTCGTGGGAAGAAAGCAGCGTTTCGTGGCCCCAAAATAGACCGTGTACGCTGTTCGCGAAATCCTACGAACAAAACAAATAGGTCAAATAAGTGAGTGAGTGTTCCTGGAAGAAAAGGCTACCTATAGCGGGAGGATGAAGGCGTTCAGACAGTGAGTAGAACTTTTCGCTATCCTGTGTGTCCCATCCTATACCTGTTGGTCTGCATTTTCTCCATAAATTAAAAGATTGAACTAATTGGATAGTTCAGTCCAAAATCACTGATTATCTGATTTTCCTGTAATGCACTAAATCGGCATTATTTAGGTACTAGTTTTAAGAAGAATTATTGTGAAAGAATTATTTAAAGAAGAATAAAATATCGAAATAAGATAAAAGAAAAATAATTTGTTTTAAAGAGAATAATGAATTAACAATATATAATTTTTTTTATGCTCTACTAATGTATAATTATATTATAAGTGTTTTAATATAAGTGTGCTTATTGTACTACTGATTATTATTCTGTTTTGTGTTCATTAAATTTTTAAAATTCGAAATGGAACAAATAACGATTGTGCCCCGTGAGATCGCAGGATTAATTCCGAAATTTGATGGAGAGTCTAATCTATTAAATATATTCTTGAGAAAATGTGAATATGTTATACATAGTTTTAGACCACCTGGTTGTAGCGCAGCGCAGGAGTTATACTTATTTCATGTAGTTACGAGTAGGTTGACTGGTCAAGCGGCGTTTCTCGTAAGCGAAAGGGAAGACATCGTTACGTGGGAAGAGTTGAAAGAAATGTTGATCTTGCATTTCGGTGACCCTCGCTCGGAGGATTGTGTTGCGATAGAGCTCGAGTCATTAAAAATTAAAACCGGTGAATCGTACATAGATTTTTGCAAACGTATTCAGAACATGCGTAGTATTCTGATATCCAAAGTAAATAGAATAGACGACACGTCCCTTAGAGAGTCAAAAATTATAATTTATAATAATTTGTCTCTGAATGTATTTTTGTATAACTTACCGGAAGATTTAATTAGAATAGTGAGACTGAAAAATCCGAAAACTTTGGAAACCGCTTTAGCTTATGTAACCGAGGAAGTTAATTTTCAATTTCAGTACGATGCCAAAAATAAGAATAAACAAAATTATAAAGGAGAATGCCGATTTTTGTATGAGACTTCGGCTATTCTTGCGTCTTAACCAAATTATCGGTAAAACATCGGAAATAACCTCAGGGTTATACGATTAAAAAAATTATTAAAATATTCCATGGCAATTTTTAGTAATCTCACTTTTATGTTTCAGGTATTTTTAGGTTAAGTTTGCATTAACGTACCTATTTTAATCTAATATAAACAAGAAGCATTCCGAAACACATAGATACATAATTATGTAGGTATATAAATAGGTTTTTCATAATTATTCTTATAATATACTATCTTATAAATAGGCAGCCTAGCAGGTAGTAGTGTATTATGTATGCAGCCAGCTATTGAAATAAATGCCTTGTCGATTGCAAATGAAACGAACGCAAGCGCTACGAACAGAGGTAGAAAAGAATTATTAGACAACATAAACAAATGTCATCAAAAATATCACAGGACACAGATTCAATTAGGGTTGCCATTGTCTAGAAATTGTTTAGAAACGCTAAATTATTATTATCTAACGACTGAAAAGCAACGCAATTATTACCTCAAATAATTAAACATTTCTGATTAAAACCATCTACTTATATTTTGTTCACAATACCTACATGAATAAACCTGTAATCTTGTATCCTAATCGTAATTACTCCGCTGCGATTCGGTACGCTAAATTGTTGTAGTGGTTACAAAGACACCGAGTCGACTCGATGTACGACTCTTCGCATCTCGAATTGACTCGATGCCTTGCCTTAGTCGGTTACATTGGTGCGCTGCGCTCTATTAGGCACTGACTCGAGTCAACTCGGGTTGCAACTTGAGTCGGTAGCCATAATATCAACTCGAGTAACTCGATTAGAAAAACCAACTCGTCACATCGTTAATATATTATACGCTTAATAGTAAAGTATATCTTTAGAAATCAATTAGAAAAGAATATATTATGATTTTAAATAAAATAATATCTACTGATAAGTGTATGTAAAAGTTAAATGTGTTTTGGTTTTCATTTTTCTATTCTAGACGATTAGTCACCATTTTCCCTTTAAAAAGGGAAATCATAATAAACTGGCGTCATTTGGTCACAGAGTGTTTACCAGGTCAAAATATGGCTTCCATTTAGTTCTTATCAAATACGATACTTTTTTTTATATATAACTTTTAAAAGCCATTACGCTTATGACTTTAAATAAATCCATGTGAAATTATAATTACAAAGTTGATTTTTCCAAGTCTCATCGTCAAGACGCTGAATGACGCAAAATAGCCGGGTTTGCGGCATTCTCCTTTCATCAAAATCAGTCGGCTCCAACTCATTTCCACAATAATAATAAATTTAGTGTTCCGCAAAATTTTTATAGAACGGCACCGAACCCGTTTTAAAACCGATTTAATATGTCGAACCAGTTCAATCAAGGTTTTGGACCTCAGAATAATTTTCAGACTCAACCAAGGTCGAACAATGACTTTAAATTTGGAATGCCTGTACAACCTAATAATTTTAAATTCGGAATGCCTGTACAACCCAATAATTTTAAATTTGGAATTCCTGTGCAACCTAATAACTTCAAATTTGATCCAAATTCTAACCGACAAGTTAATCCTGGACATTCTGGAAATCAGAATCAATTTAAATTCGGCATGCCGCAACAAACCAAGTATATCCCGACTGACGTTTCAATGCGTACGGCCCTACCGATTCAACAGCATATGACAGAAATACCGATCCGACAGCACATGACAGAAATACTAGAAACCCCATTTTACTACGACAACTTTGAAATTAACGAAAATAATTATTATTACCCTACGGGAAATAATGGTTTCAAATCCGAACCTCCTGGTGAAAATCAAGGTTTAAATCCCGATGAAAATTCTTTCATACTAGTCAAAGACGAGCATACGAGCGAAGTACCCGGATCAGAAATAATACGTCTCAATTGCGATAGTGTGTTAAACCTACCACATATAGAACTTCCTGAAATTCAGGCCAAGTTTATAATAGACACCGGTAGCTCACGCTCTTTCATAAGTCCTGAAAAGGCAAATCAATACTTTCCTAAATTTAAATATGCAGAACCCTTTCAAGTAATCAGTACTCATGCCCGCAGTAAACATAAAATGAGGCGATACACATACCTCTATTAAAAATCTTTAAAAGTACATCAAGCCATAAATTTTATGTATACGACGTAGACAAACGCTACGACGGTCTAATAGGGTCAGATCTATTAACCTTTAAGTACCGACGTGTGGTCTGACAGACACCTCGAGAGGTCGAAAAGTCTGATTACCTTTGTTAGCGAAAAAGTATCCTCCTGTGCTTCTCTCTACCCCTCGGGAAGTCGCCCAGCAGCGTTCCTGCAGAGTGGCAGTGTTGGCGCGTACGATTTCGGTAAGTTTTGATTTTTATAAGATCACGAGTGGTCTGTCAGACCACTCGTCGGCACTTATGTAACTTTTTTTGGATGCGACTTTTTTCAGATTATATTGTTTTCTCTTTTATTTTCAGTCAGTTATAACAATGGATCAGCCAGGTTCTTCAGGCATGAAACGGGTACCCACAAATAAAAATAAAAGTGTTCCTGTACTTAAGAAAAGATATCAAACACTGCTTCAGTATAAAGACCACCAAGAACGTTTAGTGGAATGGCTAAATGAGATCTCAGAGTCCGAATCTGAGGATGTCTACCTAAATTTTACTGCTGGAGAGTGACCATAATTCAGCACCTGAACAGATTGTGATACGTGTATGAAACACGTGTGCCTACAATGCAGTAAGCCTATGCAAAGACTATTTGTAAACTTTGATAGTTCCTGCAATTTCATACCTTGTGATTTTTGAGAAAAAGGTTGATTATTAAGGGTTTTTTTATTTTTATTATTTATCTAGCTATTAATCTTTAAGAAAAAATTATTTTTAAGAAAAAATAATAGTATTACTGATACATATGAATTATTAAGATAAAAGTCCATTTTTTCTAACGAAGAATCTATGATTGCTATATTAATGTTTATAATTAGTAATAAATGTGAAAACTTCTATATTTTGTTTTACTTATACAATAACTAGATATTTAACAATACATAGAAACATTTTTTTTAGAAGAATAATAAGAAACATAAAAGTTTTCGATAGGAAAACTATGGTGGTCTAGCAGACCTCACGTCGGTACTTATGTAACTAAAATAGTATGTCGGTACTTGAAGGATAAAGCAACTCGATGCTACAATCGACATGAAAAATCAAATTTTACACACACGCGACGCCGACATACCAATTATACATATATAGCCCCCCGTCTGAGTCGACATTACAACCACGAACTGAAACTCATGCGAAAATACCAACTACTCTAGGAAATGGTTCATGGAATAGTAAGACAGACGCATTTTCACAGACAAAACTGAACTTTTTAGAGGACGATAGTTCCCTCCAAGTAAACTTTGATACAACATCTCTTTGTAGTACCAACGACAAAGACGAACATGACAGTATAATACGGAATTCCGACATTAACGTTTCAAATATACCATACCCCATTCATTCTCCATCTGACAGTGCCCTGAACTTGGATGGTAAATTCAACCATATTTTTGACGAAAGCATTTATCAAAAACCCCGGTACCAAAAGGCGAAAGTAACAGGAAATATCTTCAGGAATACTGTACCCGTAAGAACCCAAAAACGTGACACTAAAGTACCAATTAAAGATATTAAACGTCCTCCACAGGTACGTCCTTCTGCTTATTCAAGTCCTCACGACCCAGGCCCTAGTGCAGAAGGTGGAGCATAATCCAGGTATCCTGCCTGTAAAAGAAGGTCAAGCGTTTATCGCATACGATAATTGGTCTTATATTAAAGTTTTAGATTTAAGTTACCTAAAAAAGGATTTAGATTATAATATTAAAATGTACGAGCACTTAAATGTAAATCTATTAAGATACTTAGATAATAAAACGCACTATAGCGATATAACTAATGTTAAGACGCAAACAGATCATCTTCTGAATATTACACTTGAAAAATGTAGACAGCTCATTCCAATAAGTAGAGTTAGACGCGGAATTTTTAATCCTTTAGGTTCGTTTATTAAAATTATTACTGGAAATTTAGACAATAGCGATGCTTTAACACGTTCACTGCGGGCCAAAATTTAGAGAAGTTTCAGCTGGTGCGGTTGGGGTCGATTTAGGAAACCTGGAACTCTATTTCAGTGCGGTTGGCACTTTTTTGGCCTCGTGCTTAATGGTTTGATAAATATGTCATAATTTGACCAGGAACGTCACAAACTGTTTAGATTTGTGCTAAAATCATTTATGTGTTAATGTTTTAACTAAAACTAGCTTCGCCTGGGGTTCTGACCCTTGGTTTAAGAGAAAATACCGAAAACATTGCCGAGGTCGCTTTAGATCCCGCGCCGCACCTAATTTGGGTTGCACTAGTGACGGGAATAAATTTCTCTGGTATAATATCGATGAATATCGAAGTCAATGTTATGAATACCTTAGGGATAACAATTATAAATTTAAAATTTAGAAAACCCCCGACATTCGCAATTTTGTAGTGGCGGCCATCTTGGATTTGCATAGTGCTATTTTACTAGTCAAGCCCTTTCATTTGATACCCATATTAAGGGAGTTGTGAAAAAATATGTAATCCGCCATTTTGTAGCGGCGGCCATCTTGGATCGATTTTCGTCAAACATAGCTAACAACACTCGACTAATTCACCTTTCAAACAAAAAAACCGCATTCCAATCGGTTCTCCAGTTACAGGGGAACCGACAGACACACACACACACACACACACACACACACATACACACACTCACACACACACACACACACACACACATACACACAGACAGACACACACACACACACATACACACAGACAGACACACACACACACACACAGGCACACACACACAGGCACACACACACAGGCACACACACACACACACACACACACAGGCACACATATATACACACACACGTCAAACTTATAACACCTCGTCGTTTTTGCGTCGGGGGTTAAAAACAAAGACAGATAGATGCATCACAATCCGAACTCTGAGACCAATCGTGCCTCTCTATCGCTTGTTCTGCGTTCTCTTTTGCACGTTCCACTCCGGCGGAACGTAATAATACTCACGGTTTTTCGTGCTTGCAGCCGGTGTTCATCGATTTATAAGACGTTATCACGTCATCAAGTTAACTTACTTAAACACGTAAAAAAGTCAACTTATACCCGAGGAAGCACTGAACACATAATAAAATGTATTTCGAAGTCATGATGTGGACTCAGGATATCGACTCCTGCGTAAAACGCGTGCTCCGGTATCGACCATGGTCGCGGCACTAACATTGAATCATGAATCATTCCCACGCCGCCTGCGCCCTGTACCGCACGAGGACTAAATCAGCGTCGTCCCGCACTGAATTAAATAATTTTCAACTCAGTGCGTACGACGCTTATTTTGATCTCGTGCTATTTTTTTATACCAACGAGTCGAGGCTTTGAAGACATAAAGAAAACTATATTTGTCTTTGTCATACGTCTTACGGTTGATCGTAGACAGCTCCCGCACAGGCGAGAAAACACGAGTTTTGCGCGCCGCACTAGACGAAAGTCTACCACGGGGCCGTTATCGACCTCGCCCGCAGTGAACGTGTTAAGGTATGATGAGTTAATCACGAAATTGCAAACACGACAGGAAGTAATGTCAAGAAAAATAACTATAATTTCTAAAATGGTGGAATCTTTTGCAAATACCACTGGAGTTTCAATAAATAATTTAATTCAACTAGATAAGGAAATTTCTGACATTAAAACATGGATAAATGACACAGAACAAGTAATAAGCAGTACTCGATTAATTAGTTTTTTTAATATATTTTTACATAACTTTCAAATGATCTACATTAAAATAGATGAAATAGAAACAGCCATAGCTTTTAGTAAGTTAAGAACATTACATCAGTCAGTGATCAATACAGAAGAATTATATAGTTTACTAATCGATATTGAACGAACTGATAAACTCATATATCCTGTCAATTTAGAAAATCTTCTGAAAATAGAGCAATCTATTGAACTAAAAGCTTACTCGAAGAAAAATCAGATAACTTTTATTTTGGACATTCCTCTTGTTAAAACTGATATATTTAACTACTTTCACATGATACCCCTTCCTGTCACAAATATATTTAATCAGACATCCCTTATAATTCCTAAAACCCCTTACCTATTAGTGAAAGGTTCGAAAACCATACCGCTCGCCAAACCCTGCAAAGGAATGGATAAATTTGTATTTTTATGCCAAGAAATAGAACTGGAATTATCAACGAAAGACAGCTGCCTAGAAGCGCTCATGCTATTATCTCAAAATACTAGCGCTTGTAACCCAGTTTTGGTAGAGACATCTGGAATAAAAGTAGAGCCTATTCAACATAACCAATGGATTATATACAGCAAATTTGAAACACTCCTCCTGAAAACATGTAACACAGAAGAAACTCGAGAACGCATACAAGGGACCTACATACTCACCATAGACGACACCTGCAGTTTTAAAATAAATGGGTTAACGTTACGAATACATCAAACAATAGGTGGAGCTATAGATTATCCAAGGACACCAACCATCCACTTCCCCGAGGTACGTGCCTCGAGCCCAATAACTGGAAAGAAGCCTATAAATCTAGCTGGCGTTAACCTTCAGCATCTGCAACAATTAACATACCGTTTAAAGGAAAGTGAAAGTGAAGTGGTTCTTGATCGAGGTGAAAGAGTTATTAACGTAAAAAGTGTTAGCGTCGGAACGTTAATTTTATATGTAATATTAGTCTTAAGCATTTGCATTCTGTTAACATATAAGTTTGTACCTTTACATCTTTTTTGTCAAACTCAGCAGAGTGTAAGTCAACCCTCTGCCGACTTTGAACTTAGGGAGGGAAGAGTTATGTCTACCGACTCAAGCGCCCCGCAACAACAGCCGCGCATAGCGTTCACACGGTGAAATTGCTTCGTTGGCAGATTGTGCGAGGCCATCGCGACCCGTGGGAGCGTTACGCGCCTGGCGACAGTCCCTAACTCGACTCGATAGACGTAAGACATATTATGTAACTAGTAACTAATTAATTAATTAAATATAATTTTCAACAAGGGTTCAATTCTTTAAAACCAAAATTCACGAAAGCTCCCAAACTTGACTACCTCTACCTACCTCGACTGTTTTGTTTTGTTTTCTTTCATTATTTTTTAATTTTACGGACTTTTTACATGGGTTTGATTCTGACTAAGTATTGTTTTTATTTTTTTATAAATCTTTTAAAGCAGTTTTGTTTTCTTTAAAATCGATGTCATGGTTTTTCTGTCTGTTATTAAAGAAACGAACTCTAACCAACCAATCTCAAAATAACTATTCTGTATGGTATAAGTACCTACATTAACTATACAGCCTCTACTATATAGCTTGTATAAAAAGCTGTACAGCCTGAACAATGTCACCTCTATGCGGACAATGGTTATTATGTGCTGGACGATCAATGATACTTCACTTTGAGACCTGTTGAATGCACGGTTTTAAGAGCGCTCTCCATGCAAGCGAGAAGTCGTTGGTGGGCGGAGCCTAAAATATTGCTGTCTCGTCCTGCATTTAGAGAGCGAGACATCGTCAGTAAAGAAGAGTATGCAGCTACCATAGCTACACGTAAAACTAAAGCGAGAAAGAATGACATATGGACATTGGACAGTACAATGCACAATCATGCCTATTTCCTTTTCATTTACGGTTCGTTTTTCCTTTTGAGGAATGGAATCCTAAAAAATAAAGAAAATAATTGAAAATCCAGAGATACTACAAATGTAATTGATTACTTATCCCCCAAAATTATTTAAAACTAGCTTCTGCCCGCAGCTTCGCCCGCGTGAATTTCGGTTTCTCACAAATCCCGAGGGAATCGTGGATTTCCGGTTCCCGTTCCCGCTTCCTTTTCCAACCTTTATACCTACTTTCAAGGAAGTTTGCTATAGTAATCTACCTAGAGCTGTTGCTATAGATTTGTTTTTTTTTTTTCAAAATCCCGTGCGAACTGTGATTTTTTCCGGGATAAAAGTTAAAAAGCCTATGTTTTAAGTCAGGGCATAAGCTATCTCCATTCAAAATTTCAGCCGAATCGGTTTTGTAGTTGCGGCGTGATTGAGTAACAAACATCCAAACATCCACACTTTCACATTTATAATATTAGATATAGTTAGTAGGATAATGTGATAATAATTATTTTACAAATCGATAAAAATACTTGACAAAAGGGTGGGTTCAGACTAAGTAACATAATATTTTTTCGCTGTCAAAACTTTGTTTATATGTATATTCGAAAACCTACTTAGAATGTGCATATATAAAAGAAAATCATACAAGACAATATTATGAAATGTAAAATAACAGAACTATGTGTATTTAGGTATAATATTTCACACATTTTTAAATGTGAATATATTATATTCTATGTAAAATACGGCTGAATCTACATTATATTATGAATAACGTGAATCCACCTTATTACATTGATGTATTCATGATCTTCGTAGATACTTACCAACTTTTATACTTACATAATATATGAAAAATTCAGTGGTGCCGGCGCCACACCGTGTCTCTTGCATAGTCGCTAAGGATACCAAATATTGGAAATAAAATAAGAAAGTTATTTGAAGTCATTTATTTAAACATCAAAAGTACTAAAATTAAAACTAACTTTTTAGTAATCGGTCTGAATGATGAGCAAAATGACACAAAAGAGAAAAAAGATATTAGGACACAACTAGATAGTTCGTACACAGTCGTATTATAAAATAAAAGTACTTATAATAATATGTATGCTATGCACGTAAGGGATCAAATATCAAGACATATTAGCGCAGAGTCAAAGCGAAATGACGTAACATGAATTTTGCTCAATGTTCTTTGAAACATGTAATGGATGGATGGATGGATGGATTTTTTAAATAATAATAATAATAATTTTCTTTATTCAGGTAAAAACCCAAGTAGGTATGAATATAGAAATACAAAAAACATATCAAAAATTAAATAAATAAATTAAAATCAAATACAATAGAATAGGTGATATAGAATACTATATATATAAATTTACATATACCTATTAAATTAACGCTGCACACTGAAGGTGTGCAGAGTTATTTCCTATTTGGATCTCGATGCATCTTGATCCAATGAGCAATCATTGGATCGCGCAAGTCCTGGCTCACCACTTGGAGGATGCTGTTACTAGAGTTACGCAATCTTTCCCAGAAGGAAGCTATACGTGCTCTGATAACAGCAAAGAAATCAGGCACCCCCGACTCGGCAAACATACTCGATGCGCTGCAGTATCTGGGAAATTTCATAATGATGCGGTATGCGTTATTATACTGCACCCTTATGGTGCTGAAGGACACCCTCTTGTACCAGTACCACAACTGACAGGTATATAAACATTGACAGTAAGCCCTGAGGAGGGTGCCCCTCACTTCATTACTGCTTTTAGCAAATCTGCGCGCGAGCATGTTAGACCGAATCGACAATGCAATTTTTGCAAAACAAAATAATTTTTTCTGTACAAATTTGTCTATTACATTACGGTGGAGATAATGTTTCGTACACTTTGTAAGATAATAATATTATAAAATACATGTTAGTTCGCTTTGACTATCCTGTCCCAATATATTTTGATTATCATAATCATAAGCACACAATAATTATATAACAGTATTTTCATTGGTTTTTGAAATATTATTTACTCGTTATCATCATGGTTTTTCGCTCGTTTAGATATTTTCTGCCCTAAGCGCAATTCAAAAGGCTCCAAGAACATCTAAAAAGTAAACAATGTGTTTAGAGATTATAGGCGATAAAAAATTATCAATTAAAAAAGGGTGGTACTTAATCGTATATCTATTGATTCTCTTTCGCACACAAAATGTTCCGAAAGTAGCACCTAAAATACTGAATTGCACACTAAATGTGCCCACTATTTATATTCGAAAGTAGCGCCTAAAATACTGAATCGCACACTAATTTTTAACCGACTTGAAAAAAAGGAGGTTCTGTATTCGACCCGTATGTATGTAAGTATGTATGTATGTATATATGTAAGTATGTTCGCGATTATCTCCGCAACTAATGAACCGATTTTGATGATTGTTTCACTATCGTACTTTCAGGAAGGTTTTAATATATACCACATCGAGTTATCATTCTTACGTACGAAGTTATAACCATAAATGTATACATATGTCACTAATATGTTTTCTGATATTGCCAGACCTATTGCTGAAGTCTAATATACCTATTCTGTCCAAAGACTTCACTCTGCTACGCCTACGTAACATTGACCTTTTGCAAAAACTCTTGGGCCGAAGTCAGTACAGCTATACTGTAGAGTGATTCCTTGGAGTTTGTGCACGGTTACGTGTATTTCCATTCTATACAAAGCCAAACCGCAAGGGTGTGAAACTGGTCGCGTATAGATTGTAAATTACTTTTTAATCAAGATCGTCCAAATTATACAAGAGTAGTACGCATACAAACTAATCTTGTATAGATTGGAAGTTAGGTTGGAGAACATTATAAAACCATTCACCTATACTTAGTATGACACATAAAATGTATGTAATTCTGCGGACCCAAACCTAGCCTACTCTACTACACTACCTAGGTAGCAGGTACATATAACAACTGGACACTATCTGCTTAATAGATATCTTGCAATAATGAGACTCGTAGAAGACCCATCCTGTCCAGAGTGTGGAGAAAAAGAAACTAGCTTTCACTTCATAGCTGATTGCCCTATGTACTTATTGGTAAGAAGGGAACTGCAAGGTAACGATATTATCAAAAAACTGGCCAAGTGCGAGTCGGGCCTCGCTCTTTTCGGGTTCCGTACATAATTATGAACAACATAATATTTTGGGCGTGAGAAATATTTCATTTCCGAGCTAGACATCGCAACAAACCGTGAAAGAAAAACCCAAAAAGTGTTCGTTTGTTTTGATCACAGCTTACAAATTACTTTATAAATCATTATTTTTAGTATTTGTTGTCTAAATACAGTATATGGTTCATAATATACCTAAGTTTCATATTCCTAACTGGTTTAGTTTTTGAGATAGCCCCCATTACAAAAATGGTCTAAACCTAACAACTTTGATGCCCCCCATTTCCTTATTTTTTAAGCAAAAAATTAAAAAAATATATGTTCGTGCTCTACTTAATAAGTTCTAAATAATGATACCCCACAAGCTAGGTTAAAAAAAAAATTTTTTTTTCGGCTCCTTCTCATGTATGGGAAAGCCCCCCTGAAAAATATTCCATGCCCCTCTGAAAAATAATTTACTTCAATTTCTAATTCAATATTTAGTTTTGGGTTAACGTTCTACACCAAATACCAAAATTTTAGGTTTTTCTACTCAACTCATTTAGTCTATGAGCTACAGACCTATGACCGGCGGACGGACAGACAGCCGAGTGACATTAATAGGGTTCCGTTTTTACCCTTTGAGTATGGAACCCTAAAAAGAAGACACCTCTCTATAGGGTATACATTCTTAGGTTTACGAAAGTCGTGGGAAGGTTTGAGGGGCTGCCCCCCTTAAACCGGTGCACAACAAACTGCCAGGACACCAGTAACCTGTGTCCAAATACGGGCAATTGGGTGAAATGGTCCTTACATAGGACTGATCACCCGCCTGGCGGCGTCCCCTCTGTAAATACAATACAATACAATCTCACTTGATGTTAAGTGATGATGCAGTCTAAGATGGAAGCGGGCTAACTTGAAAGAGGTATACATACCCCTGATCGGTTTCTACACAGCATCGTACCGGAACGTTTAATTGCTTGACGGCACGGCTTTTGCCGGTAAGGTGGTAGCCAACCACTGAAGCCTCCCATCAGACCAGACCAGAGACAATTTAGAAATTATAAAATCCCAAATTGCCCCTGCCGGAAATTGAACCCGGGACCACCCACTTTATGACCACAGCGCTCCGAATCTCGGCCAAAGCGGCCAATCTCAACAGAAGCAGGGTCAACTACGCAGGAGATATTCTAGTGCACAAGTGTGTGCGCATACGCAGGGCACTACGCAGGAGATAATATTATAGTGGACAATTATACAATATAATATTAAATCGTTAAATAGATGTTACCAAATGCAGTTGACGAAGCCTCGCTTCGCAGGGTTCCTTTTTCTGGGCAGTATGAAAAGAAAACAAAAAAATAACAACGAAGGTGATGGCGGAGTCTTATAGACCCCGCCATCCCCCTGTTCGTTGTCCCTTCTAACCTAACCTATCTGAGTTGGGGTGCCGCAAGTCCCGAGCTCGCTTCGCTCGTTCTTGGACCATAACTAAGAAATAATTTAGTGTGCAAATCAGTAAATTAGTTGTACAAATTAATAGTAATACGGTATCATTTAGTATGCAAGTCAGTATATTTATTGCACGTTTAGTATTTTAGATGTGCAATTAAAAATTACCTATAAAAAAACCAGTTTGTAAAATGGCAATAATTTTTTCCTATTATACTTTATGTTTATTATATTTTATCCCTTAGTATTGAAACCTAATTTGCTATAAAAGTCTATTGTTATATTGCCTCGTTGATATAGTGGTTAGAGTATTCGACTGTGACGAGGTTACGGGTTCGATTCCCGGGTCGGGCAAATAGTTTTTAGGTATTGGGTTTTTCTGTCAAGAAATTCTCAGTGCCAGCCCGAAGTTGGTAGTGGGCGGTGTGAAACACCGCCAACTGCCCCCTTGCCTCGGAGAGCACGGCAGTTGTTCCCGGTTATTTTCACTATCATGTGACAAAAGCCCGCCAACCCGCATTGGAGCTGCGTGGTGGGTCTAAGCTCTAAATCCCTCTCTCCTATGAAAGAGGAGGCCTGTGCCCAGCAGTGGGACGTTAAAAAGGCTGTAGTGGCGGTAGTGGTTATATTGCATGTAATATAGTTTGAAAGGTGTTACTTAGTCTGGACTCGACCTTAGTTCGTTCGTTTCGGAACACAGACTGGGCGTAAAACTTATATTTAGTATTACTGTTTATAACATTTTTATTTCTAGCATTTTTATGAAGCAGGGGGAGTCAGCTTGTCGTCGTCGTCGTCGTTATCAACCGATTGACGTCCACTGCTGGGCATAGGTCTCTTGAAGGGACTTCCACATGCCACGGTCTTGTGCCGCTTGTATCCAGCGGCTCCCTGTGACTCGTTTGATGTCGGTCCACCTAGTGGGGGGTCTACCAACACTGCGCTTCCCGGTCGCCACTCCAGCACCTTGGGACCCCAACGTCCATCGGTTCTCCGAACTATGTGCCCCGCCCATTGCCACTTCAGTTTCGCAACCCGTTGAGCTATGTCGGTGACTTTGGTTCTTCTACGGATCTCCTCATTTCTGATTTGATCGCGTAGAGAAATTCCGAGCATAGCTCTCTCCATCGCTCTCTGAGCGACTCTGAGCTTTCTTATGAGGCCCATAGTTAACGACCATGTCTCGGATCCGTATGTCATCATTGGTAACACGCACTGTTCGAAGACTTTCGTCTTCAGGCATTGAGGAATTTTGGACGAGAAGACATCGCGGAGCTTCCCGAACGCTGCCCATCCGAGTTGGATTCGGCGGTTGACCTCTTTCTCGAAACTGGACCTACCTAGCTGGACTGTGTGTCCTAGGTATATATACTCGTCTACAATTTCGAGCACCGAGTTCTCAACGATTATCGGGTGAAGCGGGACATGAGTGTTTGACATGATTTTCGTCTTACTCATGTTCATTTTTAGTCAGCTTGTACCAAGTAGATATGTAGATACTTACGCATCATTAGATGCTGTTTGTTCCTTTTTCTTCGTGTTTGTCGAGGATTTTTGGGGGCCCGGCTTGGAAAAAGTCTAGATTTGTATCCGTATCGATAATCTCTAGCTGACGAGTCTACAATAGAATAAAAGAGCAGTAAATTACAATTAGCAAAATAAGAAGGCAAAATAAACAACAAAAATGCTAATTATTATACGTAACGTGTGACATATTTGTTGTTTACGTTTCGTAGTTGACTAATTATGTCATAGATGATAGATCGTGCGAAATCGGCCGCTACTCGCTTTTCTTCGTGTCTAACTTGTAACCCCTTTCACCGCACTAACCGCACCTTTCCCCTGTAATAAATTTTACTTGAGATATCATGATTTTTTAGTGAAAAATGGCAAAGTAAAAATATGCAAATCTAGGTTTGGAATTACGCCTATTTTAGCAAATACTTGGCAATTTATTACATAAACTAAATACATTTGTAATTATTATGAAGTAACCTATGACAAGACTTTGGTCGTTTTTAAATTTTCTGCTTTCTTATATAGTTTATTTACGCACGAAGTTGCCTCAAAATTTGCCCAAAAATAGTGATTTTTCAATGGTCATAACTTTTAAAATAAATATAATTTTACTAATTTTTTTATTTTATGGCATAGATAATGGAGATATAAATTGATATCTGGCTTAACTTTAGACCTATTGCGACAAATATTAGAATAATAGGCGTAATACGTTTGTATGGATAAGCGCGTGAAGAGAGTGGCCTTAATACAAAAATAACACAAAACAAAGCAATTTTTAAGCTTTTTACTTACTTTTTACCTACTATATACTTTTTACTTTTAGGTAGAATTGTCGGTGTGACTTTTAAGATACGTAAGCTTCATTGCTTTAACGAAGTTTTACAGTGAAACTAAAATATTTTTATTATAATTAAAAGAAAAATTTTACGTAAATATAGTTACGTAACTAGTAGGTAGTTTAAATAATCTTGAAGTTCGAAAACTGAGCACTTTACTAAGGGAGGTCCCGTATTCGATTCCCAATCAATCATGTGACAAAAACAATATTAAATAAGTATGCTTTGAGTTATCAACCGTTTCCACGAGAGTTTAAAATAAGTACATCTATAATATCTACTTGTATTTTTTCTATGAAAGCCGGTGTTGAGTTATTAATGAACATTTGCAGCACCACAAAAATTGCCATTGTGTCAACAGCTTTTTAGGAATTTGTTGATCCGCTCGTTCCTTGAATAACAAAACTACCATTAAATTCCGGTTATTCAGTCCCATTAACAACCATATCAAAGTTTCGTAGGAACTCTCCCGAAGTAATAATGTTCGACAATTTATTTTCATATCCGTTGAAGGATTGTACGTACATCTTTCTCGATACAAGCTTTGGCATTATGTTTGGAATTTATTGTACATTTTCACCTTTATAAAAGCAGAAATCGAATAAAATTTAATGATTTGTATTTGTGGTGTAAGTTAATGGGTAATTTGTGTGAAGTCTGCCAATCCGCTTGGCCAGCGTGGTAGACTATGGCCAAAAACCCTTCTCACTCTGAGAGGAGACCCGTGCTCTGTAGTGAGCCGGTAATGGGTTGATCATGATGATGATGATGATTTGTGGTGTTGTGTCTGCTGTATCTGCATACTGTTATGGTATTTCAGTAAATTATATACTATCAACTTTATGCTTCAGCACTCAGCAGTACTTAATGTAGATTTTCTTATTAATGGACGCAATAATTTCCATTTATGTTTAAGTATCCAAAATCATATTGCTCTAATTGTTTGTTGATTTAATGTTCTGCTGAGTGGTTTGTTGCTATAATGCTCTGTTGTTTTAGTGGTTCGTTGGTTTAGTAACCGCTTTGAGGGAATTATAAATGAATCTCTACATTATCTATTTGATCTAAGTATAAGTATCTAGTTAACTGTATCTTACAGTGTATTAGTTTCTTCCTCCCAGTTTGGGAACCTGAGCTCTATATTAAGGTAGGATTTTTGTATGTTATTCAGTAACACATTTTAATTAAATCCAGAATCAAAAAAACTCAAAAGATTTTTATTAAAATCGGTACGGCTCAAGATAAAGCTTAACGTCCATTTAACGGTTAAAAATAATCAAAATAGTCTAATGGTACCTATAAATCAACTTTATACTCTTACGAATATGGCAGGACAAGACTAACACCAATTCGGAAAGCAGATTCTACTGAGAAGAGCCGACCAATGACTGTTTTTTTTATGAACAGGCAGTATTTACTTTCTACTCACCATTAGGTATACGCGAATCGAGTTCACTTTGCTGACGCCCTATTTCGTCAAAAACATAGTCTTCTATACATATAATAAAATCGTAAACTTGCCGTATCTGTACATTAAAGATTTTTGCAAAATAATAACTGGGGGATGTTAGGGATAAGTAATAGAACGTAAAAAACCTATTTTTGAATTTTTTTTCTGTTTGCCTGTTTGTCTGTATGTTTGTGCGCGCATCACGCAAAATCTACTGAACGGATTGAAATGAAACTTGGCATGATTTAAGTTCATACTACGGAGTAACATATAGGATACTTTTTATCCCGAAACTCATCACGGTTCCTTTGGGAGAGGGGATGAAAGTTAAAATGTGTACTTAGCTGTAATTCATTAACGCGGGGTCCGATTTCATTCGTTCTTTTTTTGTTAGAAAGGAGTAATACTTTGTAGATTAAAGGCTAATCTCTGAAAGGCTGGATCGATTTTGATGGGACTTTCACTGGCGGATGTTTATATTTTGATCTACCTTAACATCCGCCAGTGAACTTTTAACAGTTTTTGGCAAGGTATGAGCTCAAAGGAGCTTAGGAAAAATAAAATTATTCTCACGGGATTTTTAAAAACCAATATCCACGCGAACGAAGTCGCGGGTGTCCGCTTGTTACAAATAGAAACAGTTGCGAGCGGACGTGGTTTTCACGAGTCATTTCCGCTTTTGTACTCGCGCCTACTGTCGACATATAGACAAATATTACTAGCGGAAAGACTTTGGGAGCCTTTTTACACAGTCTAGTATCATAATAGATTCCTCGAAAAAATGTCTATTTTATTCTTAGGCTTCCATTATTAAGATCACTCGGATGTCTAACGCCGTATTTGAACAGATACTAGCAACTCGCCCCGGCTTCGTACGGGTATTAAAATTACCCGCTACTATTACTGTTACATACCTACCATACACTGTTTTGTTAAATCTCAAAGAGATTTGGCAGCAATTTCGATGAATAAGTACTCACAGGCGGCTTAAGTTTTTCCGACATTTTCAACAATTACGTATCGTCATATTTCAACCAATTTACACAAAATCTTATCAAATTATACTTTATGAAGGTTTTTTTGTATTATTCAGAGAGAAGAGACGCGTAAACTTTGTTATGGCTCAAGCAATACAGTTTTAAAAAGTCTTCTTTAAAACTTGTTATAAAATAAAATATAATAAAGCTTTTGTTATCTCAAGACGGATAACACTGTTAAATCGAGACAACAAACTTGTACTGAACTTAATTATTATACTATGTACATATATGTATAAATAAACCTCTATTAAGTACCTCCCTGGCGCAGTGGTTAGCGCTGTATTCGTGTGTGAGATGAGTTCCCAGGAGGTTCAATTCGGAAAATAGGGTATTTGACTAATTTTTGGAAATTGTTTTAAATTATTCTTTATTACTTATTAAAACACACTACATTGATATTTTTCGCAATATCTACAGTATTAAGAATTAAATCAATGATAAAGTTTAAGTTTTGAAAACCACGCCAAAAACAACATTTCTGATCACATGATACGCGTGACGTCACAAATCGCTATGCAAGTCACTTCTCTCGCTCGCTCCTTTTCGGAACTCGGTGCGTGCGACAGAGACGCTACGCAAGGCGACTGCTGTATCGTAATGTTCTAAATTGTTATACCTACTCATTTTAATATCAATCTTATTCTTTTAAGTATAAAGTTTAGTTTCGGTTGACTTGATAAACTTCAATTATATCAACCAAGTTACGTGCTATCGAGTGAAGTCACAAATCGCTATGCAAGTCACTTCTCTCGCTCACTCCTTTTCGGAACTCGGTGCGTGCGACAGAGACGCTACGCAAGGCGACTGCTGTATCGTAATGTTCTAAATTGTTATACCTACTCATTTTAATATCAATCTTATTCTTTCTAGTATAAAGTTTAGTTTCGGTTGACTTGATAAACTTCAATTATATCAACCAAGTTACGTGCTATCAAGTGACATCACAAACAATCCCAGAGCGTTCACGTTCCTGATAAAATTTCAAAAATTATTATGTTTTATTTCGTGCAAAATATCGCGTAAAATTACATAGTTTAGTTTGATTGAGTGAAATATGTCTTTTTTAGGCTATTATCTGATAAGATGACCACAATCAATAGTATATTTTCAATGTTGTCAAATACCCTATTATAATTTTTATCTGGTATGGTGGGAGACTTCGACGGAGAAAATATCTGCGTGGATTTAGATTTTTCTTTAAATCCTGTGGGAGCTCTTTGCTTTTTAGGGAAAAATGCAATCTATGTCCGTCACCAGGATGCTATTTTTTTTACAATGCAAACATTTCATCAATATATCGATTCAACAACGACTGAGCCGTGAAAATATAACAGACAAACAGTCTAATTATTATTTTCGCAATAAATAAATATGAGTATGTCCAAAGCCGGTGTCTCTATATTAAGTGTTAGGTAGATCTTTTTGTCTCACGTTGCCAAACTGTAAAACCTCAAGCCTGGAATCTCTGCAAGCTTTACCACTGCCGCACGATGCAACACTGATTAATTATTAATATATATATAGCTGTTCGTTCTGATTCACTGACTCATTCATCGCCTCTCCTGTAAAATTTTGTATGAAAAATTTTTTTTTCACAAATGGTTTCGTATAGAGGACAAAAATTCATTAAGAGGAAAAATATGGAGAGAGCTGATGATTGAGGATTTCGGAGACGGTTGAAGAGCACGCTTAAGGTATTGAAGATAGGTGGGGGGTGCTCGAACAAATGTCACTCGAAACGTCATCCAATTGGCAGTGAGCCGAAAAAAAATTCAAAATGGCGAAAAAAAGATGGCCGCCATACAAATTTCGTCGGTGTCCATCTCGAAGGGTATAAAAGATGAAAGAGTTGTTTCTTAGCAAAACATGATCAGGATCCAAAGGTCTACTCGATGAATACAAAAAAAATTCAAAATGGCGGACTTTATTTTTCCATAGAAAATGTATGGCGAATATTGAGAGAGAGTATAAAGTTGTGAACTAGGTATGCAAGGCGATTGATGCGGTTCTTTGGAGAAATCTCAAAGAAAAATATGGGAAGACATGATGATTGAGGGTTTGGAAGATGATTGATGAGCCCGGGCAGAGTTTTGTAGATAGATGGGGGCTGCTCAAACAAAAAATACTCAGAACCTCATCCAATTGGCACTGAGGTGAAAAAAAAAAACCAAAATGGCGGATTCAAGATGGCGGCTATACAAATTTCGTCGGTGTCTATCTCACCAAGTATAAAAGATGGAAGAGTGGTTTCTTTGAAAAATATGATCAAGAACTAAAAAACAAGATGGCGGAATTTATTTTTCTACACAAAAAAAATTTTTGATGGTTTCGTGTAGAAAACAAAAATTCATGCGGAGGAAAAATACGGAAAGAGCTGATGATCGAAGACTTTGGAGACGGATGAAGAGCACGGCGAGGGTATTGAAGATAGGTGGGACGTGCTCAAACAAAAACTACTCGAATCCTCGCGGTCCGCTTGCGGGCCGCGCACCCACGCGCCGTACTAGTTATTAATATGAATCTAAATTGCCAACGCTATTTTGATCATTTATTATACTCGCAAAGTGTCGCATAGTTAAAATATTTAACTCGGTCACGATACTGAAATTTCTTGACGAAAACTTTAAAATTATGGAAACTAGGTATTCCCGAGTGCAAAGTTTCTAGGTATTGCGAGACATGTTTTAAAATGCCAATGTAAATATTTAAGCAACTGAATACTTAGGTATTATTCTACACTGGCTCATTGGTAAGCAATGAGACTAAGTTGTCGTGATCGTGTCAACGGATAGGCGGCTACTACTTGCCAAGGTCTACTAGGTCTCTTGCATGAATCGCAATAAACAGGATCTTGTGCCACTAGTGTCTAGCGGCTGCCAACGATTGGCTTGAGATGGTGGTATCGAAGACCCCCCCCCCCAATTCTCTGGTAGAATTAATCTAACTGTACCGTTATGTATGTTTATGTTACTTAATCTACGTTTATGTTATACAAAACATGTTCTATCACTACAACACTACATAATTATTATAAAAAAAGTCCCCCGCTGCGTCTGTCTGTCTGTTCGCGATAAACTCAAAAAACTCCTGAACGGATTTTCATGCGGTTTTCACCAATAGACTTGGTACATAATAAACTTGGATTCAGGAGGAAGTTTTAAGTGTATTTAAATATAAGTTTTAGGTGTATAATTTGTTAAGGTTTTGTGAAAATTGGTTGAAATATTATGACGATAAAAAGTCAAGCCGCCTGGGAGCTTTCAATAAAAATGCTGCCTAATCTCTTTGAGATAAAATAAAACAATGGATAGTGGGATAGTAGCGGCTAATTACTACCCGTGCGAAGCCGGGGTGGGTTGCATACCTAATATAAGAAAGTCGTCTATGAAGACAAATTCTCATCTAATTCCAACACCTTCTGAATAGGTCGGATAGGGAGCGGTTGTGCCAGCGTAAGTAGATTTGGGAAGATTTGATCAAATTGGTTCTTGTTAGGTCCGATAAGGTTATATAGATGGGTTGAATTTAAACGACTCTTTTGTACCTACTATATAGATGAGTCAATGTTAATTTATTAATATAATGTTTTATACTGACTGACTGTCTAGCCAGTATGGCTGCGTTAATTGACGACAATAATGCCGAGGCCGTGTATCTGCTAGGAGATTTTAACGCTCACCCAGGGGCTAGATTTGGTAACGAACTCCAATCTTTCTGCTCGGAGCACTCCTTGCGATGCGTTGATACAGAACTACTGCCCGCAGATACACACACATACGTAAGTGACGCGCATGGTACCAGGAGATGGCTTGATCATTGTGTAGTGACTAGTGCTGCACGTGAAACTGTTAGATCTGTTCATGTTGAGTATAGTGTTTACTGGTCCGATCATTTCCCGATTGTAATTACTTGTGAGATGGACATGGTGATTAGAAAACTTTGTTTAACCAACGCGGACTCTTTACTAGGTATTAAGTGGGGTCATAGAAATGATCATCAAATTGATTTATATAAAAAATATTGTTGTGATGAATTAAGTTATGTATCTTTATCTAGTCATTGTGTAAATTGTTTAACTTTTAATTGTAATCATCATTTATATCTAATTGATAATTTTTATGAAGACGTAGTAAATATACTACAGGCTGGTGCTAAAAATAGTGCGTTCGTTCCGAGTGGTGTACTGAAAAAGCCTAAGAAAGTATTTGGATGGAACTACCACGTCAGAGAGCACCATCACAGATCAAAAATGTATTATAGTTGGTGGTGTTTGGCAGGTAAGCCAACTGTGGGTGAACTTTACGACAGCATGATAGAAAGCCGGAGGGTATTTAAAAATAAACTGAAGTGGTGTCAAAATAACGAGGAAAAAATTAAATTAGATGTTTTAGCAATGCACAGAACTGATAAGAATTTTGTAAAATTTTGGCGTGCTACTAATTCTTTGAAATACAAAACAAGTATACCTGTGACCGTAGAAGGTGTAACAGACACTGGAAAAATTGCAGACTTATTTTCACACCACTTCAGGGTAAATCCCTTGCCAGCTCGAACTTTGTGTATGCCAAATAACTTAGGGACAGATGTATCTGACAAGGTAGTTTTTACTGCTGATGACGTGGCTGCAATAGTGCTCAAAATGAAAAGGGGGAAATCGCCCGGAATAGACGGCTTAAGTTTAGAACATATATTATATGCTGGTGAGTCAATATATGGCACCCTAGCATCCCTATACAATGCATGTATTAATTTTGGCTACCTACCTGAGCAGCTTATGAAGACAGTGGTAGTTCCTATTCCGAAGAATAAGACAGGTGACCTTTCGAGTCTCAAAAATTACAGACCGATTTCGTTAGGCACAATTATAGGCAAAATACTGGAAAGGCTTATCCATCCAAGTTTAACGGGGAACATAAAAGTGAATGACGCACAGTTTGGTTTCCGCCCTGGTCTTTCAACAGATTCAGCGATTTTTAGTTTAAAAGCAACAGTCAACCATTACATTAACAAAGGCACATCGGTTTATGGATGCTTTCTTGACTTGAGTCGTGCATTCGATCTAGTAAATTATAATTTACTGTGGGAGAAATTGCACGCCTCAAACGTCCCTCCAAAAACCGTGAATCTGTTGAAATTCTGGTACAGAAACCAGACGAACTGTGTTAGATGGGGCGATGCGACATCTAGCGAATACAAGCTAGAATGCGGTGTTCGCCAAGGAGGATTGACCTCTCCGGACCTCTTCAGCCTCTACGTGAACGACCTGATTGCGGAGCTGAGGAGCACTAAAGTTGGCTGCCACATAGGGTCTACCTGCATGAACAACTTTAGTTATGCAGATGATATGGTTCTTCTCAGTCCCTCAATCAGGGGTCTTCGTAAACTTGTTGCAATCTGCGAGCGTTACGCCACTGAGCATGGCCTTAAATATAACGTCAAAAAGACAGTTACGATGGTGTTCCGTTCGGGCAGAGGTCCGGAGACGATCCCGGGAGTTTTTCTTGATGGAAATTTGCTTGAAAGGGTTGAACGTTTCAGATACCTCGGCCATGTACTGACTGAGGGTCTCGTTGACGATGAAGACATAGAGAGGGAGCGCCGTGCTCTGGCTGTTAGATGCAACATGCTCGCACGACGTTTTGCAAAGTGCAGTGACGAAGTAAAGCTGACATTGTTTAGAGCATATTGCTTATGTTTCTACACATGTCAGCTTTGGGTCAAGTTCACCAGACGTGCTGTCAACAACATCAGGGTACAATACAATGATGCGTATCGTATCCTGATGAAGTTGCCACGGTACTGCAGCGCGTCGAGCATGTTTGCTACGGCCAGAGTACCGGATTTCTTTGCGATCATTAGATCGCGTGTCGCATCATTCTGGAGTCGTTTGCGTTCCTCCGATAACGAGATCCTCAGTACGTTGGCAGGGAATCTGGACTGTTCGATCTTTAAACACTGGCTCTCAGTGCACCAAAATGCGAACAAAAAATAGACCACATACAATAAATGTACCTATTTAAATGTATTTAGTATACCTGTTTTTCTTCCATGACATATAATATATTATTATATACATAATACGTTTGGATACTGATATTTGACATTTTTAAAAACGGATGTTTTAAAGGTTTTAACTGATATCTTTAATATTTTTAATAATTTAAAGGTACGGTCATTTTGTATTCTATTTTTAACATTGTATTGGGTTTTTACCTTTTAATAAAGCATATTATTATTATTATTATTATTATTATTATACATAACTAAGTAAACAGTCTTTCTCTTTACTTATGTGTAAAAATTCTATTCTATTCACGCATATCCTGTAGATAGTTTATCCTGCTGTTATCGATTTTAAATCGCCAAATTTTTTGGTACTGAAAGATTTCAGGGTATCGACTGTTTATATGTCTTGACTGTCAATATTTTTCAAAATACCCAGCTTAAATTAAATATATGTATAGCAACATTCAAGTGTGTAGAAACAACGTTATTTTTATGAATAAAATTGAAGATATTTATGGCATTTTTTCTTATTCCTTCCACGCACTCAATTTTAATACCTATCGAGTTTCCCAAAGGTATTAAAGTTGACGTCGCATCTTCAGTAAAGTTCATAATAGAACGATTATATTTTTATTAATACAGAGAAAATATGCAACGAACCTCACTTATTAAAATACTAGCTAACTTGACCAGGCTTCGCATGGCTTACTTACTTAATAGACTACTTATACTTAATGAATTATTGTAAATGTTGCATTGCACGTACCTGGTAAATCTTTCACGTTGAATGTTCTAAACGATTGTGAAAACCGTGATAAAATAGCAGTTAAGAATTATTTATAAGCGAATATGCAAACAAACACGAATTGGCACTGTTCTTTTATAGAGGCGAAAAGAAGAAATTATTCACATCATGCGGCATTTTATAAGTGGTATAAAAAGTGGCTCACTAAACAATTAAAATAGTATTTCACACTGGGGGACAGTCGTCGCTAAAGTATAAAGAAAGTTGCATCAACTTTTGATATAGGTAGTTGTTTATCGTCATATCCTTAAATCAATTAAAAAGTTAGAGCGCCGATCCTTGCTCGGGTGAACTTTTGCACTATTTTTACTTGAACTTTGTTCGGGAAAATAGCTGGGCAAAGATGCCTTGCTTTTCGCTCGTTTTACTTTAAAGTTTACTGCAAAGCTCTTTGGATGCTTGGCATGGAAATCATCATTTACTCAACCGATAGATGTCCACGGCTGGACATATGTTTCTTGTAAGGCTCACTACGGAATACGATCTTGTTTTGCTTTTATTCATACAAAAAAAACCTTTGCTGATGATAAGTATAATAAATAATCATTCTATACTAAATTACAATATATTATCCACTCTGCTACGCTTTGAACTAACAACGCCAGACCCTGATCGTATACGTCAGAGGCGACCTTTGTCCTTTAACTTCGACAGTGAAAAACATCCGAACACAAAGCTAGATAAATATTATCGAATTTCCTTCCTGTGTCTCTCATAACTTATCCATACTGTGCTTGGAAACTCCAAGCTATAAAAATGAAACAGAGAATTGTGCCAAAATTACGTAATGAAATTCTAAAACGTAATTGGTCTTGTGTCCGGCGATCGTGCTTCAATAAATCGCGTACGAAATTTTAATCTCATTTTAACTTTTTATCTTGACTTATTAGAATATTCATTTAATTCGCAGTTTCATAGCTTTTGTGAAATGAAGGCGAAGCTTCCTTTTATGGATTAATCAATTCCAAATTAAGTAACAAAGGTTATAGGGGAAAATATTTTAGGCTAGCTGTTTATTTGAGGTACAAATAATCGCCAACCACTATATAGTGTAATACGTAGAAGGTATTAAGTATACCCGTCTAATCTTTTCTAGGTCTATTAAATCCGGTCGTAAAAACACGATGGGTAGGTAGGTATGCAACGTACCAAATTGGAAATTCCCCAGTGCATTCGAACAAATCAGGATAAGTCACTTCCATAAGTTAATGAAAAGGTATCGGAAATATCTGAGTGTTCCGATTCCGACGCCCGTTTGTAGCGGGACGCTGTGAAATAGAGTTACGAGGGTTACTGATGTTTGTAGGGACAGATAATACCTACTTATAAAGTACCTCGAGAGTGTCGCTTTATGCAATTGGCGAAGTGAACACTTGCTCGTGTGTCTCATGGTCTACAAATATAGGCTTTCTGCGAGCAGTCACTACGTTCACTTTACCTTGTGCGAGTTAACCCAATGTTTAAGTATAGCTGTCAGCTAGTGGTTTCTTGCAGTAAGTCGAATTGTAGATACACTTCATCGCGACAGTCAAACTGGTAATAGAATAGAAAAGATTAGAATAGAATAGTTTTTATTCAAATAAATCAACTATTCAATCTATGTTGGCGAGTGTAGCGCGCGAACTCATCGCATGTTATCACAATGAAATAGGAACGCAGAACTTTAAATTGAGAATTGTGAACCGTTCGCTATGTGATGGAAGCAAGACACATTTTGCAGTTGGTAGGTAGGGCAACGTGTGGTGAAGATGTATATATCTAGTCGGCGCTCTGTTTCTTTTTCGAATTTTCAGTATTATAAAAACATTGTTGCTTGTGTGTGAAAAGCAAAATGGGTAGTATTTTCTTTGTCTGTGAATTGTGTTTAATAAGGTCCTTAGTTGCTACAATTGATGTTTCTTTGTATTAAGTCTTGTCGATTTTTGGGTTAGTAATAAACCTAGACTTTGACTTCTAGGTAATATTTTCTAAATCCGGTAGGTATAAGTCAAAGTAATCCCCATTCAAGTAGGCCTTTACAAGCTCTGGAATCGTCAAAATTGCCTGTCGGTAATGACCCCGCCGCCGATTTGGGAAGCTTATTGTAATATGAAAAGCGTAAAGTCGTGACTCATTGTGGTTCTAAAAGGGTTTCCGCGGAATCTCTTCGTTTTATTGCACCATTTTAGGAATTTAGATTTAAGTTTCAAGTATTTTATACCAGGATGTATTTTCGTGCCAAATATAACTTTCGATTTTTCACAAAAAAAAAATGGAGAACTAAAATTTTTTTATTCTATTGCACTAAGTAGTTTGAAACTACCATTTTATATTATTGCCTTTAACCACGAAAAACTTGGGATTTTGATCAAACGTATAGGTCTGACTTGATTGTCTATTTATTTTTCTTTATACCAAAAAATAGACAATTTACTTACTAGGTACTGTTATTTTATAAAAAGGAACACAAGACAGAAACTTACAAAGTTTTCTCCTCAATGAAAGTTAAATGAATGATTTGGGATTCACGTGAAAGCAAAAAATAGAGCTACTACGACGTGCCGGTTTTAGCGCGTTTAAATGGATAATATTAAACCTGGTTGCGCAGTGTTCGTAGCAAGGCCTCATATATTATTTGTCTCTGAACTTCTTGATTTCTCGCCTAAGCCGACATTCGTGTAGATTTTTTCTACGTTGTTCAAAAATGTACGAATGTTTCCTGCGGTCCTTTTCGTATCTCGGAAGGTAGTTTTCGTTTCAGATCCCTTCAATTTACTGCTTTTTCTGGAATTTTTCCTTGGTCCCGTGTGCTGTCCTCTAAATATTAACTTACGTTACTACAGCTTGTTAATTAATAGTTATATTTTTTTTCGTGCGCCTGAAAAAATATATTAGAGCAGAGCAAAATAATGAAATATGACACAATGTCGTAGACCATTTGTAGATTGAATAGAACTCTTGTGAAATAATAATGATACGATCTGCGGAAGCTGGCGTGAGACGACTGGTTCTTTGACATGAAAGCCGTTATGGCTGTATTCATCTTTAACCTCGTCACAGTGTTAAAATGTGGATGATGAGTCTTCATACCTTTCCGAAGTCAAACCTCAACCATGCAGTCAAGTCTCAAAGAGACATAAGAGTACCAATATAAATGAATAAAATTAAAATAAACGAGAATTCTTTTTGCTTCCAAAGAGGGAGTAGGTAAATATGAAGGAACGGGAGGGCCTGAAGCCAGTAACCTTATTCCTGTTGGAAACAGCGACATAATTGAATCGGTCCTCTGCAAGTCAAGTTGATGAGTTTATCTTCTGCTGGAAAATATCCGCACAAAGCGCGTAAACGGATACTCTCATAGTGGAAATTAAACTGGTGTACAATCTGCAATAAACCATGTTGCTCACAAAGTGGACAGTTACTACTTATTATAGGTTGAATTTTTCTCCAGTTTTTTTTCCATTTGTAAACAAGTATGCACTACAATCATCATCATCATCATCATGATCAACCCATTACCGGCTCACTACAGAGCACGGGTCTCCTCTCAGAGTGAGAAGGGTTTTGGCCATAGTCTACCACGCTGGCCAAGCGGATTGGCAGACTTCACACACCTTTGAGAACGTTATGGAGAACTCTTAGGCATGCAGGTTTCCTCACGATGTTTTCCTTCACCGTTAAAGCAAGTGATATTTAAATACTTAAAACACACTTAACTCCGAAAAGTTAGAGGTGCGTGCCGGGGATTGAATCCACGACCTCCGATAAGAAGTCGGTCGTCCTAACCACTAGGCTATCACAGCAGGCTATCATAGCTATCACAGCACTACAATATTGAATCTTAATTAAAAATGGAAACAATTTTCATGTTGTAATTTATAATAGGCGCAATTGAGACTGTAAATGTTTATTAAAGTAAGATTACTTTACGTAAATATTTGTGTATAGGTAATTTTTATAAATAATACCTAAGTTACTTAAATAAAGAATTTGTAAAATTAAAATCAATACCATTTGTGGTCTTAATATTCTATCTATTAAAACGTTTGATTTGGCATTATCTAGAAAAGTTCGTTTCATATTGAAGTGCAGGTTTTATTCAGTATTTTGAATAACAGGAACATAAATTTAATTTTACGATAAAAACTATGAATATGCAGCGACGAAAGCTCACACTGTATTCATATCCGTTTGCCACTATCTAACAAACATAGCGTATGATATAAAAAATCGATGACACCATGTCCGGGCGAGTTGACCCACGACCTTTAGGGTAACATCGACCTACGTTGGACACCTAATTGTGAAGCCGGCATGACAATTATATACACTTATTCAAAGGTAATGGATGGGGGCAGTGGAAATGTTGTTATTGTCGATGTTCAAAGCTGGCATAGAAATATATAGGCCGGTATTAAAACGCGCGGAGGAAACGCAATATCACTCTATATACTTAGAGTAAAGAGACTATAAACTCTATAAAGAGAGTTGCAACTCTTGTTGTGTGTAATATATTGAACGTAATACAGAATAAGATATTTTGGCATGTTGGTTTCACTTGACTAGATTTTAAAATACAATTTCTGAAATTAACGCATTTTGGAGGCAGTTCGAAAAATTAGACCAAGAATGAAAGAATCTTTGAAATGGGCATGATTCAACCTGCATTCCCGAATGAATTTGTCAATGAAAATCCAAGATGGCCGCCGCGCCGCCAAAAGTGGCGAATATCGGGGGTTTTTTTAATTTTTAATTTATACTTGTGGTCGACAGCAGCCATGGAGGCCGTGTTAAATTTATCACCGTTAGACCTTCTACAGGGGCATTTGCCCTCTCAACCGATACACGTTCACAGCTGGACATAAGGCTCTCGTAAGGATCGCCACTGAACACAATTTTTACCGCTTGTATCCAGTAGCCGCCAGCGACTCACGAGATCGCCCATCCACCGAGGAGGCATTGACATAGCTCATCGAGTAACGTAACTTAAGTGGCAATGGACGAAGTATACCCGTATTACTAATTCCCCGGAATTCTTACAGCTGTCATTGTCATTTACAGATGAGTTATTTGTATGGAGAACAGGGTTAACATCTACGAAGTACGATTTTACCCCAAACTACTTTAATTCCCTGTCATCATAAAAAGCCATATGCCGCGTAATAATATTACTCGTTTCGCCTTAAAATAGAAAATACCAAGAGTGGAAACTAGAAAGTGCACACTGACAGCAACAGAAAACAAAAGAAGCACATTGAAAAAATTTATTCAAAAATGGATGTCGAATGATATTATCACCATGAAGTGTCTGTCAGGCATTTATCATATCTACATGCGGCAGTTGATTTATATTTGCATAAGTTTTGAATTTTTTTATCTTTTTTGTGGGAATTGTTTTATCTCTGGTAACATTACAAAACGTCAGAATTCCAGGGAATTAGTAATACGGGTATAAATAGCTTTATGAACGGAGGCAATAATATCATAAAAAATAAAAGGTTGCAGCAGACAGAGCCCAATGGCGAAAGCTAGAGGAGGCCTATGCCACCAGGCACTCCAAATTAAGAGATATTATTTAGAAAATTAAGGATTGTTGTATTTTTAATTCGGAAATAAAAGGCTACTTTACTTTACCTTTGGTTGCGTTAGATGGGGTATTCATTTAGTTAAGCCTTCACTGGTCTGTCTTCGTAGTGTTTATTCGGTCACATTCAGCTTTCAAACATGGGTGTGCACATAACCTGTGAATCTGTTCTGTCTCGCCAAGTCGAGCAAAACAAAAACAAAACTTAAAGGCACAACCGTACAATCTTTGCTCGAAGCATTTCAGTCTATTTTTGGTGAATATACGGTGTTCGGTGGATTCCGAACGAAAAAAAAAAAAAAGCAATTAAGTACATCGGGTAATGTTTCGACAGTAAGATGTATAGTAAGATGTATTAGTAAAAGGTTTTACAAACATTATTGCAAGTGAGTATAATTTTTATAGGGCGGTATTCATCTCGTTGTCAAAAAACCACTTTTTCATGACAGATGCTACTTCTTACAAAAGCGACGACTGTACAATACCTGTTATATACTTATAAAATAGTTAAATGTAAAATTATGAACTTTTGTCTTTTTATTGCGACTGACTGAATTTAGGAATATCTCCAATACTAACAGCACGACTTTTGAGTTTGACTGTACCAACGTAGTGAACGTAGCCAGATAAATTAAACCCGCTATTGCTTTCTCACGGATGTAAAAACAACGCAGTTCTCGTAAATCAAACCTGTATTACACGAAAATGTTTATTATCTCTGGATAAATAAAGAGAAATACAAATGTACCTAGCCTTGGTTTTAAAATAACTGACTGACCAAAATATCGTGTACTGTTTTGCGTCCTAGCATTTGATTTCGTACTATTTGACATTAGACGATCAATTTTAGTAAAAAGAAAAAGTGCATAGAAAATCTTTATAGGTACCTATGTTACAGTTTTAATTTCACGTATTCGCCAGCGTAGATTAAACTGTTAACTTATTGTACTACTTAGTTAGTACATTAAGTATTAAGATAGCAATATCGCTTTAAAAATAATCCACACTAAAACCATTCCATGGGGTTCGAAATAATCAAACTACTGCAATGATTGCAATGATCTAATCTAATTAATTAATATGTAGACGCTAAGTATGTATATATATTGTATATACTCGTAATTCAAATCTAAAATAACGTATGGATAGAAGTTCAAAAGCCAAATTAGTTTTACGAACTAGAAAATAATTCATATTACTTCAGTTCCCTGGCTACCTACCACCTGGAGTTTTGACGACATTTAGTAAAAACATTATTGTTACCAAAGTAGTAAGGTAAAAAACTTATCTGTATTCTTATTAATTTTGTATTACAAGTAGGATAATTCCTGAAATCAAAAGTAACTACAATAAGTAATATTTTCAGAATAATTTGAAAGTGATATTTAAAAGACTATTCTACGGACAAACGGAAATCATCTTGTTCTTGGGAAATAACTATTCATCACTAGGCGTCAGTTCAATAAATTTCCATCCTAATTCTGTACGATAGATTTCTGTCTTAACAATCAGGGTGATAGTTTACCTACGTCTAGAACTAGTTTAATACCTACTTTGACATACTAATAGATATTTTCTCCTGACGGCCAATTTTGAGATTGGTCGGAGACTGGCCAAGGATGCATGGAGATATTATAGAGCACAAGGGTGTGCGCAAACACCAGTGCTATCTCTATTCCCTCACTTTCATTGTCCGGATGATAGGATGGATAGAGATCAGACGCGAGCTTTATGTGCTCTCCGAGGCGTGCCAAACACCGCCAATTACATAGCTTCGGGCTGCTACCGAGAAGTTCTTAACCGAAAAATGTACCCAATAAGTTTTATAACCTGACCCGGGCACAAACCCAGGAGTTAATGGCCTGCAACCAAATAAGCTAGCCACTAGATCAATGAGGCTGGTAGTATATAACTTGAAGGTAATTAAGCAAGGCACAACCGAATTATACGTCCAATTTCTGTGCCGGGTTTTGATTTAATTCCTCATTAGAGGGAAACTCGATCATTTCAATTCGTTCGCTCCGATAATGTTGGGATTATTTTAACTTCAAATTACCTAACTATTTGGTTTACGTAATAATAATGCGATTAAAGGACGTGTTTTGTGTAATGAATTAATAATTGAGTGTTTTGGTACGATGCCACGTAGAAAACGATGAGGAATTAAAACTGCCACACCTCTCCCAGGTGTAGCCCCCCTCCATCTTAGATTGCATCGTCACTTACGATCAGATGGAATCACAGTGAAGAGTTAACTTGTAGATGAATAAGAAAAAAGCAATTTTACATTATACATACATAGGTAGGTTACACCTACCTATGTATGTATAATATGTATAATTAAGACCTATAAATTTTACATTAGTGATATTTAGCTGCGGCTACAATTTTTTACCATGATAAAAGAGTGTATAAACAATATTGTAGCGCAATGTAAACTCATAATGCTATAAACTGCATTAACATTATCAAGTGAGACCTCAGTCAAACCAGTAGCCTTAGTCTAAATCGGAGCACTCGAAAACGAACTCGAAAACTATTGATCGATTTCAGAGTAAAATAGACCTAAAATGTCTTGTATTAAGGTTTGTGTTCGCCAATACATTCAGCATTGTTCGAATGCTGAATGTATTGGCGAACTCAAACCTTAATACAAGCCATTTTAGGTCTATTTTACTCTGAAATCGATCAATAGTTTTCGAGTTCGTTTTCGAGTGCTCCGATTTAGACTAAGCACACAGTCACCAATAAAACATTCAGCTATAGGTTTATAACCGTAGGTATATAATTCTAGTGAAGTAAAATATACATAACTATATATTTTACTTCAGTAAAATTATAGGTAATGATGTAATTAACTTACTCTCGCTAAGGAACCTTTTCACTCCAGTTCGCAGCACAAAAAGGTACGAGTACGCTATACGCAGCTGTTAGTTGCTACGGGGCTTTACTCGACCCTTATCTTAGGAATCCCTGACATTTTATTTATCCTATCAAGTCTACGGGGATCTTTACAGATGGTCAATTTGGGGAGATCACTCCGATTAAATAAACATTACTCCATGTTTGCTTACAGAAAATAGTTAGATTAAGTTAAATGACTGCGAAATTGATAATGAGATTTAACAAAAGTCGTAATATTACACTTAATTGATCGCGTGTTTTACCGTTCTCTGTTTGTTTTGAATTTACAGCAAAACCGTAATAAAGGCCCGGAAACCCAAAACTTTGGCTTTACCTTTAACTGAAGTTAGATGTTCGCTAAAACCAATGTTTGATAAATGTGTTGAACTAAGCTTTCTTTGTCTGGTTAGAACAAAAAAAAGGTATTATTATATCGCCAGTTTAAAACTGTATTTTTTGTAATTCCTAACTCAGCAAAAACCAATAGGTATATTTACATTAAATAATATATAAACTAATAAAAATTGGAATACATTGAAATCACATAGAAATCCATTCTTATTAATAGGTGTTTTTATTTCCACATTTAAATTGGTTGAAATTCTTTATTAAAATAAATAAAGATGTAATTAGTAACTTTTTTCATAGGAAATGTTTGCAAAGGAATTGGTACTCTCTTTTCCTAATAAACGGAGGAAGGATGTTGCCTTTGCATTAACAGCTATATGCTCTCATCTACGGACGCGGCGGCGCGGCGGCGTGAGCGGATATTGATGCACAATTTCAAAGAGTGTATGGAGAATACATATACAATATTTTCTAATACTACATGGATAATCTGTGACAATGTGCGACACAAGAAAAGAAGTAGGTACTCAATTATCAAAAAAGCGTGTAATAAAGGTTCTTCGGTCTAATTAAGAAGCTAATGTTAACTATCGATTTCATTACCAGGTGAGATTACTTAGAACAGCTGATTGTGTAAACGATAAAGATTTGTAAATCCCAACGTCTGTGCGAACTACTTAAATTTAAGAATAGAACTAAATGGAAGAAAATCATCAAGGATATCAAGATCCACCAAAGGTTGTAGCACCAGAATACATGAGAGAATCCAGAATACAGAGTACATGTACATGGAATATTGAAAAGGATAAATAACCAAGGCCCTTTTTTCAAAATGCATGGATTTTGATGACTATGTAATTTGTTTAGCTGACTCACCCTGACTTTGCGTGAGTGGGCTTACCATTTCAGTATTAGTTAAACATAAAATTCTAGTGTTCTTAATAATGATGAAAACTGCATTGTAATCTTCCTAGAAGTTAAGAAGTTATAAACGAACTAACGTCATGATCCGTTTGAAAAAGTACCTACTGTTTGTTCGATTTAGAGTTTATCGTTCTGATGATCGTAATTTTGAATCGGTTATACCTACCTTCTACAGTATTTATTTAAATGATAATAAGTATAATTTAGAGCACAATTTTAATCTACATTAATGCTCAACTTCATCAACATATTTATCTGGATAAGTATTGATACTGAATTGGAGAAAATAGCTTCGCAAATAACAAAAATATTAATGTTTATATTTTAAACAAGCGGACCCGGCAGACGTCGTCCTGCCTGGTGACATACCGACATCTGCGCTACCTACCAAGACTCGGTAGGTTACCTGTACCTACCCGGTAATTGTGTTTTCAAACCATCCAGGAATACGTTGAAATATATACACTAAATTTCATTCAATTTAGTACAGCCGTTTAGGCGGAGTTAGGTGACAAACTCACGTACGAAGTACCTATTATATAGGTACGGGTGAGATAGATGAACATTAAATGTTTGATATTTACGAAACCCATGAACATTTTGTATGGGAAAAGTTTTTTTTTATTTATTTATTTTCGTCAATTTTCCAATGTTTTTAATAGTTATTCTGCTATTCGGGATGGAGACAAATACAACAAATCAAAAACTATGAAAATCGATCCAAACTTTCTCGAGTTCGAACAAACCCGACTTTATTTTATATATTAAGAATATTAAGATAAAAAATACACGCGGATTTCAGGTTTGGCTCTAATAAGCCGTATAAACGCACATAAAAAAGCGGAAACTTATAAAACGTCCGATATATTAAAATACGAATTAGGAAACGAAAATACATAAATACGAATTTTGCGATTTAAAATACGAATGGCCTCGAATTTTTTTTTTACTTAGAATTTGAATTTCATACCATAGTAACGTTTAAACTTACTTAGCCCATAATGGTAAGATACTTAAATATATCAAAAGTTCGACAGGTTGAATATTATTTGACACTTCTGAAAACCGTTAGGAGAACTTCAAAGTCATTCAGCTACGGTAAAGACGATATAACTATTCCAAAACTCAGTTTTAAGGCTTTTTTCCAACGAATGGTCAATTGTAAGTTCAAGTTTATCTTAATTATTAATTTGAATTCTAATATCTATCAATCTTAATAAAGAAACGAATTTTATTGTATTATCAGCGGAATCCCAATTATCTTCTTCATGGTGAAATTTTGTTAAAACTTCGCATCTCGAATTCATATTCAATAAATTAAACCAATTTAATACGAGCAGATAAGAGCTAAACAGGATAATATAATTCGTACTTATGAAAAGCAAGTTATTTACAGTTCAGATACATTTCAGTTATAGTTAGAGTAAACAAAAGAATAACGAACTTTACACGAAGCAACGGTTGCAAGAAATTAATTTCAGTCGGTCGGCCGGACGGTTTATGCTAATGTAGGAAACCGTCATTATGGTCAACCCTTATTAACATACATCATGGACGAACCGGACAACGGTTCACGTTACTTATTCAGTTAAAGCGAGTACACTTGTAATTTGTACTGTTAAAACCCAATCCTAAAAAGTTAAACAGTGTATTAAGTTTTATTTGACGTGTTTCGGCATTTGTTCCACACATAAAACGCCAGGGAACCGACGCGACGCTTAACATTTAAGAAGCTCTTAAATCCGTATTCGACCGTTAGTTCGTTAGTTGAAAAGTTGAGACGTACCTTAGTTGTCGATCATGGGGGGCGACGATTTAATGCACCGGCATTACGTCAAGTGTGGGGATCGATCTGTAATATTGAAGTAGGTCAGGACGGGCACTGGGGTCCTCATTTCGCACGCTCATTATCACTGCACGGGGTCCGGCACCGGCGTCATGTGGTGGGATCGATGGGCGCTGAGCCCGCGCAACAGTGTGGCGTGCTCGGGGCGGCACGCGCGCAGCCGCGCGGCGGGCGGCGGCGCGGGCGGGCGGGCGGCGCGGCGAGCGAGCTGGAGAGACGGGCGGCCGGCGCGCGGCGCTAGGCGAACTGGCCGGGTTCGCCTCTCGCTGCCCTAAATTCGCGCTACAGGCGGCACAATAATTGTAAAGCTGCAACCGCGACGGCCGCCTATCGATTCAGCGTACGGTTTCGTGAAAGTAAAAAGTTAACACGATCGAATAAAATGCGGTCGGTACGGTAACGCGATCCCGCACATTTCTAGGTCACAAAATAGCTCAAAACTTAATATCGATCGTTTACGGCGCCGCGGGCTCATACTTTGTAAGTTATAAATAAACTTGTCGGGGGCTTCTCGGGTCAACTTTAGTCCGTTTGAAAAAAGCAATTCAAATCATCAAGGTACCAGAAGAAACCTTTAAAGAAGAAACTCTTTTTATTTAAATAATAAATGTTGAAATAATTTAACTATTTCTTAATTTTCCCGCCTAACTTTCAAGCCAAACAAGGTAGGTATATAAGTTTATTTTAAAAAGTTAAGTTGGATGACATACTAAGTAGGTAATTTTTAATTTTAAAAGCTCTTTAGTGTAACAAACCGCGCAATGCAGAAGACCGCCTACGCGAGGTCTACGTGTGACGACAAACATGCTACGCGGCTACGTCAGCACTTTGCTACGCGACGCGTTGCGCATTCAATCCACTATAATAGAGGCATATTTTTGTCGCAAACTAGCTGCAGATTGCGGATATATTAGGGACTCAGTAAAATAAGAATAGCTGATAGGTAAAACATAACGCAAACTTTTTTTGTATGAAAATAATGATTGTCATTCAAATTTTTAAGTGAGTTTTAAATATTATTTAAACATCAGAATACAAGTATCTTAAAGAGATCATCTATTTATCATCATCATCACTTCACTATGGCCTGTCAAGTCTGTCTATTCGTCACTTCACAGAAAGTACTAAACGGATCTTATTCAATCAAAAGTGCTCACCTTGTGTTTCCACGAAAAGTATACAACTATACAACATACCAGATTATACGAAATAAAAAAACTTTGCTGTTAAAAGGGTGAAGTAAGACCCTTTACCAGATTTAATCATTTTTTTACAATCCACTAAGAAGTTATAAGCGAACACATAGACAAACGTGGATTGCGGGTTTACTTTAACCTAGTGTAAAGATTTTAAAGTAACTTAAAAAGGCTCAAGGCAAGAACCAATAATTGTGAGAGAATGAGTATACGTTTTGTGTTCAATTAATTTTAACAAACTGCAATATCACTAACTCATCTCGCTTTCAGATGAGTTTTGTTTCTATGTTGCTTTGTGCGAGAAGAACGGTTTATTGCCTTTAATTGATATTGTTTTATATATAAGGAAGTCGTGTATGATAATAAAATCAATATTATGGCGATTAAAGGCGCTATTTGTATTTGTTACTGAAAAGCCCCAACTTGCTGATAGTACCAATGACCGATCTGTGATGCTGTAAAGTAAGCTTAAATGGTAACAGTACAAGTTAGTCTGATGCTGTCTGATGGTATTAAAGTATAGAACTGGTTGGTAATTTATTCCTACATATCAGCAAAAGTTATGCTTGTATACAAATAACTAAATGAAAATTGCATGTTAAAAATCTGGGTTGGGACATATTCAATCCACTATTTAATAGAGGTCACTTATAAGCACGTTCATACGACTTGACTTGCTTGAATCTAGCCGCTCCATGCGACTCTTTAGAAACAGTCTATCCACTTAGAGAGTGGTCTATTATGTGTTTGCTATCCGGTGCGAGGTCGTCATTTCAGTACATTGGGATTAACGTCTACCGGTTTTTCGAACTACCTCCAATACTCCACAAGCCTTTTCTCTACAAACTTTTAACGTCCCACTGCTGGGCACAGGACTCCTCTCCCATAGGAGAGAGGGATTTAGAGCTTAGACTCGCCACGCGGCGCTGCTCCAATGCGGGTTGACGGACTTTAACGACTATTGTCACATGATAGTGGTAATAACCGGGACCGACTGCTTAACGTATTCCCCGAGGCACGATGGCTGCGAATGACCGCCAACTACCAAGTCCGGGCTGGCACAGAGAATTTCTTGGCAGAAAAACTCAATGCCTAACAGTAACAGTTATTTGCCCGATCGAGAATCGAACCCAGGACCACATGATTCACAGTCCAATATTGTAACTATTCGACCAAGGAGGTAATTTCGAACTACCGCGGTATAAAAAAAGATATATTGCAAACTTTGACAATACGAACTGAGAAGGTCAAAAAACTGTACATTTTGAGTGGTGAAATAAACGGACGGTTCTTTATTAAAATAACAAGTGATGTAAAGAACAGTGAAACACAAGGATCAGCTTAGTGGGTTATTACATAAAACATAACCGTTCAACCTTCAAGCCGCGGTGGGCATTCGGCGGTGCGGTCATTTTAATAAGTTTTATAAGAATCAACAGCGCGGCACGCACGCCCGGCACGCGACGCCGGCACGCCCGGCACGCGACGCCAGCACCCGGCACGCTCGGCGCGCCCTCCCGCCGCGGCCGGTCGATGCCGACGTGCCGCAATCTTGTAACCCAATAAATCGCCTCATCTATACCCTGATTTCTAATTCCGTGGAATTCTGACAGCTGTCATTGTCATTTACAGATGAGTTATTTGTATGGAGAACAGGGTTAACATTTCGCCCTAATTTCGGGTTTCGCCCTAAAATAGAAAACACCAAGAGTGGAAACTAGAAAGTGCACACTAACAGCAATAGAAAATAAAAGAAGCACATTGAAAAAATCATTCAAAAATGGAAGTCAAATGACATTCTCACCATGAAGTGTCTGTTAGGCATTTCATTTAGTCATATCGACATGCGGCAATTGATTTTTATTTACATAAGTTTTGAATTTTTTATATTTTTTGTGGGAATTGTTTTATCTCTGGTAACATGATGAAACGTCAGAATTCCATGGAATTAGAAATCAGTCACTATGACTTGAGCGGAGACCCGTGCTCTGTAGTGAGCCGGTAATGGGTTGATCATGATGATGATGATGATGATGACTTGAGCAGGACCAAAAACGCTGTTGGGTTCTTCTGTCAAGAAATTCTCAGTATAGTAGCCTGGAGTTGGAAAGTCGGTGGTGTTACACCTTGGAGAGAGAGTAAAGCCATCGGGTCATGTACCTAATTTATTTCTAGTCGTGTGTCAGATTTCCCTCACGGCAATAGGTAATATGAGTTCACTCGAAGGAATCGAACCCCATGTCATTTTGACCTATTGCCACAACCGTAACACTAGCAGAATGTTTTAGTTGTCGAAGAAAATTACACGTCAAATTAACGGCAACCTCGCCCTTTAGTTCCTATATACAATAGTACATTGTGATACAAGGGTGGAATGTTGGTTATTGCAAACGAGCTGTCATTAACAAGCCCGAACCGAAGGTGAGGGTTTTTAATGTCACGAGTTTGCAATAACCGATACACCCGTGTATCACACGACGTTTTTCAATACAGTTGTGGGAAATAGTAAAAAAACAAATCGAAGATTCAAATGTTTATTTCAACATACATACGTACGTACCTATCTTTGTCGGAATCTTGGGGGCAAAATTCCATCTTGCGTAATTTTTGCCCCAGATAAAATATCAGGTGGAGTTAATTCCATAATATCACTTGTACTTGAACTCATATTTACAAAAAATAATCAATTTATCACACAAAAAATGAAAACTTTCAGAAAATAGCGCGTTTTAGCAACTGGACATTTTAAAACGAAACTAGGCAACGGTTTACGCGTATACAGCCTATTCGATTTTTGAGATATGTTAATGTGAAAATAATTAAATTAAAAATGGTAATTAAATATAAAATTAATTATAATAAACAAACATTTAAAAGAATTTTGAGAATTCAATGCAAAGACGTACTCATTTATTAATTTTTTCTCGTATAAAATCTATCCGATTTTATTCTATGTATGAAAACTCCTTGCTACTAAACTTTTTAAATTGACTTATTAATTTAAAAATAAACTGCAAAACAAAATGATCGAGCTCGTAAAACAAAAGTCACGACCGCGTAAAACAAAACATGCCTGTGCAAAAGATTTAATTTTCGAATCATAACTATAGCCTCTGAAAGTACGCCATGTTAAACAACTGTATTGAAAATAAATATTTAAAACATGTGTCGAAGCCGCAGCGAGTATTAGTTGTAATAAGCCCATAAAAATAAACGACAAATATGTCATTCATTTAATCCGTACCTAAGTACTCTAAGTTTAAATAAAATAAACTTAGTACGGATTTAGTACATTGTGATACAAGGGTGGAATGTTGGTTATTGCAAACGAGCTGTCATTAACAAGCCCGAACCGAAGGTGAGGGTTTTTAATGTCACGAGTTTGCAATAACCGATACACCCGTGTATCACACGACGTTTTTCAATACAGTTGTGGGAAATAGTAAAAAAACAAATCGAAGAATCAAATGTTTATTTCAACATACCTACATACCTACGTACGTACCTATCTTTGTCGGAATCTTGGGGGCAAAATTCCATCTTGCGTAATTTTTGCCCCAGATAAAATATCAGGTGGAGTTAATTCCATAATATCACTTGTACTTGAACTCATATTTACAAAAAATAATCAATTTATCACACAAAAAATGAAAACTTTCAGAAAATGGCGCGTTTTAGCAACTGGACATTGTAAAACGAAACTAGGCAACGGTCTACGCGTATACAGCCTATTCGATTTTTGAGATATGTTAATGTGAAAATAATTAAATTAAAAATGGTAATTAAATATATAATTAATTATAATAAAGTAACATTTAAAAGAATTTTGAGAATTCAATGCTAAGACGTACGCATTTATTAATTTTTTCTCGTATAAAATCTATCCGATTTTATTCTATGTATGAAAACTCCTTGCTACTAAACTTTTTAAATTGACTTATGAATTTAAAAATAAACTGCAAAACAAAATGATCGAGCTCGTAAAACAAAAGTCACGACCGCGTAAAACAAAACATGCCTGTGCAAAAGATTTAATTTTCGAATCATAACTATAGCCTCTGAAAGTACGCCATGTTAAACAACTGTATTGAAAAAATAGTTGTATTTATTTTCGTGTAATCAATCTGTAATCTTGTGTTATTAACTGAACTTGCAAATGAAATCACTTTACCAATCAATCAATCGCTTCACTGACTACATAACATACCGAGGTCGATAAACTGTCACAGCGTCCCCCACTGGTCCCCCAGATAACATCACTTTTGATTGATGCATTGCTATTTATACCCTCCAAATTATTATTATTGACTAAATTATCCATACTTAATTATTCTCCTTACAAGGCGCAAAGCGTGATTAAAGCCAAATTCAAGTCTTTATTCAAAGTTGGTACACTGTACAAGTGTACACACACACACACACACACACACACTGTACAGTGTAGTGTACTTGGGTATAAATAATTTTTAGAATTGTACCATTAATGCAAATGAGGTGATAATTATGTACGACGACTTAAAACTAAAGCTACGAGGGTTCCATACAAACCCTCGTTTGAGCAGAGCCCACAACACACTCAACCGGGCATCCTTTATAACCGACTTCAAAAAAAGGAGGTTATCAATTCGAAAGTATGTTCGTAGTATTATTTGAACTGCAATATATTCACATATGATAGTCTAAAAGGACTTCCAAACAAATATACAAACATAGATGTATGTATATGTATGTATGTATCATGTATGTATTTATGTACTTCTATCCGCGGATTTCTCGGAAACTTATTGATCGGATTGTGACTATACTTTTAGTTGGCTTATACCTATTTACTTCAACTTAGGGAACAGTGCAAGTTTTATCAAAATCGATTCGCGGGTAGTATTCAAGATATGGACTATTATATATTATTACCATGGCAAAGTCGGTTTTACTTTCATTCTTTTAGATTATCACTGTTGTTTTTATGAGCGGGTCACACAGATAGTTCCGGTCGGTGGCGACCTACTGCAGCATTAGGGAAGCCAATGTCTTTCTTCATCACAAAGCGCAGTTTTGATAACCTCTCAGTAATAATAACAACATACGACTTAAACGAATATAGAAATCCTATGTCCGAATATAGAAATCCAACGAATATAGAAAAACCGATGGATATGCAGTGTACACTGCATATCCATCGGTTGAAACGACGACAAATCTTCTTAAAGAAGCTAAAAGCGAAATACTGTAATGTATCTATCTATTGTTAGTTGCACAATAAATTTAAATAAGACTAGAATTAAGTAATTATTTGATCAATAATATTTTTCTCTCTCTTCATTTTTACCCTGCAAACTATTAATAAGAGGACCCGACAGTTGATGAACTCGAAACTGCTAAACATTTATCTCGCAATATTAATTTTCTACCGCGTAGATATATTTTATATTTGTCATTCTTTGTAGAAGCCTTCAATTTTCGTTAAATGTAGATAAAAGTGGAGTAAATTTTCCACAAAGAATCACCGGATCCTCTCGAAAATGTTTTGAATCAGTTCGCTTTGTCATGCCACTTTTTCACTTTTTTCCACATCTCCAAACTTTGGCAAGCGGCGATAAATGCTCTACGTGAAAGCCAGTATTTCTAACAGAATTTTGTTTTCTTTTTTTGTGGTTGGTCATTTATTTCGGATAAACTTCAACTTCACGAGAAGTTATTTTAAGGGGATCACGTAATAACTAAAGGTTAAGAAAACTTTAGATTTCACAAGCTATAAGTATTTTAGGAAAAAAGAAGAACATAAAGAAGAGTTCCCTTGATTTCTCCAGGATATCATCATCAGATCCTGACCTAATGACTCCATGAATCACCTGGGAAGTCCCTTTCAAACAAATGCAGAATTTTCCAAATCAGTCCAAGCATTTTTGAGTAATTGAGGAACATGGTTACCTCATCCTGTTTTTGAAGTCGATTAAAAATCAAAATGATATGAAAATCTTTAGGTACCTACATTCAATGTTTTGGAGTTCTTGGACGTTATCTATGTTAAATCAGTGACAACTAGGAAGTTGTGAAACATGTGGGTTGTTTTGAAAGTCCGCTCGCCCCTATTACGGAAGTTTCGATGACTCTTAAGGACTCTACGAAGTACATCTGTAAGTCGAAGTGTACTTTGGTTTGTTAGCCACGGTTTTTATATATGAGGAGCTGGCGGACAAAACGGCTTAATTACACCTCTGGTCAAAATACTTTTAAGTTTTTTTAATCCGGTGGTTTTTTGCCTGCTGAACAAGAATCTCAACATCGAACTATTACGCTTAGAATGGAAGTTTCAAACAAATTTCCGCTCGAAACGTAAGCTATAAACCAACCCATGTGTGCCCTGTAATTACATTTGCCGACACGCACACAAGCGCATGAGTACCTTGAGCACTGATGCGACGATAGACGTATCGAGCCTTTTAAAGGCCCGTTAAAAACGGCTTATCGCCGCGTCGACGACTGCCTTTCTTTACCTATTTATTCTAAGAATCTCAACTTATTTCTATCGAAAACGATCTAAAATTGCATCAAAATTGCATCGGAAGTTCGTTGGCTTCGAACTAGTCTTAACAGCTTTGAATACGCTTTTTGCTTCTCCTGTAAATTTTTATTCTATGTAATTATGCCGTTTTGTTCGCCAGCTCCTCATATGTAAGTACTTACCTATGGGATTGGAACTGTTGTACTATGGGAGCTTCTACGATAATATCTCATCGTGATCATGATAGTGGAGACTTGACTCCAGATAGAATGTAAAGTCTAGGTAGAGCCGTAAAAGAGTGTTACAAGGCGAGTTGTTTATTGGTTAAAGAACATAGATTAAAAAAAATCACTTTCAGAGTCAATTAACGCTTCATGAGTGTAACCAAATGACAGCTCATTTAGAGGTTTAATGATAAATAATTAATTTGTAAATTAATGTCTCTGAATGCAACAATGCAGTATTAAATGAAAATGAATTGAGTATAGGCAACGTTTCTGTACCTAAGTAATATCTACTTCGTGTAAACACATCACTCCAGAAGCAGGATATCTTTTAATATTTTAAGTAACTATGTGTAACCAGGGCCTTTAAGTAGAAAACATTGTATTTCCACTCTTGCGAAGTTTCTTCGCCTGCCGTTGCCTAAGTTTCGACGTTTTGTTTAGCAGGAAAAGACGGTTCCTTTGTCACCGACAAGATGGCATGTTTACACAACAGGTAAGCTTAACGGGCTCTTTGTTTAATTTAACTTTACTTATCTATCGACAGGGTGTTAATTATTATCTATCAACTGTTCATTAGCAGCATATTGTCATTGTTGCATTAATAAACCCTAACAACGAGCAAATAAGATCTGCATAAGTAAGTATATCTGCATTTGAACTGCAAGAAAAATTGTACCTAACTAAGTAGTTTGTGAACTGCCTTGGATGAGTCGACCGGTAAAGGTACTGTTTACCGATCGGTAAAACGGATTGCAATCTCAATACGTGGATTGATTTTATTATTATTGACACGTTTTATTACATATCTGGATTTCGAGATTCAATTTGTACATTTTGAATCGGACAGGTTATTAATTTCGGCCGCATGCATTCCATGTGAATTGGTAAAATTTATAAGGTGCGGTTTATACAGAAGCACCGAAGGCATACACGTGGCGGGGACTCTATATATGGTTTTCACGTGATAGTGCACAGCTACTTCTGACTGTACATATATATCCACGAAAGCCCTTTTAATGTCCCACAGCTGGGCAGAGGCTTCTTATAGGAGAGAGGGATTTAGAGCTTAGACCCGCCACGCTACTCCAAATTGCGGCTTCAACGACTAGATATAGTATTGTCACATGAATTAGTGACAATTACCGGGACAGACGGCTTAATGTGCTCTCCGAGGCGCGGGGGTGTAACATCGCCATTTCTAAATCTGGGCTGGCACTGAAAGAAAATTTCTTGACAAAATACCTCATAATTTTTGAACCGACCCGGGAATCGAACTCAGAACCTCATGATCTGTCTCCCATGCCAACCGCTAGACCAACGAGGCAGTTTATATACTCTGTACGAGTATAAGTACTCTGATGTTAATGTATTGATTCTTCTACAAAAATATTTTTGGGCTTACTTTAGTTCAAGATTTTGATGTAGGTTTCAGTAGTTAAAGTAGAAAATTAAAAGCAATGAAGTACGCACGAGTTTCATATATGCACCTAAACCATCGTTAGAACATTTTGTCCTAAGCAAACATTGTTATGTGCCTACCTAATTTGAGTTTGCCGGCATTTAGCGGGGCAAGTAAGGTAACCACAATGTGCCACTACGTCGCGTCGTATATAAAAGAGTAATGTGGAAATTATAAAAAATTATAGAAAAGTATAAAAGAGTACAAATGGAAATTAGAATTTTAATCACCTCTGACATCTATCGGTCTATGTATGACATACTCGACATCAAGTCACCTACCATCTTCCTCCTCGATCATATAAGACCCTGATGAGTGATGACTGTCGATACGCCAACTTCTAATTGAGAACCAAATCAGAAGTTGGGGTGCAAAATATATGTAAATCATCATCATCATGATCAACCCATTACCGGCTCACTACAGAGCACGGGTCTCCTCTCAGAGTGAGAAGGGTTTTGGCCATAGTCTACCACGCTGGCCAAGCGGATTGGCAGACTTCACACACCTTTGAGAACGTTATGGAGAACTCTCAGATGTGCAGGTTTCCTCACGATGTTTTCCTTCACCGTTAAAGCAAGTGATATTTAAATACTTAAATCACACATAACTCCGAAAAGTTAGAGGTGCGTGCCCGGGATCGAACCCACGACCTCCGATTAGAAGTCAGTCATCCTAACCACTAGGCTATCACAGCTTTGTGCATATGTAAATACTAGTAGGTCGCGTGGCTGCGCGGCCCGCTAAAGCGGACCGCGGGGTTTCGAGTATTGTTTTTGTTTGAGCAGCCTCCAAATATCTTTAATACTCTGGCCGTGTTCCTCACCTATCTTCAAAATCTTCAATCATCAGCTTTTTCCATATTTTTCCTCCGCATCAATTTTTGTCTTCTATACGAAACCATCAATGAAAAATTTTTTTTTTGTGTGAAAAACTAAATTCTGACATCTTGTTTTTTTCTGTTCATCAAGTAGATCTAAAAGTCTTGATCATCTTTTGTCAAGAAACCACTCTTCGATCTTTTAGACTTGGTGAGATCTACACCGACGAAATTTGTATAGCCGCCATCTTGAATCCGCCATTTTGATGTTTTCTTCAGCTCACTGCCAATTGGATGAGGTTCTGAGTATTTTTTGTTTGAGCAGCCCCCATCCATCTACAATACCCTGCCCGGACTCCTCAACCATCTTCCAAACCCTCAATCATCATGTCTTTCCATATTTTTCTTTGAGACATCCCCAAAGAACCGCATCAAAGCCTTGCATAGTTCACAACTTGTAGTCTCTTCAATATTCGCCATACATTTTCTATGGAAAAATAAATTCCGCCATTTTGATTTTTTTTCTATTCATCGAGTAGATCTTTGGATTCTAATCATCTTTTGCTAAGAAACCACTCTTCCATCTTTTATACCCTCCGAGTTAGCCGAAGCCGAAATTTGTATGGCGGCCATCTTTTTTTCGCCATTTTGAATTTTTTTTCAGCTGACTGCCAATTGGATGACGTTTCGAGTGACATTTGCTCGAGCACCCCCCACCTATCTTCAATACCTTAAGCGTGCCCGTCGCTCGTCTCTGAAATCCTCAATCATCAGCTCTCTCCATATTTTTCCTCTTAATGAATTTTTGTCCTCTATACGACACCATTATTGAAAAAAAAAAATTTCATACAAAATTGTTCAGGAGAGGTGATCAATCAGTCAGTCAGTCAGTCAGTCAGTGAATGAATCAGCACGAGCAGCTATATATATATTAACTAGTTGCTCGGTGCGCGAGCTGCTAAAGCAGCTCGCGGGGACGTTTGACATTATATAACATGGGGCTGCACCCTATAATTTCGAAGATATAAGCATTTAAAATTTGATCACGTGAGCACATAGACATCGCAAAAATAAGTTTGAGTAATAATAACATGGGGTTGCATGGGGAGCTAGTCGGACCCTAGTCGGTCCGTAGTCGGTCCCTAGTCGGTCCCTAGTCGGTCCGTAGTCGGTCCATAGCCGGTCCCTAGTCGGTCCCTAGTCGGTCCGTAGTCGGTCCATAGTCGGTCCGTTGTCAGTCCTTAGTCGGTCCCTAGTCGGTCCTTAGTCGGTCCCTAGTCGGTCCGTAGTCGGTCCATAGTCGGTCCGTAGGTGGTCCCTAGTCGGTCCCTAGTCGGTCCTTAGTCGGTCCCTAGTCGGTCCATAGTCGATCCCTAGTCGGTCTCTAGTCGGTCAGTAGTCGGTCCCTAGTCGGTCCGTAGTCGGTCCGTAGTCGGTCCGTAGTCGGTCTCTAGTCGGTCCGTAGTCGGTCCCTAGTCGGTCCGTAGTTGGTCCCTAGTCGGTCTCTAGTCGGTCCGTAGTCGGTCCCTAGTCGGTCTCTAGTCGGTCCGTAGTCGGTCCGTAGTCGGTCCGTAGTCGGTCCGTAGTCGGTCCCTAGTCGGTCCGTACTCGGTCTCTAGTCGGTCCGTAGTCGGTCCCTAGTCGGTCTACCCTAGTCGGTCCGTAGTCGGTCTCTAGTTGGTCCGTAGTCGGTCCCTAGTTGGTCCGTAGTCGGTCCGTAGTAAGTCCGTAGTCGGTCCCTAGTCGGTCCCTAGTCGGTCCCTAGTCGGTCCGTAGTCGGTCCCTAGTCGGTCCGTAGTCGGTCCATAGTCGGGTCTTAGTCGGTCCCTAGTCGGTCTACCCTAGTCGGTCCGTAGTCGGTCCGTAGTCGATCTCTAGTCGGTCCGTAGTTGGTCCCTAGTCGGTCCCTAGTCGGTCCGTAGTCGGTCCCTAGTCGGTCTCTAGTCGGTCCGTAGTCGGTCCCTAGTCGGTCCCTAGTCGGTCTCTAGTTGGTCCGTAGTCGGTCCCTAGTTGGTCCGTAGTCGGTCCGTAGTCGGTCCGTAGTCGGTCCGTAGTCGGCCCTAGTCGGTTCCTAGTCGGTCTCTAGTCGGTTCGTAGTCAGTCCCTAGTCGGTCCCTAGTCGGTCCGTAGTCGGTCCGTTGTTGGTCCGTAGTCGGTCCGTAGTCGGTCCGTAGTCGGTCGGTAGTCGGTCCGTAGTCGGTCCCTAGTCGGTCCGTAGTCGGTCCCTAGTCGGTCTACCCTAGTCGGTCCGTAGTCGGTCCGTAGTCGGTCTCTAGTCAGTCCCTAGTCGGTCCGTAGTCGGTCCCTAGTCGGTCCCTAGTCGGTCCTTAGTCGGTCCCTAATCGGTCCATAGTCGGTCCCTAGTCGGTCCGTAGTCGGTCCATAATCGGTCCGTAGTCGGTCCCTAGTCGGTTCGTAGTCAGTCCCTAGTCGGTCCCTAGTCGGTCCGTAGTCGGTCTACCCTAGTCGGTCCGTAGTCGGTCCGTAGTCGGTCTCTAGTCGGTCTGTAGTTGGTCCCTAGTCGGTCCCTAGTCGGTCCGTAGTCGGTCCCTAGTCGGTCTACCCTAGTCGGTCCGTAGTCGGTCCGTAGTCGGTTCTAGTCGGTCCCTAGTCGGTCCTTAGTCGGTCCCTAATCGGTCCATAGTCGGTCCCTAGTTGGTCCGTAGTCGGTCCATAATCGGTCCGTAGTCGGTCCCTAGTCGGTTCGTAGTCGGTCCCTAGTTGATCCGTAGTCGGTCTACCCTAGTCAGTCCCTAGTCGGTCCGTAGTCGGTCCCTAGTCGGTCCCTAGTCGGTCCCTAGTCGGTCCTTAGTCGGTCCCTAATCGGTCCATAGTCGGTCCCTAGTCGGTCCGTAGTTGGTCCATAATCGGTCCGTAGTTGGACCCTAGTCGGTCCCTAGTCGGTCCCTATTCGGTCCGTAGTCGGTCTACCCTAGTCGGTCCGTAGTCGGTCCGTTGTCGGTCTCTAGTCGGTCTGTAGTTGGTCCCTAGTCGGTCTCTAGTCGGTCCATAGTCGGTCCGTAGTCGGTCCCTAGTCGGTCCGTAGTCGATCCCTAGTCGGTCCGTAGTCGGTCCATAGTCGGGTCTTAGTCGGTCCCTAGTCGGTCTACCCTAGTCGGTCCGTAGTCGGTCCGTAGTCGGTCTCTAGTCGGTCCGTAGTTGGTCCCTAGTCGGTCCCTAGTCGGTTCCTAGTCGGTCCCTAGTCGGTCCCTAGTCGGTCCCTAGTCGGTCCCCAGTCGGTCCCTAGTCGATCCGAAATAAATTCCTCCATTTTGAATTTTTTTTTCTAATGATCAGGATCCGAAGGTCCTGATCATCTTTTGATAAGAAACCACTCTTCCATCTTTTATACCCTTTGAGATGGACGCTGATGAAATTTGTATGGCGACCATCTTTTTTCCGCCATTTTGAATATTTTTCCAGCTCACTGCCAATTGGAAGCCGTTTCGAGTGACATTTGCTCGAGCACCTCCCACCTATCTTCAATACCTTAAGCGTGCCCTTCACCCGTCTCCGAGTTCCTCAATCATCAGCTCTATCCATATTTTTTTTCTGAATAAATTTTTGTCTTTTTTGTGAAACCATTTGAGAAAAAAAAAATTTCATACAAAATTTTACAGGAGAAATTTTTTGGGGAAAATCTCGTAAACTACCCCGAAGGTGGCAACACTGTTTACATTTATCGGTTACACAGTCGATTCATACATTTCAACTTTCCAAAATGTTGCCAACTGCCTCAAAAACATGTTCAAAATCAATTCCAAAACAAATAAAATACAAAATGGCTGTCAACTCATTTTGCAGATTTATTTTAGAAAGTTGAATAATTTTTCCATTAAGTACAGGAGATACCGCTCCTGATGACGTTTCAAGTTTTCATCTCGCGAGGCGAAATGATCACCCCTGAAAAAAAGACCGTATCGCGAAAACAACTTTTTCTTTGATAAAGTTCAGTGTTGCCTGTCCCTGGCGATAAAAATATCCAAATTTCGTTTGTACAGGTAAAAAATGTCGTTGCTCATACTCGGATTTTGCATAAAGTTCGTATTTCGATTTTTGAATTTTTGGGGTAAATCTTGAAATTTCCCCAAAAATGGGGTATTTTTTTCACCAATCTATACTTCAAGTCTGTACATACAATAGCTTCATAGAAGTAGAAACGCTCCGATGTTGTCAACTGTGAGTAATTTGAATTTTAAAATTGCGTTTTTTCGTACCTCAAACTGAATGGCCGCCACGACAGCCGCCATCTTGAATATTTAAAAACCACTCCCGATCTGTCAAAATACAGGATAATTGTAGACGGAATAAGGAAAAAAATATTATCTTCAACTAACCCGTTTCGGTGCTATGGCGCCGCGGTTCGGGGTCGAAAAATCGAAAATTTGAAAGACTACAGCTAAGCCGCCATCTTGTTTTTTAAATTTTTTCTATTAATCGTTTCCTAATTTCTTCTAGAATTGCGAGTTTTAACGAAATCGGTAGGAAAACAAAAATGTTACAAAAATCACGTCGGCCGCCATCTTGTTTTTGTTTGAGCAGCCCTTTTCTATCTACAATACCCTTCCCGGGCTTCCCATCCATTTTACTTACCCTCAATCATCATGTCTTCCCATATTTTTCTGTGAGAATTCTCTGAAGAACCGCATCAAAGGCAATTCAATATTCACCATACATTTTCTATGAAAAAATGAATTCCGCCATTTTGAATTTTTTTTCCATTCATCAAGTAGACCTTCGGATTTTGATCATCTTTTGCTAAGAAATCACTCTTCCATCTTTTATACCCTCCGAGATGGATACCGATGAAATTTGTATGGCGGCCATCTTTTTTTCGCCATTTTGAATTTTTTTTCAGCTCACTCCCACTTGAACGACGTTTCGAATGACATTTGCTCGAGCACCCCCCACCTATCTTCAATACTTTCAGCGTACCCTTCACCCGTCTCCGAAACCCTCAATCATCAGCTCTCTCCATATTTTTTTCGGAATAATTTTTTGTCTTCTTTGTGAAACCATTAGTGAAAAAAAAATTTTTCATACAAAATTTTACAGGAGGAAATTTTTGGGGAAATCTCAAAAACTACCCTAAATGTGGCAACACTGTGTACATACTTCGATACTGACGGTTGAGTTACACAATCGATTCATACATGTCAACTTTCTAAAATGTTGCCAACTGCCTCAAAAACATGATCAAATTTTTTAAAAACACCCAACAACAATACAAAATGGCCGCCAACTTGTTTTATATAAATAATTCACACAGTTTTATAATTTTTTCAATAAGTACAGTATATACCGCTCCTGATGACGTTTTAATTTTGTATCTCGCTCGCACCCAGGCGAAATGATTGCCCCTGACAAAAGACCATGTCGCGAAAATCCCTTTTTCTTTGATAAATTCCAGTGTTGCCAGTCCCCGAGGACAAAAATACTCAAATGTCATTGGTACAAGTAAAACACATGGTTGCTCATACTCGGATTTTGCAAAAAGTCCGTATTTCGATTTTTTAATTTTTGGGGTAAATCTTGAAATTTCCCCAAAAGTGGGGTATTTTTTTTATCGCCAATTTATACCTCGAGTCAATGCAAACAATCGCTTCATAGAAGTCGAAACGTTCCGATGTTGCCAACTGTGAGAAATTTGAATTTTAAAATTGGATTTTTTCGTACCTCAAACCCAATGGCCGCCATGACAGCCGCCATCTTGAATTTTTAAAAACCACTCTCGTTCTGTCAAAATTAAGGGTAATTGTGGGTGAATACAGGAAAAAAATATTATCCTCAATTACCCAATTTCGGAGCTGTGGTGCCGCGGTTTGGGGTCGAAAAATCAAAAATTTTAAAAATCTAAATCTCGGCCGCCATCTTGTTTTTCCAATTTTTTCCACTTTTTCTAATAATCATTTACTAATTTCTTAAAAACCTGCGAATTTTAACGAAATCGGTTGTAAAACAAAAAAGTTACAAAAATTACGTCGGCCGCCATCTTGTTTTTCTGAAATGTCATAATTTTTCCCCACTCGACTCCCGCACTCAAACATATCTCCCATACATTATTGTATCGTTTTCTGTCTCTTTCTAGGAGAACAATTATGTCAATGAGTCAGTCAGTCAGTCAGTCAGTGAGTGAGTGGTAATCGAGCTATATATATTATAACTAGTTGCTCGGTGCGCGAGCTGCTAAAGCAGCTCGCGGGGACGTTTGACATTATATAACATGGGGCTGCACCCTATAATTTCGAAGATATAAGCATTTAAAATTTGATCACGTGAGCACATAGACATCGCAAAAATAAGTTTGAGTAATAATAACATGGGGTTGCATGGGGAGCTAGTCGGACCCTAGTCGGTCCGTAGTCGGTCCCTAGTCGGTCCCTAGTCGGTCCGTAGTCGGTCCGTAGTCGGTCCATAGCCGGTCCCTAGTCGGTCCCTAGTCGGTCCGTAGTCGGTCCATAGTCGGTCCGTTGTCAGTCCCTAGTCGGTCCCTAGTCGGTCCTTAGTCGGTCCCTAGTCGGTCCGTAGTCGGTCCATAGTCGGTCCGTAGGTGGTCCCTAGTCGGTCCCTAGTCGGTCCTTAGTCGGTCCCTAGTCGGTCCATAGTCGATCCCTAGTCGGTCTCTAGTCGGTCAGTAGTCGGTCCCTAGTCGGTCCGTAGTCGGTCCGTAGTCGGTCCGTAGTCGGTCTCTAGTCGGTCCGTAGTCGGTCCCTAGTCGGTCCGTAGTTGGTCCCTAGTCGGTCTCTAGTCGGTCCGTAGTCGGTCCCTAGTCGGTCTCTAGTCGGTCCGTAGTCGGTCCGTAGTCGGTCCGTAGTCGGTCCGTAGTCGGTCCGTAGTCGGTCCCTAGTCGGTCCGTACTCGGTCTCTAGTCGGTCCGTAGTCGGTCCCTAGTCGGTCTACCCTAGTCGGTCCGTAGTCGGTCTCTAGTTGGTCCGTAGTCGGTCCCTAGTTGGTCCGTAGTCGGTCCGTAGTAAGTCCGTAGTCGGTCCCTAGTCGGTCCCTAGTCGGTCCCTAGTCGGTCCGTAGTCGGTCCCTAGTCGGTCCGTAGTCGGTCCATAGTCGGGTTTTAGTCGGTCCCTAGTCGGTCTACCCTAGTCGGTCCGTAGTCGGTCCGTAGTCGATCTCTAGTCGGTCCGTAGTTGGTCCCTAGTCGGTCCCTAGTCGGTCCGTAGTCGGTCCCTAGTCGGTCTCTAGTCGGTCCGTAGTCGGTCCCTAGTCGGTCCCTAGTCGGTCTCTAGTTGGTCCGTAGTCGGTCCCTAGTTGGTCCGTAGTCGGTCCGTAGTCGGTCCGTAGTCGGTCCGTAGTCGGCCCTAGTCGGTTCCTAGTCGGTCTCTAGTCGGTTCGTAGTCAGTCCCTAGTCGGTCCCTAGTCGGTCCGTAGTCGGTCCGTTGTTGGTCCGTAGTCGGTCCGTAGTCGGTCCGTAGTCGGTCGGTAGTCGGTCCGTAGTCGGTCCCTAGTCGGTCCGTAGTCGGTCCCTAGTCGGTTTACCCTAGTCGGTCCGTAGTCGGTCCGTAGTCGGTCTCTAGTCAGTCCCTAGTCGGTCCGTAGTCGGTCCCTAGTCGGTCCCTAGTCGGTCCTTAGTCGGTCCCTAATCGGTCCATAGTCGGTCCCTAGTCGGTCCGTAGTCGGTCCATAATCGGTCCGTAGTCGGTCCCTAGTCGGTTCGTAGTCGGTCCCTAGTCGGTCCGTAGTCGGTCTACCCTAGTCGGTCCGTAGTCGGTCCGTAGTCGGTCTCTAGTCGGTCTGTAGTTGGTCCCTAGTCGGTCCCTAGTCGGTCCGTAGTCGGTCCCTAGTCGGTCTACCCTAGTCGGTCCGTAGTCGGTCCGTAGTCGGTTCTAGTCGGTCCCTAGTCGGTCCTTAGTCGGTCCCTAATCGGTCCATAGTCGGTCCCTAGTTGGTCCGTAGTCGGTCCATAATCGGTCCGTAGTCGGTCCCTAGTCGGTTCGTAGTCGGTCCCTAGTCGGTCCCTAGTTGATCCGTAGTCGGTCTACCCTAGTCAGTCCCTAGTCGGTCCGTAGTCGGTCCCTAGTCGGTCCCTAGTCGGTCCCTAGTCGGTCCTTAGTCGGTCCCTAATCGGTCCATAGTCGGTCCCTAGTCGGTCCGTAGTTGGTCCATAATCGGTCCGTAGTTGGACCCTAGTCGGTCCCTAGTCGGTCCCTATTCGGTCCGTAGTCGGTCTACCCTAGTCGGTCCGTAGTCGGTCCGTTGTCGGTCTCTAGTCGGTCTGTAGTTGGTCCCTAGTCGGTCTCTAGTCGGTCCATAGTCGGTCCGTAGTCGGTCCCTAGTCGGTCCGTAGTCGATCCCTAGTCGGTCCGTAGTCGGTCCATAGTCGGGTCTTAGTCGGTCCCTAGTCGGTCTACCCTAGTCGGTCCGTAGTCGGTCCGTAGTCGGTCTCTAGTCGGTCCGTAGTTGGTCCCTAGTCGGTCCCTAGTCGGTTCCTAGTCGGTCCCTAGTCGGTCCCTAGTCGGTCCCTAGTCGGTCCCCAGTCGGTCCCTAGTCGATCCGAAATAAATTCCTCCATTTTGAATTTTTTTTTCTAATGATCAGGATCCGAAGGTCCTGATCATCTTTTGATAAGAAACCACTCTTCCATCTTTTATACCCTTTGAGATGGACGCTGATGAAATTTGTATGGCGGCCATCTTTTTTCCGCCATTTTGAATATTTTTCCAGCTCACTGCCAATTGGAAGCCGTTTCGAGTGACATTTGCTCGAGCACCTCCCACCTATCTTCAATACCTTAAGCGTGCCCTTCACCCGTCTCCGAGTTCCTCAATCATCAGCTCTATCCATATTTTTTTTCTGAATAAATTTTTGTCTTTTTTGTGAAACCATTTGAGAAAAAAAAAATTTCATACAAAATTTTACAGGAGAAATTTTTTGGGGAAAATCTCGTAAACTACCCCGAAGGTGGCAACACTGTTTACATTTATCGGTTACACAGTCGATTCATACATTTCAACTTTCCAAAATGTTGCCAACTGCCTCAAAAACATGTTCAAAATCAATTCCAAAACAAATAAAATACAAAATGGCTGTCAACTCATTTTGCAGATTTATTTTAGAAAGTTGAATAATTTTTCCATTAAGTACAGGAGATACCGCTCCTGATGACGTTTCAAGTTTTCATCTCGCGAGGCGAAATGATCACCCCTGAAAAAAAGACCGTATCGCGAAAACAACTTTTTCTTTGATAAAGTTCAGTGTTGCCTGTCCCTGGCGATAAAAATATCCAAATTTCGTTTGTACAGGTAAAAAATGTCGTTGCTCATACTCGGATTTTGCATAAAGTTCGTATTTCGATTTTTGAATTTTTGGGGTAAATCTTGAAATTTCCCCAAAAATGGGGTATTTTTTTCACCAATCTATACTTCAAGTCTGTACATACAATAGCTTCATAGAAGTAGAAACGCTCCGATGTTGTCAACTGTGAGTAATTTGAATTTTAAAATTGCGTTTTTTCGTACCTCAAACTGAATGGCCGCCACGACAGCCGCCATCTTGAATATTTAAAAACCACTCCCGATCTGTCAAAATACAGGATAATTGTAGACGGAATAAGGAAAAAAATATTATCTTCAACTAACCCGTTTCGGTGCTATGGCGCCGCGGTTCGGGGTCGAAAAATCGAAAATTTGAAAGACTACAGCTAAGCCGCCATCTTGTTTTTTAAATTTTTTCTATTAATCGTTTCCTAATTTCTTCTAGAATTGCGAGTTTTAACGAAATCGGTAGGAAAACAAAAATGTTACAAAAATCACGTCGGCCGCCATCTTGTTTTTGTTTGAGCAGCCCTTTTCTATCTACAATACCCTTCCCGGGCTTCCCATCCATTTTACTTACCCTCAATCATCATGTCTTCCCATATTTTTCTGTGAGAATTCTCTGAAGAACCGCATCAAAGGCAATTCAATATTCACCATACATTTTCTATGAAAAAATGAATTCCGCCATTTTGAATTTTTTTTCCATTCATCAAGTAGACCTTCGGATTTTGATCATCTTTTGCTAAGAAATCACTCTTCCATCTTTTATACCCTCCGAGATGGATACCGATGAAATTTGTATGGCGGCCATCTTTTTTTCGCCATTTTGAATTTTTTTTCAGCTCACTCCCACTTGAACGACGTTTCGAATGACATTTGCTCGAGCACCCCCCACCTATCTTCAATACTTTCAGCGTACCCTTCACCCGTCTCCGAAACCCTCAATCATCAGCTCTCTCCATATTTTTTTCGGAATAATTTTTTGTCTTCTTTGTGAAACCATTAGTGAAAAAAAAATTTTTCATACAAAATTTTACAGGAGGAAATTTTTGGGGAAATCTCAAAAACTACCCTAAATGTGGCAACACTGTGTACATACTTCGATACTGACGGTTGAGTTACACAATCGATTCATACATGTCAACTTTCTAAAATGTTGCCAACTGCCTCAAAAACATGATCAAATTTTTTAAAAACACCCAACAACAATACAAAATGGCCGCCAACTTGTTTTATATAAATAATTCACACAGTTTTATAATTTTTTCAATAAGTACAGTATATACCGCTCCTGATGACGTTTTAATTTTGTATCTCGCTCGCACCCAGGCGAAATGATTGCCCCTGACAAAAGACCATGTCGCGAAAATCCCTTTTTCTTTGATAAATTCCAGTGTTGCCAGTCCCCGAGGACAAAAATACTCAAATGTCATTGGTACAAGTAAAACACATGGTTGCTCATACTCGGATTTTGCAAAAAGTCCGTATTTCGATTTTTTAATTTTTGGGGTAAATCTTGAAATTTCCCCAAAAGTGGGGTATTTTTTTTATCGCCAATTTATACCTCGAGTCAATGCAAACAATCGCTTCATAGAAGTCGAAACGTTCCGATGTTGCCAACTGTGAGAAATTTGAATTTTAAAATTGGATTTTTTCGTACCTCAAACCCAATGGCCGCCATGACAGCCGCCATCTTGAATTTTTAAAAACCACTCTCGTTCTGTCAAAATTAAGGGTAATTGTGGGTGAATACAGGAAAAAAATATTATCCTCAATTACCCAATTTCGGAGCTGTGGTGCCGCGGTTTGGGGTCGAAAAATCAAAAATTTTAAAAATCTAAATCTCGGCCGCCATCTTGTTTTTCCAATTTTTTCCACTTTTTCTAATAATCATTTACTAATTTCTTAAAAACCTGCGAATTTTAACGAAATCGGTTGTAAAACAAAAAAGTTACAAAAATTACGTCGGCCGCCATCTTGTTTTTCTGAAATGTCATAATTTTTCCCCACTCGACTCCCGCACTCAAACATATCTCCCATACATTATTGTATCGTTTTCTGTCTCTTTCTAGGAGAACAATTATGTCAATGAGTCAGTCAGTCAGTCAGTCAGTGAGTGAGTGGTAATCGAGCTATATATATTATAACTAGTTGCTCGGTGCGCGAGCTGCTAAAGCAGCTCGCGGGGACGTTCGACATTATATAACATGGGGCTGCACCCTATAATTTCGAAGATATAAGCATTTAAAATTTGATCACGTGAGCACATAGGCATCGCAAAAATAAGAAGTTTGAGTAATAATAACATCGGGTTGCATGGGGAGCTAGTCGGACCCTAGTCGGTCCCTAGTCGGTTTATAGTCGGTCCGTAGTCGGTCCCTAATCGGTCCGTAGTCGGTCCGTAGTCGGTCCATAGTCGGTCCCTAGTCGGTCCCTAGTCGGTCCGTAGTCGGTCCATAGTCGGTCCGTAGTCGGTCCCTAGTCGGTCCCTAGTCGGTCCTTAGTCGGTCCCTAGTCGATCCGTAGTCGGTCCATAGTCGGTCCGTAGTCGGTCCCTAGTCGGTCCCTAGTCGGTCCCTAGTCGGTCCTTAGTCGGTCCCTAGTCGGTCCATAGTCGATCCCTAGTCGGTCTCTAGTCGGTCCGTAGTCGGTCCCTAGTCGGTCCGTAGTCGGTACGTAGTCGGTCCGTAGTCGGTCCGTAGTCGGTCCCTAGTCGGTCCATAGTCAGTCCCTAGTCGGTCTCTAGTCGGTCCGTTGTTGGTCCGTATTCGGTCCGTAGTCGGTCCCTAGTCGGTCCGTAGTCGGTCTCTAGTCGGTCCGTAGTCGGTCCCTAGTCGGTCTACCCTAGTCGGTCCGTAGTCGGTCCGTAGTCGGTCTCTAGTCAGTCCCTAGTCGGTCCCTAGTCGGTCCCTAGTCGGTCCCTAGTCGGTCCTTAGTCGGTCCCTAATCGGTCCATAGTCGGTCCCTAGTCAGTCCCTAGTCGGTCCGTTGTTGGTCCGTAGTCGGTCCATAGTCGGTCCGTAGTCGGTCCGTTGTTGGTCCGAAGTCGGTCCATAGTCGGTCCGTAGTCGGTCCCTAGTCGGTCCCTAGTCGGTCCGTAGTCGGTCCCTAGTCGGTCCCTAGTCGGTCCGTAGTCGGTCCGTAGTCGGTCCCTAGTCGGTCCCTAGTCGGTCCGTAGTCGGTCTCTAGACGGTCCCTAGTCGGTCCCTAGTCGGTCCGTAGTCGGTCCATAGTCGGTCCGTAGTCGGTCCCTAGTCGGTCCCTAGTCGGTCCTTAGTCGGTCCCTAGTCGGTCCGTAGTCGGTCCATAGTCGGTCCGTAGTCGGTCCCTAGTCGGTCCCTAGTCGGTCCCTAGTCGGTCCCTAGTCGGTCCGTAGTCGGTCCCTAGTCGGTCCGTAGTCGGTCCATAGTCGGTCCGTAGTCGGTCCCTAGTCGGTCCCTAGTCGGTCCTTAGTCGGTCCCTAGTCGGTCCATAGTCGATCCCTAGTCGGTCTCTAGTCGGTCCCTAGTCGGTCCCTAGTCGGTCCGTAGTCGGTCCGTAGTCGGTCCGTAGTCGGTCCGTAGTCGGTCCCTAGTCGGTCCATAGTCGGTCTCTAGTCGGTTTATAGTCGGTCCGTAGTCGGTCCCTAATCGGTCCGTAGTCGGTCCGTAGTCGGTCCATAGTCGGTCCCTAGTCGGTCCCTAGTCGGTCCCTAGTCGGTCCGAAGTCGGTCCATAGTCGGTCCGTAGTCGGTCCGTAGTCGGTCCCTAGTCGGTCCATAGTCGGTCCCTAGTCGGTCTCTAGTCGGTCCGTTGTTGGTCCGTATTCGGTCCGTAGTCGGTCCCTAGTCGTTCCGTAGTTGGTCTCTAGTCGGTCCGTAGTCGGTCCCTAGTCGGTCTACCCTAGTCGGTCCGTAGTCGGTCTCTAGTCGGTCCTTAGTCGGTCCCTAATCGGTCCATAGTCGGTCCCTAGTCAGTCCCTAGTCGGTCCGTTGTTGGACCGTAGTCGGTCCATAGTCGGTCCGTAGTCGGTCCGTTGTTGGTCCGTAGTCGGTCCATAGTCGGTCCGTAGTCGGTCCCTAGTCGGTCCCTAGTCGGTCCGTAGTCGGTCCCTAGTCGGTCCCTAGTCGGTTCATAATCGGTCCCTAGTCGGTCCCTAGTCGGTCCGTAGTCGGTCCATAGTCGGTCCGTAGTCGGTCCCTAGTCGGTCCCTAGTCGGTTTATTATAGTCGGTCCGTAGTCGGTCCCTAATCGGTCCGTAGTCGGTCCGTAGTCGGTCCATAGTCAATCCCTAGTCGGTCCCTAGTCGGTCCATAGTCGGTCCGTAGTCGGTCCCTAGTCGGTCCCTAGTCGGTCCTTAGTCGGTCCCTAGTCGGTCCGTAGTCGGTCCATAGTCGGTCCGTAGTCGGTCCCTAGTCGGTCCCTAGTCGGTCCCTAGTCGGTCCTTAGTCGGTCCCTAGTCGGTCCATAGTCGATCCCTAGTCGGTCTCTAGTCGGTCCGTAGTCGGTCCCTAGTCGGTCCGTAGTCGGTCCGTAGTCGGTCCGTAGTCGGTCCGTAGTCGGTCCGTAGTCGGTCCGTAGTCGGTCCGTAGTCGGTCCCTAGTCGGTCCATAGTCGGTCCCTAGTCGGTCTCTAGTCGGTCCGTTGTTGGTCTGTATTCAGTCCGTAGTCGGTCCCTAGTCGGTCCGTAGTCGGTCCCTAGTCGGTCTACCCTAGTCGGTCCGTAGTCGGTCCCTAGTCGGTCTCTAGTCGGTCCGTTGTTGGTCCGTATTCGGTCCGTAGTCGGTCCCTAGTCGGTCCGTAGTCGGTCCCTAGTCGGTCTACCCTAGTCGGTCCGTAGTCGGTCCGTAGTCGGTCTCTAGTCAGTCCCTAGTCGGTCCGTAGTCGGTCCCTAGTCGGTCCCTAGTCGGTCCTTAGTCGGTCCCTAATCGGTCCATAGTCGGTCCCTAGTCAGTCCCTAGTCGGTCCGTTGTTGGTCCGTAGTCGGTCCATAGTCGGTCCGTAGTCGGTCCGTTGTTGGTCCGTAGTCGGTCCATAGTCGGTCCATAGTCGGTCCCTAGTCGGTCTGTAGTCGGTCCCTAGTCGGTCCCTAGTCGGTCCATAATCGGTCCCTAGTCGGTCCATAGTCGGTCCCTAGTCGGTCCGTAGTCGGTCTCTAGTCGGTCTGTAGTTGGTCCTAGTCGGTCTCTAGTCGGTCCATAGTCGGTCCGTAGTCGGTCCCTAGTCGGTCCGTAGTCGGTCCCTAGTCGGTCCGTAGTCGGTCCATAGTCGGGTCTTAGTCGGTCCCTAGTCGGTCTACCCTAGTCGGTCCGTAGTCGGTCCGTAGTCGGTCTCTAGTCGGTTCGTAGTTGGTCCCTAGTCGGTCCCTAGTCGGTTCCTAGTCGGTCGCTAGTCGGTCCCTAGTCGGTCCCTAGTCGGTCCCCAGTCGGTCCCTAGTCGGTCCGAAATAAATTCCTCCATTTTGAATTTTTTTTTCTAATGATCAGGATCCGAAGGTCCTGATCATCTTTTGATAAGAAACCACTCTTCCATCTTTTATACCCTCCGAGATGGATAGCGATGAAATTTGTATGGCGGCCATCATTTTTTCGTCATTTTGAATATTTTTCCAGCTCACTGCCAATTGGAAGCCGTTTCGAGTGACATTTGCTCGAGCACCTCCCACCTATCTTCAATACCTTAAGCGTGCCCTTCACCCGTCTCCGAGTTCCTCAATCATCAGCTCTATCCATATTTTTTTTCTGAATAAATTTTTGTCTTTTTTGTGACACCATTTGTGAAAAAAAAAATCATAAAAAATTTTACAGAAGAAAATTTTTGGGGAAAATCTCGTAAACTACCCCGAAGGTGGCAACACTGTTTACATTTATTGATACTGCCGGTTAAGTTACACAGTCGATTCATACATTTCAACTTTCCAAAATGTTGCCAACTGCCTCAAAAACATGTTCAAAATCAATTCCAAAACAAATAAAATACAAAATGGCCGTCAACTCATTTTACAGATTTATTTTTAGAAAGTTGAATAATTTTTCCATTAAGTACAGGAGATACCGCTCCTGATGACGTTTCAAGTTTTCATCTCGCTCGCACACAGGCGAAATGATCACCCCTGAAAAAAGACCGTATCGCGAAAACCACTTTTTCTTTGATAAATTTCAGTGTTGCCTGTCCCTGGCGATAAAAATATCCAAATTTCGTTTGTACAGGTAAAAAGTGTAGTTGCTCATACTCGGATTTTGCAAAAAGTTCGTATTTCGATTTTTTAATTTTTGGGGTAGATCTTGAAATTTCCCTAAAAATGGGGTATTTTTTTCACCAATCTATACTTCAAGTCTGTACATACAATAGCTTCATAGAAGTAGAAACACTCCGATGTTGTCAACTGTGAGTAATTTGAATTTTAAAATTGCGTTTTTTCGTACCTCAAACTGAATGGCCACCACGACAGCCGCCATCTTGAATATTTAAAAACCACTCCCGATCTGTCAAAATACAGGATAATTGTAGACGGAAACAGGAAAAAAATATTATCCTCAACTAACCCGTTTCGGTGCTGTGGCGCCGCGGTTCGGGGTCGAAAAATCGAAAATTTGAAAGACTACAGTTAAGCCGCCATCTTGTTTTTTAAATTTTTTCTACTTTTTCTATTAATCGTTTCCTAATTTCTTCTAGAATTGCGAGTTTTACCAAAATCGGTAGGAAAACAAAAATGTTACAAAAATCACGTCGGCCGCCATCTTGTTTTTGTTTGAGCAGCCCTTTTCTATCTACAATACTCTTCCCGGGCTCCCCAACCATCTTACTAACCCTCAATCATCATGTCTTCCCATATTTTTCTGTGAGAATTCTCTGAAGAACCGCATCAAAGACAATTCAATATTCACCATACATTTTCTATGAAAAAATGAATTCCGCCATTTTGAATTTTTTTTCCATTCATCAAGTAGACCTTCGGATTTTGATCATCTTTTGCTAAGAAACCACTCTTCCATCTTTTATACCCTCCGAGATGGATACCGATGAAATTTGTATGGCGGCCATCTTTTTTTCGCCATTTTGAATTTTTTTTCAGTTCACTCCCAATTGGACGACGTTTCGAATGACATTTGCTCGAGCACCCCCCACCTATCTTCAATACTTTCAGCGTGCCCTTCACCCGTCTCCGAAACCCTCAATCATCAGCTCTCTCCATATTTTTTTCGGAATAAATTTTTGTCTTCTTTGTGAAACCATTAGTGAAAAAAAATTTTTTCATACAAAATTTTACAGGAGGAAATTTTTGGGGAAATCTCAAAAACTACCCTAAATGTGGCAACACTGTGTACATACTTCGATACTGCCGGTTGAGTTACACAATCGATTCATACATGTCAACTTTCTAAAATGTTGCCAACTGCCTCAAAAACATGATCAAAATTTTCAAAAACACCCCACAACAATACAAAATGGCCGCCAACTCGTTGTATATAAATAATTCACATAGTTTTATAATTTTTTCAATAAGTACAGTATATACCGCTCCTGATGACTTTTTAATTTTTTATCTCGCTCGCACCCAGGCGAAATGATTGCCCCTGATAAAAGACCATGTCGCGAAAATCACTTTTTCTTTGATAAATTCCAGTGTTGCCAGTCCTCGAGGAAAAAAATACTCAAATGTCATTGGTACAAGTAAAACACATGGTTGCTCATACTCGGATTTTGCAAAAAGTCCGTAGTTCGATTTTTTAATTTTAGGGGTAAATCTTGAAATTTCCCCAAAAGTGGGGTATTTTTTTTATCGCCAATTTATACCTCGAGTCAATGCGAACAATTGCTTCATAGAAGTCGAAACGTTCTGATGTTGCCAACTGTGAGAAATTTGAATTTTAAAATTGGGTTTTTTCGTACCTCAAACCCAATGGCCGCCACGACAGCCGCCATCTTGAATTTTTGAAAACCACACCCGTTTTGTCAAAATTAAGGGTAATTGTGGGCGAATACAGGAAAAAAATATTATCGTCAATTACCCCGTTTCAGAGCTGTGGTGCCGCGGTTTCTGGTCCAAAAATCAAAAATTTTAAAAATCTTAATCTCGGCCGCCATCTTGTTTTTCCAATTTTTTACACTTTTTCTAATAATCATTTACTAATTTCTTAATAACCTGCAAATTTTAACGAAATCGGTTGAAAAACAAAAAAGTTACAAAAATTACGTCGGCCGCCATCTTGTTTTTCTGAAATGTCATAATTTTTCCCTACTCGACTCCCGCACCCGAACATATCTCCCATACATTATTGTATCGTTTTCTGTCTCTTTCTAGGAGAACAATTATGTCAATGAGTCAGTCAGTCAGTCAGTCAGTCAGTGGTAATCGAGCTATATATATTATAACTAGTTGCTCGGTGCGCGAGCTGCTAAAGCAGCTCGCGGGGGGGCTTTCGACATTTGATATTCATCTTCCAAACCCTCAATCATCATGTCTGCCCATATTTCACTTGAGAGTTCTCCAAAGAACCGCATCAAAGCCTTGCATAGTCAATATTCGCCATACATTTTCTATGGAAAAATCAATTCCGCCATTTTGATTTTTATTTCTATTCGTTGAGTAGACCTTCGGATCCTGATCATCTTTAGCTAAAAAAACACTCTTCCATCTTTTATACCCTCTAAGATGGACACCGACGAAATTTGTATGGCGGCCATCTATTTCTCACCGTTTTGATTTTTTTTTCAGCTCACTGCCGATCGGATGACATTTCGAGTGACATTTGCTTGAGCACTCCCTACGTATCTTCAATACATTAAGCGTGTTCTACACCGGTCTCCGAATTTCTCAATCATCAGTTCTTTCCATATTTTTATTAAAATTATTGTTTGTCTTCTGACTGATAGTTCTTGGAGTCGTTAGGGTACTCTGGTAATATTTCCACATTGACTACGTTTTGTAAGTATTGTGGAAAAAAACCTTTAAATTCTATATAAATTATGTATTACGTGTAGTGGGGGAAAAAGCTTCACACAAAAATGTCCAGGAGAGCCTCATGAGGAAAACTACGAGTTTTCCTGAAAGAACACTCATGAGTTCTATGCATGCATTTAGTGGGAACAAAAAGTTCTAAACAAAAATGTACTTCGGAGATAAGCTAAGCTTTTAAAAATTTGACCATGTAAGCACATAGACATCACGAAAATAAGAAGTTTGCATACCAACAACATGGGGCTGCACTTTATAATTCCGTAGATATAAGCTTTTAAAAATTTGATCACGTAAGCACATAGACATCGCAAAAATAAGAATTCTGAGTACCAACAACATGGAGCTGCACTCTATAGTTTCGGAGATATAAGCTTTTAAGAATTTGATCACGTGAGCATACAGACATCGCAAAAATAAAAATTTTGCGTACCTACCAACAACATGGGGCTGTACCCTATAGTTTTGGAGATATAAGCTTTCAAAAATCTGACCACGTAAGCAAACAAACATCGCGAAAATAAGAAGTTTGAGTACCAACAACATGGGGCTGCACTCTATAATTTTGGAGACATAAGGTTTTAAAAATCTGACCACGTGAGCCTATAGACATCGCGGAAATAAGAAGTTTGAGTACAACCAACATGGGGCTGCACCCTATAGTTTCGGAGATATCAGCTTTGAAAAATCTGACCACGTAACCAAACAGACATCGCGAAAATAAGAAGTTTGAGTACCAACAACATGGGGCTGCACCTATAGTTTTGAAAATACATATAAGCTTTTAAAACTCTGACTACGTAATCACACAGCCATCGCAAAAATAAGAAGTTTAAGCACCAACAACATGGGGCTGCACCCTATAGTATCGGAGATATAAGCTTTGAAAAATTTAACCACGTAAGGAAACAGACATACCGCGAAAATAAGAAGTTTGAGTACCAACATCATGGGGCTACACCCTATAATTTTGGAGACATAAGGTTTTCAAAAACAGACCATGTTAGCATATAGACATCGCGAAAATAAGAAGTTTGAGTACCAACAACATGGAGCTGCGCCCTATAGATTTGGAGATATAAGCTTTTAAAAATCTGACTACATAAACACACAGACGTCGCGAAAATAAGAAGTTTGAGTACCAACAACATGGGGCTCTAACCTATAGTTTTGGAGATATAAGCTTTTTAAAATCTGACCACGTGAGCTTATAGACATCGCGGAAATAAGAAGTTTGAGTACTTACAACATGGGGCTGCACCCTATAGTTTCGGAGATATAAGATTTTAAAAATCTGACCACGTGAACATATAGACATCGCGAAAATAAGAAGTTTGAGTACCAACAACATGATGCTGCACCCTATAGTTTTGGAGATATAAGCTTTTAAGAATCTGACCACGTAAGCAAACAGACATCGCAAAAATAAGAAGTTTGAGTACCAACAACATGGGGCTGCACCCTATAATTTTGGAGATATAAGCTTTTAAAAATCTGACCACGTGAGCTTATAAACATGGCGGAAATAAGAAGTTTGAGTACGAACAACATGGGGCTGCACCCTATAGTTTCGGAGATATAAGCTTTTAAAAATCTGACCACGTGAACATATAGACATCGCGAAAATAAGAAGTTTGAGTACCAACAATATGGGGCTGCATCCTTTAGTTTTGGAAATATCAGCTTTGAAAAATCTGACCACGTGAACATATATAGACATCGCAAAAATAAGAAGTTTGAGTACCAACAATATGTGGCTGCACCCTATAATTTTGGAGATATAAGCTTTTAAAAATCTGACCACGTGATCATATAGACATCGCGAAAATAAGAAGTTTGAGTACCAACAACATGGGGCTGCATCCTATAGTTTCGGAAATATCAGCTTTGAAAAATCTGACCAAGTAAGCAAACAGACATCGCAAAAATAAGAAGTTTAAGCACTAACAACATGGGGCTGCACCCTATAGTATCGGAGATATAAGCTTTGAAAAATTTAACCACGTAAGGAAACAGACATACCGCGAAAATAAGAAGTTTGAGTACCAACATCATGGGGCTACACCCTATAATTTTGGAGACATAAGGTTTTCAAAAACAGACCACGTTAGCATATAGACATCGCGAAAATAAGAAGTTTGAGTACCAACAACATGGAGCTGCGCCCTATAGATTTGGAGATATAAGCTTTTAAAAATCTGACTACATAAACACACAGACGTCGCGAAAATAAGAAGTTTGAGTACCAACAACATGGGGCTCTAACCTATAGTTTTGGAGATATAAGCTTTTTAAAATCTGACCACGTGAGCTTATAGACATCGCGGAAATAAGAAGTTTGAGTACTTACAACATGGGGCTGCACCCTATAGTTTCGGAGATATAAGATTTTAAAAATCTGACCACGTGAACATATAGACATCGCGAAAATAAGAAGTTTGAGTACCAACAACATGATGCTGCACCCTATAGTTTTGGAGATATAAGCTTTTAAGAATCTGACCACGTAAGGAAACAGACATACCGCGAAAATAAGAAGTTCGAGTACAAACAACATGGGGCTCCACCCTATAGTTTCATAGATATTTAAGCTTTCAAAAATTTGACCACGTAAACACACAGACATCGTGAAAATAAGAATTTTGCATACAAACAACATGGGGCTGCACCCTATAGTTTCGGAGATATTAAGCTTTTAAAAATCTGACCACGTGAACATATAGACATCGCGAAAATAAGAAGTTTGAGCACCAACAACATGGGGCTGCACCCTATAGTTTCGGAGATATAAGCTTTGAAAAATATGACCACGTAAACAAACAGACATCGCGAAAATAAGAAGTTTGAGTACCAACAACATGGGGCTGCACCCTATTATAGTTTTGGAAATATAAGCTTTTAAAAATCTGACTACGTAATCACACAGCCATCGCAAAAATAAGAAGTTTGAGAACCAACAACATGGGACTGCACCCTATAGTTTCGGAGATATAAGCTTTTAAAAATTTGATCACGTGAGCATACAAACATCGCAAAAATAAGAATTTTGCGTACCAACAACATGGAACAGCACCCTATAGTTTCGGAGATATAAGCTTTTAAAAATTTGATCACGTGAGCATACAGATATCGCAAAAATAAAAAATTTGCGTACCTACCAACAACATGGAGCTGTACCCTATAGTTTCGGAGATATAAGCTTTTAAAAATCTGACCACATGAGCATGTAGACATCGTGAAAATAAGAAGTTTGAGTACCAACAACATGGAGCTATACCCTATAGTTTCGGAGATATAGGCTTTCAAAAATCTGACCACGTAAGCAAACAAACATCGCGAAAATAAGAAGTTCGAGTACCAACAACATGGGGCTGCATCCTATAATTTTGGAGACATAAGGTTTAAAAATCTGACCACGTGAGCATATAGACATCGCAAAAATAAGAAGTTTGAGTACCAACAACATGGGGCTGCACCCTATAGTTTCGGAAATATCAGCTTTGAAAAATCTGACCACGTAACCAAACAGACATCGCGAAAACAAGAAGTTTGAGTACAAACAACATGGGGCTGCACCCTATAGTTTTGAAAATACATATAAGCTTTTAAAACTTTGACTACGTAATCACACAGCCATCGCAAAAATAAGAAGTTTAAGCACCAACAACATGGGGCTGCACCCTATAGTTTCGGAGATATAAGGTTTGAAAATCTGACCACGTAAGGAAACAGACATACCGCGAAAATAATAAGTTTGAGTACCAACAACATGGGGCTGCATCCTATAGTTTCGAAAATATCAGCTTTGAAAAATCTGACCACGTAAGCAAACAGACATCACAAAAATAAGAAGTTTGAGTACCAACAACATGGGGCTGCGCCCTATAGATTTGGAGATATAAGCTTTTAAAAATCTGACTACTTAAACACACAGACATCGCGAAAATAAGAAGTTTGAGTACCAACAACATGGGGCTGCATCCTATAGTTTCGAAAATATCAGCTTTGAAAAATCTGACCACGTAAGCAAACAGACATCACAAAAATAAGAAGTTTGAGTAGTGACAACATGGGGTTGCACGGTATAGTTTCGGAGATAATAGCTTTTAAAAATCTGACTACGTGAACGTATAGACATCGCGAAAATAAGAAGTTTGAGTACCAACAACATGCAGCTGCACCCTTTAGTTTCGGAGATATTCACCCGTCTCCGAAATCCTCAATCATCAGCTCTCTCCATATTTTTTCTCCGAATAAATTTTATGTTCTATGTGACACCATTTGTGAAAAAAAAATTCTTACAAAATTTTACAGGAGGAAATTTGTAGGAAAAATCTCGAAAACTACCCCAAATGTGGCAACACTGTTTACATTACTCGACATTGCCGGTCAAGTTTCACAATCGATTCATAAATGTCAACTTTCCAAAATGTTGCCAACTGCCTCAGAAATATGATCAAAATTTTCAAAAACACCGAACAACAATATAAAATGGCCGCCAACTCGTTTTACAGAAACATTTCACATAGTTTTATAATATTTCCATTGAGTACGGGATATACCGCCTTTGATGAAATTCAAAATTTTACATCTCGCATCCAGGCGAAATGATTGCCCCTGAGAAAGACCATGTCAAGAAAATCTCTTTTTCTTTGATAAATTCCAGTGTTGCCAGTCCACGATGACAAAAATACCCAAATCTCATTTGTACATGTAAAATACGTGTTCGCTCATACTCGGATTTTGCAAAAAGTTCGTATTTTGATTTTTTAATTTTTGGGGTAAATCTTGAAATTTCCCCAAAAATGGGGTATTTTTTTGCACCAATCTATACTTCGAATCTATACATACAATCGCTTCATAGAAGTCGAAACGCTCCGATGTTGGCAACTGTAAGAAATTTGAATTTTAAAATTGTGTTTCTTCGTACCTCAAACCGAATGGCTGCAACGACAGCCGCCATCTTGAATTTTATTTTTTTTTCACATTTTCTATGAATCGTCTACTAATTTCTTCAATAATTGCGAGTTGTAACTAAATCGGTTGGAAACCAAAAAAGTAACAAAAATCACGGCGGCCGCCATCTTGTTTTTTCAATTTTTTCCACATTTTCTATGAATTGTCTACTAATTTCTTCAATAGTTGAGAGTTGTAACGAAATCGGTTGAAAAACAAAAAAGTTACAAATATCACGTCAGCCGCCATCTTGTTTTCCTGAAATGTCATAATTTTTCCCTGCTTCCGCACTTAAACTTAACATGTCTTCCCATATTTTACTTGAGAGTTCTCCAAAGAATCAAAGCTTTGCATACTCAATATTCGCCATACATTTTCTATGGAAAAATAAATTCCGCCATTTTGAATTTTTTTTCTATTCATCGAGTAGACCTTCGGATCCTGATCATCTTTAGCTAAGAAACCACTCTTTCATCTTTTATACCCTTCGAGATGGACACCGACGAAATTTGTATGGCGGCCATCTTTTTTTCGCCATTTTGAATTTTTTTTCAGCTCACTCCCAATTGGACCATGTTTTGAATGACATTTGCTCGAGCACCCCCCACCTATCTTCAATACCTTCAGCGTGCCCTTCACCCGTCTCCGAAACCCTCAATCATCAGCTCTCTCCATATTTTTCGTAAAATAATTTTTTGTCTTCTATGTGACATCATTTGCGAAAAAAAATATTTTCATACAAAATTTTACAGAAGGAAATTTTTGGGGAAATCTCGAAAACTACCCTAAATGTGGCAACACTGTGTATATACCTCGATACTGCCGGTCAAGTTGCACAATCGATTCATACATGTCAACTTTCTAAAATGTTGCCAACTGCCTCAAAAACATGATCAAAATTTTCAAAAACACTCAACAACAATACAAAATGGCCGCTAACTCCTTTTATAGAAATAATTCACATAGTTTTATAATTTTACCATTAACTACAGGATATACCGCTCCTGATGACGTTTAAATGTTCCATCTCGCTCGCACCCAGGCGAAATAATTGCCCCTGAAAAAGGACCATGTCGCGAAAATCACTTTTTCTTTGATAAATTCCAGTGTTGCCAGTGCCCGACGACAAAAATACCCAAATGTCATTTGTACAAGTAAAACACGTGGTTGCTCATACTCGGATTTTGCAAAAAGTCCGTATTTCGATTTTTTTATTTTTGGGGTAAATCTTGAAATTTCCCCAAAAGTGGGGTATTTTTTTATCACCAATTTATACCTCGAGTCTATGCAAACAATCGCTTCATAGAAGTCGAAACGCTCCGATGTTGCCAACTGTGAGAAATTTGAATTTTAAAATTGCGTTTTTTCGTACCTCAAACCGAATGGCCGCCACGACAGCCGCCATCTTGAATTTTTAAAAACCACTCTCGTTCTGTCAAAATTAAGGGTAATTGTGGGCGGAAACAGAAAAAAATATTATCGTCAATTACCCCGTTTCGGAGCTGTGGTGCCGCGGTTTGGGGTCGAAAAATCAAAAATTTTAAAAATCCAAATCTCGGCCGCCATCTTGTTTTTACAATTTTTTCTACTATTTCTTTTAATTGTTTACTAATTTCTTCAATTTTTGCGAGTTTGAAGGATATCGGTTGGAAAACAAAAAAGTTACAAAAATCACATCGGCCGCCATCTTGTTTTTCTGAAATGTCATAATTTTTCCCTACTCGAATCCCTCATCCGAACACATCTCCCATACATGATTATATCGTTTTCTGTCTCCTTCTAGGAGAACAATTGTGTCAATGAGTGAGTGAGTGAGTGAGTGAGTGGTAATTGAGCTATATATATTATAATAACTAGTTGCTCGGTGCGCGAGCTGCTAAAGCAGCTCGCGGGGACGTTCGACATTATATAACATGCGGCTGCACCCTATAATTTCGAAGATATAAGCATTTAAAAATTTGATCACATGAGCACATAGACATCGCAAAAATAAGAAGTTTGAGTAATAATAACATGGGGTTTCACCCTATAGTTTCGGAGATATAAGCTTTTAAAAATCTGACCATGTGAGCATATAGATATCCCGAAAATTTGAGTACCAACAACATGGGGCTCGACCCTATAGTTTTGGAGATATAAGCTTTTAAAAATCTGACCACGTAAGCACACAGACATCGCGAAAATAAGAAGTTTGAGTACCAACAAAATGGGGCTACACCCTATAGTTTCGTAGATATAAGCTTTTAAAAATCTGACCACATAAGCACACAAACATCGCGAAAATAAGAAGTTTGAGTACAAACAACATGGGGCTGCAGCCTTTAGTTTCGGAGATATGAGTTTTTAAAAATCTGAACACGTGAGCATATAGACATCGCGAAAATAAGAAGTTTGAGTACCAACAATATGGAGCTGCACCCTATAGTTTCGGAGATATGCTTTTAAAAATTTTATCACGTGAGCACACAGACATCGCAAAAATAAGAATTTTGCATACAAACAACATGGGGCTTCACCATATAGTTTCGGATATAAACTTTTAAAAATCTGACCACGTGAGCATAAAGACGAAGATAAGAAGTTTGAGTACCAACAACATTGGGCTGCACTCTACCCTTCTGTATCCTTCACTTGTCTCCCAAATCCTCAATCATCAGCTCTCGCCATATTTTTTCTCCGAATGAATTTGTCTTCTCTGTGAAACCATTTGTGAAAAAAAAAAAATTCAAAAAAAATTTTTGGGGAAATCTCGAAAAGTCCCCGGTCGGTCCTTAGTCGGTCCCTAGTCGGTCGCTAGTCGGTCCCTAGTCGGTCCCTAGTCGGTCGCTAGTCGGTCCCTAGTCGGTCCATAGTCGGTCCGTAGTCGGTTCGTAGTCGGTCCGTAGTCGGTCCGTAGTCGGTCCGTAGTCGGTCCCTAGTCGGTCCCTAATCGGTCGCTAGTCGGTCCGTAGTCGGTCCCTAGTCGGTCCGTAGTCGGTCCATAGTCGGTCCGTAGTCGGTCCCTAGTCGGTCCACAGTTGGTCCCTAGTCGGTCCCTAGTCGGTCCCTAGTCGGTCCCTAGTCGGTCCCTAGTCGGTCCCTAGTCGGTCCATAGTCGGTCCCTAATCGGTCGCTAGTCGGTCCGTAGTCGGTCCCTAGTCGGTCCGTAGTCGGTCCATAGTCGGTCCGTAGTCGGTCCCTAGTCGGTCCACAGTTGGTCCCTAGGCGGTCCCTAGTCGGTCCCTAGTCGGTCCCTAGTCGGTCCCTAGTCGGTCCGTAGTCGGTCCGTAGTCGGTCCGTAGTCGGTCCCTAGTCGGTCCCTAATCGGTCCGTAGTCGGTCCGTAGTCGGTCCGTAGTCGGTCCCTAGTCGGTCCCCAGTCCGTCCTTAGTCGGTCCACAGTCGGTCCCTAGTCGGTTTCTAGTTGGTCCCTAGTCGGTCCGTAGTCGGTCCCTAGTCGGTCCCTAGTCGTTCCCTAGTCGGTCCGTAGTCGGTCCCTACTCGGTCTCTAGTCAGTCCGTAGTCAGTCCCTAGTCGGTCCCTAGTCGGTCCGTAGTCGGTCCGTTGTTGGTCCGTAGTCGGTCCGTAGTCGGTCCGTAGTCGGTCCGTAGTCGGTCCATAGTCGGTCCGTAGTCGGTCCCTAGTCGGTCCACAGTCGGTCCCTAGTCGGTTTCTAGTTGGTCCCTAGTCGGTCCGTAGTCGGTCCCTAGTCGGTCCCTAGTCGTTCCCTAGTCGGTCCGTAGTAGGTCCCTAGTCGGTGTCTAGTCGGTCCGTAGTCGGTCCCTAGTCGGTCTCTAGTCGGTCCGTAGTCTGTCCCTAGTCGGTCCCTACTCGGTCTCTAGTCAGTCCGTAGTCAGTCCCTAGTCGGTCCCTAGTCGGTCCGTAGTCGGTCCGTTGTTGGTCCGTAGTCGGTCCGTAGTCGGTCCGTAGTCGGTCCGTAGTCGGTCCATAGTCGGTCCGTAGTCGGTCCCTAGTCGGTCTAGTCGGTCCGTAGTCTGTCCCTAGTCGGTCCCTACGCAGTCTCAAGTCAGTCCGTAGTCAGTCCCTAGTCGGTCCGTAGTCGGTCCGTTGTTGGTCCGTAGTCGGTCCGTAGTCGGTTTATAGTCGGTCCGTAGTCGGTTCATAGTCGGTCCGTAGTCGGTCCAGTGTCAGTCCGTAGTCGGTCCGTAGTCGGTCCGTAGTCGGTCCGTAGTCAGTCCGTAGTCGGTCCGTAGTCAGTCCGTAGTCGGTCCGTAGTCGGTAACCAGTCCGTCCCTAGTCGGTCCACAGTCGGTCCCTAGTCGGTTTCTAGTTGGTCCCTAGTCGGTCCCTAGTCAGTCCGTAGTCGGTCCCTAGTCGGTCTCTAGTCGGTCCGTAGTCGGTCCCTATTCGGTCTCTAGTCGGTCCGTAGTCAGTCCCTAGTCGGTCCCTAGTCGGTCCGTAGTCGGTCCGTAGTCTGTCCCTAGTCGGTCCCTACTCGGTCTCTAGTCAGTCCGTAGTCAGTCCCTAGTCGGTCCCTAGTCGGTCCGTAGTCGGTCCGTTGTTGGTCCGTAGTCGGTCCGTAGTCGGTCCCTAGTCGGTCCGTAGTCGGTCCGTAGTCGGTCCGTAGTCGGTCCCTAGTCGGTCCCTAGTCGGTCTAGTCGGTCTAGTCGGTCCGTAGTCTGTCCCTAGTCGGTCCCTACGCGGTCTCAAGTCAGTCCGTAGTCAGTCCCTAGTCGGTCCGTAGTCGGTCCGTTGTTGGTCCGTAGTCGGTCCGTAGTCGGTCCGTAGTCGGTCCGTAGTCGGTCCATAGTCGGTCTGTAGTCGGTCCGTAGTCGGTCCGTAGTCGGTCCCCAGTCCGTCCCTAGTCGGTCCGTAGTCGGTAACCAGTCCGTCTCTAGTCGGTCCACAGTCGGTCCCTAGTCGGTTTCTAGTTGGTCCCTAGTCGGTCCCTAGTCGGTCCGTAGTCGGTCCCTAGTCGGTCTCTAGTCGGTCCGTAGTCGGTCCCTAGTCGGTCTCTAGTCGGTCCGTAGTCAGTCCCTAGTCGGTCCCTAGTCGGTCCGTAGTCGGTCCGTAGTCTGTCCCTAGTCGGTCCCTACTCAGTCTCTAGTCAGTCCGTAGTCAGTCCCTAGTCGGTCCCTAGTCGGTCCGTAGTCGGTCCGTTGTTGGTCCGTAGTCGTTCCGTAGTCGGTCCGTACTACGGACCGACTACGGACCGACTACGGACTCCGTAGTCGGTCCGTAGTCGGTCCATAGTCGGTCCGTAGTCGGTCCCTAGTCGGTCCCTAGTCGGTCCCTAGTCGGTCTAGTCGGTCTAGTCAGTCCGTAGTCTGTCCCTAGTCGGTCCCTACGCGGTCTCAAGTCAGTCCGTAGTCAGTCCCTAGTCGGTCCGTAGTCGGTCCGTTGTTGGTCCGTAGTCGGTCCGTAGTCGGTCCGTAGTCGGTCCGTAGTCGGTCCGTAGTCGGTCCCCAGTCCGTCCCTAGTCGGTCCGTAGTCGGTAACCAGTCCGTCCCTAGTCGGTCCACAGTCGGTCCCTAGTCGGTTTCTAGTTGGTCCCTAGTCGGTCCCTAGTCGGTCCGTAGTCGGTCCCTAGTCGGTCTCTAGTCGGTCCGTAGTCGGTCCCTAGTCGGTCTCTAGTCGGTCCGTAGTCAGTCCCTAGTCGGTCCCTAGTCGGTCCGTAGTCGTTCCGAAGGCGGTCTCTAGTCGGTCCCTAGTCGGTCCCTAGTCGGTCTCTAGTCGGTCCGTAGTCAGTCCCTAGTCGGTCCCTAGTCGGTCCGTAGTCGGTCCGTTGTTGAAATAAATTCCTCCATTTTGAATTTTTTTTTCTAGTGATCAGGATCCGAAGGTCCTGATCATCTTTTGATAAGAAACCACACTTCCATCTGTTATACCCTTTGAGATGGACACTGATGAAATTTGTATGGCGGCCATCTTTTTTCCGCCATTTTGAATATTTTTCCAGCTCACTGCCAATTGGAAGCCGTTTCGAGTGACATTTGCTCGAGCACCTCCCACCTATCTTCAATAACTTAAGCGTGCCCTTCACCCGTCTCCGAGCTTCTCAATCATCAGCTCTATCCAATATTTTTTTTCTGAAAAAATTTTTGTCTTTTTTGTGAAACCATTTGTGAAAAAAAAATTTTTCATACAAAATTTTACAGGAGGAAATTTTTGGGGAAAATCTCGTAAACTACCCCGAAGGTGGCAACACTGTTTACATTTATCGATACTGCCGGTTAAGTTACACAGTCGATTCATACATTTCAACTTTCCAAAATGTTGCCAACTGCCTCAAAAACATGTTCAAAATCAATTCCAAAACAAATAAAATACAAAATGGCCGTCAACTCATTTTACAGATTTATTTTAGAAAGTTGAATAATTTTTCCATTAAGTACAGGAGATACCGCTCTTGATTACGTTTCAAGTTTTCATCTCGCTCGCATACAGGCGAAATGATCACCCCTGAAAAAAGACCGTATCGCGAAAACCACTTTTTCTTTCATAAATTTCAGTGTTGCCTGTCCCTGGCGATGAAAATATCCAAATTTCGTTTGTACAAGTAAAATACGTATTTGCTCATACTCGGATTTTGCAAAAACTTCGTATTTCGATTTTTTAATTTTTGGGGTAGATCTTGAAATTTCCCCAAAAATGGGGTATTTTTTTCACCAATCTGTACTTCAAGTCTGTACATACAATAGCTTCATAGAAGTAGAAACGCTCCGATGTTGTCAACTGTGAGTAATTTGAATTTTAAAATTGCGTTTTTTCGTACCTCAAACTGAATGGCCGCCACGACAGCCGCCATCTTGAATATTTAAAAACCACTCCCGATCTGTCAAAATACAGGATAATTGTAGACGGAAACAGGAAAAAAATATTATCCTCAACTAACCCGTTTTGGTGCTGTGGCGCCGCGGTTCGGGGTCGAAAAATCGAAAATTTTAAAGACTGCAGCAAAGCCGCCATTTTGTTTTTTAAGTTTTTTCTACTTTTTCTATTAATCGTTTCCTAATTTCTTCTAGAATTGTGAGTTTTAACGAAATCGGTAGGAAAACAAAAATGTTACAAAAATCACGTCGGCCGCCATCTTGTTTTTGTTTGAGCAGCCCTTTTCTATCTACAATACCCTTCCCGGGCTCCCCAACCATCTTACTTACCCTCAATCATCATGTCTTCCCATATTTTTCTGTGAGAATTCTCTGAAGAACCGCATCAAAGGCAATTCAATATTCACCATACATTTTCTATGAAAAAATGAATTCCGCCATTTTGAATTTTTTTTCCATTCATCAAGTAGACCTTCGGATTTTGATCATCTTTTGCTAAGAAACCACTCTTCCATCTTTTACACCCTCCGAGATGGATACCGATGAAATTTGTATGGCGGCCATCTTTTTTTCGCCATTTTGAATTTTTTTTCAGTTCACTCCCAATTGGACGACGTTTCGAATGACATTTGCTCGAGCACCCCCCACCTATCTTCAATACTTTCAGCGTGCCCTTCACCCGTCTCCGAAACCCTCAATCATCAGCTCTCTCCATATTTTTTTCGGAATAAATTTTTGTCTTCTTTGTGAAACCATTAGTGAAAAAAAATTTTTTCATACAAAATTTTACAGGAGGAAATTTTTGGGGAAATCTCAAAAACTACCCTAAATGTGGCAACACTGTGTACATACTTCGATACTGCCGGTTGAGTTACACAATCGATTCATACATGTCAACTTTCTAAAATGTTGCCAACTGCCTCAAAAACATGATCAAAATTTTCAAAAACACCCCACAACAATACAAAATGGCCGCCAACTCGTTGTATATAAATAATTCACATAGTTTTATAATTTTTTCAATAAGTACAGTATATACCGCTCCTGATGACTTTTTAATTTTTTATCTCGCTCGCACCCAGGCGAAATGATTGCCCCTGATAAAAGACCATGTCGCGAAAATCACTTTTTCTTTGATAAATTCCAGTGTTGCCAGTCCTCGAGGAAAAAAATACTCAAATGTCATTGGTACAAGTAAAACACATGGTTGCTCATACTCGGATTTTGCAAAAAGTCCGTAGTTCGATTTTTTAATTTTAGGGGTAAATCTTGAAATTTCCCCAAAAGTGGGGTATTTTTTTTATCGCCAATTTATACCTCGAGTCAATGCGAACAATTGCTTCATAGAAGTCGAAACGTTCTGATGTTGCCAACTGTGAGAAATTTGAATTTTAAAATTGGGTTTTTTCGTACCTCAAACCCAATGGCCGCCACGACAGCCGCCATCTTGAATTTTTGAAAACCACACCCGTTTTGTCAAAATTAAGGGTAATTGTGGGCGAATACAGGAAAAAAATATTATCGTCAATTACCCCGTTTCAGAGCTGTGGTGCCGCGGTTTCTGGTCCAAAAATCAAAAATTTTAAAAATCTTAATCTCGGCCGCCATCTTGTTTTTCCAATTTTTTACACTTTTTCTAATAATCATTTACTAATTTCTTAATAACCTGCAAATTTTAACGAAATCGGTTGAAAAACAAAAAAGTTACAAAAATTACATCGGCCGCCATCTTGTTTTTCTGAAATGTCATAATTTTTCCCTACTCGACTCCCGCACCCGAACATATCTCCCATACATTATTGTATCGTTTTCTGTCTCTTTCTAGGAGAACAATTATGTCAATGAGTCAGTCAGTCAGTCAGTCAGTCAGTGGTAATCGAGCTATATATATTATAATAACTAGTTGCTCGGTGCGCGAGCTGCTAAAGCAGCTCGCGGGGACGTTCGACATTATATAACATGCGGCTGCACCCTATAATTTCGAAGATATAAGCATTTAAAAATTTGATCACATGAGCACATAGACATCGCAAAAATAAGAAGTTTGAGTAATAATAACATGGGGTTTCACCCTATAGTTTCGGAGATATAAGCTTTTAAAAATCTGACCATGTGAGCATATAGATATCCCGAAAATTTGAGTACCAACAACATGGGGCTCGACCCTATAGTTTTGGAGATATAAGCTTTTAAAAATCTGACCACGTAAGCACACAGACATCGCGAAAATAAGAAGTTTGAGTACCAACAAAATGGGGCTACACCCTATAGTTTCGTAGATATAAGCTTTTAAAAATCTGACCACATAAGCACACAAACATCGCGAAAATAAGAAGTTTGAGTACAAACAACATGGGGCTGCAGCCTTTAGTTTCGGAGATATGAGTTTTTAAAAATCTGAACACGTGAGCATATAGACATCGCGAAAATAAGAAGTTTGAGTACCAACAATATGGAGCTGCACCCTATAGTTTCGGAGATATGCTTTTAAAAATTTTATCACGTGAGCACACAGACATCGCAAAAATAAGAATTTTGCATACAAACAACATGGGGCTTCACCATATAGTTTCGGATATAAACTTTTAAAAATCTGACCACGTGAGCATAAAGACGAAGATAAGAAGTTTGAGTACCAACAACATTGGGCTGCACTCTACCCTTCTGTATCCTTCACTTGTCTCCCAAATCCTCAATCATCAGCTCTCGCCATATTTTTTCTCCGAATGAATTTGTCTTCTCTGTGAAACCATTTGTGAAAAAAAAAAAAATTCAAAAAAAATTTTTGGGGAAATCTCGAAAAGTCCCCGGTCGGTCCTTAGTCGGTCCCTAGTCGGTCGCTAGTCGGTCCCTAGTCGGTCCCTAGTCGGTCGCTAGTCGGTCCCTAGTCGGTCCATAGTCGGTCCGTAGTCGGTTCGTAGTCGGTCCGTAGTCGGTCCGTAGTCGGTCCGTAGTCGGTCCCTAGTCGGTCCCTAATCGGTCGCTAGTCGGTCCGTAGTCAGTCCCTAGTCGGTCCGTAGTCGGTCCATAGTCGGTCCGTAGTCGGTCCCTAGTCGGTCCACAGTTGGTCCCTAGTCGGTCCCTAGTCGGTCCCTAGTCGGTCCCTAGTCGGTCCCTAGTCGGTCCATAGTCGGTCCCTAATCGGTCGCTAGTCGGTCCGTAGTCGGTCCCTAGTCGGTCCGTAGTCGGTCCATAGTCGGTCCGTAGTCGGTCCCTAGTCGGTCCACAGTTGGTCCCTAGGCGGTCCCTAGTCGGTCCCTAGTCGGTCCCTAGTCGGTCCCTAGTCGGTCCGTAGTCGGTCCGTAGTCGGTCCGTAGTCGGTCCCTAGTCGGTCCCTAATCGGTCCGTAGTCGGTCCGTAGTCGGTCCGTAGTCGGTCCCTAGTCGGTCCCCAGTCCGTCCTTAGTCGGTCCACAGTCGGTCCCTAGTCGGTTTCTAGTTGGTCCCTAGTCGGTCCGTAGTCGGTCCCTAGTCGGTCCCTAGTCGGTCCCTAGTCGGTCCGTAGTCGGTCCCTACTCGGTCTCTAGTCAGTCCGTAGTCAGTCCCTAGTCGGTCCCTAGTCGGTCCGTAGTCGGTCCGTTGTTGGTCCGTAGTCGGTCCGTAGTCGGTCCGTAGTCGGTCCGTAGTCGGTCCATAGTCGGTCCGTAGTCGGTCCCTAGTCGGTCCACAGTCGGTCCCTAGTCGGTTTCTAGTTGGTCCCTAGTCGGTCCGTAGTCGGTCCCTAGTCGGTCCCTAGTCGTTCCCTAGTCGGTCCGTAGTAGGTCCCTAGTCGGTGTCTAGTCGGTCCGTAGTCGGTCCCTAGTCGGTCTCTAGTCGGTCCGTAGTCTGTCCCTAGTCGGTCCCTACTCGGTCTCTAGTCAGTCCGTAGTCAGTCCCTAGTCGGTCCCTAGTCGGTCCGTAGTCGGTCCGTTGTTGGTCCGTAGTCGGTCCGTAGTCGGTCCGTAGTCGGTCCATAGTCGGTCCGTAGTCGGTCCCTAGTCGGTCTAGTCGGTCCGTAGTCTGTCCCTAGTCGGTCCCTACGCAGTCTCAAGTCAGTCCGTAGTCAGTCCCTAGTCGGTCCGTAGTCGGTCCGTTGTTGGTCCGTAGTCGGTCCGTAGTCGGTTTATAGTCGGTCCGTAGTCGGTTCATAGTCGGTCCGTAGTCGGTCCAGTGTCAGTCCGTAGTCGGTCCGTAGTCGGTCCGTAGTCGGTCCGTAGTCAGTCCGTAGTCGGTCCGTAGTCAGTCCGTAGTCGGTCCGTAGTCGGTAACCAGTCCGTCCCTAGTCGGTCCACAGTCGGTCCCTAGTCGGTTTCTAGTTGGTCCCTAGTCGGTCCCTAGTCAGTCCGTAGTCGGTCCCTAGTCGGTCTCTAGTCGGTCCGTAGTCGGTCCCTATTCGGTCTCTAGTCGGTCCGTAGTCAGTCCCTAGTCGGTCCCTAGTCGGTCCGTAGTCGGTCCGTAGTCTGTCCCTAGTCGGTCCCTACTCGGTCTCTAGTCAGTCCGTAGTCAGTCCCTAGTCGGTCCCTAGTCGGTCCGTAGTCGGTCCGTTGTTGGTCCGTAGTCGGTCCGTAGTCGGTCCCTAGTCGGTCCGTAGTCGGTCCGTAGTCGGTCCGTAGTCGGTCCCTAGTCGGTCCCTAGTCGGTCTAGTCGGTCTAGTCGGTCCGTAGTCTGTCCCTAGTCGGTCCCTACGCGGTCTCAAGTCAGTCCGTAGTCAGTCCCTAGTCGGTCCGTAGTCGGTCCGTTGTTGGTCCGTAGTCGGTCCGTAGTCGGTCCGTAGTCGGTCCGTAGTCGGTCCATAGTCGGTCTGTAGTCGGTCCGTAGTCGGTCCGTAGTCGGTCCCCAGTCCGTCCCTAGTCGGTCCGTAGTCGGTAACCAGTCCGTCTCTAGTCGGTCCACAGTCGGTCCCTAGTCGGTTTCTAGTTGGTCCCTAGTCGGTCCCTAGTCGGTCCGTAGTCGGTCCCTAGTCGGTCTCTAGTCGGTCCGTAGTCGGTCCCTAGTCGGTCTCTAGTCGGTCCGTAGTCAGTCCCTAGTCGGTCCCTAGTCGGTCCGTAGTCGGTCCGTAGTCTGTCCCTAGTCGGTCCCTACTCAGTCTCTAGTCAGTCCGTAGTCAGTCCCTAGTCGGTCCCTAGTCGGTCCGTAGTCGGTCCGTTGTTGGTCCGTAGTCGTTCCGTAGTCGGTCCGTACTACGGACCGACTACGGACCGACTACGGACTCCGTAGTCGGTCCGTAGTCGGTCCATAGTCGGTCCGTAGTCGGTCCCTAGTCGGTCCCTAGTCGGTCCCTAGTCGGTCTAGTCGGTCTAGTCAGTCCGTAGTCTGTCCCTAGTCGGTCCCTACGCGGTCTCAAGTCAGTCCGTAGTCAGTCCCTAGTCGGTCCGTAGTCGGTCCGTTGTTGGTCCGTAGTCGGTCCGTAGTCGGTCCGTAGTCGGTCCGTAGTCGGTCCGTAGTCGGTCCCCAGTCCGTCCCTAGTCGGTCCGTAGTCGGTAACCAGTCCGTCCCTAGTCGGTCCACAGTCGGTCCCTAGTCGGTTTCTAGTTGGTCCCTAGTCGGTCCCTAGTCGGTCCGTAGTCGGTCCCTAGTCGGTCTCTAGTCGGTCCGTAGTCGGTCCCTAGTCGGTCTCTAGTCGGTCCGTAGTCAGTCCCTAGTCGGTCCCTAGTCGGTCCGTAGTCGTTCCGAAGGCGGTCTCTAGTCGGTCCCTAGTCGGTCCCTAGTCGGTCTCCGAGCTTTTCAATCATCAGCTCTATCCAATATTTTTTTTCTGAAAAAATTTTTGTCTTTTTTGTGAAACCATTTGTGAAAAAAAAATTTTTCATACAAAATTTTACAGGAGGAAATTTTTGGGGAAAATCTCGTAAACTACCCCGAAGGTGGCAACACTGTTTACATTTATCGATACTGCCGGTTAAGTTACACAGTCGATTCATACATTTCAACTTTCCAAAATGTTGCCAACTGCCTCAAAAACATGTTCAAAATCAATTCCAAAACAAATAAAATACAAAATGGCCGTCAACTCATTTTACAGATTTATTTTAGAAAGTTGAATAATTTTTCCATTAAGTACAGGAGATACCGCTCTTGATTACGTTTCAAGTTTTCATCTCGCTCGCATACAGGCGAAATGATCACCCCTGAAAAAAGACCGTATCGCGAAAACCACTTTTTCTTTCATAAATTTCAGTGTTGCCTGTCCCTGGCGATGAAAATATCCAAATTTCGTTTGTACAAGTAAAATACGTATTTGCTCATACTCGGATTTTGCAAAAACTTCGTATTTCGATTTTTTAATTTTTGGGGTAGATCTTGAAATTTCCCCAAAAATGGGGTATTTTTTTCACCAATCTGTACTTCAAGTCTGTACATACAATAGCTTCATAGAAGTAGAAACGCTCCGATGTTGTCAACTGTGAGTAATTTGAATTTTAAAATTGCGTTTTTTCGTACCTCAAACTGAATGGCCGCCACGACAGCCGCCATCTTGAATATTTAAAAACCACTCCCGATCTGTCAAAATACAGGATAATTGTAGACGGAAACAGGAAAAAAATATTATCCTCAACTAACCCGTTTTGGTGCTGTGGCGCCGCGGTTCGGGGTCGAAAAATCGAAAATTTTAAAGACTGCAGCAAAGCCGCCATTTTGTTTTTTAAGTTTTTTCTACTTTTTCTATTAATCGTTTCCTAATTTCTTCTAGAATTGTGAGTTTTAACGAAATCGGTAGGAAAACAAAAATGTTACAAAAATCACGTCGGCCGCCATCTTGTTTTTGTTTGAGCAGCCCTTTTCTATCTACAATACCCTTCCCGGGCTCCCCAACCATCTTACTTACCCTCAATCATCATGTCTTCCCATATTTTTCTGTGAGAATTCTCTGAAGAACCGCATCAAAGGCAATTCAATATTCACCATACATTTTCTATGAAAAAATGAATTCCGCCATTTTGAATTTTTTTTCCATTCATCAAGTAGACCTTCGGATTTTGATCATCTTTTGCTAAGAAACCACTCTTCCATCTTTTACACCCTCCGAGATGGATACCGATGAAATTTGTATGGCGGCCATCTTTTTTTCGCCATTTTGAATTTTTTTTCAGTTCACTCCCAATTGGACGACGTTTCGAATGACATTTGCTCGAGCACCCCCCACCTATCTTCAATACTTTCAGCGTGCCCTTCACTCGTCTCCGAAACCCTCAATCATCAGCTCTCTCCATATTTTTTTCGGAATAATTTTTTGTCTTCTTTGTGAAACCATTAGTGAAAAAAAAAATTTTCATACAAAATTTTACAGGAGGAAATTTTTGGGGAAATCTCAAAAACTACCCTAAATGTGGCAACACTGTGTACATACTTCGATACTGCCAGTTGAGTTACACAATCGATTCATGCATGTCAACTTTCTAAAATGTTGCCAACTGCCTCAAAAACAGGATTAAAATTTTCAAAAACACCCAACAACAATACAAAATGGCCGCCAACTCGTTTGACAGATACATTATAGAAAGTTTTATAATTTTACCATTAACTACAAGATATACCGCTCCTGATGACGTTTAAATGTTCTATCTCGCTCGCACCCAGGCGAAATGATTGCCCCTGAAAAAGGACCATGTCGCGAAAATCACTTTTTCTTTGATAAATTCCAGTGTTGCCAGTGCCCGACGACAAAAATACCCAAATGTCATTTGTACAAGTAAAACACGTGGTCGCTCATACTCGGATTTTGCAAAAAGTCCGTATTTCGATTTTTTTATTTTTGGGGTAAATCTTGAAATTTCCCCAAAAGTGGGGTATTTTTTTTATCACCAATTTATACCTCAAGTTTATGCAAACAATCGCTTCATAGAAGTCAAAATGCTCCGATGTTGCCAACTGTGAGAAATTTGAATTTTAAAATTGCGTTTTTTCGTACCTCAAACCAAATGGCCGCCACGACAGCCGCCATCTTGAATTTTTTAAAACTACTCCCGTTCTTTCAAAATTAAGGGTAATTGTGGGCGGAAACAGGAAAAAAATATTATCGTCAATTACCCCGTTTCGGAGCTGTGGTGCCGTGGTTTGGGGTCGAAAAATCAAAAATTTTAAAAATCTAAATCTCGGCCGCCATCTTGCTTTTCCAATTTTTTCCACTTTTTCTAATAATTATTTACTAATTTCTTCAATTGTTGCGAGTTTGAAAGAAATCGATTAAAAAACAAAAAAGTTACATAAAACACGTCAGCCGCCATCTTGTTTTTCTGGAATGTCATAATTTTTCCCTACTCGACTCCCCCATTCGAACACATCTCCCATACATCATTGTATCGTTTTCTGTCTCTTTCTAGGAGAACAATTATGTCAATGAGTCAGTCAGTCAGTGAGTCAGTCAGTGGTAATTGAGCTATATATAGTATAATAACTAGTTGCTCGGTGCGCGAGCTGCTAAAGCAGCTCGCGGGGACGTTCGACATTATATAACAACATGGGGCTGCACCCTATAATTTCGGAGATATAAGCATTTAAAATTTTAATCACGTGAGCACAAAGACATCGCAAAAATAAGAAGTTTGAGTCGTAACAACATGTGGCTGCACCTTATAGTTTCGGAGATATAAGCTTGTCGCCAGTGATGACCAGAGATGGACCAGTAGACGACATCAGAAGGCTATTCTAGTATTATCATTATTCATTATCAGGTAGATCAGAGTTACTTTGCTGTGGGCGTCACATGGGTACGGGCCTAATTGAGAAGCCTTCTCATTAACTGACACACTAACTGACTAACCCTACGCCTACCTAGTCGGTACACCACCTCCCCTTTACCGAACCTCTTCCGACCAATCTAATCTACACGACACACATCGCACGATACCACCTACTTTGTACAACACAACCTATAACACAGTACACCGCACGAGCGAAGCAGCGCTCTCGTCGAGCGCCCAGATCGGAATGTGTCACCCCGCTTGCGCCCTCTCTCCTATAATGACGTAATGGCGCAATGCTCGACCACTCACACTACAATATCAACGAGCCGACACGGCCATACTGACATTCGCACGTCCCCGTGCGACTGCCAGCGTCCAAGGATGTCTACAGAGAACAACACACAGGTGAAGTACACCTCTAAATACGCTCGCCCATCCCTGACACTTCACTGCTTCTAGGTCACCTCCGTCTGTCATGTATCAATTGTCAATCATCACATCAGCTGTCAATCGCGTCAACCAACCACCATCTCATGTGATGACGTATAGCAGACCCAACCAGTCAGTACTTTAATCTGTCAATTGCCAGTCATCACTTCAGCTGTCAATCGCAATACACATCTGGAAGGAGTGTGTCCTTTCAACCAACTCCCTTGAGTCTGGCCCGGACGACACTTCCTTACCAGGATAGACTCAGGAACCTAATATAACACCCAACCAGTCAGTACTTCAATCTGTCAATTGTCAGTCATCACTTCAGCTGTCAATCGCAATACACATCTGGAAGGAGTGTGTCCTTTCAACCAACTCCCTTGAGTCTGGCCCGGACGACACTTCCTTACCAGGATAGACAACATGAAACACACACAACTAGTCAGCGCCCTTCACTTGTAACACATGGTCAAAGTCATCGTCATAGTCAAAATAATAATCACAGTCAACCCATAATCTGCTCAAGAACGTCGACCCATATAGGCCAGTCCATTTAATTAACTACATCACACACGCACACGTCATTTTCCCTGCCAAGTCCCGAAAATGGCAACACTCATCTGATTAGGGTGCAATTGCTATCGCAAACCCTCAATCAAATATCACGGTTAAAGTTACCTACGTTTACAATTACATGTTCACACTAAAACGAATCTACCACTGGTTCGGAATGCCGCAACCTAGCGAGAAGAACCAGTAAGAAACTCGGCGGCGTCTAACTTTCTAACATAATTGATCAAGAACTACTTCCCGTAAACGCAATCCTATTTCTTTAGTTCAAATCGTGTAAACCATTTATCATTTATCATATCATCATCTTGATGAACCATTTTAAGAACTACAACCTCTTTACGGCTTTATCACAACCACGTTTCGAACTTGCTTACTTTTGAACATCGATGAAGGTACCTGGACAACAGAATTTGGTTAGCAACCAAAACCATTTGTCAAACTAATCACTCATCTCAATAGCGGGTATTTAATTATTCTGCGAGTATTTGTAGAACTTTACTTTCAATTAATCACGATTTTTTTTTTTTGGTTTTTTTTTTTTGTTAGTTGGTTTTTGTTATCAGCTTAGCGCTGTCCGTTGTTATCGACATACAGCTCGCCAGCCTTCACGGCCAACCCTGACATTCGATCGTCCTCGAGCGACTATTAATTATCCTCAGCAATCGGTATACCCGAGATCGCCAGCCCCACTTAAAAAAAGCCCTCAAAAACTTAGGCGGCCCGCCAGGCCTCTGAAGCTAACCCGGTTCCTAATCTAAACACTAGTAATAGTTAGCATCACATAAACGCGCAATTTGATCTGATATAATCGGTAACAGTGTGGCTGATCAATTCTCGGAAATCCACACACAATCGCTCAGTACCGTCACGTTTTTTATTAACTAAAAATTCCTAGAAAAAGGTGAACAATTGAGTTCACATTTCCATTTGGGTCGGTTACCCGCATATAACATCTCGCTAATTTTATCACGAACCACCTGCCGTAAATCAAAGGCGGTGCATATGACGCTAAACCGTTTTACGAGGATTCAACTAAACTAATCTTAAGTTTTCCGGTTGTGACCCTTAAACGCGGTAATCTGTTAATCGAGAAATCCGAGTTTTCGTTAAGCAATGACAATAGTCGCGGTTTATCCTCATCTGGTATATCCGTATCAATATCCGAAAACTATTTTACACTTTGAAATAGAAAAAGTATCCGCAGTCATTGCACAACCTGCCTTTAAAATATCACGACTTAACGCAAAAACTCATCTAATATAACGTGAAACAAAAATTTGTAAAGTGGGTGTGTCCATCAATTAAAAATTTCACATAAAATTTGCAAGGTACTATTAACACTTGAATTCTCAATACCGGTAATTCAATTTTATTATAACGCACACCCGATAGCCTATTCGCAATACTTTCGTTAACGAGAAGAATCGCGGCACCGAAATCTTAACAAAATGAAAACGACCCGCGTCGCGCACACAACACCGGTTCTACAAGGCTTTTGTGCCACAAAGGAGACCGACAGACGCAAATGCAGCTAAAGGCTCCGGCTCATCAATCAGCCCTTCAGATCCCACTTCTGATGTCGCCAGTGATGACCAGAGATGGACCAGTAGACGACATCAGAAGGCTATTCTAGTATTATCATTATTCATTATCAGGTAGATCAGAGTTACTTTGCTGTGGGCGTCACATGGGTACGGGCCTAATTGAGAAGCCTTCTCATTAACTGACACACTAACTGACTAACCCTACGCCTACCTAGTCGGTACACCACCTCCCCTTTACCGAACCTCTTCCGACCAATCTAATCTACACGACACACATCGCACGATACCACCTACTTTGTACAACACAACCTATAACACAGTACACCGCACGAGCGAAGCAGCGCTCTCGTCGAGCGCCCAGATCGGAATGTGTCACCCCGCTTGCGCCCTCTCTCCTATAATGACGTAATGGCGCAATGCTCGACCACTCACACTACAATATCAACGAGCCGACAAGCTTTTAAAAATCTGATCACGTAAACATCTAGACATCGCGAAAATAAGAAGTTCGAGTACAAACAACATGGGGCTCCACCCTATAGTTCCGTAGATATAAGCTTTTAAAAATCTGACAACGTAAACACACAGACATCGTGAAAATAAGAATTTTGCGTACCAACAACATGGGGCTGCACCCTATAGTTTTAGAGATATAAGCTTTTAAAAATCTGACCATGTGAGCATATAGACGTCGCGAAAATTTGAGTACCAACAACATGGGGCTGCACCCTATAGTTTCGGAGATATAAGCTTTTAAAAATCTCACCATGTAAGCACACAGACATCGCGAAAATAAGAAGTTTGAGTACCAACTACATGGGGCATCACCTAGTTTCGGATATAAGCTTTTAAAAATCTGACCACGTGAGCATAAAGACGAAGATAAGAAGTTTGAGTACCAACAACATGGGGCTGCACTCTACCCTTCTGTATCCTTCACTTGTCTCCAAAATCCTCAATCATCAGCTCTCGCAATATTTTTTCTCCGAATGAATTTTTGTCTACTCTGTGAAACCATTTGTAAAAAAAAAAATCATATAAAATTTTACAGGAGAAAATTTTTGGGGAAATCTCGAAAAGTCCCCAGTCGGTCCTTAGTCGGTCCCTAGTCGGTCGCTAGTCGGTCCATAGTCGGTCCGTAGTCGGTCCCTAGTCGGGCCGTAGTCGGTCCATAGTCAGTCCGTAGTTGGTCCCTAGTCGGTCCCTAGTCGGTCCGTAGTCGGTCCCTAGTCAGTCCCTAGTCAGTCCCTAGTCGGTCTCTAGTCGGTCCGTAGTCGGTTCCTAGTCGGTCCCTAGTCGGTCCGTAGTCAGTCCGTAGTCGGTCCCTAGTCGGTCCCTAGTCGGTCTCTAGTCGGTCCCTAGTCGGTCCCTAGTCGGTCGCTAGTCGGTCCCTAGTCGGTCCGTAGTCGGTCCATAGTCAGTGCGTAGTCAGTCCCTAGTCGGTCCGTAGTCGGTCCCTAGTCGGTCCCTAGTCGGTCCCTAGTCAGTCCGTAGTCAGTCCGTAGTCGGTCCGTAGTCAGTCCGTAGTCGGTCCGTAGTCGGTCCGTAGTCGGTCCGTAGTCGGTCCCTAGTCGGTCCTTAGTGGGTCCGTAGTCGGTCCCTAGTCGGTCCATAGTCGGTTCCTAGTCGGTTCCTAGTCGGTCTCTAGTCGGTCCGTAGTCGGTCCCTAGTCGGTCCCTAGTCGGTCCGTAGTTAGTCCCTAGTCGGTCCCTAGTCGGTCCCTAGTTGGTCCCTAGTCGGTCCCTAGTCGGTCCATAGTCGGTCCGTAGTCGGTCCCTAGTCGGGCCGTAGTCGGTCCATAGTCAGTCCGTAGTTGGTCCCTAGTCGGTCCCTAGTCGGTCCGTAGTCGGTCCCTAGTCAGTCCCTAGTCAGTCCCTAGTCGGTCTCTAGTCGGTCCGTAGTCGGTTCCTAGTCGGTCCCTAGTCGGTCTCTAGTCGGTCCGTAGTCGGTCCCTAGTCGGTCGCTAGTCGGTCCCTAGTCGGTCCGTAGTCGGTCCATAGTCAGTGCGTAGTCGGTCCCTAGTCGGTCCGTAGTCGGTCCCTAGTCGGTCCCTAGTCGGTCCCTAGTCGGTCCGTAGTCAGTCCGTAGTCGGTCCGTAGTCAGTCCGTAGTCGGTCTCTAGTCGGTCCGTAGTCGGTCCCTAGTCGGTCCCTAGTCGGTCCGTAGTTAGTCCCTAGTCGGTCTCTAGTCGGTCCCTAGTTGGTCCCTAGTCGGTCCCTAGTCGGTCCATAGTTGGTCCCTAGTCAGTCTCTAGTCGGTCCCTAGTCAGTCTCTAGTCGGTCCGTAGTCGGTCCGTAGTCGGTCCGTAGTCGGTCCGTAGTCGGTCCGTAGTCGGTCCGTAGTCGGTCCGTAGTCGGTCCGTAGTCGGTCTCTAGTCGGTCTGTAGTCGGTCCGTAGTCGGTCCCTAGTTGGTCCGTAGTCGATCCATAATCGGTCCGTAGTCGATCCATAATCGGTCCGTAGTCGGTCCCTAGTCGGTCTACCCTAGTCGGTCCGTAGTTGGTCCGTAGTCGGTCTCTAGTCGGTCCGTAGTCGGTCCTTAGTCGGTCCCTAGTCGGTCCATAGTTGGTCCCTAGTCGGTCTCTAGTCGGTCCGTAGTCGGTCCATAGTCGGTCCGTAGTCGGTCTGTATTCCGTCCGTAGTCGGTCCGTAGACGGTCCGTAGTCGATCTCTAGTCGGTCCGTAGTCGGTCCCTAGTCGGTCCGAAATAAATTCCTCCATTTTGAATTTTTTTTTTTTTCTAGTGTACAGGATCCGAAGGTCCTGATCATCTTTTGATAAGAAACCATCTTTTATACCCTTTGAGATGGACACTGATGAAATTTGAATGGCGGCCATCTTTTTTCCGCCATTTTGAATATTTTTCCAGCTCACTGCCAATTGGAAGCCGTTTCGAGTGACATTTGCTCGAGCACCTCCCACCTATCTTCAATACCTTAAGCGTGCCCTTCACCCGTCTCTCTATCCATATTTTTTTTCTGAATAAATTTTTGTCTTTTTTGTGAGACCATTTGTGAAAAAAAAAATTTCATACAAAATTTTACAGGAGAAAATTTTTGGGGAAAATCTCGTAAACTACCCCGAAGGTGGCAACACTGTTTACATTTATCGATACTGCCGGTTAAGTTACACAAACGATTGATACATTTCAACTTTCCAAAATGTTGCCAACTGCCTCAAAAACATGTTCAAAATCAATTCCAAAACAAATAAAATACAAAATGGCCGTTAACACATTTTACAGATTTATTTTAGAAAGTTGAATAATTTTTCCATTAAATACAGGAGATACCGCTCCTGATGACGTTTCAAGTTTTCATCTCGCTCGCACACTGGCGAAATGATCACCCCTGAAAAAAGACCGTATCGCGAAAACAACATTTTCTTTGATAAATTTCAGTGTTGCCTGTCCCTGGCGATAAAAATATCCAAATTTCGTTTGTACAGGTAAAAAATGTAGTTGCTCATACTCGGATTTTGCAAAAAGTTCGTATTTCGATTTTTTAATTTTTGGGGTAGATCTTGAAATTTCCCCAAAAATGGGGTATTTTTTTCACCAATCTATACTTCAAGTACTGTACTGTACATACAATAGCTTCATAGAAGTAGAAACGCTCCGATGTTGTCAACTGTAATTTGAATTTTAAAATTGCGTTTTTTCGTACCTCAAACTGAATGGCCGCCACGACAGCCGCCATCTTGAATATTTAAAATACAGGATAATTGTAGACGGAAACACGAAAAAAATATTATCCTCAACCAACCCGTTTCGGTGCTGTGGCGCCGCGGTTCGGGGTCGAAAAATCGAAAATTTGAAAGACTACAGCTAAGCCGCCATCTTGTTTTTTAAATTTTTTCTACTTTTTCTATTAATCGTTTTCTAATTTCTTCTAGAATTGCGAGTTTGAACGAAATCGGTAGGAAAACAAAAATGTTACAAAAATCACGTAAGCCGCCATCTTGTTTTTTAAATTTTTTCTACTTTTTCTATTAATCGTTTCCTAATTTCTTCTAAAATTGCAAGTTTTAATGAAATCGGTAGGAAAACAAAAAAGTTACAAAAATCACGTCAGCCGCCATCTTGTTTTTGTTTGAGCAGCCCTTTTCTATCTACAATACACTTCCCGGGTTCCCCAACCATCTTACTAACCCTCAATCATCATGTCTTCCCATATTTTTCTGTGAGAATTCTCTGAAGAACCGCATTAAAGGCAATTCAATATTCACCATACATTTTCTATGAAAAAATGAATTCCGCCATTTTGAATTTTTTTTCCATTCATCAAGTAGACCTTCGGATTTTGATCATCTTTTGCTAAGAAACCACTCTTCCATCTTTTATACCCTCCGAGATGGATACTGATGAAATTTGTATGGCGGCCATCTTTTTTTCGCCATTTTGAATTTTTTTTCAGTTCACTCCCAATTGGACGACGTTTCGAATGACATTTGCTCGAGCACCCCCCACCTATCTTCAATACCTTCAGCGTGCCCTTCACCCGTCTCCGAAACCCTCAATCATCAGCTCTCTCCATATTTTTTTCGGAATAAATTTTTGTCTTCTTTATGAAACCATTAGTGAAAAAAAAATTTTTCATACAAAATTTTTCAGGAGGAAATTTTTGGGGAAATCTCAAAAACTACCCTAAATGTGGCAACACTGTGTACATACCTCGATACTGCCGGTTGAGTTACATAATCGATTCATACATGTCAACTTTCTAAAATGTTGCCAACTGCCTCAAAAACATGATTAAAATTTTCAAAAACACCCAACAACAATACAAAATGGCCGCCAACTCGTTTGACAGATACATTATAGAAAGTTTTTTAATTTTACCATTATCTACAAGATATACCGCTCCTGATGACGTTTAGATGTTCCATCTCACTCATACCCAGGCGAAATGATTGCCCCTGAAAAAAGACCATGTCGCGAAAATCACTTTTTCTTTGATAAATTCCAGTGTTGCCAGCGCCTGACGACAAAAATACCCAAATGTCATTTGTACAAGTAGAATACGTAGTCGCTCATACTTGGATTTTGCAAAAAGTCCCTATTTCGATTTTTTAATTTTTGGGGTAAATCTTGAAATTTCCCCAAAAATGGGGTATTTTTTTTATCACCAATTTATACCTCAAGTTTATGCGAACACTCGCTTCATAGAAGTCGAAACACTCCGATGTTGCCAACTGCGAGAAATTTGAATTTTAAAATTGGGTTTTTTCGTGCCTCAAACCGAATGGCCGCCACGATAGCCGCCATCTTGAATTTTTAAAAACCACTCTCGATCTGTCAAAATTAAGGGTAATTGTGGGCGGAAACAGGAAAAAAATATTATCGTCAATTACCCCGTTTCGGAGCTGTGGTGCCGCGGTTTGGGGTCGAAAAATCAAAAATTTTAAAAATCTAAATCTCGGCCGCCATCTTGTTTTTCCAATTTTTTTCACTTTTTCTAATAATCATTTTCTAATTTCTTAAAAACCTGCGAGTTTTAACGAAATCGGTTGAAAAACAAAAAAGTTACAAAAATTACGTCGGCCGCCATCTTGTTTTTCTGAAATGTCATAATTTTTCCCTACTCGACTCCCGCACCCGAACATATCTCCCATACATTATTGTATCGTTTTCTGTCTCTTTCTAGGAGAACAATTATGTCAATGAGTCAGTCAGTCAGTCAGTCAGTCAGTGGTAATCGAGCTATATATATTATAATATAATAATGTAGTACAAAATATCAGATTAAACCCGACTTATCCAAACGTAATACCTTTGCGGGGGAATACTAAACATGCACCAGTAACACCATCTGGATTTTGATGAGCCAGAGAGCTCACAATATGAACTTTTAGTCAGTTAACATCAAGCAGAACAAGACTGTGAAAATTCGAAATGAAATAATATTGAGACGCATTAATTATGGTTCTTCATCGAAGCTTCATATATGATTAACACTAGAGAATGCCCGCGGCTTCGCCCGCGTGAGTTTCGGTTTTTCACAAATCCCGAGGGAATCGTGGATTTCCGGTTCCCGTTCCCGCTCCCTTTTTGAATCTTTATACCTACTTTCAAGAAAGTTTGCTATAGTAATCTACCTATAGCTGTAGCTATAGATTTCGGGTTTTTTTTAATCCCGTGGGAACTGTGGATTTTTCCAGGATAAAAAGTAGCCTATGTTTTAAGTCAGAGAATAATCTATCTCTATTCAAAATTTCAGCCAAATCGGTTCAGTAGTTGCGGCGTGATTGAGTAACAAACATCCAAACATTCAAACATCTAAACATCCAAACATCCAAACATCCACACTTTCACATTTATAATATTAGTAGGATTAAAGCGACTTTCATATCGGTATTACGTTAGATACGGGTAACATAATGTATAATCGTAATTATGTATACTTGCTTGCACAAAGTTCATCCATCTTCTTTGAAAGGTCACGTTACGCAAGTCTCGATGATCAAGGCGCAAGAAGCAAGGCGCGTTTGGCACCCTCTCTGACAACTTAGTAAGTTTGCTTAACGATCTGTTAGCGAGCACTCTGTTTCGCCAACTTGTGTAATTATCGTTTGTAGCGTGGGACACTTGGAATTGGCTTAGGTTATTATACTCCATGAAATCATATCTTCGCTTGCAACGTTTCATCTCTAGGTATGACCTGCAGGGCTATTCTGTAAAGCCATTTTCGAATTATAGAGAGTGAATTCGAGATGAGTTTCCTAATTTGTACTCTGTAAAACTCGATTGTACAGGTCTTCTCACTCAAACTCACTTCATTTCGCAAGTGCGTAGCAGATGTTTACAGAATATCAAACCAAGGTGAAGTGAGTTTGCTTTCGAAGCGAGTTATCTCACTTGAGTGAGCTTCGATATCGAGATGGTATTTTAGAGAATAGCCCTACTGATTAGAGCGAATTTACAGACTACTGCAGGTGTCCCTTCCGTTTTCTATATTTATTCAATCTATCTGTAACGTATCTATGTAGCAGTAGACGTGATCGACTGCGGATCACGAGGACCCGGGTTCGATTCCCGGGTCGGGCTAAAATGACAAGGTATTGGGTTTTTCTGTCAAAGAAATTCTCAGTGCCAGCCCGGACTTGCAAGTTGGCAGTGATAGATACACCCCCGTGCCTTGGAAAGTACGTAGAGCCGTCGTTCCCGTGTCCTATCTCTCTCTATTGGCGTCCCATCGGACTATGAGAGTGAAGGAATTTATCTGCGAATATCTCCTGCGTAGTTGAGATGCTCCATTCCACTAGGCCTATGTCATTCTATTTTCCATATGAAACGTATATGCTTCTTTCAATTATATGTCGTATATGTATTATTAACATACATGTACGACATATATTTACTTAATAATATAAGTATTTAATGTTAATATAATAATATAATAATAAACAGTACTTAATGTTAATATTATTCGTTCCAAATTAGATCACGACTGAGTTAAATGGTTTAAACACTTCGAATTGAACCAAAAACAGCAATTATCTTCTCGGTAACACTCAGCTCAAATTAGTTGAACAGTTACCAACGGCGCAGCGTGCTATTCAATTGTATAAAGCCTGAAACACACGTGACGCGTAGTGTTGGCCACGACAAAAATCGACGTCAGGCGACGCTACTGTCGTCTGAAACTGCAAGAAATGTCAAATAGAGAAAGTTAGAGATTCTAACTTTTTCTAGGTTATTTGTGTTTTTGTCGTGATAAATTCATAGTTAAATACGGACAATTTCAATGAAAGTAAATGAATTATGATAAGCACTAAAGAAAAGAGGGGCTGAAACAGTGAAACAAAAGAAAAGTTTGCACAGAAGTTGAAAGTTGATTGCTCAAAAAACCCATTTAAAACCCAATTTTAGGGAAGCTTCAAGACTACGACAGAAATAACAATTTCAAAGAACAAAAATTTACTATTTAATTTTTAATTTTATCTATTTTATAAGAACAAAAATTTACCAACTGGAGGCCTTTAGAATAGAATAGAATAGAAATCGCGTTTATTGTAAGATTGTATGTACAGGAGGATGCTATAAATATGGTAAATAGTGCAATTTACAATTTGCCTTATGGCGTACAATATATGACAAGTCGTAGATACACGCGTACGCGCGCGTTCAGACGCTCTGCCGTCATGCGTTATGTTACGGTCTTAAGGGTGGGTTGTAAATGTTTCCAAATAGCCAGGCCCATTGTTTGGACGGGCGCCAGCTCACCTGTAAATTGCTACCACGCTCAACTGAATATTTTATACGACAACTCGCCAACAAGCACAATATAATATTATGATGTATCGACTATAGAGGTATTTGAAAATATTATTATGTAAGTAGTTCTTCTTCGTCTGTCAATAAAAATACGAAAAATGTATAATTTATGTTACGTTTAATAAAAATAATCACTTTTAACGTTTACGAGAAAACAGGGGTCAACTGAGCAATAAGAAATTTGGAGGATATTTTCTCAGATTTTTAAAATAAATAATAGATATAATAAGCATAAACTCCTGAAGTGGACTTTGTTGCGAGCCAGTTTAAAACGCCAATAATTAAAATATGTAGTATTTTAGAGTTTCGATGATACCAGTTTCTTCTGAAGTACTTATTTAGAAGTGCGACTTGGTCATTACTCATTACCCTATCGAACAACACGCCATCCTGAGCAAAGCCACAAAAAACAATAAATAAAAATATTGAGATAACTTACGAGTTATCTCAATATGTAGGTAGGTAGGTATACTTATTAATCCTACCAAAACGGTTCCAAAAGCTTATTCGGCTAGATTCGGCTGATCTTAGTACGATTGGATAAAATACCGCAAAGAAAATTATATTATACAATGAATATAAAAATTATTTTGCTATAATCCGCTAACAGTGACAAATTCGTAGGCACAACACCACACAATCTTGTAGGCACAACACCACACAATCTTGTAGGCACAACACCACACAAATTCACTCACATACAAACAAACTCGACGATCGTTTCGCTCCGACACCGGAGCATCTTCAGGAGACGTCGACTTCACAACGGACGATTGCAAAGTGACGCTCGTGTCGAATGAGCGGTCTTATATATTCTATCCCCGCTTAGTCATCTACCCTCCTTTCACTTTCTCTCTGGCCACGCCCCCTAAATATGTTGAGCAACGGTGAAGATGACACATTTATTTGCTCATTCAGCAATTCGACACTTCTACCGCTGTGCCAAACTATTTCCAATTGTTCCAACACGCACAGTCTTAAACTTTTACAGCATGTGTGTAAAATTTCAAATGTATGACCCTCGTCTGTCCTATGTCCACTATCCAAAAGATGTTTTGCGAAATGAGATCTTTGAGGCTGGTTGTTTCTAAAGGCAGCCATATGTTCTTTATATCGAGTTACAAAATTGCGCCCAGTTTGACCAACATATATAGCACTACATTCGGGGCACTTGAGTTTGTACACACCTGACTTTTGTCCATTATTTAATTTATCTTTACCATTACAAATTCTTCTGAGCGTATTATTTGTTCTAAAAGCAACGTGTACATCATGTGATCTAAGAGTCTTATTATTTGTTCTAAAAGCAACGTGTACATCATGTGATCTAAGAGTCTATAAGAGTCAAATAATACGCTCAGAAGAATTTGTAATGGTAAAGATAAATTAAATAATGGACAAAAGTCAGGTGTGTACAAACTCAAGTGCCCCGAATGTAGTGCTATATATGTTGGTCAAACTGGGCGCAATTTTGTAACTCGATATAAAGAACATATGGCTGCCTTTAGAAACAACCAGCCTCAAAGATCTCATTTCGCAAAACATCTTTTGGATAGTGGACATAGGACAGACGAGGGTCATACATTTGAAATTTTACACACATGCTGTAAAAGTTTAAGACTGTGCGTGTTGGAACAATTGGAAATAGTTGGGCACAGCGGTAGAAGTGTCGAATTGCTGAATGAGCAAATAAATGTGTCATCTTCACCGTTGCTCAACATATTTAGGGGGCGTGGCCAGAGAGAAAGTGAAAGGAGGGTAGATGACTAAGCGGGGATAGAATATATAAGACCGCTCATTCGACACGAGCGTCACTTTGCAATCGTCCGTTGTGAAGTCGACATCTCCTGAAGATGCTCCGGTGTCGGAGCGAAACGATCGTCGAGTTTGTTTTGTGGTGAATTTGTGTGGTGTTGTGCCTACAAGATTGTGTGGTGTTGTGCCTACAAGATTGTGTGGTGTTGTGCCTACGAATTTGTCACTGTTAGCGGATTATAGCAAAATAATTTTTATATTCATTGTATATCATGGAATTCCGCAAAGTAACGCCTGCTTCCATTCAAAATTATATTAATTGTTCAGCTACTTGTATTGGATCCAAGTTTGCCTACGATAAAAGATTATCTAGGTGCGATTAATTAGGTATTTATTATAATCTTAATCTCTATAATCTTACCCGTAGGTAGGTATTGTGAATGAGACAAACAGTACGTAAAGCCTAGCGTTCATTAGGAATCGCAAATGATTTTATCCTCCCTTTTATAAATTGAATTTTATTTATTTAAGAAATCTTGCGAATATTAGGTATATAAAATAACTAGCTTACGCCCTCGACTTCGTCCGCGTGTATTCGTATAAATCTCATACAAACTTTCAAGCCCTATTTAACTCCCTTATGGGATGAATTTTCAAAAAGGATTTTTGAAAATTATCGCTGATGCCTACTTCATAATAGCTGTCATGCATGAATTTGAGCCCGATCCGCCCCGTGGTTTGAGCTGTGCGTTGATAAATCAGTCAGTCAAAAATAATTAATGCTAAGTATGTGACTATATTTTACTATTATATTTTATCAATGATAATCACTGGATTACAAAATCTACTCGTAATAAGTATTTTAAAATGTACCTACATAAAGATAAAATAAAAGTGTTTTCTTCATCAGTATCTAACTACTTATGGACTTTATACAAATTACTAACCACTAATTGATTAAGAAAATTCCGACATACTTAATATTATTTGAAACGTTAATGTATGGTGTATGTATGGTTTTCTAAAGCAAAATAAAAAACTCAGTCAAAAATAATTTTATTTGGAATAAATTATTACATAATATTATTCTATAATTAGCACTTAACTAAAATTTTAAAATTACTTGTTAGGCGTCACTAATACCAGAACCGGTTTATACTTCTGATCCCAAGTACCGTCATTTTCCGATCGAGGAGTCAAATCCCCACTTTGGTACACCTCAGAGATCGTTTTGAAAATATCTTTATATTTCTTCTCGAGGTCTGCACTATCGATTCCATTCTTCACATCTTCTATGGTAGCTCCGGTCGGAACTACTTGTTTTCCTGTTGTGTATGGAGTTTCCTTGCCGTATTGGAGATCCATATAATCGTTGAGCATACCTTCTAACACATTGTTTATGCTCTTGCAAGACGAATAATCTTGGATACCCTTAGAGAGCTCATCTATGGTGACTGTAGGGAGCGACATTGTTAATATCTACGGAATAAAAAATTAATATTAATAGTCTGCAGCGGAGACTCAACCAACATTTCTCAGTCCTCTATTGTCTCGACTATCCATAAATGCCTAACGAATTTAGGTAGTTAAAACTTAAATAGGTACATAGGTTCTACATAACGTTATACGTCGGTCAGCCAACAGGAATATCAGCAATTCAATAAAAACTTTGAAAATACAGTAGGTAAGTAGGTACCTATCTACTAGATGTCTAATAATATCAACAAGGTATGCCAATATTAGGTAGGTCATAAATAATACGTAAATCATTAAAAATATCGCTATCAAATTTTAACACGGGAAGTCCGAGATAAAAATATTTGTAAAGAATACAAATTTTATAGTCTTCCGTTTCACATACCTAGGTACCTATGAAATATTCTGAGTATGAAATATCTAATCAAGGTCTTTAAATTAAATTAACAAGTAATATACTTATTTATATAAATTTTCACAATACATGGTCACAGTCTGATGGAAAATTACTTATGAAGCTTTTACCGAGATGCACACTAGCCTACAGAAAAATAAGACAAACTTACTTACTGAAAAACCTTGCGTGAACTTAGCGTTGTGTGACGAAACACTAAAATGCTATCAAAATTTACAGACGACTGTTTTTATAAATCACTGTACAAACAAGTCACTCAAGATATCAAAGGGTTTGGTGAGTAAAACGATGATAAGTGACCAAATTTTATCAATATTCACACGTAACGAATCATTTTTCGCAATAGACAACTGATAAAAATATGCTCCAAATAAAATATCGCTTTTTCGTGCGAATATTTTCTCTTTCACTTTCAACTGTAGGTAGGTACATAATCTTGCTAAACGTGGAAAATAGAAATTAGTTCAACTTAAAAGAAGTTCAAAATGGAAGACGTGTTAAGATTAGTTAAAATTCCCCACAGAAAATATCGTACATTAAAAGCAACATTCACCATTTCGTGAACGTGTTCGTTTCAACCGAGGACGTCCAGTAGGTATTCGAAGTACATACTTAAGTCTTGAAAGCATTTAATCACTTGACGCCTTTGATGTCGTCTGACCGTCTAGAATAGAATAGAATAGAATAGAATAGAAAAGTTTTTTATTCAAATAAACTTTTACAAGTGCTTTTGAATCGTCGATTGAGTCTACCACAGGTTCGGAATGCAGTTCCAGCCGAGAAGAACCTGTAAGAAACTCGGCGGTTGCTCTTTTTAAAAATAACATTATAACAATTATTATTATTAATGTACATGATTGAAATGCCATAGACAGACAGACACTAGACATTAGACATAGGTACAACGTTTTGTTTACAGTCACCATGTTTTATTAAGAAGATAATTCAATTATTACTGTACTTACTAAATAGGCACATATCACGGTAACTATCCTTTATTTGAATGTCGATATTTCGAGCGAGTTGCATGGATCGTGGTCACGACGGGAGTCGATGTCTGCCCAGAAGTTCCAGTAACAAAGTGAAGTGTATTGGGACCCCATAGATAAGTAGGTGATCTGTGTGCGACCCGCTGGTTGTACCTACATTGGTATCCAATGGTTTCATCGCGAGAAATAAAATATTAAAATTTTTAAAAAATGTGCCTACTTTTGGGATTTCTTTTTTTTATGATAGCAAAGAAAATTAGGTAAAAATAGCTGTAGCTAACTTAAGTTACTTACAGCCTGTTTCACCACCTTCTTATAAGTAGGTAAGTGTTGAATAGCCTAAACGTAAGTTTTGTCACTTTCTAATTTTATGTCAAGCGACAAAGACAAAATTTGTGAATAAGCTATCCAACACTAATCAGAAGGTGGTGAAACAGGCCCTTAAGTACCTAATTAATTTTTTTTCCAGACAGTGTGTGATAGCGAAGAGAGCCAATATCTCAAGAGGGCCAAGAGGTTCTTATTGGGCTGCAAGATCAAAGCTCGGGATCAAAAGGCAGTATATCTAAAGATGCTCCTCAATCTTTAATCCTGACTACCGGTTACTGATAGAATGTACCAAAACAAAGCTGTGATAGCCTAGTGGTTAGGACGACCGACTTCTAATCGGAGGTCGTGGGTTCGATCCCGGGCACGCACCTCTAAGTTTTCGGAGTTATGTGCGTTTTAATTATTTAAATATCACTTGCTTTAACGGTGAAGGAAAACATCGTGAGGCAACCTGCATGCCTGAGAGTTCTCCATAACGTTCTCAAAGGTGTGTGAAGTCTGCCAATCCGCTTGGCCAGCGAGGTAAACTATGGCCAAAACCCTTCTCACTCTGAGAGGAGACCCGTGCTCTGTAGTGAGCCGGTAATGGGTTGATCATGATGATGTTATCTATTATATTGTACTACTTACTACTGTTAGCTACCGCACTTACAACTTTATCTATTTCATTTCTACAATCCGTCATCAATGCTTGCAATAAAAATTGAAAACAGTTTTTAATCTGGTATTCACTTCATTTATTAATAACGAAGATAACCTCAAGGTGTTTCTATTTATTTTACAGTAGTTATTGTTTAGTGTCTGAGGGTAGCCTGGACTTCGGCGGGTACGTCATCGACGACCTGAACAGGAGTAGGCACGATTTCATGGGGGACTTCAGCAATCTGCAAAAAACCAATACTAAGCTCAAGACAAAATACATCCCAAAAATTTATTCGATTCTATGCAGTTTCTGATTTTATTTTTGCTACTGCAGCCATCTTTTGGGCTGATTTTTTTAATGACTTCGAACTCTATCCCTTCAAGCTCTTTTCAACCCCTGAACCCTTTCTCGATCCTCGCATTATACTCTTATTCATCATTGCGAGTGGCGCGACGAGTCGAACCGCAAGACACTCCACACATTCGTCTCCTGTCTCGCACTCGCACGATGGTGAGAGCGAGACGAGGCTATCGTTGACATCACAGGTTGACATTAACGGCGAGTGGCCAGGCGAGATCGCGAGTGTGTAAAATTCAAAAGTATACCTACTTACTGCTAATAATTATGTTGTATACCTACAACCTCTAAACTAAACTAACAGGTACAAAAATAGTGCTATCCTTTTCGCCAAAGAGATAGGAATAGATTTAGGTCCGTCATTTTAGTTTAATTTAGAGATTGTATATAACAGTATCTATTACTTAGCCCAATTGATTTGTGTTTGAGTGAGGTTCAATCAGGGGCGTAGCTACCGCCGTATATGCCGTATCAATTATACGGGGCCCCCAAGCCACGGGGGCCCCCGACGTGCGTAAGCAAAAATTAACAAAAACTTCCCAAATTTTTGTTTATTTCAGAAATGACAAAAGTAAAAAAATGTTGTCTAAAAAGTTGTCCATAGAGGCAGAATCTTTAGAAAAACTAAATTCATCATTAGCTATAAATGATTTAATAAATCAGTTTGCCGAAAAAAAGGCAAGGAGAGTATATATTTAATTTGAAATGTTTGTAAAAATTTTAGAAAAAGTGACAGATAAACAATTATGATGAATAAATATTGCTTTTAATTTTATGCAATTTTTTTTTCTTTTGTGAGAAATCCTTACCCTTCATAAGGGCCCCCAAACAAATTTTTATACGGGGCCCCGCCAAGGTACACTACGCCACTGGGTTCAATCCAAAAATAGATACTGACCTGTTGCTGTTGGCCATTCACATTGACGATGACCTGCACCAAGGGGCTGGACACGGGGGTCTCTGGTGCGGGAATCACCTCGGGGATCACCGGCTCGGGCTTTTCGGGCACGGGGATTTCAGGTTCGGGGACAATGGGGATTGGGATGATTTCGAAATCATTAACGGGCAGGTTGATGACGATAGCGTTCTGTAAAAAAAAAATTGGTTACATCATTTCAGGTAATGTTCCATCAGCAGCTGTCTGCAGTGTGCAGTAAATAGAATAGAATAGAATAGTTTTTTATTCAAATAAACTTTTACAAGTACTTTTGAATCGTCAATTGAATCTATCACTGGTTCGGAATGCCGTTCCAACCGAGAAGAATCAGTAAGAAACTCGGGGGTTGCTCTTTTTAAAAAATAACAATATAACGATTTATGTAAGTACATATATTATACAAATACTTATAATAAAAGAATCCTTAGGTATGCCGCATGTTATATACATACATAACTTACTTATATACACGTACATACATAAATTGCGCAACTATTTTGATAGATACATAGATATTTGGGCCAGAAACATTCGCGGACGTACGTAAAGAATTCACCAAAATTTCATCATAATTGGATGAATAGTTTAGCAGTGCATAGATGAGATAGAGATACACATTGTTTTTTTTTATTTAGGGCCTGTTTCACCACTTTCTGATAAATATCGGATAGCTATGTACAACTTTTGCCATTGTCACTTTACATAAAGTAAGAAAGTGACAAAACTTACGTTTAGGCTATCAGACACTTATCAGAAGGTGGTGAAACAGGCCCTTAGGTTCTTTTACAGTGGGTAGGTACAATACTTACAACGTTCTGTCCAGAGAAGAGAGCGCTTATGAGCTCGTCTAAGGCGGCCTGCAGCAAGGGCACGATAGCAGGGTTGGTGCTAGGGTTCTGAAGAGCTTCGGACAGCTCCTGGAGCGTCCACGATGAGGGAGTGGTGTACTCCTCGATGTCTGCTGGGGTCGGCACCACTATGGAGTCCTGTTCAAATTAATCATTTTATTACCAAACCATGACATGACAGTCGTCGTCTCAACCAATAGACGTCCACTGCTGGACATAGGTCTCTTGCAAGGATCGCCGCAGAACACGATCTTGTGCCGCCTGATTCCAGCGGCTGCCAGCGACTCGCTTTAGATCGTCCGTGGGGTCTCCCTACGCTTCATTTACTGGCGCGAGGTCGCCACTCAAGCACCTTAGTTGGGACCCCAACGTCCATCAGTCCGAAACAATGTCTGTGACAGGGCGTGTTTGGAACCCTCGTAGTTTAAGTTTTATGTTTTCGTAGTCATTATCACCATTACCTCACGTTCATGTATCTACTGTATATATTTTGAATTTGAATTTACCCTGTGCAAATGCTACAAGGAAGACTCTTACTAACTCCAGAGTCCAGCTAACTAAGAATCTTCAGCAGATCCAAGCGCTAAGTTACTTATCCATAACCACCACCACAGCCTTTTAACGTCCCACTGTTGGGCACAGGCCTCCTCTTTCATAGGAGAAAGGGATTTACAGCTTAGACCCGCCACGCTGCTTCAATGCGGGTTGGCGGGCTTTTAACAACTATTGTCACATGTTAGTAATAATAACTGGGACCGACTGCTTAACGTGATCTGTGAGACACGGAGGTGAAACACCGCCAACTACCAACTCCGAGCGGGCACTGAGAATTTCTTCACAGAAAAACCAACGACCTATAACGATTATATGCCCGACCCGGGAATCGAACCCAGGACCTCGAGATCTGCGGTCGAATATGCTAACCACTAGACCAACGAGGCAGTTCCTATACATAACATAGAATGAGAAATATAGCTAAGTAGTTACGCTCATAGTTTCGTAAGCTTAGGTACCTACCACAGTATGTCCATCAGCGATCGAGTTCTTCAGTTCGTTGAGTGCGAACTGGAGGTAGGGGAGGAGAGACGGGTTGGTGTTGGGGTTGTTGACCGCCTCGGTGAGGTCTTCGAGACTCCACGTGTTGAGCGGGTTGGCCGCGGCCACGGCGATCAGCGCAGCGAGGGCAACGAACAATTTCATCTTGACTACTTTTTCTAGAGGAACAGGTAATTTATTTTTAAACTAGCGACTCGCCCCGGCTTCGCACGGGTAGTAGAGCATATTATACCTACAGTCTTGCTATGTTCGCATCAGCTTGATCAAAATGTTTTGTTATATCTCTAATAGGCAGCGTGTTCGATGAATGTTCTCAGGCGGTTTGGCTTTTTCGACATTTTCAACAATTATCGACATAAGTACCTATTTCAAACAATTTACACAAAGCCTTAACAAATTATACACCTTAACCTTCCTCATGAATCATTCTTTATATTGGTAGAAACCGCATGAAAATTCGTTCAGTAGTTTTTGAGTTTATCGCGAATTGACAGACAGACAGATACGATGGAGGAATTTGATTTGTAATAAGTACTAATCTACCTAGTGATACCTACCTAAATCACGTCGACGACTTCGCCCACGTGGTTTGAGATTTTAAAAAACCCGTGCGAACTCTATGATTTTCCGCGAGAAAATATAGCTTATGTCCATCTCTGGGATGCAGTCAACTTCTGTTCCTTGGCTAATCTTCGAAATAGCTGAACCGATTTTCATAATAAATAACTCAACGATTGCCTAAGACTTTACAAGTATAGGCACTACCTATCTATCTAGGTACCTTAACCTACATCCTGTACCTAGTAGACTGCATGATTAATCAAAAAATATTCACTTACCGAGAACTGAAACACTATAGTATAAATTTTTAATGATTAAACATTTATATACACACTTCTATTGATAAAATAGGTTGGTATCAATAAAATATATTGCATGGGATTATGCATCACAAGTACCTAGCGGAATCGTGTTATATCTACCAAAATAAATATAATCATCACCTGATTGATGTACCTAGGACGTTTATTAATAATTATTAATAAACGTCCTAGGTACAAATTATTATAACAAATTATTATAATAATTTGTTTATTGAAATAAAAGGTGGTACACCGAACAACGCTTCATTTTCATACATATTTAAATTATCGGATACAAGAGGTGGGCCGTAGCAAAAGCACTAACGGATCGACGCTCTATATTACAAGGTATGTATAAGGAGACCACTATGGAATACTTAGGCCTTAGCGCTACTATTATGTTACCTAAACACAATCCAATACCAATAACTATATTTTGTCTTATACTTGTATAGTATTAGTGGTTTAGTATTTAGTATTTTTCAAAGTTCAAACACACAAGCCACAAGCTAGTAAAGTGAGGGTATAGGTACTAGCGGTACTATTCGCGCGTGGTCGCGGGCAAAAGAAAGTTAGTAATAAACTAATATATCTTTATAATGCTTGATTTATTGTTTAAAAGGGACTGTAAATCATACCTTATATCAAAGATATATTTTATGAGATAATGATCTAGACAAAAGATAATTACGTAGGTACTTACCGAAGTCAAGTAAATAAGCTCTTTCAGACACAACAGAATTACCTACCTAACTACAAAATATAGACAGATGTCTGGAGATCTCATACTTATTAGTTATTAGTCTAACCTTTGTTGCAGTTTGTACCACAACGTATCTCGGAAAACCAAGATAAAATAGTATAGGTAATCTTGGATTCATTACTAGATATCAACAGATAAGCTTCGAAATCCCTACCTACTAACAGCAAATATAAGTACAGGTATGTTCGCTTAAATATGTATTTTTATTGTAAAAATATTATGTAAAATCATAATTTGAAATGCTTTTATAAAACAATACCTACTTATTTTGACTTTTTACACAACATTTTTTAAGTGAATAAGTCTCTTTTGCTTCCTTATTGGGAGGCAATTCAGAAAACTCATGATAACAAAATCGGGAGATTCAGTATATAGTGTTGCAGCTACGTAACTATCTATCATTTTATACATCCAAAAATTAACACCACTCGATAGCAAAAGGATTAAAGAATTCATTACGTTGAGGATTGTGACGCATCGCGCGTGGCGGAAGACCAAGCGCCGCCATTTTGAGGCCAATTCGCTGCGTCACATAATTTCCACTCTGTTGACATATACATAATAGTCTCAAATATAACCAAAGGTCGCGGGAATCCACCATCGTAACCGTCATTGCATCAGTTCATTATGGTGTGCTATTCACTCTCATTTGGTATAAACATCGATTATGGAAAGGTAGGTATAAAAAATAAAGTATATTATCAGTCTTTAAAAGATTTTTTTTATTTTTAAATATAACTTTTAAACTTATAGTTTAATTATATCACTTAAATCAAACTTAACACTAAATAAGTAGATTCTTCATAAATGTGCCAATCTGTAACAATAAAACCAAACTATGAAAGCATTTCCAAACCAGAAACAAGTATTTTAAAGTTTATTCTGCCGACTTTAACGCTGTCGTGTGACTCATGTGACAATACTCGTTAAAGCTTGCCAACTTGCATTGGACCAGCATGGCGGGTCTAAGATCTAAATCCCTGTCTCCTATCAGAGAGGTTTGTGCCCAGCAGTGGGTCGTTAAAGGGCTGTAGTGGTAGGGATGACTCTGTCTTAAATTTATTTGGTCCGAGTACATAGTATGGAGACGGTGTGGATGAACAAGTATAAAGTAAAAATTAAAAATAAACCGGCCAAGTGCGTGGCGGGCCACGCGCAGTGTAGGGTTCCGTAGTCACAATCCTCGGAAAACAGGTATAACTCCTTAACCTGTGAACCCTACTTAGCCGTGATAGTTTTCCTTTAAAATTGATTATATACCCTACTGCTGTGAATTTTTTCAAGTTCCTATATACTGCCATTTGGCTGATAGAGGGGGGGGACACTTGACTCTAATAAAAATTTGCACTTTAAAACATTATATTTTACAAACGGATCTAGAAATCGAAAAATGATGTTCCCACACCCACAGTATTTTTAAAAGACCTATTCAACGATACCCCACACTATGGGGTAGACGAGAAAAAAAATATTCATCCCCACTTTACATGTAGGGGAGCTACCCTAAAAAAAATATTTATCAAAATTTTATTTCACCACTTTGTCGGCGTGATTAATATTTATACTCATGCCAAATTACGGATTTCTAGCACTAATAGTCTTTGAGATTAACCGAGGACGGACGGACAGACGGACAGACGGACAGACGGACAGACGGACAGACGGACAGACGGACGGACATGGCGAAACTATAAGGGTTCCTTGTTTACTACGGAACCCTAAAAACCCCCACCATCGGCATTCATGGTGGCGGCCATCTTGGATTTGAAATTTATCATAGTGTATAGTATTCTACTAGTAAAGCCATTTTTCATTTGATACCCATATTGAGGGAATTGTGAAAAAATATGTAATCCTCCATTTTGTGGCGGCGGCCATCTTGAACCTATTTTCATCAAACATAGCTAAAAACACTCCAGATTAATTCACCTTTCAAAGAAAAAAACCGCATTCAAATCACACGCACGCACGTACGCACGCACACGCACACACACGCACACCCACAGACACGTCAAACTTATAACACCCCGTCATTTTGTCGGGGGTTAAAAAAGTACACAGAAAAGAAACTTACATACTTTATAATAGGTTTTTAGTTATTCCAATGATAAAATTCCATAATGCGTCTAGTCCTCCGCAGCGGAGACGGCCAGTAGTTTCTTGTACGAGCCCGCGAGTGACTTTGCCGCCAAAAGCAATATTTCTCTCCTCGACACACCCGTTGACGCCTCCTGCCATTGCGTGTGTGGTACCTGAGAATCAATGGTACCTTCTAATTATATAGTATTGTATTCTAATTACATATAATGTATACAATTACAATATAACTAAACTAGATTTATAACTAGATACATATTGTGCTATTCTTTTCACAATGTTCACGGCACGGAAAATAAAAATCCTCTTCAAAGAGACATACTCCAAAAGGAAAAATCTCAAAAGCACAGCAATTCCAGAGAGACAAAATTTAGTGTGGACGCTCACAGATACGCACCTGTAGGCTGGCCGCCATGATGGATCCGATGGTGACGCTGAAGCCGGTCTGCGCGTGCGTGTAGTCGGTGGCGGTGGCCGCCCGTGCCGCCGCTACGGCGGCCGCCGGCACCGGCGTCGCCTGCGACTGCGCTTGCAGCTCGATGCCCAGCGACGGCTGCGACAGCACCAGCAGCGCCAGCTCGTACCACCTCAACGAAAAATACATATCGACATTTTATTTATTTACTAGCGGACTCGGCAGGCACAGGAACTATTCCTGTCACAGACCTATTTCATTCTTTTTTTTAAATCGTTTATTTGGTCGGAAAATTGAAAAAAAAACTGAATGTCGACAACAGCTTCACATACATACAGATAACCTCTTAAGTACAAAAAAAATATATAATGAAAACTGATCAGTGTGGGCAAATATGGTGTAAAATGAGACTAACAATCCATGATACTTTATTATATGATGCCAAGTTCTTTATGTGTACTATACTATACTGTGACGTCACTAGATAGTGAGGACATGATACCTGTCGGTGACCGTTTCCTGTATGAAGCCTTCAACGGCGAGCACGGGCACGTTGTTCGTGAGCTCGCTGTGCACGGAGCGTATGTACGCGATGCGCTGCTTCGCCGACGCGTACGCCGCTGCGTAACTGACGGGCTGTTCCGCTGTGACGTCGCTTTGTGCTGGGTAACCGCTAAAAATAATCATCAAAATTCATTTCAAGGTTCATTCATTTTTGAAATAATACATAACTTTGAATAATTTTGAAATCATCAGTAATTTTCGTAGATACCCACTAGACTGCTCTATTGATAAAAATACTTCGTTCAAAATAATAGACAATTTAATATGCCATCAATTCAGTACTAAGATAATTCTATCAAGAAATGGTCGGGGCGTCTATTGTCTAACAGCTGCATAAATCATTGCTATAACTAATCTCAATTGTGATGATTCGTGATAGGTCTCTTGCAAGAGTCGCCACAGAAAACGATGTTGTGCCACTTATATTTCTTTTTTTTTCTGATTTTTCTTTTCTTACTGTAGGTATTATAGTCGGGCAGCCCTGGAACAAAATTTTTAGTGATTAATAACAAGCTGAATTTTCGTGAGCAGGTTCGTTTCGACGAGACGAACAACTTTTTTATCTATGAAAATTCTCGATGGAGGTAGCTAATCGAGTGGGGAGGTGTTAAAAATTTTGATTCACTCGGGTGGGAAATTGTTCTACTAAATTTGTAGGACTATATGACCATTTCATTATACAAGTATTTACTAAGCGGCATACGAAAAATCAGCTGGTTATTAATATTATTCTACAGTGTCCTCCACTCCGAATATTTCCAAAAAATGAGGTTATAAAAATGATTAAACATTATTAATAACTAGCTGATTTTTTGTATGCCGCTTAGTAATTACTTGTATAATAAAATGGCTACATAGTCCTACAAATTTAGTGGAACGATTTCCCACCCGAGCGAATCGAAATGTTTAACACCTCCCCACTCAATTAGCTACCTCCATCGAGAATTTTCATAGATAAAAAAGTTGTTCGTCTCGTCGAAACGAACCTGCTCACGAAAATTCAGCTTGTTATTAATCACTAAAAATTTTGTTCCAGGGCTGCCCGACTATTATGTTGCTATGGTTTTGAAGTTATTATGAACTACCAATATAATAGAAACGCAATTCTTATCTCTGCGACTCATTGAAATTGTGTAATCCACATCCCCATAAAAATGTAACATTGACATTTCATTTGGGCATTACATATATCTGATAAACGTTTCGTAATCTTTACAACTAGATTAATCCATTCAAAATACTATCATTATCATTATTTTATAAATGATATCATCATATTATTATTATCAATTTATGAGTATTATAATGATATAAATTATTGTTTGACTTACACTACAGTCGCTTTTCCGAAAACCGTTTGGAAAGCCTCCCGCACTGGTGACACTTTTGTTTCTTTATCTGAAGCAACAACAACTAACATATCGCCACCGCTCCCTGAAATAAAATTTAAATCATATATTTAGGTGCTAGCTGATGCCCGCTACTTCGTTTGCGTGGAATAGGTTTAAATTTTTTGAGTGTGGGATTTCTTTGATTTTCCGGGATAGAAAGAAGCCTGTGTAGATGTAAGGTATTCTGAGCTGTTTGTCGAGATTGATTTAGCGGTTAAGAACAGACAGACAACTGATCTGTGTCGTGAGAAAAAAGGTAGGTAATTTGTCTATCCTACCTCTAGTGTTTTTGTAAGGCTCGCAGCCAGAAGCTCTTGTGGTAAACGAAACGAAAAGGACTCCTACTTGCATGTGCAAACCCACACTAGAGGCACTGACAAAGTTTTCAGCATAACTTAATTTAATAAAATAAGTTATAAAAGCCATACTTAGGTACTCCTTCATTTGCGGGTCTAGCGTGGTTATCATTGAATCCACTGAGCTCTTGGCTTTTTCCGCCACTTTTTGTAAAATCCCACCTGTAGAGACTGCACCCTTCATCCATGTGAATATGGCACTGCCCGGCATTATGTCACCTGTAGTAGATTCACTAGGGTAGTAGGTGTAGGAGCACAGCTTAGCAAGCATACAGTTCAGAAACATCGCAGGCAAATTATTGCATGCATCATGAGGCTGGCCGTACATTTTATTGCTTTGCGAGGTCGCCATTTGAGCGGATTGGTATCCCAATATGTATTGGTTCTTCTAGCTATGTTCACATTGCCTCACAGTGCCTCATTACATTGCAAAATCAAGTAATGTGACTATCACTCAATATATTGCTCAATCAGCCAATGTCAAATATTTGCAATATCAAATGTGCAGCCAACAATCTGTTAATATAAAATTTTCACATGTTTTCATTCAGGTAAAAAATTGGAATAATTTTTTTATTTCAAAAATTGAAACATTTCTGTTAACTTAATTAGTATAAAAATTGACCAACAATAGAAGAAACTGGAGATTAATCACAAAAGTTTGATAACAGGGTGCTATTTTGAATTAACTTAACTGACATTAGACAAAACTATTAGAGAGAGAGATAGAGGAATATGGTCTAAGAAACATGATTTAAAAAAATCTCATACACAAGTCAGGAACTTTTTCATAAAACCATCCTTTATTTCTAATACTTTAAATACCTTAAATTTTCGCCTCATTTATCGCACTCAAAATAACACTCTATTATATGTGGAATTTATCTAAAACACATTTTTTTTTTAATAAATGAATTACCAAAATAATATAATATGCAAAATTATTAAAATCACAAACAAAATCTGTAAAGCTGCAAGCAAAATTGAGTCATAATAATTATACTACAATTTATGAATACCAATCTTTTCCATTTCTGATGCGGAATCAGGCAATGACTCTGGAGATAGGGTTGTCAAAGAGTCATCCGGTGACCTTATGGGTAATGTTGGCTCTCCTTTACACAGTGGTATAGCTGGACTGCAAACAAGATTTAAGCAAGGCTTAACCCCCGGCACGTAAGTCGAGCGGTGACCTTCAATGCGCAGAAGTCGAAAATGAGGTATCTCGGGGTGTGAGGGGGTCGCGGGGAGGGCGTGAGGTTCGTTCGTAAGCACTAATTAGCTCTCGCGGATCCCTCATAATCGCTGATTGGCTCTCCTATCGTATTGTCCCGCTCACTCGTACGACGCTGCGTGCACTTGAAGGTCGCCGCTCGACTTACGTGCCGGGGGTTATAGGAGATAGGAATGTACAACTGCCATTTTTTATATTTGTCTTACATGTCTTACACTGAACAAGACAGTAATAGAAAATGGTGGTACTCTTCACAAGGCGAAACTTTATGAAAAGTAAACATGTCAATCTGCCAGAAGAGTAGAGGTGTGCTGATTTGTTGGAGTATTTAAACTTGCACCAACATCTAGAGTTCTTTTCAAAAGGCTCAGGCCTGCCTGGTGAGCGTTAACAAGCAAACTGACATAGTTTATCATAACCCTAAGTCATGAGAAAAAAAAACAAAGAAACAAAAAGATAACTTACCTAAATTTTTCAGGGCTTTCTGGTGAAGGTTGGTCTTGCTTTGCACTAACATTTTGGCTTGTTGGTGGCAGCTGTGATGCTGGTATTGCATGTGCTTGTGGCACCTTTTCATTTAAAAAAGTTTTTTTTTTTTTTAACTAAGAATAAGTAAGTAAAACTTTTTCAGTAACAGGAATATGGAAATTTCTAGATAGCAATACTGGACATAGCTCAACGGGTTGCAATACTGAAGTGGCAGTGAGCAGGGCACATAGTTCGTAGAACCGATAGACATTGGGGTACTGAGGGACTACAATAGCACAGTACACAGAGACAACCAGTAGTGAAACTACCCACAAACGTTCGAAACGGCTCACTCACACAAACATGTGCATCAACGAGACCATTTAGCAGCAGTCGCTACTGACATCTACGCGAAAACCTGGTAGGGGTCTCGTCGATGCACATGTTTGTGTGAGTGAGCCGTTTCGAATGTTTGTAGGTAGTTTCACTACTGGTTGTATCTGTGTACTGTGACAATAGTGACTTCTCACTGGAAGGCAATGTTTGCAGACACCCTTATCGCCGATAGAGGTATCTGCAAACACTGCTTCCCGATAGACTATCGGACCCACTAGGTGGATAGACGAGATCAAGCGAGATGCAGCGGCGTTGAATACAAGCAGCACAAGACCGCGATGTGTGATAGTCACCAAGTATAGTAGTTGACATCTATCAGTTGACCATGACGATTGTACGATAATGATTTCTTCATTTAGTGGTAGTGCTGTTTGTTTTATGTTAGTTCTAGTTTCAGTAAAGTACTATAATCATGTTTCTATTTACCACTTCTGGCGTCTTGGAAACCGGTACATTTTGCGTTGGAGTTGTGGTCACAAAATTTGGTAATTCTGTGGGTGGAGCAACATTCGACAATAGATTACCGCTGGTTGCAAGCGTAGGGGCTGCTGGTATCTTACTTTTTCTATCGTTATTCATTATTATACCTAAAAAAACATAAGTCTTAAAAGAATAGTTCAAGCACTGAAAAAGATTCTTAAATCTGCAGCATATTTTACCACACTTAAGCTATTAATATAATCGAAACTATTCTTTCCATAAATTCTTTCTAAACCCGAAAATTAACATTATTCAATGAATAATTATAACAATAAACAAATTACCAGAAAAGTATTGGAAAAATAAATGGGAAATACGTCAACAGTATTTGTTTTGACCATAGAGATAAGTTTTGACAGAATGACAGATAACATAAAGGTTAACATTGACATTTGACAATAATTGACAACATTTTTGTGCAAAACTATAAGTATAGACCTTAAAAACGTGCCAAAAATACACTCACACACGCACAATCCCCCAACCTAAAATGGCGCGTGTTCATTGTGATGTCTCAAGTTGTGCGTGTGTGAGTGTTCATGTATACATTTTAGGGAGGCCATCTTAAGGGAAGTGCAATAAAATTTCTGCCACGATCTGTTTTATTGTTATGTTTAAAAATGTAGTGTTGTCTCTTACACACTTATGAAAATTTTGATAAGCTTAAGCTATTTTCCGATCCACTATTTTCTATAGGACATTATGCCAAGTCCTCTTCTTGTTGGTCTATGGTATAGACATAGAGATAATAACATAGAGATAATAATAATAAATAGAGTTGGCATACCTACCTTAAAAACGTGCCAAAAATACACTCACACACGCACAATCCTGTAACATAAAATGGCGCGTGTTCATTGTGATGTCTCAAGCTGTGCGTGTGTGAGTGTTCATGTATACATTTTAGGGAGGCCATCTTAAGTCACGAGTCTGCCGCAAACTGTTTTATTATTATGTCAAAAATGTAATGTTGTCTCTTTCACACTTATGAAAATTTTGATAAGCTTGAGCTATTTTCCGATCTACTATTTTCTATAGGACATTATGCCAACTCTATTTATTATAATTATCTCTAGACTCTATGATTACAACACAAATGATGACAGTCAATGACAATTGACAGTGGTAGATTGACAGATTCGGTAGGGTTAGGGTATGGTTCGGCTAAGAAGGTTATAAGTTTATATTCTATGTAGACACTGGAGACTGCGCCTAAAACATTGTAGTGAAGACAAGGTCATTCACCTGACTGTCATCATTTGTGTTGTAATCATAGAGTCTAGAGATAATAATAATAAATAGAGTTGGCATAATGTCCTATAGAAATTAGTGGATCGGAAAATAGCTCAAGCTTATCAAAATTTTCATAAGTGTGAAAGAGACAACATTACATTTTTGACATAATAATAAAACAGTTTGCGGCAGACTCGTGACTTAAGATGGCCTCCCTAAAATGTATACATGAACACTCACACACGCACAGCTTGAGACATCACAATGAACACGCGCCATTTTATGTTACAGGATTGTGCGTGTGTGAGTGTATTTTTGGCACGTTTTTAAGGTAGGTATGCCAACTCTATTTATTATTATTATCTCTATGGTTGTAATGAAATGTCAATGTCGTTCATTTCATTTTATGTCATCCACATCAGGGGGGTGACACTGTAGTTCCCTTGGACTTCGCAAAGCGCTAGTATCGCAACCACAGAACCACTTTTCTAAGGTCATATCCAAGAAGGTTATATTCTCTATGTAGACACTGGACACTGCGCCTGAAACATTTTAATAAAGATAAAGTCATTCAGCTGGGCTATTTTTCCTCTCTAGTTTTTCTATATCTCACACACTTTATCTAAGTAGTCTGTTGAGAACGAGACAAAGCCTGTTCAAGACCATATTTCTTTGCTTCAACATTTTGTTTTGATTGTTCCTGGTCTGTGGTGCTAAGATTCCATAGGTTCTATGTTCTATGTTAAAGTGTTCTGACTTCTGTGGTAATTATTGTTTTTTTCAAAATGGCGTCTTCGTTGTTGTTGTGTTTCGAAAAAAATAAAAATAATTATTGATTTCTTGCAATCTTCTAAACTTTAAATACGTCAAGTCGAGCTTCTGTTCCTCTGTTTGTGTTTTATACTGTAGTGCTATTTATATTTGGCACGTTGACTCTTTTTTTGTTTCATTGAAACAAGACTCGTACCTATGTTTTGTTTTTTGAATTATCTGACGACAAAGAAAACAAGGAGAAATGTGGCTGCTCGCCAGTACAAAACAACATTAAGTTGTTTCGATTTCCTAAACCTGCTGGAATTTTGCGCGGTACGTATAACCAACCTAACCTAACTAGATTTATACTATACGTTATAAAATTCATTCTCCATAAATTATCCATAGTCATTTTATTGCAGATACCACCACTAGTGAGGAAAAAAATTTATTGGTAGCCCACCTTTTGTGTTTACTATTTATTACCTATAGGGTAGTAAAAATACTACTATTCATATATGGTATATATTATTTGTAATAATTAGTACCAATTAATTATTTTTAAATTTATTTGTTTCTTTTCAGATGTGAACTATGTGATATTCAGATGTGAAGATGAATAATTAAACAGACAGGTTTTACTGATTGTTTTATTGGGTTTTATTTCAGGAAGTTCTCAGGGCCAGCCCGGAGTTGTTTGTTAGCGGTATTTCACCCCCGTGCCTCGGAGAGGATGTTAAGCAGGCTGTCCTGTTTATTATTAATATTACTATCATCATAATAGTCACTAAAGTCCACCAACCTGCATTGGAGCAGCGTGGTGGGTCTAAGCTCTAAATCTCTCTCTCCTATGAGAGAGGAGGCCTGTGCCCAACTGTGGGATGTTAAAAGGTTGTAGTGTTGGTGGTAAAAAATTATTTGTTCCATGTTTAGTAACTTTTGTCGTTCTTCTTGCGAACACATCTTTAATTATGACTATTCATATTAGTGATCTTTTATATTTCTGCAAAAGAATTTATTGATATTATCTTACTTTCAGCCAAAGATTAAAAGAGTGATCACAGTTATGCTATTATAGTTTGATAAATAATTGATGGTAGGTTTAAACAATATCTGACTGGTGAGTGGTGGTTTCTGATTGTAAACAAAATTTTTGTACATGATGCCTTAATATATTGCCCAGTTGTGAATAATCAAGATTTACATAATATTTTTACCTTTCCATCGCCACTGTCACAAGTCTATGCAAGACAAATTTATGTGATGGTCTGCACAGAGACACAATAGTAGATTGTATCATAAGGGAGCAAAATAATATTTTTACGGCGAGGGCGCTTTTTTGAATCCAGAGCGAAGTGAGGGATTCAAAGTACGTCGCCCGAGCCAAAAATATATTGCGCCCGAGTGATACACTCTACTTTTCATCACCTCTATGAGGAAATAAAAGGCGCCTCATATTTTTAACCCCCGCCGCAAAAACGACGGGGTGTTATAAGTTTGACGTCTGTGTGTGTGTGTGTGTGTGTATGTCTGTCTGTTCCCCCATAGCTCTCAAACGGATGGACCGATTTGAATGCGGTTTTTTTGTTTGAAAGGTGAATTAGTCGGTAGTGTTTTTAGCTATGTTTGTTTGATTAAAATCGGTCCAAGATGGCCGCCGCCACAAAATGGCGGATTAATAATACAAGTATAAATTAAAAATTTAAGAAACCCCCGACATTCGCCATTTTGTGATGGCGGCCATCTTGGATTTGCATAGTGGTATTCTACTAGTCAAGACCTTTCATTTGATACCCATATTGAGGGAGTTGTGAAAAAATATGTAATCCGCCATTTTGTGGCGGCGGCCATCTTGGACCAATTTTCATCGAACATAGCTAAGAACACTCCCCGACTAATTCACCTTCCAAACAAAAAAAAACGCATTCATATCGGTTCAACCGTTTGAGCGCTATGGGGGAACAGACAGACACACACACATACACACACAAACGTCAAATGAAAGGTCTTGACGACAAGACCTTTAATTTGATACCCATATTGACGGAGTTGTGAAAAAATATGTAATCCGCCATTTTGTGGCGGCGGCCAACTTGGACCAATTTTCATAAAACATAGCTAAGAATACTCCCGACTAATTCACATTTCAAACAAAAAAAACCGCATTCAAATCGGTTCAACCGTTTGAGCGCTACGGGGGAACAGACAGACACAGACGCACATACATACACAGACGTCAAACTTGTAACAACAATAACAACAATCGATACTATCGTTCGCGCCTAGCCCGGTGGGACCACGGGCCCTTCATCTTCAATAAGTGCGCCGCAATTATCTTTTAGGCGCACTTATAAATAAGTGCGATTAAAAGATCTTTTACGCGCACTTATAAAAATGCGCCGAAAACACCACCTTTGGGTGCACATAAAGGCGAACCAAGTCGTCCTTTTCGAATAGATGGGATGAAAAGTTATTACTTTATCACTTTGTACTGACATCCATAAAATAGATTTTATTTTCCATAGCAGGATGAGAAGAGGAAAATGTTGGCAATGTTAATTTGTGGATATAAATAAGTGGGAAACAATCTCTTAGAATAGTTTTTATATATTCTGTATTTTATGTTAATTTAATTTTATGCCTCGATCTGTATAATAATTGGTGTAATATTATATTATAATAAATAAATATAATTTGAGAGGTGTGCAAGAAAAACTTAAGAAACAAAATATATGCTTTTCTCAAAAATTACTTTTGATAAATATAAAGCGTATAGATTAAGAAAAAAGAAATATAAAATTGAATATAGTAAGTTGTTTTATTTTAAACCCAAAAATTTCAAAAAGAATAAAAAATGTAGTGGTACCCCATTTCAACGTTTGTCATGGGACATCACTATACTATCGATATCGATATTTTAAGGTGGGATTGTGTCCCATCACTTCTTCTTGCGACACTAGCGCTTTGCGAAGGCAACGGAACTAACTGTAAATTTTTGCCACTGTCCCATCTGTCTTAGAGACTAGTATATTAGTGATCTGTGATCCACATGTCATCATCGTAAATCGTTTCAGTAAAGGTATCTCGCTGTTTTGAGAAATAAGTGGTATTAATACGTTTAACAGCTTGCTATTGAAATTCAAACAGCACAATAAACAATGTCGGAGGGGGCCGATGCACCGTTCAGCACCGTAGAGATCGACAATGAAGGCAGAGAGGAGGAAGATCTATTCGCTTCAGCGGTCCAGGTATCTTTTCTTTGAATTTGTTTTAATTACGCTCGCATTCATCCGGCGTCGATCAGGGGCGTCAACGACCCCAAAGCGACGCCCCTTTCTACAATATAAAATGCCGTTTTATACACTCAACTACGTCCTTGATAAGGATTGAATCCGTGGTGTAAATGATACCAATAAGTACTAATAATTATCCGATAACTTGATTAACATACACAACACACACGTATTTTTGTTTATCTCTTGAGTGTTGCGAGTTATTGAAACCTGTTTGTCTAGTCACCTTGACATTTTTTAAATTTCACTGCAACTGATGATAATGTGCAGGTCAATGCACTTAAAAATGCACATCACAAACTTACACTTGCTGACTGCCACATGTTTACAGCTCATCTCTTATGAATATATCTACTGAAATCTAGCATATGGTCAGTTTTATTTCAAAGAAATTTAGTAAAATCAATAATTTGAAATTATTTTTCAGCATTTAATCTAGTGTCCAATATCAATAAATAGGTACCTAATGAAAAAAAAATGAATAGATGTATAATTATAATAAGTAAAATTAACTTATTTAGTAAATCTTGCTTTCGAGAACTATTGCATCTGGATATTAAGAGCTCAGTCAGTGAGTACAAGACAAAAGGTGTTAATTTGGTATTTAATTTAAACTTAATTGTAAGTTTATACTATACCTGGGACAAACAGTCCAGCTAAGTAAATCCAATTTTAGAGAGAAGTCAACTGCCGAATCTAAAAGACTTCTAGTTGACTAGTGTTTTATTTTATATACTACCAAATAAGAACTGTATAGTATATTAGCTAACTTCCTTGCTGTAGCTTTTTCCATAATTAATTTAAGGCTTCTCAAAGACTTAATACAAAATTTGAACATGTTATTATGTTGTCATAAGTATACCTCATGAAATTTTCTAAATTGAACTGGTGAAAACAGCATTAACATGCACAAAGCAATGCAAAAAGTTCAGCAGATATTAGCGAAACTATTATTTTAGGAAGTCAGCCTTGATCCTGAAGTGAATGGTGGCGAAGAAGACATGGAAAAGTCCAACATGGGAGACATATCTACATCCTCACCACCGACTATTGGCAGCCCTATAATGGAAGAGGTAAAGTAAAATAACTCTGTACTATTATAAATCTTTATTTATGCTTCAGGCAAAACCCCTGGACCAATGAAACTTTTAAACATCAATACAACAACATGTTGAAATTAACATGGTTAACATAGAAATTAAAATATTTTATTTTACTCACAAAACATGTTTAGAAAATATTAAGACATGCTGACAAAGTATAAGTAAATCTATGATGTTGATGGACCATTGAAGACAATCTATTTTAACAAAATCACAGTCTAATATGGATAAAAATGACTAACATGATTCACTCTGCTTCTATGTTATAATATTATGATTCATAATTATATCTATAGGCTTTCATTGTTGTCTCAAACAATCTTTTGCGCGATTTTAACCATGTGCATTAATGATTTTTTAATTCTGTAAGAATTCTTAATTTTTCCTATGTTTATCTCCTGACAATGTTTAATGCTTTATGCTACTTTAAAATCACTATAACAAACAGACTAAAATATCAAAATGGAATTTTATTTACAGTTTTTTTGTTTTACCTTTAGTGCTGATATTATATTTGCATAATTGATTATAATACTCTTGCTATAATAGAAGTAGTGAAATATCAGATTAAGTTACTACCATTACATTATCTTTTGGCCATATGTGTCCTCGAATTAATATACTAATTCGAGGACACATATGGAGAGAGAGAGACTAATTATAATAAATACTTGTTTAAAAACCAGCTGAATCAAATTTTACAAACAAGAAATTAGTCAGACTGAACAATGTGTATAATTATTATTGACTGTTTTTATTCACACTTTTATTGGTGTATTCATATTAACACACAATAGCAATTGTTATTATTTATGTGACTGTGATAATATTCTCACTTACCACAGTCCTATCTAATTTAATTGTATAATTTGTACCTACATCATAGCATGCTTTGTTGTTCCTAATAAGTTATACAATTAAACACAATTGTACAACTCATTAAACACAAAGCTACAAGTATACTATCCATATGCAGGTTTGCAAATACACTTCATAGGAATAACACAGAAGATTGGCACGCTATTTGGGTTGTCGCCTCTATGTCAAAATAATAAAGTTGAGTATCAGTTAGGGGGAGATGAAGAAAGACACCCCGTCTTAGCTCCACTCCGCCTGATGCGCATTGCCCCTAAGGGTCCGTTCAGATAGACCGGCGCGGAGAGCAGAGCAAATTTTAATCGCATTTAAAATAGAATCTTAAGGCATTGAAATAAGGTTTATTTTTACATTTTATCTCTTTTGGGAGCATCCTCGAGCATCCTCTTATCATGAATTAAGGGCAGAGGAGAGCATCCTCTTATTTCAATGCCTTAAGATTCTATTTTAAATGCGATTAAAATTTGCTCTGCTCTCCGCGCCGGTCTATCTGAACGGTCCCTTAGTGTCTTTTCAACTGCCACAATATGCCTTGAGCATTACATCCTGAATAACCTCTTCTTATCATTCATTACAGATAGCCACAGAGCGCTCCAACAACATAATCATTACCGTCACAGAGCCGCAAAAGATTGGTGAGGGCATGAGCTCCTACGTGGCATACAGGGTGATCACTAAAACCAACATGCCTATATTCAGTAGGCACGAGTTCGCTGTGCTAAGACGTTTCTCCGATTTCCTTGGTCTTCATGAAAAGTTAACTGAAAAATATCTTCGGTCGGGGAGAATTATTCCACCGGCTCCCGAAAAAAGTATTGTTGGTGAGTTGTACTTTCAGTACAGTACGCGTAACAAAAGTAGAAGAGTATATATACTATATAATAGAGTATATAATAGAATTATGATTCTACGCAACATTCTTCATTAGCAGATTCTACGAATTATTTATGATTCTATAAATACATACATAGAGGGTTTATAGTTTTGCTCTGTGTGACGAATCATAGATTAATTAACCTAAAATGGACTGCCTGACTGACGCTTCAACATTCAAGGTTAGCATTGTAGTATCAATCATTATTCGTTTTTTTTTTTGTATAACCTGTGCCAATAAAATAACCTGTGCCAATCAGGAAACGAATCTTAAATGGTGACACTCATCATGCCTTCATCACTTGCGTACTTGATGCAGACAAAAAATATAATTAGTTAGTTTCTTTTGCGCTGTCTCGACACGCTTATGACATTTTCCTGGTTTTTTTGTTATCACAAGCCTTGGCTACTATTTTAAATTTGTTTCATAATTGGCACGGGTTATACCCAATTAATTTTACAGAATAGATGTTTATCTAAACGAAATTGACCTGAGTTAAACTTAATACTTAATTTACAGAATTTCATTGTTTTTATATATTGTATTTTTATTCATCTCTTCTTTCTTTTTAGACAAATTTTTTATTATTTACTATACTGAAAAAATGAGGTTAGTTGTAGCATATCGAAGGCTAAGAAATGTTCTTATTTAGTCCTGTTGATTAAGTTCTTGATAACATTTTCAGGAACGACAAAACTGAAAATGAGTTCAACGCCGTCCACGGAGAGCGCGAACGGCACTAGCCCTGCCGGCAGCGTGCAGTCCCAGTTTGTGGAGCGTCGGCGCGCGGCGCTCGAGAGGTTCCTCAATCGAGTCGCGCAACACCCTGTATTGTGCATCGACCCGGATTTCAGAGAGTTTCTAGAGTCTGGTGAGAATTTATTGCTTTGTATAACCTTTAAGAATTCTCAAAATGTGCATTAACCACAAAAGAAAGTCATTTCAAGCAAAAGAAATAAATGAAAGAATCTTTTTTTTTGGTGAGTCCAACAAAATTAATATTATCTTTAGGAAGTTTTTGCTATATATATTTAAAAATATGCTTTGTAGTTTTTGTCTCTTTTTGACTTTTTGTGGATTACGTTGATATAGTACCTGTGATGCCCCTCTCTATTATTTTTATTCAATTACAGAAGCTGAATTGCCTAAAGCTACAAGTACCTCAGCATTGAGCGGTGCCGGAATGTTGCGTCTGTTCAACAAAGTGGGCGAGACTGTCAACAAAATCACATACAGGATGGACGAATCAGACCCTGTAAGTGATATTTTTAAACTTAAGATATATTACACATTCAAAGCATTAAAACAGGAACAAAACAGTAAAAACAAATGTTAAGACATTTTGGTATTTACAAGATATTTACAATGATTGTGTTAACATTGATGATTTGAGCTGAAAAGTGATAACACTCCTAACAAAGAACTCCGCTAGCTTTATGCTATAAAATACAATTGTCTAGATAAAACATAAATTTAACTAGAGGCAGTCTTATTGCTTGGCATAAATAGTAGTTAGACAGATTAAGTATTCCTACAATAAATAAAATTTTCAGTGGTTCGAAGAACGCTGTGCGCGCATTGAGGCCCTAGAGAATGGTCTAAGACGCCTGTGCGGCGCGTGCGAGGCGCTGGCCACGGAGAGGCGCGAGCTGGCAACGCGCGCGCACGACGCCGCGCGCTCCATCGCGGCGGCGGCTGCGGCGGACCCGCACGCGCCGCTGTCGCGCGCTCTCTCACACCTGTCCGACCTGCACGAGAAGGTAATACGACAGGAGAGGCGCGAGCTGGCAACGCGCGCGCACGACGCCGCGCGCTCCATCGCGGCGGCGGCTGCGGCGGACCCGCACGCGCCGCTGTCGCGCGCTCTCTCACACCTGTCCGACCTGCACGAGAAGGTAATACGACAGGAGAGGCGCGAGCTGGCAACGCGCGCGCACGACGCCGCGCGCTCCATCGCGGCGGCGGCTGCGGCGGACCCGCACGCGCCGCTGTCGCGCGCTCTCTCACACCTGTCCGACCTGCACGAGAAGGTAATACGACAGGAGAGGCGCGAGCTGGCAACGTCGCAAATTGCTTTACCAGACCAGTAACCGCGACTCGCATCGTAATTTCACTTTGATTTAGCTCCCTTTAAATATAAATATTATTAATCTATTTAGTTTACATAAGAGCGCTGTTTTCTTACAGATTGAACACTTAAGAAATGAACAAGCCAACACAGACTTCTACGTCCTGACTGAACATATCAAAGACTACCTCGGGCTCATCGGCGCCATCAAAGATGTTTTCCATGAAAGGGTTAAGGTATACATATTATTTTTACTGGCTATATTAAAGTTACTCTAGCCAAACTAGCCACCTAGCACCAAACACTGACTGCAATAATTTATGTATGATATACATATATTATGTCGTGGCCATATCTTGATCACTTCATGACGTGACCGACCATTTCATGAAACGTTCTGTTTCACGAAATGATGGGCCACATCATGAAGTGATCAATTCTACGATGTGGCTATGACATATACATAACAAGCTATAATTTAAAAATTAAAAAAACCCGACTGCCATGCTAAAAAACGAACTAAAAAATTAATAAACTACCACCGTACCACTTACAGTGTAGTTGTTATTTATTTTGTTTTTCATGATTTGTCACTCCAAATTGATTTAAAACATATAGATTGTATACATTTTCGTACTCGCCTTTTAAAGCCCTTTATTTTGATACCCCACTCGAGGGTCTTGAAGAAAAAAATTTTTTTCAGCCCGCACATTAAAGTGCATAACATTCGCCATTTTGATTTTTTATGAATTTTATGTACCCAGTAACATTTGCGTCGTCAAGACAAATCTAATGACGTATAATTTATCAAAATAGGTTGAGCCGTTAAGTAGTTACGAACTGACATAGGAAACGGTCATTTTCTACGATTTATCACTCCAAATTGTTTCCAAATATATAAATTTATACATTTTCGTATTTGCCTTTTGAATCCCTTTATTTTGATACCCCACTCGAGGGTCTTGAAGAAAAAATTTTTTTTCAGCTCGCACATTAAAGCGCATAAAGTCCGCCATTTTGATTTTTTTTTTAATTTAGGTACCCTATAACACTCGCGTCATTGAGACAAATCTAATGACGTATCATTTATCAAAATCCGTTGAGCCGTTGATTAGTTACACGCGGACATAGGAATGGACATACATACACACAGGTGAAACACATAACCCAGTCGGGTAAAAATGATAAATCGATGATTTCTTACAAAAAGATGATGATGATGACGTTCTTTTTTGACATATTCAAAAGTTATAGTGGTAGAGTTGAATACAGTTGAATAGAATAGAATAGAAAAGTTTTTTATTCAAATAAACTTTTACAAGTACTTTTGAATCGTCAACTGAATCTACCACAGGTTCGGAATGCAGTTCCAGCCGAGAAGAACCTGCAAAAAACACGGCTGTTGCTCTTTTTTTAAAAATAACATTATAACAATTATTATTATTAATGTACATGATTGAAATGCCGTCTCGCGCATTGCTGGAACGAGTTAAATCCAAGCTTTTTTATCGTTTATATAATCTTCAATTGTATAATAAGCTTTTTTTATGAGCATACTTTTAATAGAGTTCTTAAACTTGTGTAAAGGCAAGTCTAAGACATATTTTTTATTCAGATAAACTTTTACAAGTGCTTTTGAATCGACAAATGAATCTACCACTGGTTCGGAATACGCAGCAAACATGGCGTCATCATTGCATGCATTTCTAAAACTACCCTCTATATGAAAGTTGAAGTGATTTTATTATTTTATGTGCAGGTATTCCAAAACTGGCAACACGCACAAATGCAGCTGACGAAACGGAGGGAGAACAAAGCCAAAGCCGACCTCGCCAACCGTCCGGAGAAGATTGCTCAAGCCTCCACTGAAATTATTGAGGTATGTACTTATCTACAGGTTAGTCCTTGACTGTTATCTCACCTGGTGGTATGGGTTTAATAAAAACTTCCATCTTAGTTCAATCTTCCATCATCATTCCATTTTCATCTTCATCCTGATCGGTTTCTACGCGGCAATGTACCTAAACGCTTGATCGCTTGGCGGAACGGCTTTGTCGGTAGGATAGTCGCCACGGCGGAAGCCTCAGATCAGACCAGAGACAATTTAGAAATTATAAATTCCCAAATTGTCCCTGCCAGAAATCCGGGATCTCCCATTTATAAAGCTAGGGAGGCCATCTAATGCCCTGCTTGTTTTGACCAGTGGGGCTAAATTCTCTAACTTACACCCGTATTCACAAACGACACTATGAGGTCTCATAGTGCGCTCGAACGCACAGGGCACAAAAACCTTATTCATAAACAATACTTGAGGGTCGAACGACCCTATGCGTTCGTTAAAATGAACGCACACGTAAAGTAGCTAGCGAGCTACTTTACGCGACGCATAGCAAAGAAAGACACAAGGACAATGGAACCTTTTTTGAACTACAACAAAACAACACGTGTTATTTATTATTTTTATAACTTTTACCATGAAATTAAACCGAAACATAAAAACATAACAGGCATGAACGTATAAAAAAAGGTTTTTTATACATTCAAGATAACAGGTACGTAGGTACCTATCTCATTTTCGGTGAAGAAATACTGCTTGCAGTGTTAATTTGAATTTTGTAATATAAATTATTGCAAAGACGACGACGAGACAATGATTTTTTATAAATTTTTAATACACCTAAGATAAAGAGGATATAAAACCTTATTAACTACAAATTACGTGCGTAATGATGGAGATTCGAGAACCGAAAATTCAATTGAGTAGGTACCTAATGGACAGGAGACTCTAGGTGGCAATTCTAGTTTTGATGTTTGTATAGACTGCCATCTGCTGGCCATCTGTCAGTCAACTCGACTCGAGTCAACTCGAGTGAAGTCGCAACAGAACGTTAACCAATCACAGCGCTCCATTGAACGCTATGCGTTACGCACAGCAAAGAGTCCTCTAAGTATTGTTTATGAAATGAATGGCTTGGCATAACGAACGCACTGCAAAACATCGTACTTATCATAGCATTGTTGCTATACTTAAGGAAGGAACGTTTATGAATACGGGGGTCAGTTACCAACTGAAAATAGTCGCCAACGAATTAGTTCGATATACATTGCTGTCTTAATAGTATAGGATCCCGCCATACAACGACCTTCACCGAGATGCTTATTTGATGAAACGTATTTTATATTTAATTTAATACGTCAATAAATATATTGCATATGGGTTGCCTAACAAATTCTAGTCCAGGATATGATTAATTAATAATTGAAAAAAAAAATGTTTTTTAAACATTTCACTGGTTTGATTATTAGACAAATTCATAATGAAATCATCTTTATTTTCATTTAATTTTAATTCAATAATCAGACAGGTGCAAAATGATTTACCTGTTTACACCTGGCTACCGGAGAGTTGTGACCGGAAAAGAATAACCAACCTAACGTTTGCATATTCTATGGGTATCATACTTTCGATTGGTATAGAATTTGTCTAATAATAATCAAACCGGTGAAATGTAAAAAAAAAAATTTTATTTTTTATTTATTAATTTATCATATCCTGGACTGAAATTTGTTAGGCAACCCATATGCAATATATTTATTGACATGTTAAATTAAATATAAAATAGGTTTCATCAAATAAACATCTCGGTGAAGGTTGTTGTATAGCGGGATCTTAGACCATGTGTGAAATGAAATCACTGTTTATATTTCACACGGTAAAACAGCAATGTACATATATCGAACTAATTCGTTGACAACTATTTTCAGTTGGTAACTAAATAGGGTACTTTCGTTGGTGAAAAATAAATTATGAAATTTGATAAAGATAAAAATTTATGTAGAAATATTATACTTAAATATTCTGATTTTGAGTCATAAAAGCACATGATTATTTTATTAAATTAAAATTAAAAGTCGTAATTTTCAATCTGTATATCACGTGACCTAAAACCCGAGCCGCCCTGTTGTGACGTCATAATGATAGAAAATACTTTATACGTCTGTGGAAAATACTAATCATTAATCTATGGTTATATAGACAAAAACCATAAAGTTCAATGTACTCTGAGGCAAAAACTTTCAGTTCAGTGTAAACAGATCAACTTTATCTTCAAGGAGTATTGGAATTGTTTTTTCGTCAGTGCATTTTATTTTTACCTATTTATTTATTCTCGGAACCGCAATTGCATTACATCGTGCTGACCCTAAATATGGCATGTCTATGGGTTGTCTTCCTCTAAGCAGAAGTAGATATTGATCACCCCGTGATATAGATATTGAACTTTCTTTTGTGCCGCGCATTTGCTCTCTTTTCCAACTATATTATAGACAAACAATAAATATGGATTCAATAAAAACTTCCTCATCGTTCCAGTGGGAGGCCAAAGTGGAGCGCGGCCAACAGGAGTTCGACGCCATCTCGCGCGTCATCAAAAAGGAGTTGGAGAGGTGGGAGGAGGTGCGGCTCAGCGAGCTGCGAGCCACGCTGCTGCGCTACCTCGAGGAGCATATGAAACACCAAGCGCAGGTCACTCAAGTTAAATCTACTATATAAAAATAAGTCGGGTTTTCCTTCCTGACGCTATAACTCCAGAACGCACGAACCGATTTCCACGGTTTTGCATTCGTTGGAAAGGTCTCGGGCTCCGTGAGGTTTATAGCAAAGAAAAACACGCGAACGAAGTCGCGGGGGTCAGCTAGTTACACATAAAACTTCATGATCTCTTTCTCTCCTTTTGTTCTTTTTCTCTTTTTTCTCTTCTTCTTTGGGCACACCGACTGTCTACACTCTACTCTCTAATCAGTGAATCAGATGGGTCTTTACAAACCTAACAGTGATTTCCTCAGCTTGTTGTAGACATATTGACAACGACATCTAGCGACATACCAGTCTAAACTCTCACCTAACGATACCAGTGGCTATAATTAGTTTTACATATATTTTTTCAACAGTCATTAAATTCAAAGGTTATTTTGAATTATTCTGACATAATCTAACACACTTTATCCTATTTTAGCAAATATTTCTTTCACGTGTATACCACTCAAGATACACGTGTCGTAAAGTAATAGTTGTCAAATACTATTATTTGCAGAAGAGGAACGTTGTCAAAATAATGCTCAAATTTCCTAGCATTTTTGAGAAAAACATATTTATATTATCTCTTCGTAGGCGATTCGATACTGGGACGCCTTCCTGCCGGAGCCGCGCGCGATCAAATGAGTGCGGCGTCCACGCCGACCGCGCGCCTGCCTCTAATCAACTACGCCAAAACACACCCTAGCACCTACTGTTACGTGTCATTTTACCGTGCACCCTTCAAGGCAGATAAAGATAATATTAATTTATAGAGACTACAAAATTAATTATTAACAAACGATGAAATCGAAAGGGATAAATAATGAAAAATATATTTTCAGATTTTTTTTTAACTAAATCTCTTTTGCTATTTCGCGATGCTCCTGCAATGTGTAATCTCCTGGTAACTGGTCAATGCTAGTATGAACACACGAGTAGTACATCTACAGAGGGGAAGCTTCCACAAGCGGCCCGCTGTAGGTATACTCACACAAACACACTCACCAACGGTTCACGGACGCGCGCTCGTTCCACTAACCGGTACAGTTGGTGACAAACATGCGCATATGTGTGAGTGCACTTAAAGCGGGCCGCTTACTAGAAGCTTCCCCTCTGTAGGTACTCTGTGGTATGAATTCGAATTTATATACGAATTTATGTTTTCCGGATACCTCAGCCATAGCCAGCGGAACGAAAGAGATAGATGCATAGTAAAATGTCTGCGTTAGAACAGGCGAATTCGCTTTTGTTCCCCTTTTGTTTCATGTATCAAATAGATGTGAATTCAAAATCAAATCAAAAAGATTCCAGTGCAGACATTTGACTATGCATATATGTATGTATATCTTTTTCCTACTTATCGGTTCTGCTAAAGTTTTCATATCGAAACTCATGAAGAGTTTTAACTTTTAACACTTAACTTTTCACAGTAAAAAATTGACCTTAATCACCTCGTTATAAAGTCGTTTCTGTTATACCGAATTTTATTTTAAAGTTTTTGCTAGGGATACTTATGATGCCAAAGCTTGATCTGCCTTGGATGGATAATGGAATATACATTATACATGACGCTCGAAATGGATTGACGCATTCATTTGTGGCTGTTATTTTAAAACTTTACTACGCTAAGATGTATGTACTACTGGTAGCGCAAGTTATTGCGAATCGCATCACATTAGAGTGGCCAAAAATAAATTATATATGATTTCGTTGTATATATATATTTTTTACAATACCATCATTAATATCATCAATCATCATAATTTTGTTTTACACAAAACTAAAACTGTTTATCTAATGCTATCCTTTCTCGCAAGGATTATTATAAAAAAAGATTTTAACACCTGTCCATTTTAATGAGTTTCGAGATTGTGTAAAACATGATTAGGACCAATTTATTGCTATAATAATATCATATACCAGTCTGTGGACTGATAAAACTCCGTTTGTTGCTAATTAAAAACAGAGTAATGCCTCAAAGCATAAAAAATGTAAAAAAAACATTTTTTTGCATTGATTCTTCCCTGTATTAAGTATATTGATCTAGTATACGCCGAAGTTATATATATAAGTATCATGAATTAATTGAGCTATTGTGATGCGGCTCGTATTAATGTGTGCGTGCCTTTATGATATATTTTTGCTAACGTTCAGGTCGCCACCAGCTTTCAACGATGTATCATTTGTGACGTTGTATGCATTTTTATTTGAATATGATCTCTAAGGATAATTTGTAAATAAGAGATGATAAAAACTTGTGTCAAACTTAAACCAGAAAAAACTAATCCGGAAAAAATATATTAGAAGAACACACAAGCAGAAAAGCACACAAACTTAAATATTTCATTCAAAATAATGATACACATAATATTATTATGTACATAAATTCATACAGGTTAAAATTTTCTGATTGAATCGCTAATGGTTAAAAATGAGAGGATTTGTCCTTAAAAACTATATACATCTATGTGTTTAAACTGCATTCTAGAATTATTATTAAAAATATTGATAAAATTAAATGATTGGTACGTTTAACTATTGTGCGTCTTTCTGTAATACAAAGAAGAAAACAAAAATGAATCCGCAGGCTGTGTCTTCGATAAATAATAGATTAATCTTCATTTCAACAAGTCTGATTCATTTATTTGTCCATATGTCCTGTACGTTTTCATATTGTCCCAATAAGATTATTTAGTTTAAAATTTTTTATAATATTATGTATAAATAGATACGTTTTAAGTATATTTTTACGCAATATGCTGATTGCTCACTAAAGACGAACCGCACTCGTCGATAACAACGCATTTTTCAGTACTCTGCGTACGACTTTTTGACATCGTTGATTAATTTCGAGTATTGAAACACTAAAACGTCAAAATAAAATGGACCAAGTATTAAGGTCATTAAATCAGTACTACGTTTCTAATTTTACAAAGTTTCCGTTTTGGGCGACGGTTGTAATATCTATTACAACCGTAAATAATCATTGATCGTAAGTAATCATCTTTTCTGGTGTAAGATTATACTGCCTAATCATACGTGGATGGATAAATAATATTCATGTCACTAGAGAAATTCCATACATTTTTTTTAGCGTCAGATTCTAGTGTAACTTACCTATAACGTTTATGCAGCATGTTAAAAATTAGTTTTAATCCGAAAGAACTTTAACAACACTAGAAGTGGAAAGGATGTTTAGATTAAGTTAACTCTGTCGTTGTAGTGTATCGACACTCGTTTAGAAGATATCCAAACTTGCACTAAGCCTCCAGTACTGGAAATGAGACGTCACAACAAGTCACTCACTTAACTGCTGCTGATGCAATTTGCCTTTTTCGGGATGTAAAATGTGTTGCGGTGCGCTCTTGCGGCTCGGCTGTAATGTGCGATCAGCATTATAAATGTTGTACACGTATGAATGTATATAGTTGAATTTTACATTAGGATATATTATGTATGTACGAGTACGTAAGCAACGGGTAGCGGTATTTAAAAAAAATATGCTAATCGCACTAATGTTATGCGTCCAATAGTCCAAAGTAGGTGCTGAAGACTGTCCAAGGAATTGCGTATGACACTATCGACAGGCAATTTCAGTGCTGAAAATGCGACGCTGTAATGTGCGATCAACTTTATTGTTCAGAATTTCAATGTTTTCTTTGTACACGACGGGAATATTATATTAAACATGAGTTAAGCTTGCAAATGTTTTAGAGAGGAGGTTAGAGGGTCTGGTCTTAGATTTCCTTCAATTTTAAGTTTCATCTCTTTTCTCAAACCTTTTTATTGCCTCATTGTCACTATAAACAAACAAGAATTAAAAAAAAATAGAGGGCAATTGCACAAAGTATTTGCAATGAGATTAAATTTTAAATTTTATGTATGAAGCAGTCAAATCTTATTAGATTGATCAATCAAAATTGTCTTAATATGTTGAAAGCGATTGTTATTTATCGTGCAGTTAACTTTTCGGGCTTTAAACGTTTACTTAAAATACGAAACAATATTCACCATTGTTTTAGGTTTAGTTTTATTACCTTGTCTTGCGAACTTCCACTTGATTTATACAACGAGAATATTGTATCTATTTTGTATTTTATATCAATAATAAGTGTAAGTCCATTTTGTCACAGCTTTGCTTTCCATGCACGAGTCATATTTGCAATAAAAATATAGAAAATTAAATTTAAAAAAAATGGGTGGCGGAAATAAAATCTAAGAGCAATAATTAATTCACTAAGTAAATATCTATTTAAACTGATTGCACATCACAGCACGCACAACGAGCAACGGATTTTTCAGTACTTACTAAAAACGACGAATGACGTCATCCGGATTTTCTCGGCCTGTCAGTTCTGACTTCTGAGAAATTCGTTGCGTGCGGCTTGTTCTATAAAGGCGCGTCCACACCACGCGCACAAACTCCTCACACGTAGTGCACCGAACCGCTGTGGATTTTGGACGCATCGTACGACGCGGTTCACGAGCAGTTCGCGAGCACAATCGCGACAGAACTGAAATGCAGTGATTCGTAGGGCACTTATACAATGTGAGTGAGATGACTGTTAATATGCGCGCAAAGTGCTTGTAAACCGCTCACGAAGACACTATGTTCTTAGGATGCACGTAGACCGCACGGTTCGTGCGTGTGCGCAAGTGTGGATGTGGCTTATGTGCGATCATCATCCAAAGTTCGCACGATGAGGTAATGTCGTAAAATTGGTGGTCGCATACTACGACACGACCCGCAACAGCCGAATGCGCCGCATTGTGACGTCAGAAGAAGTGGTGATGACGTCAGTAGAGGTGGGCACAGGTCGCTCGCATTTGCAAAAAATGCGGGTACTGCGGATCACGCCGCAGTGTGCGATTGCCTTATATTTAATGTTCTTTAAGGTTTCGCGTAAACACATCTAATTTGGACGTAAGATTTTTCCCCCTACTCATCGTCGTTGTTGATGTCAATAGACGTCCACTGCTGAAAATAGGCTTCTTGTATGGATTTTCACAAACCGAAGACAAAAATTCTCTAAATTTTCAAAAAAAAAATCTTGATGATTTTTCCATTACTCCAGCTTCTACTGATTGATACGTCATTTTATGCTCTTTTTATTTTTTCGAAATAGCACTTTTATTTAGATGTACGCCCAAATTCGATGCGTGTGCGCTACCTATAAGAGTAAACATGTTTTTGTTATATTCGTCTATATTTTTTTATATTTGTTTGTTATCTAAAATTACGTATGAATTATTGTATGTTAGGAAATGTATTCCAATTTATATAAGTTAAAATAAGGTTTAGCCAGAGTATTGAATTAAAGTTACACTAGTCGTGCGCTTCTGTACTGGACGTATTACGCTGATAATAATTCAATTGTTTATTGTTCTAGATGTAAACCTAAGCCAGATCGATTTATCGCGTCATTATCTATGCCTTACCGGATACAAAATTGTAAAATTACATTTGTTTTAAAAGTTCACATCTCTATTTTACAGCTAATTTTAAATTATTAAGAAGTGTTTTTAATTTAGCGTAAATAAGCAAAGCTAAACAAACAAAGAGGAGGCGTACGTTACTGAGTAATAATTTCGAATGTGTTTAATTTGTTAAAAAATATTCATTACCTAGTTTTACTCAAGATGCATAGGTACCTTGGTTTGGTAAGTGTATTAATTCTTAGACTTAGTACCTACTGAATAAGAGTAGCTATATTTTTTCTTAAAAGGTCATCAAATCTCTACCTACTGCAGGAACGCTAGTTGGACGCAGAATTGCCTATGATTGGCGAAGCTCTATCACTATTGGCTAAATGCGCAGTTACACATACCAAAAATTCATTATTATCATCAATCAGAGGCGATTGCGCTAGTCACATTGTAGCTATCAAACTAGAGTATGTTTCCTGGTGCAATGATTAATTTGAAAAGTTCAAATTTTTAGCAGCTTAGTTTTAAGGAAAAAATATGCTTTAATTAACCCGTTCAATAAGGTAAGGCAATAGATATGTATCATCTTCTTTAGAAGAACGTTTGCTAATGGGCTATATTTTTCCGATTGCGTGGGCTATATTGGCAATGGCAGAAATATTTTAAATTTTTTTGGCTCATTTATAAAGCTTAACTTTTTAACAAATTATTTTATTGCTCAGTATCTTAGAATACAGCACTCTGGTTAAATGTAAAATAATTTATACACATTAGGTAGGTAGTACGATTGAGAAAATCTCGAGTGTATAATGTATTCATTATTTTTATATTGCCAAATATATATAGTGGTAATTTTAAATCTAACGGGAGAGATAATTCTAAATAATGTTGGTTTCGAATTATAGAAATTGTACTTTATTCCAATTAAAAAATATTATTACTTGAGACTGCTGTTGTTTTATTGAAAATTTTTAATATTTCTAGTGGAGAATATTTTTTGTGTGGTTCCTAAATTGTAGCAACGACCATAAAATCCTATTGAGTCTGAGTAGGAATAAGGTAGTATCTGCAATACTGCACTTTCATTTTCTTATAACTAATTTAATCTAATTAAATTGAATAATTCTAAATTTAAATTAAACATTCTATAATTAAAAATTAAAACTAAATAAATTGAATAATTCATCATTCAAAATCATTGTTTTCACGTGCAACGTTATTCTGTGAGCCACTCTTAGATTTTTCGGCAATTTCTCTATTTGATAGATAGATTGAGTGTTTTTTTTTTTTTAATCACAGTGGGGTTACTTATGCCAAGTTCGTAGGTTCATTGCGGCAACGTTGATCGAATTCGAGTGTGGAGTCACAATAATTACAATGTAAAATAGACCTAACTGGCTTGTTTTGAGTTCGTCCATACATCTACAGCCAGAGCCTGAAGCGCAAAATTTTGCAAAATAAAAATTGGAAGTATGAATGTGGGAGTAGGTACATAAGATTTTTAAAATGTATTGGTACCCCTTTGTGCGCTAATCCAACTCGCACTTGGCCGGTTCTATTTTGTTTTAGCACCTGGGATGATTAAAGAAAATTAGATTAAACTGCCTCGTTGGTCTAGTGGTTACCATATTCAACTGCAAATCACGAGGTCCCGGGTCGGGCAAATAATTGTTAGGTATTGGGTTTTTCTGTCAAGAAATTCTCAGTGCCAGCCCAGAGTTGATAGTTGGCGGTGTCTCACCCCCGTGCCTCGGAGAGCACGTTAAGCAGTCTGTCCCGGTTAATTCTTGTGATAATAGTCGTTAAAGCCCGCCAACCCGCATTGGAGCAGCGTGGTAGGTCTAAGCTCTAAATCCCTTTCTCCTATGAGAGAGGAGGCCTGTGCCCAGCAGTGGGACGTTAAAAAGGCTGTAGTGGTGGTGGTGGTGGTGGCATTATTTCCTTCATAATAAAAAAAAATCAACCGCCGCGCTCTCGAGATTCAAGAATGTCAAGATAACGTTTTTTTGCAATTTTGTAATGCTCCCACTCTCGTACGTTATCTATCACTAGATGATGCCCACGGCTTCGCCCGTGTGTATTTAGGTTTGTAAAAATCTCGTGGGAACTTTGATTTTCCAGAACAAAAAGTAGCCTATCTGTAGTAAGTAGTAACCCGTCCACAAAAAGGAAAAATTCCGTGGGATCCTTACGATTTCGGAATGCAATTCCTTACAGCATCAGGGTTGAGGAGTTGGACATGTACCTACTCAGAGTTCAATCAACAATAAAGTCTTTAATTGGTATCCCCAATATCAATTTAAATAACCGACAGGTCCTAAATCCCATTAGTTTTGGGGATCAGATCCCCTACAGCATCAGGATTGAGGAGTTGGAATCCAAATTTTTTGTAGAACAGTGTCGCAATGTTTCTCTATCGATTAAAAAAAAAATACGCAAATCGGTTCAGAAATCTCGGAGATATCGGTGTACATAGGTAGAAAAACACAACTCCTCCTTTTTTGAAAGTCGGTTAAAAAAGTAGCCTATGTTACTCGCTGGTTAATTCTCTACTTGTATGTGAAAGTCCCGTCAAAATCGGTTCAGCCGTTCCAAAGATTAGCCCGTTCAAACAGACAGACAGACAGACAAAAATTTTAAAAACGTGTGATTCGGTTATAGTATCGTTCAAATAACCATATGAGCTTAATATGAGGTAGTTATTTCGATATTACAGACAGACACTTCAATTTTATTTATTAGTATAGATGACCTCGAGTAGGTACATGTCCAACTCCTCAACCCTGATGCTGTAAGGAATTGCATTCCGAAATCGTAAGGATCCCACGGAATTTTTCTGTTTTGTGGACGGGTTACTACTTACTACAGATAGGCTACTTTTTGTTCTGGAAAATCAAAGTTCCCACGAGATTTTCACAAACCTAAATACACACGGGCGAAGCCGTGGGCATCATCTAGTCAACAATAAAGTCTTTAATTGGTATCCCCAATATCAATTTAAATAACCGACAGGTCCTAAATACCATTAGTTTTGGGGATCAGATCCCCTACAGCATCAGGATTGAGGAGTTGGAATCCAAATTTTTTGTAGGACAGTGTCGCAATGTTTCTCTATCGATTAAAAAAAAAAATTACGCAAATCGGTTCAGAAATCTCGGAGATATCGGTGTACATAGGTAGAAAAACATAACTCCTCCTTTTTTGAAAGTCGGTTAAAAAAGTAGCCTATGTTACTCCCTGGTTAATTCTCTACTTGTATGTGAAAGTCCCGTCAAAATCGGTTCAGCCGTTCCAAAGATTAGCCCGTTCAAACAGACAGACAGACAGACAGACAAAAATTTTAAAAACGTGTGATTCGGTTATAGTATCGTTCAAATAACCATATGAGCTTAATATGAGGTAGATATTTCGATATTACAGACAGACACTTCAATTTTATTTATTAGTATAGATTTTATCTATATTTATTAATATAATAAAGCGGAAGAGTTTGTTTGTTTGAACGCGCTAATCTCAGGAACTACTGGACCGATTTCAAAAATTCTTTCACCGTTGGATATGTACGTGATCCCTGAGTGCTATAGGCTATATATTATTTACCACGGGCGAAGCCGGGGCGGACCGCTAGTGTTCAAATAAGTGTGATTTTCTAAATATATTTTTTTAGCTCGTAATTAACTCACTATACCGTAATCTGACGTTTCTGAGTATTTCTGACCATCGTTTTTTTTTCGCGCGGCTCTTTAAAAAGAGCTTGGTAGAGGGTACTCAGGAGGATGCAAGATACCTCCCTTATGTTAATCTGACGCGCTCGAGTACATCCAAAAATCCGCTCTTGGGCTCCTGTACTAACAAAAGTGTTCTAACTGGCATATTTTCAGGTTTTAAAATTATTTTTTCTGAATTTAATAATAATTGTGATAATTGGTATTATTATTTAATATTGTAATTTATTTCTTTTTATTCTTACTAAAAGATTACATGTTCAATTAATAAGATTCTATTTTTATTTTATTTAAGTATAAGTTAACCTTAGAAATTAGATTCAGGAGGGTCAAAAGTAGGTAACCAAAAAATTTAACAAAAATAAAGTTTAAAGCTAATTTATTCTTAATCAAATTATTCATCTAACTGTACTTGCTAATTTAACTCAAACAAAAAAAAAACAACTCATTTCAGCACATAATCTTCTGGGTATTCCATAACTTTGGGGTATTTTTTGACTTCCTCTTCTGGAATGTGGTCAAGTCTTGTAGGAACTTGACGCAATTGGCGTATTTGGCTTGAAACATTCTGCATTATGTCTTCAGGGACCTCTTCACCCGGATAAATGAGTAATCTCTGCATAGTGTGACGCCTCTGTAGATTGCCCTTCATTGCTCTATACACTGCCTTCTTAATAATCTGCAATTAAGAAACAAAGTAATTAGCTTTTCTTCTAATTTCACAATCCTAATTGCTTTCTACTTGGCAGCAAATCTTTGCAGATAGGGTGGTACAATAACTAGTTAAGACCGAAGCCAGACTAGATTGGAAATAATTTACAAATTATAAATTTCCAAATTGTCCAACCTTCAACAACACTCAGAAACACTGTGCCAGGGAGGTAGTCAAAAACTTCACTATTTATAATCATATAATTAGAATAACAATTTTTCAGCTATTGAGGAACCATCTTGTTACCATATAATATTGCTGGCATATAAACAATTAATCTATTTATAAAAAATTGAACCAACAGCTTAATGATCTGAGGTTAATAATAAATGATGGCATAATGTTTGTATGCCAGAAAGATACCTAAGCTGGTCGGTATTCTAGTGCTAACACTCACTAAGAAACTGTGTTCAAAAGTGATGTCATTTAGAAAAATTTGCATTGCATGTATGCATGTGGGAGACGCACATCATGTACAACAGACTCACGGTTTATGTGCTGATACCTGCCCAGTGGGAAGATGAAGATGTATGTATGATAGTGTACTAACCATAGTAGGATCTTTGTTGTGAACTTCCCAAGCTAAGGTCCACGTTGCACCACCTGGGTAGCCCGTATGATGGAAATAGGCGCGTTGACGCCAGTCGTCACCGCGAAGGGCTATGTCTCTGCTGTTTATGCATACCACCACATCACCGCAGTCATTCATTGGATGGTATATGGGCTTATGCATACCCATCAAATACTTCTTTATAACACTAGCAGATTGATACGGATCCTGCCATTTACAGTCAAATATATGCCAAGTGCGCGCAAAAGTGGCCCATTGCTGAAAATATAAACATGTACTTATTCAGTAATTTGAGAACTTTATCGTCACACCGAGTTTCTTGCTGGTTGTTCTCGGTTGGAATGGCATGGCGAACCACTGCTAGATTAACTTGATCATTCGATTTGTACAAGTTTATTTGAATAAAAAACTTTTCAATTCTATTCTACACATCACAATTCACAGCAGTAAAGTTTTAATCAGTATGTATACCTAAATCCCTTACCTGTACTCGCTTTGCCGCAGACATAGTTAAAAAAATAAATATATACTTAATTAAAATGTAAAATTTAAATTCTTTGAAAATAAAAAACAGAAACAGAGGTTATTGGATTTGGATTAATCTAACCTAAAATTTTGTCTGTCAGCTGTCAGTTGTCTGTTAGTGTCACATAACCTTAGGTCCACAGACCACGAAAAATAAACTTAGATTATCAAAAAATTGTAAATTTTTAGGGTTCCGTACCCGTCAGCCGGTCACAGGTCTCTAGCTTGTATACGAAATGAGTTACAAACTTGAAATTTTGTTATTTGGTGTAGAACGTTGACCCAAAACCAAATATTGAATTAAATTATTTTTCAGGGGAGCATACATATATGTATATACACATACATTTTCCCATACATGAAAAAGGAGTCGAGAAAAAAAATCTTACCCTAGCTTGTGGGGTATTATTGTTTAGAGCTGAGTAGAGTACGAATATATATTTATTAATCTTTTGCTTAAAAAATAAGGAAATGGAGGGCCATCAAAGTTGTCAGTTTTAGACCATTTTTGTGACGGGGGCTACCTCAAAAACTAAAACAGTTAGGAATATAAAATTTTGGTATATTATGTGCCATACACTGTATGTAAACAACAAAATATACTTACTGAAAACGATTCATGAAGTTTGTAAGCTGTGACCAAAATAAAAGTACATTTTTTGGGTTTTTCTTTCACGGTTTGTTGCGATGTCTAGCTCGGAAATGAAATATTTCTTACATCCAAAATATTGGTGTTCATAATTATGTACGGAACCCTAAAAGAGTGAGGCCCGACTCGTACTTGGCCGATTTTACAATCATTAAAATATCTTAGGGTTGGTCACAGAATGTGGTCACAGATTACTGATTATCGTAGATATAGATACATAGAGATAATAATAATAAGTAGAGTAGGCATACCTACCTTAAAAACGTGCCAAAAATACACTCACACACGCACAATCCTGTAACATAAAATGGCGCGTGTTCATTGTGATGTCTCAAGTTGTGCGTGTGTGAGTGTTCATGTATACATTTTAGGGAGGCCATCTTAAGTCACGAGTCTGCCACGATCTGTTTTATTGTTATGTTTAAAAATGTAGTGTTGTCTCTTACACACTTATGAAAATTTTGATAAGCTTGAGCTATTTTCCGATCCACTATTTTCTATAGGACATTATGCCAAGTCCTCTTCCTATAGTCAATGTATAGATAACGCTATGGTTGAACCTAATAATCACGTCTTATATTATACGTCTGTGCTAATAATTGCTAATAATCCATGTTTTAGCAACACAGTAAAAACTCTATAATTAGGTTTTATCGAACTGGCTATGTTACTTAATCTCAAAGAAGATCACTTCCATTCTTTTGGTAGTGTACATAAAGAAGATAATAAGTTCCTTGCTTGCATTACTCTGCAGTCTGCAGGGTACCAATAGAAATTCGACCTCCAGTTTTTCATGCAAAAATTCTAGTCTAAAAGGAATGTAGAATTCAGGATAATCGACACCTAAACATTGAAGTATAGATAGGGTGAACCCCTATTTCACGTTCACCCAATAAGTAAGAACCTCTTCTATCTAAATCTATCTTTACAAAAATTCAATAAAATACCATAAACATTTCAAAATGTTTTATTTATTTACATGTGCAAGAAAATTTTGAATAATACTTTTATTATATAAAAAATTCTGTAACATAATTATTATGTTTATGTACTTATATAAATTGTTTTTATTATATAACTGTATGTAACTATACAAAAAAAGGGTTTCCCAGTAAACAAATACTTATTCAGATAAATGCAAGTCCTTTCTCAACATATAAGCTGTTACGTGCATCATAAAAGGTTCATTTTTTAAGAAGTTCTCTATAGTTCTCTCTCTAACTTCCTCCCAAGCATAGAGATCTCTATATACTGGTCGTACATATTTCATTCGTCCTTGTTCATTAACAAATGATAATGCATCATCTATTATTGTCTCGTCTTTACTCCTTATACATAATCTGAGCCACCTGAATTTGATTTCGCTGTTTTTACTGACATTGACTTTATACGTAATCCCCATATTTCGAAGTTTTTCCAATGGCAATGGATCTCGTTCGATAAAGGTTTGAAGAAGGTTGATGATTTGTTGCGGTGAGAAAGCCTTTACATCCCGGTAAACCAATTCCGAATCTGGGCCACTTATCTTGTCCACAACTTCTTTCACTGCCTTCGTCATTGTTGTGTCATAACTGAAAAGTATAATGTGATTAAATAAATGATTACAAGCAAAAAAAATTGGCTGTCTGTAAAGTTGGTTTATGGATGATAATTTTACGTCATAACGTTAAAAGAAAACAAGGAGAGATAGATGCGTCACAAGCCGAACGCTTAGGTCGATCGTGCCTTCTCTATCGCTTGTTCCGCGCTCTCGCTTGCACGCGGTACGTGACAATGAGTCACGCTTTTTAGTGCGTGTAGTCGGCGTTCATCGATTTAAAGACGTTAACACGTCAAAATTTGATTTCCCCCACCCTCCACGCAACGTTGTGGCGCATCTGACAACCAGATTCGTAGATTGGTAGTATTGGGGTAGTTGGATCATAGATTAGTGATGGTTATTATTATTTTTAACTAGCTGTTGCCCGCGACTTCGTCCGCGTGAAAAAATTTTAAACGGGAACCCTTTGTTTCCCCGGCATAAAATAGTAGTAGTCTCCTTCCAGGTCCTCAACTAAAAAAATGCAACTGCAAAAAATCACGTCAATCTGTAGTTAAATGTCCGATAATAATAATATGTCGAAAGTAAACCATTTTACCCCCCTTGGGGTGGATTTTCGTCAATTTTTTCTTAGCTGATGCCTACCCCCTAGAAAGAACCTAACTTCCGAATTTCAAGTTAATAATAACAATAACTAAAATTTCACATAAAAAGTTTCATCCCCTTTTTTACCACCCTTAAGGGGAGATTTTCCAGAACAACTTATACAGGTTTTTATTATTTAAAATTTATAATCTAAATGCCTATTTTCATATCTGTAACTTCAAAAACATAGAACTTTCATAGAACTTTCATATAACCTTCCTACCCCCATTTTACCCCCTTAGGGGAGGATTTTCGTGAAATCTTTTCAAGGCTGATATTTAAGTCCTAGAATGAACCTACCTTCCAAATTTCAAGTTGATAATAACAATAATTAAAACTTAACATAAAAACTTTCAACCCCTATTTTACCACCCTTAAGGGAAGATTTTTCAGAATAAGATACACAGGTTTATATTATTTAAAACTAATAATCTAAATGCCAATTTTCAGGTCTGTAACTTTAAAAACATAGGACTTTCATACAAACTTTCTACCCCCATTTCACCCCCTTAGGGGAAAATTTTAGGGATATTAAATAGCCTATAACCTTCCCAGAAAATTGTACTACCAAATGCAAAAAGAATTTTTCAAATCCGACTGGTACTTCCAGAGATTAGCGCGTTCAAACAAACAAACTCTTCCGCTTTATTATATTAGTATAGAAGTATAGATTTATTATATTACTAGCTTTTGCCCGCGGCTTCGCCCGCGTGAATTTCGATTTTTCACAAATCCTGAGGGATAAGTAGATTTCTGGTCCACCCGCCCCCCGCCGCGCGGCGGCGTACCGCGGTACCGCGTACGGCGGGCGCAGGGCGCAGGGGCGCGTGGCGCGGCGCGGGGAGCGCGAGCGTCCGCGTCGGCCGTCGCGATCGCGCGCAGCGAAAATACCTATCAGGGCGTTTTTAACATCTGTATTTACCGATTTCAACACAACTCCTTTTTTGAAAGTCGGTTAAAAAGTAGCCTATGTTACTCCTTGGTTAATCCTCTACTTGTCTGTGAAAGTCCCGTCAAAATCGGTTCAGCCGTTCCGAAGATTAGCCCGTTCAAACAGACAGACAGACAGACAAAAATTTTAAAAACGTGTGATTCGGTTATGGTATCGTTCAAATAACCATATGAGCTTAATATGTGGTAGTTATTTCGAAATTACAGACAGACACTTCAATTTTATTTATTAGTATAGATAATGTATGCCAAACTGGCAACAAGTGTTTTCAAAATTATTTATGTTTGGATTTTTATAACTTTATTTATTTATTCAAATGCAACAGATAGTTATAAAAAAGACAAAGGCAGATAGAGAGAGAATCAATGCAAAACTTACTCGGGAATCATAATAGGCATTCCAGTCTTATACAGCCAGGTGTCCCAGTCCACGGTTGACAACTTCTCATTGTCCTTGAAATAGTCCAACAGATAGCTCTTGAACTGATATGTGTCTATGGATTGTCTCTGGAACTTGTTGAGATACGAACGCATGAATGGGTCAAACACATCTGTAAGGAATTTTTCTATTATTTTGTGTATATTTTCCTTAAATTTTTCGAACATTTTTGCATTATCATAATTATGGCTGATTCACACTTTCCCGCGTTAGTTTCGCCGTGACAAAAAGGATATTATAATGGCCTGAAGCTGAACATTAAAATTTTAAGGACTTTTTAACCAACGGAAATTTCTTAAAATGTAACCTGACAATTTGCCATAAATTGCTGAGGATAGTATGAGAGCAATAAACGATATATATCTTATCGAATCCTGGTCTACGCCTTAGAGGGCCTGTTCCACCACCTTCTGATAAGCGTCGGATAGCTTATTCACAACTTTTGTCTTTGAGACTTGAAATAAAGTAAGAAAGTGACAAAACTTACGTTTAGGCTATCCAACACTTATCAGAATGTGGTGAAACAGGCCCTTAAACATATATTGTAACAGAAACTGTACGTTTCCTTGTAGTAAACTCACCAGGTCCGCCAACTAAGTCTTCAAGATAACGTAAAAATAGTGAGCCCTTTTCGTATGGGACCCTTGAGAACGCGTCATCCGGACTGAAACCGGCCAACTTTACCACCAAGCTAGTGAAAGGATTGTCGACTCCCAATTCACTGCATACCTGAAGTACAGATTCAACTAAAGCTCAAAATATTCTTAACAGAAAGTACTCATGCATGCGTTAACGGAAATGTATGAAACAGTTAGGAATTGTATAGAACTCCTGTAGGAAATGTATGTACATACAAATACAAATTTTGTCCAAAAGGGAATATTTAAAATAATTGATCAAAGGTGCTTTAATTTTAATACATATAATTCCTACACAATTCAGGAGCTGTATGTAATTCCTAAAATGTACTAAGGAAATGTATGAAAATCAACATGAACCATAGAATTGTAGAGCAACCATGACTATCGTGTTTTTGTAAAGGTGTTTGAAGAATGTATAACATTTTTATTTCTTTTGAATAGACAAATCGGTAAAATGTGGGGTGTAAAATATGGTATAACTAATGTATGGCGGCAAAATGTGACAACATACAGTCTGTTTTTCTTTAGTTGTCTTAAAAGGTAAACAGGTCCATTCTCGTAAAAATGCGTCAGCGACGCGACGTTGCACGGCGCATAGGACGTTTTTACCGCGAACTGACAATGAAGTCATGATTTAAGTGAAAAGTCAAATACAAGAACGTCTAAAGCGCCGGGGAAAGAGCGTTACTTACGCGTTTTTCCAAGAAGGTTTTTGCGATTTGTTTACCTTTTAAGACAACTAAGGAAAAACAGATTGTATCATGGGTGGGTGACTTACGGTTTCGTTGAGCTCCTGCAGCCCGAGCAAGCTCTCGAAGTCCCGCGTGTGCGCGGCGAGCGCCGGCTCCGGGATCAGCGACGCGGCCACCTTCCGCTCCAGGAACACGGTGAAGCCCTCGTTGAGCCAGAAGTGCTCGAAGTTCCTGTTGGTCACCAGGTTGCCCGTCCAACTGTGCATTATTTCGTGGACTATGACGCCGGCTTGACTTCTGTCACCTGCCTGAAAAACATTAATATTATAAAGGCGGAAGTTTGTGAGTGTATATACATATACATGTATGTATGTGTGTATGTTTGTTAGTTACTCTTTAACGCCGCGGCCGCAACTACTGAACCGATTTGGCTGTTTGAATGGAGATAGATTCTACCCTGAAATAACACATAGGCTACTTTTTATCCCAAAAAAATTGCTACTATGGGACTGAAATAGATATAAACTTCCAAAAATGCAATAGATGGCGCTGATTGTTCTAAGGTACATATCACACTCACATAACACATTATTGCAATAGTTTGCTGTCTTGTATGCGTTTGCATGAATTTTATGTCGTTCTCTTTGCTAAGTTACTCTTAGGAGATCCTGTTCAAATATTTTTGTGTGTACAAAATTATTGACCGCGGGTAACACCGCAGGGCGCAGCTAGTAATTCATAAACAAGCTATATTTCAGCAAAAATTAAACCGACTTCGCTCCAGCAATCTCAGAGAAATCGGTGCACCAATCCAAAATATTAGTGACACATGGGTACATTATTTTATGCGTGTAACTTCGTACATAACAATGATAACTAGGTGTGATAATATATACTAAACCCTTCCTGAAAGTATGTAGATTATGATAGTGAAAAAATCATCAAAATCGGTGCATTGGTATTAAAATAATCGCGAACATCAATCACCCCATCAATTTTTTTAAGCTAGCCTATGTCACCCAGAATAAGCTAAGGATTCTAACGATACCTAATTCATAAAAATTGGTTTAGGCGTATAGTTATGGTGGAATATACAAACTCACATACATACATGAACCCTAAAAAAATACAGGGTGTAAATGATATCTTAATGAAAACTTTGAGGTAAGGTTGCATTTAATGTGATATGTGAAAATACTGAATTCATTTATGTCAGAAATGATTGGTTTCAAATACTGACATTTTTGAGCGCGCAATGTATTGTAGGCTATCACAGCTTGTTAACAGGCTATAACAAGCTGTGATAGCCTAGTGGTTAGGACGACCGACTTCTAATCGGAGGTCGTGGGTTCGATCCCGGGCACGCACCTCTAACTTTTCGGAGTTATGTGCGTTTTAAGTATTTAAATATTACTTGCTTTAACGGTGAAGGAAAACATCGTGAGGAAACCTGCATGCCTGAGAGTTCTCCATAACGTTCTCAAAGGTGTGTGATGTCTGCCAATCCGCTTGGCCAGCGTGGTAGACTATGGCCAAAACCCTTCTCACTCTGAGAGGAGACCCGTGCTCTGTAGTGAGCCGGTAATGGGTTGATCATGATGATGATGAATGTATTGTATACAACGCGATCATAACGCAACGCTTCGCGCAAAATTCACACTAGACTTTTATTAGTAGGTAGGTGCGGCCCACGCTACACGCCGCCTAGTAGGTACCGACGTAAGTACCTACCATCGAGTCAGCGCGGCATTTCCTTTGACAATGCCGTGAACCTCATTATAAATTCTATGCGCGTGCCGACTGCCGAATGTATACTATGTAGATTAGCGACCTGTACCTACTCATTAAATCAAATCAAATCAAATCAAATAAACTTTATTCAAAATTGGTACACTGTACACTTTTTGAACGCCAATTTAGGTACAGGCAATGGTGATAATTATTTACGGAAACTTAAAACTAAAACTACGTGGGTTCCAAACGCGCCCTGGTCTGAGAAGAGCCCACAACAAACTCAGCCGGGTTTATTTTATTTTATTATCACCATCTTACAATATGGTATAATAGCCATAAAAATGATTTGAACTTGTTTCGGCATCGCCGAAAACCTGTCCGCGGGCGGCGCGGCGGCGGGGCGCGGCGCGGGGACGCGCAAGGCGCCTCGGCGCGGCGCGGCACTCCACATTCGACCATTCTCACTTCTTTACATCAATCCAACTTGTTTAAAATAGTGCTGTTGCTTGTATTAATAATATAATTATTTCATCCATCAGTCCATTAATTATTTATTAATCACATCATCCATCACAAACACAAACAGAACTGTTGGCTTTTAGAGCAATCTATGTCCATGGATTTTTGTCATTAAAAAAATCTGTTAAGCTATAGTAAGACTTTTCAATTAATTTGCGTTTAATAAAATATTTGCGTTTAATTTGCGTTTAATAAAATTAGGTTAGCAGTCAGCTGATCTACAGAAATCTTAAATTTGATTACATTTCTGTTTTAGGTGAAAATAATGAAATAATTACTTTTTCATTTATAATTGCGTTGAGACAGATAGTAATAATGATTTTATACAGTATTCAGTTAAAACGGAGGTAAAAAATATCGAAAATTTCATGGAAAATTCGACGAAAAATTTCACCACTGGGGAACCTAGAATCATGTACTGAATCCGTGGGACGCGTTTTGGACAACATGTCTGAATACACCCTTTGTACTCCTTCTTTCAGGCAGTCGTATAATGAAGTGATCTGGGTGCGATCCTCGAGGTCCACACGACTAACTGTCTAATGGAATAAAGTGACTGGAACGATTTTGTTGAAAATCTAATCAGTTTCAAGTTACGTTATCATGCGTCGAATGAACTTTGTCCCATATCAATATCATGTTTCGTTCGCAAGATAGTCGGTATATAGCTATCACAGATAGCTATAAACTTTGAAAAAGTATTTATATTTAAGTACTTAAATAATATGTTACTGCTGTAATAAGTGTACCATTATATCTAAACAATATATTACAAATTATGTTCAAAGTTATGCTTGTCTGGAATTGACTTTATTTATTGAATACTAGCGACCCGCCCCGGCTTCGCACGGGTAGTAGAGCATTTTATGCGTAGGTACTACCCGCTCAGGGATTAGGCAGCGTTTTCGATGAAAGCTCCCAGGCGGCTTTTACGACTTTTTACGATATTTTCCACAATGAACTTACTATATCTCACCTTATACCCGAATTACTAATTCCGTGGAATTCTGACGTTTCATAATGTTACCAGAGATAAAACAATTCCCACAAAAAAGATGAAAAATTCAAAACTTATGCAAATACAAATCAACTGCTGCATGTAGATATGACTTTCTAGTTTCCATTCTTAGCAATTTCTATTTTAGGGCGAAACAATTAATATTATTAAGCGGCTTAGAGCTTTATATGTTGACAGGGAATTAAAGTAGTTTGGGGTAAAATCGTACTTCGTAGATGTTAACCCTGTTCTCCATATAAATAACTCATCTGTAAATGAAAATGACAGCTGTCAGAATTAAGTCGATATTAAGTCAAAAATAAGGAGAAAAACTAAATATTTCAAATCAAATAAATTAGTGTATTTGGGACATAAGAAAGTAAGTTTTCACCAGATTCCGTGAAAAAAAAAATTATTTTAAAAGATAAAAATAAAGAACCAAAAACTTGGTTTTTTGAACTTTTCACATAAATTTTGAGGTTATGTGAAAAAAGTGTAAATATAAAAGTTGTAGATCTTTTTATTACCTACAACTTTGCCATTTAATTTTTTTCCATAGGACTTCTAGTTTTGCCGGAAATCGAGATAAACCGTTTTTTACCCTTAAAACTCCCCCCCTTTTTTCCCGAGCTCAGATCGCCCGTAAATTATTTTTCCTTGTATTTTATAATATTCTCCTCCTTTTCCAATGGGTTTCATCCTACGCAGGCCCCTGACACTCGCCTACGATTGGTTGTACCCGTTAAATATTCAAAATGGCGGATTAACCCAACAAGAAATTTTCCATAGACAACGGAAAACAACAGATCAAGCATTGAAAAACAACATTATTGATCTTAAATCTTTATTAATTGTCATTGTTTATGACCGCCTTTCGTTTTCCATCGTTTCGTTGGATAGACGCAATTCTTTAATAACTTCTAAATTTCTGCTAATTATCAGCGAAATTAAGATAATAATCATTTTTGTGAGCGTTTGTTATCAAAATGTCTTGCAAAACTTGTTTGATTCCGACTTGCCGAACTACTTCGAGGCAAGGCGAACGATTATTCCGGGTGCCACGGAATGAAAAATTTCGTGAGATGTGGAAGATCATTTTGTTGCCCCATGCTCCTCAACTATCAAACATAAAGCCAGATTATTTTCGTTGCCTGTATGTCTGTGAGAAGCACTTCGAGAAGAAATATTTAAGTGGGCCAGTCTCGTTACAACGAAAACGCTGTCCGACTTTATTCACTTCTGATGAGATTTCGACTGGGATTCCCACTCAAGCATTATTAGAACAGTTTAAAGGTATGTACCATTTTTATTTTAATCCACTTTTTAGAAAAGAAGGAGGTTATGAATTCGACATGTACCTACTTATGTATAGGTACAATAATATGTCGAATTCATAATAACCTCAATATATTTACGTAGGATAGGTATATTCACTAATACTTACTTAATTGGAAGTAGGTACGATATTCACTTATGATAATTTATTAGGGCTTCCAAACAAATATATAAAATTTCATAGGTGTACATTATGTTTGTTCACAAAATTATTCGAAACTATTAATCGGATTTTGCATTTACTTGCTCTGTTTAACAGAGCAAGTTTCATCAAAATGGTTCAGTAGTTTTCAAGATAGACACATCAGTTGTTCTTTATTTTTGGTATTTTGTAGCTGGTTAATTTTTCTAAATATTGCTATTAGCAAATTATACTTAATTTTTTAGCATATTTATTTTTATTAACATGAAACATGTTTTTTTAAAACAATGTTTATTTTTGTAATTGAGCACTTTTGTAATTAAATGCCGGATTTCCACCAAATGGGCAAAACAAAAAACAAACAAAACTTTTTCTCAGCATAAACCAATGTTTTGTTAAAATTTAACAGTAATTGACTGAGTAATTGTTATAAAATTTTATCTGCAGTGAAATTATAAACAGTTGTTATAAATAGTAGGTAAACAAAAAACTTTCCCATCCCAAGTTGGTAGATCATAAAAGGAATTTTTTTCTTGTTTTAGTCTGCTAAATTAAACATGTACTTTTTCCTCTGCAACAATTGCACTGAACTAAAATTTTTATGTAGTGTATATATTTTCATTATAATTATGTTTAAGTATGAACTGTGATTTTATCCAGAATTTGTTAATACGTAAGCATCACTTATGAATCATATTTATAAGTATTTATTTGGTTGTATTGTTTTGGGTATCAATAAAACCAAACACCACTCAGTATGAAATGTTGTTGGAAGACACATGTCTGTTTATAAGAAAAAGAACAGTACTTATTTAAAATTGTCCATTTTGGTGGAAATCTGGCACACGATAAGTTTCTTTTATCCCTTGGAGGTTAAAAGTTGTCTAAAAAATACTACTTCTTTTACAGATGACAATTTACTTTCTGATCATACTTATGTTCATATTTTGAATGACCACACCTATGCCAAAAATTGGTGCTTTGATATCAATCAATCTGAAAAAATGACATCACATGAAGAGTCTTCAAATTATTCTACAGCTCAAGGTTCTGTTTCTTTTTTGTTTGGGTTTTTGTCATTTTTGTAGCAGTGAATTGGTAAATGTAATAGAATAGAATAGAATAGAAATTGGTTTTGGAAATAATCATTTATTACCATTACATTTCTAAGTCCTATTTATTAATGACTAGGTACATAGTGAAAAAGTTAAAAAATATTTTTAAAAATAATATAATAGCTTATGTTAGTTAATCTAATAAGTAGTCACAGTATTTTATCTAATCACTAGCGGTCCGCCCCGGCTTCGCCCGTGGTACATAATATATAGCCTATAGCACTCAAGGATCACGTACATATCCAACGTGAAAGAATTTTTGAAATCGGTCCAGTAGTTCTTGAGATGTGCGCGTTAAAACAAACAAACTCTTTGGCTTTATAATATTAGTATAGATTTGGTATTTATTGTCATTTAATAAATGTATAAAAATGATTTTTCAATACACTGCTTGAAAACTGTAGTTACAATGGTAATGTTAAATGTGTTAGTTAAATGGTAATCATGGCTTGAATGTTGTAAAATGAGCATGAGATGATTGCAGAATATTTCAGTCTTTTACCATACAATGTTGATAAATCTTAAGTTTAATTGGAAGATCTCAGGATTGGATATCGAGTAACATATGCATTAATTTTGTTACAATATTGTAAAAATTTTGTGTGTATATTTCAATGGATTTCTGGGTGGTTCGAAAACACAATTAGAGATGTAGGTGGCGCTGATGTCGGTATGTCACCAATCAGGACGACGTCTGCTGGGTCCGTTAGTCTCATATAAATTTTGTACATATATTTAATATATGATTTTTTCAACTTTTCAGTATCCACAAAAGTATCAGACACAGTTACCCACAAACCTGAAAGTATGCCCAGTACAAGCAATGATCATAAGACACCTAAGAAAACAAAGATTGTTTCTTCAACTTCAAAAATAAGTCCATGTTGCAAAGCAATTTACAAGAAATGTAAAGATGTAATCATAAAAGGAAATAGACAAAAAAGAAAATTGATTACTCGTATAAAATCCATAAAACAAAGTAGCCAGCTTAATGATGTCTTGAAAAACATGAATTTTGCCACAAAAATCTTCATTAAAATGCAATTGAGACTACAAGGATCTAAGAAGCCATCTAGACGTTATACAATGGAAGAAAAAATGTTATCACTTGCTGTGCTAAAACAAAGTCCTAAAGGCTACAGACTATTAAAGAAATTGTTTACTTATTTACCCTCTGTTCGAACATTGAACAGAGAAACACAAAAAGTAAAATTCGATTGTGGGTTAAATGATGCTTTGATGGAAGTATTAAAGCAAAAAACTGCTCAATTTAGTGACATTAATAAAATCTGCTCTATAGTCTTCGATGAAATGAGCCTAACACCACATATTGAATATGATGCAGCTAATGATAAAATTGTTGGTTTTGTGGATGAAACTGTTAATGAGAGGAAATGCAAATATGCAGACCATGCACTTGTATTTATGGTGAGAGGCATTGTGGGATCATGGCGACAGCCACTTGCATATTATTTTGTGGAAGGCACAGTGAATGCAATGAAACTAGCAGCCATAATTAAAAAAACTGTAGCCGCTGTTGTTGAGTGTGGTCTAGATCCGTTGGCACTAATTTGTGACCAAGGATCTACGAATAGGACAGCATTAAAACATTTGCAAACAGATACAAAGCGGCAACAAATTCTTAATGATGAAGCTGTTGGTAAGATTTTACTTCTAAGTCTTTTTACATTAAGTTATAGTATGCTAAATTAACAGTTGTTTTCTCATTTTTCACAGATGGTACCGTCAGTTTATCAGGCAAAACAATGCATGTTGTGTATGATCCTCCTCATTTGCTCAAAGGGATTAGAAACAACTTTCTAACAAAGGACATTTCAAATGATGGCAAAGTGGCTACATGGAAAGATATTATTGAATTATATAATCTCGATAATGAAATTGGTGAGGTGCGAATGCTCCCCAAATTGACAGAAGACTGTATCAATGAACAGAAAATGAAAAAGATGAAAGTCTCCAATTGTTGCAGGGTGCTCAGCGAAAGTGTTTATAAAGCTTTAATTTGGCAATGGAAATGTGGTAAATATTATTTTATACTATACCTCTTCAGAAAGTACCTTCTGATTTGTCTCATAACGAAAAAGAAAGTACATCATTACTGTCAAATCGTGTCTGTCTGTATGTTCATGTGGTTTATTAGACAACATATTATAATACAATGTCCCCTGCCGCACCGCGTCTGTCTGTATATTCGTGATGAACTCAAAAACTACTCAACATTTTTTCATGCGATTTTCACCAATATACAGAGTGATTTATGAGAAAGGTTTAGGTGTATAATTTGTTAAGGTTTTGTGTAAATTGGTTGAAATATGACTATAATTGTTGAAAATGTTGGAAAACGTTTGGGAGCTTTCATCAAAAACACTGCATAATCACTGAGATATACTCGTAAAACAATGTATGATGCAAAGTTGTGGGGAAAGGTCTTTACAGAAAACTCTGCGATGCCATATATCTATCTTTTAAGGATAGCTTACTATACTCATTCTAACTTCTAAGAAACTGGTCACATACAATGCGGTAATTGGACATCTATTTAGACGGATACAGTATTAATCCTTATCAACTTAAATACATTAGTTACCTGGAGCACCAGCAGCCTCACCTGTGGAAAACCCGGGGCGGGTCGCTTGTCTTAGATATTTCTGTATTCATCTTGACTAGAGCAATGAAGATTCTAAACCTGCCCTGGTAATATATTTGCCATTTTCTTTTTTCAGAAAAAAGAAGATTTGGAGAAGTAGATGATTCTAAGAAAAACACAGCTGAAGTTATTTTGTTTTTTGATCAATTATTTGATAGTGTCAATTGTTCTAAAGGTACTTCCACAGCTGGAAAAATGAGAGTGCCCGTTACTAATAAATCAAATCATGTACAATTTTGGAAAACTGCTATTCAACAGCTTGAAAAAATGTCATTTAATGATAATTGTAGTGCTAAAGCTAAAAATTCAAATCGTACATTATCTGTTAAAGTACCTAGTTTAACAAACTGGATTGTTACATTAAAAAGCTTTTGTGCAATTTGGGAAAAATTACAAGAAAGAGGTGTGAAAATCTTTTATACGCGCCATTTAAATCAAGACCCTCTTGAAAATCTTTTTGGAAAAATTAGATCTATGAATTATCGCAATGTAAATCCAGATTGTTATACTTTTGGTATTGCTTTTAAGAATTCAGTCATAAATAATTTAACTGGACTTCATTCCACCTCTGCAAACTGTGAGGAAGATCTGGGGAAAACTATTGTCAGTCTCGAAGAGCTATTTGGCCACTCAAATACTAGTAAAAATGTTGCAGAAGAGGATAACTACAGTGAACATGAATCTGAAACTCGTGAAAATGTGAATTATCCAGTACCAGATTCTAGTGATATAGTTTCAAGTGCAATAAAGGAAAGATTAGCCGTGCAATCGACAGCATATGTGGCAGGATTTGTTTGCAAAAAAATAATAAAAAACAACAACTGTAAACAATGTAAGAGAACTTATATGGCCAATGAAAAAGAACAGATTCATGATTGGATTATGTCCAAGGAGTATGTTTTATTGAAAGAAAAGTGCTTAACGTACCCGTCACCGAAAATTGTACTGTTGTTTAAGAAGTTTGTTGAATTTATACGACTGCAACTGGGATCTTGTCCACACAGAAAAGCTCTGAAAAAACATACTATAACACTATTCCTGAAGAATGAGGATGTCAGTTGGCTCGGATGTGAGGAACACAAAGAGAAAACCATAAATATTTTTATGAATTTAACATTCAGATTAGAAGTGTATAACTGGTGCTCATATATAAACAAAGTTTTAAAAGGAACTTGCCTGAGAAAAAAGGATGAAGCGTTGTATGCGGCTGAAAAAATGGCTTCAGTAAAATTTATTCAGCAGAGAAGAAAACGAACGAGCAGTTACGATGAAAATATTATACCAACAAAAAAACAAAAACATGGAGATATTGAGAATTTAGGATATTATAATATCACCAAAGGCAAGGTAGAAGGACTTAACTCAAGAGGGATCCTCAAAGACAAAAATATGATATGAGGAATGAGGATGTCAATGATTTTATGAAAATCCTAGGGATATGTGGCGGTCTCCACATAAAGCAGCTAGATGGCGTCTTAAGCGCAGACTCCATTTGGAGCGAAGTGAAGTTCGTTACACTTGCTCACGCCACTACCGCGTCTTCATACAACGGTTCACACTACGAACGTCAGAACGAAGTGAAGTTCTCATTGTCTAGTGACATGAGCGTTGCAAAACCGCTTCGCTTCGCTCCCAATGGGGCTTGCGCTTTACGCATCAAATACGAAGGATCTACAAATAGTTATGTACATGCTGCAACGAAGCAATTAACAACAATCAAATCAAATGTCGCCTCGCACTCTCTGAAATCATAATTTCTTATTTGAGGCAAAATTAATAGATACAAACATAACAGACAGTGAAGTTTTAGAAGACCTGATAAAAAAGAAGATGGAATAAAAAAGACAAAAGAATATGAATAAAAATTAAGCTTGTTGTTATAGCTACTTATTATACGACTAGATTTACGTGATGAACACCGGAATATGCTCAACTATTCTACCCAGGGCTCTTAACCTGCGCCGCGTCGCGTGCTCACAGTATATACATATTTTATACATACCTACATGTGATATGTAGTTATAATGGATAAATGCAACAGTTTAATAGTTATTTATGCAACTGTTGTGTAATAAGGGGTATTAAAACAAGAATGTGGGTTTATCACATGAGGCGAAGCCGAGTGTGATAATAGTATCACATGAGTGTTTTAATACCTAATTATCAACAGTTGCATACAAGACTTTATCTACACCCATAATATGAATCCTCTATAAGATTCTGAAACAGTTAGCTTACTGCATTAACATTAACAAGTATAAATTAAAAATTTAAAAAACCCCCGACATTCGCCATTTTATGTTGGAGTCATCTTGAATTTGCATGGTGCTATTCTACTAGTCAAGCCCTTTCATTTGATACCCATATTGAGGGAGTTGTGAAAAAATATGTAATCCGCCATTTTGTGGCGGTCCATTTTTCATTAATCATAGCTAAAAACACTCCCGACTAATTCACGTTTCAAACAAAAAATAAACCGGTCAAGTGCGAGTCAAACTCGCGCACCAAGGGTTCCGTACTCCAGAAGTATAAGTACAATCTGTTTCATTATTTTGTCTTAAAAGGTAAGGTGCTAATTAAGCTAAGCCTTTAAATTGTATGAGCGCTCATACAACTCAGAGGTCTATCTTAATTGGCTCAACTATATTATATGGGGACACCCTTGAATTTCCAACTTTTTGGAACTTTTCCTTTATTTGTGATGTAAGACCTGGCTTTTTGCCAAATTTCGTAATTCTAGGTCAACTGGAACTACCATTTAGGTTTTCGACCCAAAACCTATAGGGTACTTCCAATTGACTTAGATTTGTCAAAAGCAAGGTCTTACAGATCAAGTAAAGTAAAAAAAAAACTAAAAAATAAAGAAAGTTTAAAATTAAGGTATATTTTGGTATAAATTTCAACTTGCTAGGTCCACCCGTTCCTGAGAAAATTGGTGGTGACACACGGACAGACAAACGGACAAGAAAGTGATCTTATAAGGGTTCCTTTTTTTACCGTTTGAGATACGGAACCCTAAAAAACGCATTCAAATCGGTTCATCCGTTTGAGCGCTACGGGAGAACAGACAGACACACACACACAGACATGTCAAACTTAAGCACCCCGTCGTATTTGTGTCCGATGAATGATTAAAAACAGATGATGTAATGTTGTACTGAATTTCATTACAACACTCTTTTGGATGATATAATGGTTGTTACGACATTGGGTGTTCTAATGTTGGCAATAATCTAACTGTTTCAGACTCTTTAATAGAGGATTTAAAACATGGGTGTAGATAAACGCTATAATAAGCTTGCTATATTTATAGTAGTAAGACTTAATAATAACATATTTTTATAAACTACTGTAACAACAATTTATGTATTGGTGATCAAATTCTATGTACTTGTGATCACTTAATAATAATTGTAGTATTAATTCAAGGCATTCATTGATTTTACCGCTGTCTCCGCTCTACCCACAGCGTAGCGCAGCGACTGCGTCTTGTCGCCTCGCTTGGTAGTTGACTAGTGTATTTAGAAGGTGTTCACTGACCGACTGTTGACTGCGTTCTACCCACAGCGTAGCGCAGCGACCGCGTCTTGTCGCCTCGCTTGGTAGTTGACTAGTGTATTTAGAAGGTGTTCACTGACCGACTGCTGACTGCGTTCTACCCACAGCGTAGCGCAGCGACTGCGTCTTGTCGCCTCGCTTGGTAGTTGACTAGTGTATTTAGAAGGTGTTCACTGACCGACTGTTGACTGCGTTCTACCCACAGCGTAGCGCAGCGACCGCGTCTTGTCGCCTCGCTTGGTAGTTGACTAGTGTATTTAGAAGGTGTTCACTGACCGAATGCTGACTGCGTTCTACCCACAGCGTAGCGCAGCGACTGCGTCTTGTCGCCTCGCTTGGTAGTTGACTAGTGTATTTAGAAGGTGTTCACTGACCGACTGCTGACTGCGTTCTACCCACAGCGTAGCGCAGCGACAGCGTCTTGTTGCCTCGCTTGTTAGTTGACTAGTGTATTTAGAAGGTCTTCACTGACCGACTGCTGACTGCGTTCTACCCACAGCGTAGCGCAGCGACCGCGTCTTGTCGCCTCGCTTGGTAGTTGACTAGTGTATTTAGAAGGTGTTCACTGACCGACTGCTGACTGCGTTCTACCCACAGCGTAGCGCAGCGACCGCGTCTTGTCGCCTCGCTTGGTAGTTGACTAGTGTATTTAGAAGGTGTTCACTGACCGACTGCTGACTGCGTTCTACCCACAGCGTAGCGCAGCGACTGCGTCTTGTCGCCTCGCTTGGTAGTTGACTAGTGTATTTAGAAGGTCTTCACTGACCGACTGCTGACTGCGTTCTACCCACAGCGTAGCGCAGCGACCGCGTCTTGTCGCCTCGCTTGGTAGTTGACTAGTGTATTTAGAAGGTGTTCACTGACCGACTGCTGACTGCGTTCTACCCACAGCGTAGCGCAGCGACTGCGTCTTGTCGCCTCGCTTGGTAGTTGACTAGTGTATTTAGAAGGTGTTCACTGACCGACTGCTGACTGCGTTCTACCCACAGCGTAGCGCAGCGACTGCGTCTTGTCGCCTCGCTTGGTAGTTGACTAGTGTATTTAGAAGGTGTTCACTGACCGACTGCTGACTGCGTTCTACCCACAGCGTAGCGCAGCGACTGCGTCTTGTTGCCTCGCTTGTTAGTTGACTAGTGTATTTAGAAGGTCTTCACTGACCGACTGCTGACTGCGTTCTACCCACAGCGTAGCGCAGCGACCGCGTCTTGTCGCCTCGCTTGGTAGTTGACTAGTGTATTTAGAAGGTGTTCACTGACCGACTGCTGACTGCGTTCTACCCACAGCGTAGCGCAGCGACCGCGTCTTGTCGCCTCGCTTGGTAGTTGACTAGTGTATTTAGAAGGTGTTCACTGACCGACTGCTGACTGCGTTCTACCCACAGCGTAGCGCAGCGACTGCGTCTTGTCGCCTCGCTTGGTAGTTGACTAGTGTATTTAGAAGGTCTTCACTGACCGACTGCTGACTGCGTTCTACCCACAGCGTAGCGCAGCGACCGCGTCTTGTCGCCTCGCTTGGTAGTTGACTAGTGTATTTAGAAGGTGTTCACTGACCGACTGCTGACTGCGTTCTACCCACAGCGTAGCGCAGCGACTGCGTCTTGTCGCCTCGCTTGGTAGTTGACTAGTGTATTTAGAAGGTGTTCACTGACCGACTGCTGACTGCGTTCTACCCACAGCGTAGCGCAGCGACTGCGTCTTGTTGCCTCGCTTGTTAGTTGACTAGTGTATTTAGAAGGTCTTCACTGACCGACTGCTGACTGCGTTCTACCCACAGCGTAGCGCAGCGACCGCGTCTTGTCGCCTCGCTTGGTAGTTGACTAGTGTATTTAGAAGGTGTTCACTGACCGACTGCTGACTGCGTTCTACCCACAGCGTAGCGCAGCGACCGCGTCTTGTCGCCTCGCTTGGTAGTTGACTAGTGTATTTAGAAGGTGTTCACTGACCGACTGCTGACTGCGTTCTACCCACAGCGTAGCGCAGCGACTGCGTCTTGTCGCCTTGCTTAGTAGTTGACTAGTAGTAGTTAGAAGGTGTTCCACCACTCATGACCAAACTAATCTAATGAGTTTATACTTAGGGTGTCGGTCCACTAATGATGATCTGAGTATTCAGTAGAATAATCAGATTTTCGATAGATGACAGTGATACTAATAGGTATTATAGTCCGTTTCAATAGAGTTGAGCTAAAATGTAAACCAACACACCTTTTTGCTAAAAAACTACAGAATGGATTGAAATGAAACTTGGCACGATTTATGTTTGTTGGTTTACATTTTAGCTCAATTCTATTGAAACGGACCATACGTCAATTCTCTGTTCTAATGGACAGGAACCTTTACATCCGAAACCAATGAACAAAGTTAATATTAAATCTAAAAAAATATATCAAACTGATTATTGTGTTCAAGCGTTAATACCTAGTCTTATTATTATTTTAATAATTATTAATTATTTGTAAAGTAATAGGCACCTCAGTACTTTTAGGATAAGAAAGTTTGTAAGATTTTTTATTTGTGGGAATCTCATTATGACGTAATCGAAATTTAAAAAGATTTCTACTAGAGACAGACACACTATTATAATATACTAAATTTTGCCCGCGACTTCGTCCGCGGTGTTAGGTCTTCAAAAGTCCCAAGGGAACCCTTTGTTTTCCCAGATTAAAACAGTAGCATATTATGTAACTCTCCAGGTCCTCAACTAAAAAAATGCGACTGCAAAAAATCAAATCAATCCGTAGTAATATTCGATAATTAGTAGGGATCCTGTATTATTCAACCATGTTATGTTCCCTCGAATATGGTTGAGCGAAGCAATGGCTGGATCATGCGTCATGCTCGTGAACGGGTGCCACCGTCGGAAATGGGGCTACTTTTGTCTGCCTTTCTTCACATGTGTAGAATTGTAAGCACCATTCCGAACCAGTGGTAGATTCATTTGTCGATTCAAAATTACTTGTAAAAGTTTATTTGAATAAAAAACTTTTCTATTCTATTCTATTATATCTAAGTTCATAAACTGATGCCGTAGTAAATATATGTAAATCATTTTATCCTCTTTGGGAAGGATTTTCATAAATTTTTTCCTTAGCTGGTGTCTACCCTTAGAAAGAACAGCCTACCTTTCTTTCAAGTTAATAAAATATAAATAAGTCTTTATTTCATTTTATCACAGATTTTCATCATCTTTTCATCATTTTACCAACCTTAAAACTAATAACCTAAGTACCGATTTTCTGTCTCTAACTTCAAAAACTAGTACTTTTATGTAATCTTCCTACTCCCATTTTACCCTATAATATTCGTGAAATCTTTTCTTAACTGATGCGCCCTAGAAAGAACCTACCTTCCAAATTTCAAGTTAATAATAGCAATAATTAAAACTTTCCCATACAAACTTTCAACCCCTATTTTACCTGTTTTTTTAAATAACTAATACATATTTTCATCATATAAAACTAATAATCTAAATGCCGATTTTCATGTCTGTAACTTCAGAAACAGGACTTTCATATAACCTTCCTACCCCCATTTCACCCCCTTAGGGGTAGATTTTATCGTAACTTTCAATTTTTAAGTTTGTATGCTTTATAGTTCCTGAGATTTCATGATTAGTGAGTGGTATTTCATTTCACTTTTATGTAGAAGATTAAAATCCATATCATTGGGAAATATAATTACGTCATTTGAGAAGTCCACTTTTATTTCATACCTAATTGTTAGTTGTAAAAATGTATTCAATAAACAATAAATTATAATTAAACAGCTAATTTTGTTTTTATTCATTATTTTTAACTAAAATAATTAAAATTAATATTAATATCGATAGTAATGCAATAAATAGAACATCACTAGTCATCGATATATCTAGAAATATACTAGCACAACACTAGCTATCAAACGTGAGCTGCTAAATACTATTCATTAATCTGTGGCAAGTTGTCAACTTGCACGGGTGTATGGAGCTTTATACGGGTACAGACTCTTGTTCCTGTGTGTCCTATCTGTATCGTAGATACTAATCATTAATCTGTGATCCTACGTACTGTGATTTTTTTTTTGGTTTCAAAAATTATCGACAATGGGCTATAGGGAGAACCGCGGCCGCCGACGCGCTTATAGGCACGCTCCCGCGCCGCCGCAATTTTTAAATCTGTAATATCTTCGAAAGTATTCATTTAAATCATATGCTGTAAAGGACCATATGGATTTATATAAAATCAACAATGCATTTAAGGTATTTAATTAGATAAGGATTAATGCTGTATTGGTTGAAATCGCTTCGAAAATTAGCCATTATTTGTCGTAAAAAGTAAATGACAAAAAAATGTTATTGTGGGATATCCATAAGAGATAGACATATACCATCGCGGACTTTTCTGTAGACCTTTTCAATGTGTACAATACTTAGTACATTATTTTGATAAATCTCGTAGGGTTCAGCCTGCGTTTGCAATGTAAGCGGAAAAAATGTAATTATTTACGACATCACATTAGAAACCTCAAAAATAACAGTATTTCTCCACAATTTAATGGATGTTATTATACATATAAACCTTCCTCTTGAATCACTCTATCTATTAAAAAAACCGCATCAAAATCCGTTGCGTAGTTTTAAAGATTTAAGCGTACAAAGGGATATAGGGACAGAGAAAACGACTTTGTTTTATACTATGTAGTGATGTCAATTTCACTTAACCGTAACTTTGCTTTCAGGTATTTTCTTTGATAATGCTATCAACAATCTTTTTACATGTTATCAATAATAGCCATTACAGTACTCGTATTTATACATATTTTGATCAACTACTATATGCAACAAGTCCAATTTATATTTTATAATATAAAAATGAATCCTTATTTTACTTGGTCACATCACGCGTGAACGGCTGGACCAATTTCGCTTATTATTTTTTTGTTGTGTTTGTTATTGTCAGGAGAAAGTTCTTATGAAAGAAATGAGGTACGGAACCATAAAAATTAAGAAAGTTGACGGAACATTTTTGAATCCACGCGGATAGAGTCGCGGGCATCAGCTAGTATTTTATACAAATAATTAACCGTCACAAATGTCAAGCATAGGTTTTTCATGTCTCCGTAGGTTAGGGAAAGAACTAGCAATTTTTACTGTCCACTAATTTAGAGGTCGTAGAGTCCTCCGCTTGTAAATACGAGTTTTTATAACTTACCAATAAAGTAGGGGTCACAAACGTCAAGCAGGGGTTCTCCATGCCCCCGTAGGGGAAGGAGGGGGGCAGCACTAGCAAGTCGTACTGCGTCCACTGGTAGGGGCCGCAGAGTCTCTCTGCAGCTTGCAGGTATGTCTCTGTTTCCGCAAACTCCCAAGCGCTCTGTTCTATTTCTTCTTTTTCTGACCATACACGCGATCTGAAATTTTTGAAGTGAAAACTACTTTAGGCGCTTTGAGCACTTTTTGGGTGAACAAAAATCATGGAACTCGCGTCATCGTCACCGAACGCTTTCCATGAGCTATTTGGAGTGTACTGTATATATATGTATACTTTTTGGGTGAACAAAAAGCGTGAAACTCGCGTCATCGTCACCGCAGGCTTCCAGTTTTCACTTTTATCGGCAGTCCCGAAAGACTGCCTCGCATTTTTTTATACACGTGTACAGAAAGGATATTTTATAATTTTACGGAGAGATAGTTCATTTGCAAATACGCTGCCGGCTTTTAATTTGTATGTAAAAAATTTAAAGGGCTTTAAGTGGGCCAATTTCACGTGGCCACATCAGCACTGTGAACTCCTCGGGCGCAGTCACTGCAGCTGGGTTACTCACCTGGGGCCCAGTTGCCTGTTCTCCAGCACGCCCACGGCGATGGCCAGCAGGTAGGAGGGGATGGGCACGGGCTGGTGGAAGCTGGTGGTGTTGTTCGCCACCTCGCCGCGGATGGCGTTCATCAGCACTGTGAACTCCTCGGGCGCAGTCACTGCAGCTGGGTTACTCACCTGGGGCCCAGTTGCCTGTTCTCCAGCACGCCCACGGCGATGGCCAGCAGGTAGGAGGGGATGGGCACGGGCTGGTGGAAGCTGGTGGTGTTGTTCACCACCTCGCCGCGGATGGCGCTCATCAGTACTGTGAACTCCTCGGGCGCAGTCACCACAGCTGGGTTACTCACCTGGGGCCCAGTTTCCTGTTCTCCAGCACGCCCACGGCGATGGCCAGCAGGTAGGAGGGGCTGGGCACGGGCTGGTGAAAGCTGGTGGTGTTGTTCGCCACCTCGCCGCGGATGGCGCTCATCAGCACTGTGAACTCCTCGGGCGCAGTCACTGCAGCTGGGTTACTCACCTGGGGCCCAGTTGCCTGTTCTCCAGCACGCCCGCGGCGATGGCCAGCAGGTAGGAGGGGATAGGCACGGGCTGGTGGTGTTGTTCGCCACCTCGCCGCGGATGGCGCTCATCAGCACTGTGAACTCCTCAGGCGCAGTCACTGCAGCTGGGTTACTCACCTGGGGCCCAGTTTCCTGTTCTCCAGCACGCCCACGGCGATGGCCAGCAGGTAGGAGGGGCTGGGCACGGGCTGGTGAAAGCTGGTGGTGTTGTTCGCCACCTCGCCGCGGATGGCGCTCATCAGCACTGTGAACTCCTCGGGCGCAGTCACTGCAGCTGGGTTACTCACCTGGGGCCCAGTTGCCTGTTCTCCAGCACGCCCGCGGCGATGGCCAGCAGGTAGGAGGGGATGGGCACGGGCTGGTGGAAGCTGGTGGTGTTGTTCGCCACCTCGCCGCGGATGGCGCTCATCAGCACTGTGAACTCCTCGGGCGCAGTCACTACAGCTCGGTACGTGAACTTAACGGCTGGAGTGTCTTGGCAGGGCAGAATCGATCGGGCGTGGATTGGCTAAAAATTTTATCATCACATATGAATAAGATTTTAGTGACGGTTTTATTTCATACTAGCTGTTCCTGGCATGCGTTGCAATACCACGCAAAAAGAAAAAAATTATATAGATTTTTTGGGCCAGGAACCTTCGCAGACTTATGCAGAACAACTCACCAAAGTTCCATCGCAATTGGATGAACGGTTTAGAAAGGCATAAGAGACATACAGACAAACATTTGTTTTTGTTTTTTAATTTTCCTAGTGTGGAGAGCGTTATAAATCAATTGTTTAGATTTTATGTGCAAGTAAGGGTCTAAACAGACGGACTGTATTTGGACTGCATGCCGCAAACATGGACGCACTTCGCGGGTCTGGATGCAGTTCTATTCGAGTTGAACTTACTGCATCGCAAAATGCAGTCTGTCTGTCTATACCCTCAAAGTCCATAAATGAAAGTTTGTGTACCTGACATTGGCTGAACATGTACGGATATTTTTTGCCAGCAGTCTGGTTCGCTTCCAACCATTGCAAAGCTGTTGCTGTTGGCGCCGTGCTGTATTCTATTCTTATCTTCAATCTAAATGTATAGAAAAATAAGATATTATATAGAAATAGAAAAAAAAAGATTTCAAACGATTGGATTGGTTAAATACCTAACGTCGAACCAATGTGTAGTTACCATATTAACAAAATTTTATTTTCTTAAATTTATATAGGTAGGTATTGTAATTTGTAAATAAATCGAGAAAGCGAATTTTAAATTGAAGCAAATGTTAAAGACTCTTGAGTTATTAATTAATCCTAAAGCACCGCAGTACAGTTGGACTAGTATTCTACGATGGAATTGTAGAACCTATATATTATGTATACCTACCTGATTACTATGTATTAAGCGTGAAAATACTTTAAATATAAACAAAAGTACATTATTTACTTATATAGAGATCAATGGATTTACGAATTTTTAAGAAATCTAACATGAAAATGAAACCACATCACAATAATCGTAGGACGAGTTTACACTTTCCAAACCTCGATGATACTTTAATTTTACAATGTTTTCGGGGCACTAACTTGATATCGAATATTGAAATCGATATACTAAAATAAACTTATGCTAGTAGGTACTAGGTACTACTAATGCCTCCTCTACATGTCTGCAGACGCGTCCGCGGACGCCCGCAGATGCATCCGCAGATGGATCACCACGAGCTGTCCACACGTCTGCAGATCGATCAGTCTAGGTTCATTCTCGACAGACGCAACACGCACGTTTAAAAATGGATATTGAGACCGTAGCTGCCGCAACTATTTATTTATTTAGTACTTTTAACTTCTACGTGAATGTGCATCCTCGGTGCTCATATTATTAGCCATTTAAACAAGAATTAAACCGCAAGAAGCACGCGTGCACTCTCAATCGCAACTCCGATGAAACTGATGCGTCACCAGACGTGTGGACAGTCGCCGGACGTCCGCGCCGAAACCCTTTGATCTGTGCCACAAAAACCGCCAACAATCGGATTCGAGGCGGACGCATCTGCGGACGTCTGCGGACGTTAAATACCTACAACAGATGCACAAATTACCCCCTCTATACGTCCGCGGACGCATCCGCAGATGACGTCCGCGGACGCGTCTGCAGACATGTAGAGGAGGCTTAAGAAGTAGATACTAGATTATTTTTACGATATGCATAATCTAAGTTAGCAGCCAAAAATACATCATAATATGTTCGTAAATGTTTCGTAATAAAAAAATTCGTAAATAGCTACTTTACTCTTACTACAAAATACAAATTATGAAATACGTGGAACAGTACCTAAGTAAGTACCTATTTATATTTTTTGTTTGTAAACCAAGTTTATTTCTGATGTTAGTGAAATCTATCAACGCAATCGATATACCTACTGTTAACTCGTACTAAGAGATGTGTAAGTTCGTCTCACATGTTATCACTACTCATAAAAAACTCCGCAGATTCATAATCTTGCACCGTATACATTTTACAGCAAGTCGAGCCGATGTGTTCCAAGTTACCGCGCTCGCAAGACGCCTCCTGTACGTCGTCAGTGTACAAGCACGGCGTTCGAGGTTTATACGAAAATCCGTCGAAGGTCATGGGAACTTTTTGAGTGGGTACCTTTTTTTTAGCTTGTTCACTATCTTCTTGAGACGTTCTTTTTTCGTCAATGGGATTGTAGCTTCAAAAGGAATTCAAATTAAGGAAATTAGGTGAAATACTTTGGATCTATTTCGTGCACTGATGGGGCACGGTATAAATGGGGCACGGTATAAAGAATTATTGTATTTACTATTTAGTAGGTATGACATTGATGCTATTTCATTTATACACAATCTAAGTACCAATCTAAATATAAAAGGAAAAGGTCACTGACTGATCTATCAACGCACAGCTCAAACCACTGGACGGATCGGGCTAAAAGGCATGCCAGATAGCTAATATGACGTAGGTATATCCGCTCCGCTAAGAAAGGATTTTAGGAAATTTAACCTCTAAGCCCTCATACGCATTAGCGGTCAACCGCGTACGCGGCTGACCGCGCGGCTAGCCGCTTTTATATTTTTATATGCAACCGATCATTTTGTACGCACTAAACCGCGACGAAATTCTATGAAGAGGCAAGCCGCAGACGCGTACGCGGTTGACCGCTAATGCGTATGAGGGCTAAAGGGGGTTAAATAGGGGTTGTAAGTTTATATGAGATTTATACGAATCCACGCGGACGAAGTCGTGGGCATCAACTCGTTATTTTATGAGGTATCAAAACTGTGCGATCTTTTTCATAATACTTCGCGCGGAAAAGATCTTAACTTTACGATCTGTAAGATCCGTCAATTTAGTTCAGAGATTAATTTATGTTAATAATTGCACGGCCGCGGCATGTCTTCAAATTCTTACAAATTATGCAGATACCTAGATATACTGCTACGACGAGCCCATATCATTTGCCTTGCTCCCGCACTGATTATACAAATTACGAGATCAATGATTAATAGATAAAGGTGGCGCCACCCTTGGAAAGGCCTATATCCAGCAGCGGACGGATACAGGGTAAAAGAAGACCGCTTCCGAAAACTCAGCGCTATTATTATACTACCTAAACACCATCTTATACGATAGGTATCAGCATTGACGCGCGCGCGAGTTTGTAGGTACCTAACGCTATGTAAAATAGGTCACACAACGATCGTTGACCTCCAGCGTTAACTGATTTTATTTGAAACTAGCGGTCCGCCCCGGCTTCGCTCGTGGTATATAATATATAGCCTATAGCACTCAGGGATCACGTACATATCCAACGGTGAAAGAATTTTTGAAATCGGTCCAGTAGTTTCCGAGATTAGCGCGTTCAAACAAACAAACTCTTCCGCTTTATTATATTACTAGCGGTCCGCCCCGGCTTCGCCCGTGGTACATAATATATAGCCTATAGCACTCAGGGATCACGTACATATCCAACGGTGAAAGAATTTTTGAAATCGGTCCAGTAGTTCCTGAGATTAGCGCGTTCAAACAAACAAACTCTTCCGCTTTATTATATTAGTATAGAAGTATAGATACGTTACAACTTTAAAGAAATACAGGAAATTATTTTTTTGCAATTACAGTTCTGTTTAACCCCCCAAAAATAGTATTTCATAGTCATTTCATTCAAGTTTTTTTTATAGTATGTTATCAGTAATCATCAGTACTATCACCTGTCATCGTTTTCGAGAGCATTCCCCCGTTAGATAGGCAGTTGACGATGTTGACAGTAATATTTTCAAAGCAGCATAATATTATGTACTTACTTGTCTTCTGGCCCAGTAGACTCTGGCAGAAAAATTGTCAATTTTGATCCTATATTTGGTACTGGATCGTCCATTTGAAATATGAGTGGAGTACCGTCATCCAGTTCCATTTTCTCCATGGTCAAATCTCTTGTGTCTAATATCTAAAATATGATTAAATACATTTTATATACATTACCAGTCTGTATACAATATAACGCCCGAATTAAGTGGGCAATGTAAGTAAATCTGAGCTGACTATTCACTTTTCCCGATCAGTAATGCCCTATCTTGGGAATATTCTCACATTAGACACAAAGATAGGTCGAATCTATACCAAATCCGAATCAGCACGCCCCGACTCCACGCAGTCTTGTCTGCTCTACCCCAAGACTATTTTTATAAGGCATAGGCGAGGAGGGAGGCCAGCTACCAGCCGCCGTAGCATGGGTGCCTGCTCTTTGCTGTGCGAAAGGGCTGCACTTCCCGCAACGCCGAAGCCGTTGCAGAAGTAACACGTCGCTGCGTTGCACGTCATGGAGCAATTTATCATATTGCCCAGATAAAAGTAGGGAAGTATTCATACTGCCCGGTCCAAGTGATTTTAAGCCATCTCAAACCTTGGACTATTGGTTTTCTTTGGCTGTATTCTGACATTTAGGGATTGTTAGTGAAAAGTGAAAAAGCTGTGATAGCCTAGTGGTTAGGACGACCGACTTCTAATCGGAGGTCGTGGGTTCGATCCCGGGCACGCACCTCTAACTTTTCGGAGTTATGTGCGTTTTAAGAATTTAAATATCACTTGCTTTAACGGTGAAGGAAAACATCGTGAGGAAACCTGCATGCCTGAGAGTTCTCCATAACGTTCTCAAAGGTGTGTGAAGTCTGCCAATCCGCTTGGCCAGCGTGGTAGACTATGGCCAAGGCTCTCTCTCACTCTGAGAGGAGACCCGTGCTCTGTAGTGAGCCGGTAATGAGTTGATCATGATGATAGTGAAAAAGGGGACTATTACTAATTAAGTGTCTACTTATGGACATTCGCTAAATGTTGTCCAATGCCATACAAACCAACTACAACTCAAAATCCATAAGCACATAACTAAAAGTAAGGCTCTCTTAACTGATTTAAGTATTCGGGGGAAAACATATTATATAGATAAAGTACTTATCTATAAAATATTGACTAGCTTCAAGATATTTGTCAAATGTCAACTTTAGATAATAATAATAATAAGACGTAATATTGTGTTGATTGACTGGAGTTATCACTTATCAACACTTAAGTTTCCCTTTTGGAAAAACAGAGCTAATCTTAAATACCATTAAATACAGGGTGTGCTTATTTGAAAACAATTTTTGCTTATTTGCTTTACAAGTTTAGCCAGAAAAATTAAGGAATAAATCATGATTTAATAATTTTCTCCGAATATACTTTAAAACCTGTCTAATGAATTAAATTTTAAATTTTTTAGAGCAAAAAACTAAACTAGTTTTTACTTTTAATATATTTTAAGTAGTTATTTGTACATTTTTATTGAATAGTATTTCTTACCACATAATCAATGTAATCTAAAAGTTCAATGTTATACAGAGCAGTTCCATATAATATTTTCTTTTCAAAATCCACTTTATATGTAAGGTCAATATGCTTAATTATAGCTAATTCTGCAACAAAATAATAGATATTATTATTTATGTATTTTTGATAGAAAAAAATGCTGTACAGTCATAAAATTTATTTTAAAAAATTAGACTCTGACGGAAGCATATAAAGTGCGTGAGGAAGAGGTTCTTGACGTTAGAAATCTTTTAAATCAATTTTTTTCTGTTTTATTTCCACAACAAAACCAATATCGACTTTTCTCACCATCATTTTGATTCTAAAATAAAGCAAAACTATGTTTGGTTGAGCGTAAACTTGAGATTACAGGAGACTCTTACCTAATAGTTTAATATTTAGTCAAATAAAGTACAGAATGCTGATTCTCAATTATTATTAAGGTGTAAGATTCATTGAATATACAAATCAAATTATAATTATAACAAGCGGATGCCTGCGACTTCGTTCGCGTGGATATAGGTTTTTAAAAATCCCGCAGGAACTCTTTGTTTTTCCTAAGCTCCTTTGAGCTGCTATAATATTGATACTGTTAAAAGTGGCGCATTTTATTTGAACTACAGTAATGAGTATTATTTTTTAATAGCTCTTTTCCATCACTAAGGTTTTCCCAATGAAAGTCCCATCAAAATTGGTCCAGCATTTCGGAGACAGACAAACACAAATTTTAATGCATGCCAGCTTAAGGTGATACTCCGGACGTTCAAAGATTCCTGTACAATCCGGGTTCCAGTTATTTGGAATACTGAGGATTGTGATGTCTGTAATTTCTGAACTACAAAACTTGATATATTTAGGGAACAATTTTTAAAGTATTTTCTTTCTAACAAAAAAGAATGAAAGATGAAAAACTGTTAATGAATTACAGCTAGGTACACATTTTAACTTTCACCCCCTCTCCGAATTGAACCGTGCTGAATTTCGGGATAAAAAGTATCCTATGTGTTACTCCATACTCCATAGTAGGTATAAACTAAAATCATGCCAAGTTTCATTTCAATCCATTCAGTAGTATTTGCGTGACGAACGTCTATGATATATGATTTTATTATATGTATAGAATAGATAGATATTAATAAGAATAGATAGATAGAATAGATAATAACTAATTCTACCAGAAGCTAGTTCGAAAAATAGTAGAAAGTATTTAAAACTCAGTACCTGGCCTGGAAAAGGAGGATGGATCCAAAGGGCTCAAAGTAAATGGCTCCATGGCTTTCACTGTGCTAAAACAAACAACAACACTCATCACAAACACATACATTGCTCTTCTAATATGCATTGTTACTTAATATATGGATAGGAAAATACTTTTCACTACGACATCTCGATCAAGACTGAATAACGTTTGTGTTTCTCCTAGGTACTATGGTTAGTGACTGGAAAAAATCTTGGAATATAGACAAGAATGGAGACTTCCATACAAATTTTTTTCTATCTGCATTTTTATCCAGAAAAAAAATATTCTAGTAAATTGGATATAATCTCGCAGTTTCTATATCAGCTGGCAAATCTTTTTAACAGCATATGCAGCCAAACTAAGTCTTTTCCATAAGTTATTTACATGAAGACCCCACTGTAGTTTAGCATTTAACATTATTTCGAGAAAAACTGCTGTTCCTTTAATTCCAATTCCTCATTATTAATCTGTATATACAGTGGTGCTCACTCGTTTAACATTTGGTAGTGGTTCTGTATTCTGGCCATACTAAGCTAAGTAAATAATGAGAGTAGTACAGTCTGATGAAATAGTTCTTATATAACGCATTAGTGGATACATTTCACAAGTTCACAAGTAATTTATCATAACGCCTAAAAATACTAAGTAAACACCGATAGAAAGTTAGTTATGCAGGTGATAGTCTTACTTGCTTTTATGAGAATAACTTCTAGTAACTAGCACCTTCTGTATTCCTGGTACAAATGGAAGAAAATTGTCACAATTTAATTTCCATGCGGAAAATGAATATGCTCTTTGTTTTCTTGTAAATATTGAATACCGCAAAGGAAAACGAAAATGCCGCGTAACTACTTTACCGATGACAGTCATTTTTATGGATTGTTAATTCCGTGGAATTCTGACGTTTTGTAATGTTACCAGAGATAAAACAATTCCCACAAAAAAGATAAAAAATTCAAAACTTATGCAAATACAAATCAACTGCCGCATGTAGATATGACAAATGCCTGACAGACACTTCATGGTGATAATGTCATTCGACATCCATTTTTTAGTAATTTTTTTCAATATGCTTCTTTTGTTTTCTATTGCTGTTAGTGGGCACTTTCTAGTTTCCTCTCTTAGCGATTTCTATTTTAGGTCGAAACGACTAATATTATTACGCGGCTTAGGGCTTTTTATGTTGACAGGTAATTAAAGTAGTTTGGGGTAAAATCGTACTTCGTAGATGTTAACCCTGTTTCCATACAATTACCTCATGCAATTACCTATCTCATCTGTAAATGACAATGACAGTCTTCTGACTGTCATTGTCATTGTGCTAATTGTTCTAATGTGACGTAATCATAGAAATAATAATAATAAATAGGTTCATGGACGGAATTCCCGAATTATACTAATTCCGTGGAATTTTGACAGCTATCACTGTCATTTACAGATGAGTTATTTGTATGGAGAACAGGGTTAGCATCTACGAAGTACGATTTTACCCCAAACTATTTTAATTCCCTGTCATCATAAAAAGCCATATGCCGCGTAATAATATTACTCATTTCGCCTTAAAATAGAAAACACCAAGAGTGAAAACTAGAAAGTGCACACTAACAGCAATAGAAAACAAAAGAAGCACATTGAAAAAATTTATTCAAAAATGGATGTCGAATGACATTATCACCATGAAGTGTCTGTCTGGCATTTGTCATGTCTACATGTGGCAGTTGATTTGTATTTGCATAAGTTTTGAATTTTTTATCTTTTTTGTGGGAATTGTTTTATCTCTGGTAACATTACAAAACGTCAGAATTCCACGGAATTAGTAATTCGGGTATAGTTTGTCTGTGGGTCTGATGATCTGACATGGTCTGACCACAGAATATAACCAGAAGGGAAGCTACCTAAGAACGTCCAAAATTTATACCTATTCTGATAGGGTTGTCACCTGTTGCATGTGAAAAATTATGGGTAAAAATAAAAATATTATATACTAGTATATATTATGTATAGTAAGATATGTAGTAATGATTGGAATAAAATGTTTTTTAGTGAAATAAATGAATTAAGTAAGTACCTAGTTACTTAGGTAGGTAGTAGGTACCTACTAAAAGTAAGTGTGATAGCAGATGCGTAGATATCCCTAGTGACAATACCTAGATACTTACTTACTTTAGTAAATTGAATGAATTAAGTACCTAGTTGCTTAGGTAGGTAGTAACTAGTAAGTACCTACTAAAAGTAAGTGTAATAATAGCACATGCGTATATATCCCTAGTGATAGTAGGTACCTAGATACTTACTTTAGTAAAATAAATGAATTAAATACCTAGTTACTTAGGTACGTAGTAGGTACTTACTAAAAGTAAGTGTGATAGCACATGCGTAGGTATCCCTAGTGACAGTACCTAGATTACCTAGATACTTACTTACTTTAGTAAATTGAATGAATTAAGTACCTAGTTACTTAGGTAGGTAGTGACTAGTAAGTACCTACTAAAAGTAAGTGTAATAATAGCACATGCGTATATATCCCTAGTGATAGTAGGTACCTAGATACTTTAGTAAAATAAATGAATTAAATACCTAGTTACTTAGGTACGTAGTAGGTACTTACTAAAAGTAAGTGTGATAGCACATGCGTAGGTATCCCTAGTGACAGTACCTAGATTACCTAGATACTTACTTACTTTAGTAAATTGAATGAATTAAGTACCTAGTTACTTAGGTAGGTAGTGACTAGTAAGTACCTACTAAAAGTAAGTGTAATAATAGCACATGCGTATATATCCCTAGTGATAGTAGGTACCTAGATACTTTAGTAAAATAAATGAATTAAATACCTAGTTACTTAGGTAGGTAGTACCACCTTGACTGTCTCGTTGGTCTAGCGGTTAGCACGTTCGACTGTGGATCACGAGGTCCTGGGTTCGATTCCCGGGTCGGGCCAAAAAAAATGAGGTATTGGGTTTTTCTGTCAAGAAATTCTCAGTGCCAGCCCGGAGTTGGAAGTTGGCGGTGTTAGATACACCCCCGTGCCTCGGAGAGCACGTAAAGCCGTCGGTCCTGCGCCTAATCTCTCTCCGGTCGTGTCGCATTGGCGTCCCATCGAACTATGAGAGTGAGGGAATAGAGAGTGCACCTGTGTATGCGCACACACTTGTGCACTATAATATCTCCTGCGCAGATGGCTAGTCTCTGCCTCGGTTGAGACTGGCCGCCGTGGCCGAAATTCGGTCAGGACATTAGTAGGTACCTACTAAAAGTAAGTGTGCACATGCGTAGGTATCCCTAGTGACAGTACCTAGATACTTACTTACTTTAGTAAATTGAATGAATTAAGTACCTAGGTACTTAGATAGGTACCTTAGATAGGCCCATCGAAATGGTCCATTGTGTACAGGAGCTATTTTAACTTACCTGGCAATGTTTTACCTAATTCAATTGAGTAGAATCTGATTTCCGTACCAGTGGTAGAGTCTTGACATAATATCATAAGTGGCACATGCTATCCTACAATAAATAAATTAATTTCATTTCAATTAATTTCATTTCATTAATTTTTTGTGTAGATAATCATATTATGTAAAGGTAGGTATACTTACTTCACTTGATCTCTAGGGTACAAAAAAAAAGAAATATCCTTATTTTTTATAGTGGAACTTAAACATACTGTACAATACTGAGGCATATTTGTCTAAACACAACACTTGATTTTTTATAAGTATAATTTACACTATTTTAAGTACACAATGTCTAAACTCTCGCCAATAACTCTCGCTAATAATTTAATGCGCACGCGACACGACCACACGACAGCCTTGACGTTATTCCACTAACTGTTCACTAGCGAGCGTCCATGACAGCTCGTGTGTGCGTGCGCGGCGCTATGTGTGAGTGTGTTTACTGCGGGACGTTCTTAGGTAGCTTCCCTTCTGGTTATATTCTGTGGTCTGACTGTTCTATGGTGACTGATCTATTCTATGGTAGTCTGTAGGGATGAGCCACGGATGAGCGATATTGATAAAATATCGATATTGATATCGATATGGATATCGGTGACTCAATATCGATATTTTGATATTATCGACCACAAAATATCGATATTTTATAATATCGATGTTTTATTGACACTTATAAGACATGCCAGTCTTACAATAGCAAACTAAGTATAATAACTGTAAGATAAGCTAAAAATAATGTAAGAAATAATTATAGACATCATATTTTTATCTGAATTTATTACACACTAGATGATGCCCGCGACTTCGTCCGCGTGGATTTAGGTTTCTTAAAATCCTGAGGGAACTATAATTGCTTTTCTGGGATAAAAGTTGCCTATATCAATTTCAGGGACGAAAGCTCTGCACCCGTATAAATTAGTTAAACGGGATCATGCATTATAAATTTTCTGTCTTTCCGATGGGAACGTGTTATTTTTTCGGGATAAAAGTAGACTACGGCCAAGTAGACTTTGTACCAAACATGAAATCGGTTAAACGGATTTTGTATTCAAAATTTTTGTCTTCTCGTGGGAACATGATTATTTTTCCGGAATAAAAAGTAGCATAGGTCCTTCCCCGGGATGTAAGCTACCTCTTTACCGAATTTCATCAAAATCAGTTACACTGTTGGGCCGTGAAATGTGTGAAATACTTTCCCATTACTTAAAATATTGGATAAAAAAAAATTGAAACAAATACCTACGATATTTTTGATGAAAATAACGATATTTTGATTTTTTTGATGGAAATAACGATATTTCGATATTTTTGTTGAAAATATCGATATTCCGATATTTGTTAGATGTGAATTATTATGATATTTAAATATCGATATTTTTTACTCTGATGTCGATATTTCACCAATGCAATGTCGATAAATATCACTCATCCCTAGCTGGTCTGACTTGGTTGTTTGACTTGCACTTGATCATTTGCAGTTAGAAATTTTATTTTTGTTTGTATACAATAAAAGTAACGTTTTTATAAATAAGCCTAGTGAAAAATATATTAACGATCGAAGCTGGAATACCGTTAATGGAATATCTGCCCCGCTGATGTGTTTAAAACGTGTTGAACAATGTTGACTCGGTTTCACCATTTTCATGGATCAAATATTATTTTATTCGAAGACAATACGGTAGCTTATCGAAAAGCTAGCTTCGCTCATGGCCTGACGTTTAGTGAAAAGCCTCTATTGCCTGGGGAAATATTTTTAGTCGAGATAGAAAAAACAGAGCGCGGTTGGAGTGGTCATATGCGCCTCGGATTAACGTTGCTCGACCCTCAAACCGCCGCGCTCGGTGACAAAGGTCTACCCCAGTATGCACTGCCCGACCTGGCCAATACCGGTATGTCCTGGATTTTTCCCATATCAAAATCTCAAAATAATGTGATAGGCGCCTATGAACTCGTCAATCAAAGTGGAAATGCACGTCGTGAGGCCGAATCAAGAGTCTCGGTACTTGGCGACGGCCATAGTGTGCGTACTCCTCGCGGATTCATCTCCAAGACAATACTGAGGCCGCAGAATTTAACTCAGAAAGGCACACCGCAAGGGATCCTGCCGATGGATGCTGGAAGTCGTATTGGAGTAATGTTTGTTCCGTGCCCTAAAAAAAGCAGAAATGAGCCAGATTTGGCGGAAATGCACTTCATCATAAACGGGGAAGAGCAGGGCCCGTGCACTAAAGTCATACCTTATAGAAATGGCCCATTGCATGCAGTAGTAGATGTCTATGGGACCACTAAACAAGTGAAGATTATACAACTTTATGGAGGTAAGTCTTTATATTGTGTTCTTTGTCTTACATCTTTTTTTAAAGAAGATTGATAATTCTATAGACCTACCATTTAATTGAAACTATCCCTGAAGAAGCAGCATATAGGGAAAGGTGAAGCTTAGGTGTCACAGTTAAATTAATCAACCCTCCTTCACCACACAATCACCTCAGGAACCATCTCAGTTAAACAGAACCTGTAGCATGCTAAATAAATAGGACTTTCAAAATAATCAGAATTGAAACAGAAATTTCTTTTAGAAATGTAATTTGGAAGTAAGTGAAGTGAAGTTTTATTTATTGTTTGTTGCAGTGAAAACCCTTCAAATAATGTGTAGAGATGCCATCCTACAGTGTATGAAACTGGATTCAGTAAAATCTCTACCCTTACCTCACGGTTTAAAAGATTTCCTACTTTCATAGTACCAACTTGTTCAAAGTGAAAATGGTTACACTGTGATGACAATAAGGCTGTTAAATTTTTTTACTTTTCCATATTATTATGTATTTCGGTGTTGTTAAGTATTATTTGAAATTTAGTAAATATTAATTAATTGGAATATTTGATACAACTGATCAGTAAACAAGAGCAACCTTTCAGGCAGAGAATTTCTGATAGGAAAACAGTCTTCTGTAGTTAGTGTAATTATCTTGAAATAATATGCAAAATCATATCAGTATAAATCACTTGATATAAACAGATATGATTAGTTATATATTATATCAATTAATTAATTTATATTTCTTTGAAAAGAATGTTATACATATTATAGGAACACCTAAGTATATTGACACTATAATAATGTGCATTGAAGCTGGAAACAATTTCATATTCAGTTATGATGTCAAAACTGGAACTTTAATTATTATAACATACATGCATTCTTAAATTATGATTTTAAATTAATATCAAGTAATAATATTACTTGATATTGGTATGGTATGGTATATTGGTATTGATATGGTATATTATACCAAACATGTTATAATTTTCATAGGTGTTCAGTTTGTTTATTCTCTTCAGATAGCTGCTCATTAAGTATCTGAAAGGTTGCTATATTGGACACACTAATATCATTTGATATCAACAATGAAGTTCTAGTATAGAAGTGTATCTTGACAATGTGGCCGATTCTGTTGTACACAATCTCTAAACCTAAACTAAATTGACAGGTTTAAAAATAGTGCTATCCCCTTCAGCAGGGAGGATTGTGAAAGAGACAGGAATATATTTAGACCTGTCATTTTAGTTTAGATTTAGAGATTGTGTACAACAGAATCGCCCACATTATTATACTTTATTAGTTTATTAGGCTCTTAAACTAAGAAAATTAATTGTCCATGACTAGACACAGTAGTTCCCCATAGACTCTTTCATCATTTGAATTTTATTTTATTGTTTTAAAATAAATATTCGGCAAATTAAATAGTTAAGTACCTCACTACTTTCCAACAAAATATCTAGTAGAATATGTATTTTAAAATGCCTAGATATATGTATATTATGCCTTTTAAATGTATAATGTTAATTTTAATATTATGTGAGTGTGATTATCAAACTAGTAAACATTTGTAAGTTGGAAAAAATAAAATTCTTTTATTCACTAGTCACAAAAGAGTCTTGGGCTATTGAGTACTGTAGATCTAGATCAACCAAGCAAGTCTTACTGCCACGCTCAGAGACATTAATTTAATCGCTCTTCATTTAACTGCCTGTGTGCGCCAACTTTTATTAAATCAGAGATCTATTATAATCCATATAATCACTGATAATTTTGTTAAATAATTTATCGTATTAATGTTATTAGTAATTAATGTTTAATAGGAATTGATTTTAAATATAGTTATGGAAATTAAGGACCAGAAGCTCATAAAAAAAACATTTCAGAGCCACAATTGTTTTAATATAATATTATAAAAGATTGGCAACAAATGTAATTTATTAGAAATTCATTTTACATAATTATATTAGCCAGCCTACTCTGGCTCATTCCATATAATATTGATCATAACAACATGAACTTGAAATGATTTCTTTCTATTACATCAACTACATGGATAGGATTGCCACATTACGCTAGGCTCTCGTCGTCAGGATGCAGTAAGAAAAAAATTGGTCAAGTGCATGTCAGAACATGCTTAGGTAGTAATAATAATCTATACTTAATATAATAAAGCGGAAGAGTTTGTTTGTTTGAATGCGCTAATCTTGGAAACTACTGGACCGATTTCAAAAATTCTTTCACCGTTGGATATGTGCGTGATCCTTGAGTGCTTTAGGTTATATATTATGTACCACGGGCGAAGCCGGGGCGGACTTAGTTATAAATAAAGTGTTTTTTTTTCTCGCTGTACGATACTGCTTGTTTTATTCCAAGTTTACACTAGACCGCGACGATGGCAACTCTATCTATCTATCTATACATATAATAAAATCGTAGAATTGCCGTATCTGTACATTGAAGATTTTTGCAAAATAATAACTGGGGGATGTTAGGGATAAGTAATAGAACGTAAAAAAGCTATTTTTGAAATTTTTGTCTGTTTGTCTGTTTATCTGTTTGTCTGTTTATCTGTTTGTCTGTTTGTCTGTATGTTTGTGCGCGCATCACGTAAAAACTACTGAATGGATTGAAATGAAACTTGGCATGATTTAAGTTAATACTATGGAGTAACATATAGGATACTTTTTATCCCGAAATTCAGCATGGTTCCCTTGGGAGAGGGGATGAAAGGCAAAATGTGTAATTAGCTGTAATTCGTTAACGGGTGGTCCGATTTCATTCATTCTTTTTTTGTTAGAAAGTAGATACTTTAGAGACTTATCTCCGAAAGGCTGGACCGATTTTGATGGGACTTTCACTGGCGGATATTTACATTTTGATGTACCTAAACATCCGCCAGTGAACTTTTAACAGTTTTTAGCAAGGTTTAAGCTCAAAGGAGCATAGGAAAAACAAAATGATTCCCACGGGATTATTAAAATCAATATCCACGCGAACGAAGTCGCGGGTATCCGCTCGTATTATAATATAATATGGTCAATGTATTGGGTAGAAAGAAACATCTGGATAAATTTTATACTAAACAAAATTTTAAACTTTTGGATCCCAGATCTGAATTAGTTTTAATTACTATAAAGGGTGTAAGGCGACCGCTTTCGGAAACGAAGACGAAGATAGTAGTGATGATTACTTACAACATACCACATAAAATCGCGATGACGATGACGTCGCGGGCCGGCCGCCGCACCGCGCCGCTCGAGAGGTCAATGCCCCGAGTTTTGCACGCTTTACATTGCTGGTTTGATAAATAGTAAATACTAAACCACAAATACCTACTACAAGTATAAGACTTGAAATGGTTATTGGTATTGGATTATGTTTAGGTACCAATACTTATAAAGCCTTAAGTTTTCGATAGCGGTCCCCTTATACCCTGAAGTACCTATGATTGATATGAATGGAAAAAAATGTTTGTAAAATATATTGTAGACTATGTTTTGCTTTATTTGTTTATAATGTAGGTACCTAGATTTTGTAAAACATAGGTATCTACCTTACTTGATTAAAAATAATAGTGTGATGCTAATTAAAATTGGTGTACACTATAACTAATAGTTGCAATTTTATTTCCTGTTTACTTAATTTATTTTCAACGAGCGGATACCCGCGACTTCGTTCGCGTGGATATCGATTTTTAAAAATCCCGTGGGAACTTGTTGTCTTAAGCTCTTTTGAGCTTATACCTTGCTAAAAACTGTTAAAAGTTCACTGGTGGATGTTGAGGTAGATAAAATGTAAACATCCGCCACTGAAAGTCCCATCAAAATCGATACAGCCTTTGAGAGATTACCCGGTAATCTTTAAGGTATCTCCTTTCTAACAAAAAAAGAATGAATGAAATCGGACCACGGGTTAATGATTTACAGCTTAGTACACATTTTGACTTTCATCCCCTCTCCTAAGGGAACCGTGCTGAATTTTGGGATAAAAAGTATCCTATATGTTACTCCTTTGTATGAACTTAAATCATGCCAAGTTTCATTTCAATCCGTTCAGTAGATTTTGCGTGATGCGCGCACAAACATACAGACAAACAGACAAACAGATAAACAGACAAACAGACAAAAATTTCAAAAATAGCTTTTTTACGTTCTATTACTTATCCTTAACATCCCCCAGTTATTAATTTGCAAAAATCTTTAATGTACAGATAAGGCAAGTCTACGATTTTATTATATGTATAGATTAATTTTTAACTGTTCGCCCGAAGTTGTGATGTGTAAAAATGAAGGTAAGCGTTAAGGCAGGCCGCCCAGTCCGGGACTAACAACGCACAGTGGGACGAAAATCGGGTTTTATAGACTTAGAATTCTTATATTATAATTGTTTTGTTTCTTGTCGGAAACTAACGTAGAACTATTTTAGAATGGCTTCTAAAATAGTGGCTTGTAAAATGATAATGTTGTGGCCAACATTATCATATTTACGTACCTACCTACCTATTTATTGCAAATAGTGGCGATACGAGAGGAAATAAGGGGCACTCTCGAGTCTCGAATAAAGTGGGTTTTCTGTTTTGTTCCATACAAATTTAATTTAAAAAAAAATTTTTTCGTGTTATAATCGCCAGAGGTACGTAATTGGAATAATTTTGTGGCTTCTAAAATGGTTCTACGTTAGTCAAGAAACAAAACAATTATAATATAAGAATTCTAACTTTCTAAGTCTATAAAACCCGATTTTCGTCCCACTGTACGACGCTGCGATGCGGGAAACGCGGACGGTCTGTCCCCGGCCTCATGTCGCCCGGTCTCTTATCTGCTGTTTCACAGATATTTTGGTAAATAATCGACCTTTACAGGGTTGACAAAGCCGAATTCTTTCAAGTTAATAACGCTACACTGAGATAAGCCCAAGTATTTTAAATAGCTGAGATACTGTTTTCTAAAAAAATAAAACCGGCCAAGTGCGTGGCGGGCCACGCGCAGTGTAGGGTTACGTAGTCACAATCCTCGAAAAACAGATATAACTCCTTAACCTGTGAACCCTACTTAGCCGTGATAGTTTTCTTTTAAAATTGATTTTATACCCTACTGCTGTGAATTTTTTCAAGTTCCTATATACTGCCATTTGGCTGATAGAGGGGGGGGACACTTGACTCTAATAAAAATTTGCACTTTAAAACATCATATTTTACAAACGGATCTAGAAATCGAAAAATGATGTTCGCACACCCACACTATTTTTAAAAGACCTATTCAACGATACCCCACACTATGGGGTAGACGAGAAAAAATATATTCATCCCCACTTTATATGTAGGGGAGCTACCCTAAAAAAAAATATTTATCAAAATTTTATTTCACCTCTTTGTCGGCGTGATTAATATTTATACTCATGCCAAATTACAGATTTCTAGCACTAATAGTCTCTGAGATTAACCGAGGACGGACGGACGGACAGACAGACAGACAGACGGACGGACATGGCGAAACTATAAGGGTTCCTTGTTTACTACGGAACCCTAAAAAGCTGTTAGACAGACGAACATGAGTGTTTTTAGCAGATGTTCATTCCGTTCACAGTTGCGTACAGATCGTCCAAAAAACCTTTTAGGAGCTTTCAAAGAAATTTTTGATTCAATGAAGTCAATAATCCAAATTATACCCAATCATAAATTGGTGGCATTGACCGACTCCAATGAAAAATGATTCACGAACACTTTATACACTTAAAATCATTGTTGCACAGTTAATTGTCAAAAGACCTCGTGAAATCGCAATTTATTCCCAACGAAAAGGTACGTGGGTGGCCAAACTTGTGGAAATGATAATTGGGTTATCCAGTTGATGATTTTTAGGGTTCCGTACCAAAATGGTAAAATGGAACCCATGGTGAGAATTTCTCCGTTTGTTTGTCACAGTTGATTATTTCAGTACCTATTAAAGCTATAGACATTAAATTTTAGAATAGAATAGTTGTTTGTACCTATATACAACAGTGGCCCTACATCATTGGAATATAAAAATTATTTTTAGTTTAATTAAAAAAGGGGGGAAATCAGGGGTTAATTTCAAAGTAAGATACCTATCTAGTATCTATACCAAGTAGGGCACCTTATGAAAGAGCTTTATTACTTGTACATTTTAAAACAGATTTTTATTTATTTTTATAAATGATAGTGCAAAATGTCGAAAAAAAGACTGAAATAATTATGGTCAATAGTCTAGGTATAGTCTAGGTTACAGGAAAAATAAACCCAACACTCTAACTAGCATAGTTTTTTTTAGTTAACAATATACCTTTGCAAACAAAGTTAGTTTTGCGGTCCATTAAGAAGGGGGTTTTGTTAACATAATTTCGTTATATATCTAGGTACTTTTACTTCTAGAGTACCGAACCCTTGGTGCACGAATCTGACTCGCACTTGCCCGGATTTATTTTTTGTTATAAGTAGCTTGTGAACAGATACACTAATGTGTGTAGTATGTGACGTCATTTTATGTGCACTTTGTGTAGCGTGATTTTGCATCGGGACTTGAATACTTATGCGCTTGAAAGTGAAACTTCCTGTGTACGTACCTACCTACCATATTATAGAAAACTTAAGTAGGTCCTGCGTTCATTGTTTCAAGTTTCTTTACAACTCAAACACGCCACGATGCCACAGAGTACCTACAGAGGGCAAACTTCTACAAGCGGCCCGCTGTAGGTACACTCACACATATGCGCACAGTTTGTCACCAACTGTACCGGTTAGTGGAACGAGCGGACGTGCGTGAACCGTTGGTGAGTGTGTTTGTGTGAGTATACCTACAGCGGGCCGCTTGTGGAAGCTTCCCCTCTGTAGATTTACTACTCGTGACGATGCAATGGAGATGTCTCCATCGTGGTTGTGTCATCATACTGTGCTTCAAGAAAATTTTTCATTCCTTCCTGTTAGCGACAGTCTGTGCACGAGTGCACGTAGGTAACAGGAAGAAGTTGGTAGCCTATACCTAAGGGTCCTAAGGTATACGGATATCTACCAATATTTCATGCCACCAACTTATTTGTTCAGGTGATAGCGTCGCTAGTAGAGATTTTGATATTGCTATTCAAGAAATTCCCTCACAAAAAAATGGAATTAACATTCTTTCAACATAGCAAAGAAGCACGAGAGCACTCACATCTGACAGTGGAATGAAGTTCTTAAAATTGCAGCTGAACCGGCTGTAGTTCCAATTTTGGTCACCTGAACAGATAAGTTGGTCGCACTGTATCGTTACATAGGACCACCTTTCCATACTTATCTTTCAGAAAATAACAAATTGAAGTTGTTGTTTTGTATGTTTTGCGCTAACCACTAGACCAACTGCCTCGTTGGTCTAGTGGTTAGCCTTTTGGTTAGCGTATTCGACTGCAGATCACGAGGTCCCGGGTTCGATTCCCGGGTCGGGCAAATAATAATTGTTAAGTATTGGGTTTTTCAGTCAATAAATTCTCAGTGCAAGCCCGGAGTTGGTGTTTGGCGGTGTTTCACCCCCGTGCCTCGGAGAGCACGTTAAGCAGTCGGTCCCGGTTATTATCACTATCATGTGACAATAGTCGTGAAAGCCCGCCAACCCGCATTGGAGCAGCGTGGTGGGTCTTAGCTCTAAATCCCTTTCTCCTATGAGAAGAGGCCTGTGCCCAGCAGTGGGACGTAAGGCTGTAGTGGTGGTTTTGTCTGTTTCGAGTTTCTTGTATTCTTTCTGATACCTACTCCCAATTCCTACGCATAACTGGTAGATGGGTAGGTACTACATGTGACTTTCTAGACCTATGACCAAAATTAAGTAGATACTTACTTAAGTAAATATAAAAAAGATTTTGCAAGTAAAGGCTTATTATCTAACGCTATTGCAGAACTCTCGTCGGACACCAGAAACGCCGTGATGAAGATATGCTTCAGAGCTCCTTCCACTTACTTACGCCGCCGTCCAGTTTAAGTTAATTAATTTAACAGCTGTACCTACCTACATAAACCGTTTTCTTGGTATCTCTAATTATGTGGTAGTGGTAGGCAATAGTTTTCTAAAGATTACTGAACAGATTTTGAAAAATCAACTATTGATATTCATATTAATTTACAATCGACAGTAATTCCCTGCTTAGTGCGTACCCACGGTTTAGGATTATAGTACCCTGCAGCATCAGGATTAATTGGAAACTGAAATTCAATTCTATGTAGTCTACACTTAGTATACACCAAGGAATACTACTCTCTACCGAGAGGTATAGACTACCTACACACTTATAATCGACAGTTCCTAAATCTCCATGGCTCAGGAGTTCGGAGAGTGCAGTACCCTGCAGCAACCGGATTGAGGAGTTGCGAATGCAATTATGCATTCTAAACTTTGTACCTAAAATATGAATTCACAATCGATGGTTCCTAAATCCCACAGCTTATGAGTGAAGCAGCAGAACCCTGCAGCATCAAGAGTGAAGAGCTTGGACACTGAGTCAAACATGTTAATAAACTTCATACGTAGTAACAATTACCTATTATTACTTATTCTGTCAATCTACCTAGTGCTAAAGTGCCTATTATATTATATTTTCTCACCACCTCCAGAAGACTGGAATTGAAAAAAAAATAGAAACTTAGAAAAATCTTGAATTCTTAAGTATTCCTGCTTACTATTCCAGGAGGAAATCAAATCACAAATGGACCGATTTTGATAAGATTTATTATAAAATGTATAACATTTGAATTCAGTAGCGTTCTGAAAGGTTCTTAATAGTCTAATTATCTTGTTAGTGCACAACTTTTACAAAAAATAGAAATAATATTCAATATTTATTAAATTACTTTATTATGATCTTTGCACATAAAAACATATCACAGCATCACACTCACTTCACTAAGAAACAAATCGATGATCTCTGAAGGCAGTAGGATGCTGAATAATCTGAAAGGCAGAAATAATTATCTTCAGTAAATAATCATATTTTCAAATCATTAAGATAATAAAAAATATAAAAATCCAATAACTTTTTTTTGAAAACTGAACACTTTTTTATTTGAAAATCAGGTAACTTCATCCATGATAATGTATGTATAAAGTATTCATACCTATATCAATGATTTCACCGAAGGATTTCACCCAGTCTGTCTGTGTCAAAGCCATTTTAATTAAACAGTTGAAGTTGCAAAGTTGTTTGACAGTTTTGAAGCTTGCAGGTTGCAACCGCTAGTGATCTATAGTGGTTGCAAGCTCTTAACTTTTGAACTCAACTCAAACGAAAAAAAAAGAAGGTATATTGGAGCTAATTCTGTTTTATACAATTTCTACACATTTGGTTTAAATCTACCTAATCCTAACTCTTTCACAAAGATTGCTTCCTGTGGAAAAAAATAGCACTTTTTTTTAACCAATCAATTTAATTCCGTTTAGAGATTGTGTATAACAAAATTAGCCACATTACATTAAATATTATCTTAATATATAAAACAAAGTCGTGTTTGTTCGAACACTTACAACTCGAGAACGGCTGGACCGGTTTTCATAGTTTTTGATTTGTTGTATTTGTCTGGGTCCCGTATAGCAGAATAACTATTAATAATTTATAATTATAAATAAATAATAAAATAAAAATTAATAATTATAAAAGAAAAAACATTTTCCCATACAAAATGTTCAGGAGTCTACTGTCAAACATTTAGTTCATCCCGTCGATACGGCCTCTCACCCGTACCTATATAATAGTTCTGTACATCTGTTTGTCACCTAACTCCTTAACGGCTGGATCGATTTGGATGAAATTTTGTGTTTATATTTCAAGGGGTTCCTGGATGGTTTGAAAACACAATTATCGGGTAAGGTAACCTACCGGGCCTCAGTAGGTGGCGCTGATGTAGGTATGTCACCGGGCAGGACGACGTCTGCCGGGTCCGCTAGTAACTGTGGCTAGTAATAAATAAAATTATCACTGCTATCATGGGACTTATATCATACAAGGTATACTTAGTTGACCAAGATAATGAGAAATGAGAAAAAAATTATTAAATAAATAACTTTGTTCCTAATGCAAATCATAATTAAGACAGCAACATATAATATCAAGTGTTGGTACATTTGTTCAGTAAGTACTTACAGCCAGTATTTTTACACCAGAGTGACGACAACAGGATTAACAAATCCTTAGCGTAAGAACTCACGGAGCGGTTTGCACCCGCGCTCGCCGCGGTTACGGGACCGCAACACTCGTACGATCACTAAATACATGGAAATGTAGAGAGCAAAACTCACGACGCGATTTACTCCCGCGGAGTGGGCGGTTGCTTGCGGGTCCTGCTGCACCGGCGGGCCGCGGTCGCCCGCAAGCTCTGCGGTTTTTCGGCGGGCGCGGTCGCAATCAGTAGGAACTCACGGAGCGGTTTTAACCCGCGCCCACCGCGGTTGCGGGACCGTAACACTCGTACCATCGCGAAATATATGGAAATGTAGAGAGCAAAACTCACCACGCGATTTACTTCTGCGGAGTGCGCGGTTTCTTGCGGGTCGCCCGCAAGCTCTGCGATTTTTCGGCGGGCTCGATCGCATATTAGTATGTTCATTTTGAAGAGCAGATTCCATTTTTAGGGTTCCGTAGTAAACAAGGAACCTTTATAGTTTCGCCATGTCCGTCCGTCTGTCTGCCCGTCCGTCCGTCCGTCCTCGGTTAATCTCAGAGACTATTAGTGCTAGAAATCTGTAATTTGGCACGGGTATAAATATTAATCACGCCGACAAAGCGGTGAATTTTTATTAGAGTCAAGAGTCCCCCCCCCCCTCTATCAGCCAAATGGCAGTATATAGGAACTTGAAAAAATTCACAGCAGTAGTATATATAATCAATTTTAAAGGAAAACTATCATGGCTTAGTAGGGTTCACACCATGGGCGTCGCCAGGTAGGGGCAGGGGGGGGGGGGGGGGGGGGGCAGCGGCCCCCCCCCCCTAGCGATTTGAAAAAATATAGATATGCTATATTTTGCATTAAGTATCTAAATTAAACCTGGCGCAAATGGAAACGAGGTCAATGAAAAATTCTAATTCGAAAATAAATTAAGAGCTCGTAACCAGCTTCAAAAGCTCTGGACTGTACCAACAATACTTTGTACTTTTCCCATACTTTAATATCATCAACTTGCCCCCCCCCCCCACCCTTGGCCATCGGCTGGCGACGCACTTGGTTCACAGGTTAAGGAGTTATATCTGTTTTTCGAGGATTGTGACTACGGAACCCTACACTGCGCGTGGCCCGCCACGCACTTGGCCGGTTTTTCTTATATGAGGAGCTGGCGAACAAAACGGTATAATTGCATCAAACTAAATACAGGAGGAGCAAAAAACTGAACGACATACTAACAGTGAGCTTTTGGCGTGGATTTTTATTCTTTACCCATATTATGTAGTTTGTGACTTTATTGAACACTAGCCGACCCCCGCGACTTCGTCCGCCTGGATATAGGTTTTATATAGGATCGGATTGGATCCCATAATCCTTTTTTAACCCCCGACGCAAAAACGACGGGGTGTTATAAGTTTGACGTGTCTGTGTGTGTGTGTGTGTGTGTGTGTGTGTGTGTGTCTGTCTGTTCCCCTGTGGCGCTCAAACGGGTGGACCGATTTGAATACGGTTTTTTTTGTTTGAAAGGTGAATTTGTCGAGAGTGTTGTTAGCTATGTTTGATGAAAATCGGTCCAAGATGGCCGCCGCTACAAAACGGCGGATTACATATTTTATCACAACGCCCTCAATATGGGTATCAAATGAAAGGGCTTGACTAGTAGAATAGCCCTATGCGAATCCAAGATGGCCGCCGCCACAAAATGGCGAATGTCGGGGGTTTTTTAAATTTTCAATTTATACTTGTTGAACCTAAACTAAATGTAGCCTAAGTTACTCCTTATAACATCACCTATCTGCCATTGAAAGTTCCATCAAAATTGATCCAGCCGTTTCGGTAATTAGCTGGAACAAATAGACAGATCGACAAACATAAATTTAAACGCACACCAGTTTAAATTAAGCCGTACGTTCAAAGATCCGGGTCCCAAGTTATTTGAACCCAATAAATGTCTGTCATTTCTGAACTAATAAACCTATGACCGTGAAATATTTACGGGACAATACTTAAAGTACTACCTTTCTAACAAAAAAAGAATGAGTTAAATCGAACTACGCGTTAATGAATTACAGCTAAATACATGTTTTAACTTTCTTCCCCTCTCCCTAGGGAACCGTGCTGAATTGCGGGATAAAAAGTATCCTATAACCTACCTCGGAGTATAAACTCAAATCGTACCAAGTTTTATTTGAATCCATTCAGTAGTTTCGGCGTGATGCGCGGCCAAGATACAGACAGACAGACAGACAGACAGACAGACAGACAAAAATGAAACAAATTGCAGTTTTGGCTTCAGTATCGATTATAGAATGCCCTCCAACAAAAATTTTCAAAATATCTTCAATGTACAGAATTGGATCTGTTACAGTCTTATTATATTACTAGCCGACCCCCGCGACTTCGTCCGCCTGGATATTGGTTTTATATAGGATCGGATTGGATCCCATAATCCTTTTTTGTACCTAAACTAAATGTAGCCTAAGTTACTCCTTATAACATCACCTATCTGCCATTGAAAGTTCCATCAAAATTGATCCAGCCGTTTCGGTAATTAGCTGGAACAAATAGACAGATCGACAGACATAAATTTAAATGCACACCAGTTTAAAATAAGCCGTACGTTCAAAGATCCGGGTCCCAAGTTATTTGAACCCAATAAATGTCTGTCATTTCTGAACTAAAATACCTATGACCTTGAAATATTTACGGGACAATACTTAAAATACTACCTTTCTAAAAAAAAAAGAATGAGTTAAATCGAACTACGCGTTAATGAATTACAGCTAAATACACGTTTTAACTTTCTTCCCCTCTCCCAAGGGAACCGTGCTGAATTTCGGGATAAAAAGTATCCTATAACCTACCTCGGAGTATAAACTCAAATCGTACCAAGTTTTATTCGAATCCATTCAGTAGTTTCGGCGTGATGCGCGGCCAAGATACAGACAGACAGACAGACAGACAGACAAAAATGAAACAAATTGCAGTTTTGGCTTCAGTATCGATTATAGAATGCCCTCCAACAAAAATTTTCAAAATATCTTCAATGTACAGAATTGGATCTGTTACAGTTTTATTATATTATAGATAGATAATAGTATGTTAAATCCAGTTTGCTTTCTCATTTATGTATAACGGAAGATATTTAAATTTAGAAAATACAATTATAACATTTTGTTTGCAACCGGGCGTAATTATTAGATTCGTTTTGATTGCCACTAATGCTTTTAGGCCATTTAATTGCAAGCAATAAGTTGTTTGTGAGTTAGATCAGGTCAATTTCAACATAAATCATTAAAAACTTTATTCACTACTTTTTAATTAAATTAAAAAATCTTAGAAAAACAAAAAAAAAATTCTTCTGAAAAAGAAATAATCCATTTTGATTAACATCTTACAAATTTGTATGGAAATTAATCCATTTTGAAAGAAAACGTGCTTGATTATTCAAATCTTTCGACACTTTATTGTAATTATGCCGTTATGATCGAAATCACGACCTATGGATGCAATTTTAATACAGTTGCGGGCCGTTTTAAGTAAAATTAAGTTGATATTCTTATTCAGCGGGCTAAAGAACATCGGATTAAAAATATATACATATATATATTTTGTCCAGAAGCGTAATTATAACGTTTTGTTCGCCAGCTCCTCGTCTATCTATACATATAATAAAATAGTAGAATCTGTACATTGAAGATTTTTGCAAAATAATAACTGGGGGGTGTTAGGGATAAGTAATAAACGTAAAAAAGCTATTTTTGAAATTTTTGTCTGTTTGTCTGTATGTTTGTGCGCGCATCACATAAAAACTACTGAATGGATTGAAATGAAACTCGGCATGATTTAAGTTCATATTATGGAGTAACATATAGGATACTTTTTATCCCGAAATTCAGCACGGTTCCCTTGGGAGAGGGGATGAAAGTCAAAATGTGTACTTAGCTGTAATTCATTAACGGGTGATCCGATTTCATTCATTATTTTTTCGTTAGAAAGGAAATACTTTAAAGATCACTGGCTTATCTCTGAAAGGCTGGACCGATTTCGATGGGACTTTTACTGGCGGATGTTTACATTTTGATCCACCTAAACATCCGCCAGTGAACTTTTAACAGTTTTTAGTAAGGTATGAGCTCAAAGGAGCTTAGAAAAAACAAAATGATTCCCACGGGATTTTTAAAAACCAATATCCACGCGAACGAAGTCGCGGGTGTCCGCAACCGCGGCGGGCGCGGGTCAAATCGCTCCGTGAATTCTTACGCTATTAGTATGTTGTTTTAGATCTCTAGAATGTAGTAGAGTAGATTCCATTTTTATTTGCAGTTGTAAATAACCGCCGGTCTTGCGATCATCGCCCGCCAAGTTTGCGGGCGACTACCGCAACCGCTGCGGCTGCGATTCCCGCACAAACAAGCGGTCTCGTGAATATAGAAATGAAACCGCTCCCCCGCAACCGCGGCGGGCGCGGGTGCAAACGGCTCCGTGAGTTCTTACGCTTATAGCCCCCCCCCCCCCAAAGTTAAGCAGTGGGACCAACAGGACTTGAAAATGCAGATGGTCCCACTGGATGGATCAAGCAGTGGACAATAGACTGTAGACATTGTTTTTAAGCATGGCTGTAGAAATCCACCTATGCGTTTTTGACTAGGTTTTAATTTAAAAAAGCAACCAGCGATGTACTTACCTGTATTATTTTCATGATTTAGGTAATTAGATACTCTACTTCATCTATACTAATAAATAAAATTGAAGTGTCTGTCTGTAATTTCGAAATAACTACCACATATTAAGCTCATATGGTTATTTGGACGATACCATAACCAAATCACACGTTTTTAAAATTTTTGTCTGTCTGTCTGTCTGTTTGAACGGGCTAATCTTCGAAACGCCTGAACCGATTTTGACGGGACTTTCACAGACAAGTAGAGGTTTAACCAAGGAGTAACATAGGCTACTTTTTTAACCGACTTTCAAAAAAGGAGTTGTGTTGAAATCGGTAAAAAACGCCCTGATAGGTATTTTCGCTGCTCGCGGCGGCCGACGCACGCTCGCGCTGCATGGAAATCCCCGCGCCGCCCCGCACGCCCCTGCGCCCTGCGCCCGCCGTACGCGGTACCGCGGTACGCCGCCGCGCGGCGGGGGGCGGGTGGACCAGAAATCTACTTATCCCTCAGGATTTGTGAAAAACCGAAATTCACGCGGGCGAAGCCGCGGGCAAAAGCTAGTTATCAATAAATATTGAATAGAAAAAATTTACATTAAAATCTACTTACCATACCCACCTTCCCACCAAACCAACTTTCGGAGATGCAGCTTCCATGTACCTAATAAGTTATAAATTAATTCCTATATACCTACCTTTGAACTATTTAGTAAATAAAAACAATATAAAATTTTCTGAACAGATTTTGAAGAAACTCACAAAAACATTTAGAAATGTAAATAGATTTCACATCTATTATTTACTTCAAAACGTAAAATAATTTGGCCTGTAAATGAAAGCCTACCTATTTGTCTTTTTATGACCTTAATTACCCAAACAGGAATCGAACCTGTGTTGTCACGACATGTAAGGTGATTTGCAATAGTTTCAACAGAAGTCATCAAAAGAACTTACGCTTATCTGTTTTGTTACTTTACTTACTCAGCATTAATTTATCAGAGTTTGTACACTTAGCACTAAACAGAAAACTCCCCATTTTACACTCATCACAACCACCAACACTAAAGGTATTCAATACCTATCACAAAACATCACTAAACAATTTTAGGATGAGTTTCCACTATTGTCTTTATATCAAAGTTAGCCCCCAGTCTAGACAATTTTTGATGTATTGATACTTTGTAGGCACCTCTTTCATCACATATCTTTCACTAGCATTATCACTGACTCACTAACTCACAAGGTGTAAAAAAACAACAACATGGAATAAAATATTCTATTTGTGTTCACACACACTACACGTCACCTAACTTACACTGATTAAGAGTACACACTAAACTTTTATCATAAAGTACACATTGTAAATATCTCGCAAGTATTGTAGCAAAAACTAATTTAAATAAATTAACTTTCTAAAATGCAATACATTGATTGCTTTACACTTTAACTGAGGCATACGCAGCACTCACACAATGATTCAAGTAATTCTAAACCTTCACAAATCATCTTTACATACACCTCACAAAACACTACACGTCACAATAGTTATATAACAAAAAAGTGTTTTCTTAACATTCTGAAAATTTTAAAGGAAGTTCATAAAATCTTAACATACATCTTAACACAGATGGTCTATATTACTACTCCCATATAACTAGGCGGAACCTCCACGCACTACAACTATGACCAAGTGATCTTCTTTAAGACTCTCCTCAGTCAGATTGTGACAGGTCCTCTTCAGGAGCTCAGTAGAAAATTCACAAGGAGGGAAGGAGTACAGTACACCAGTGGCCTCTGTCTCTTTGTTCAGCAGAGATATCACTCCGGCAGCCTCCTTCTGTTTCAGATAGGATACTAAGTTTCTCATAGGTCTTGTTTGAATACTGCTGTCCTCGTTTGTAATGGAAGCGGTAGAGCCGGCCACACCTAAGAAAATGGCATGCGAGCTGGATGTGGCTATGCGCTTCTGTACATCATCTAATTTAGGCTGATCCAAACGAAGTCTTTGGGTGATTCTCAATTGATTTTTCCCTTCCTCGTCTTTCATTAAACTGTCAATAATCTCAGAGTCACCATCTGTCAGATGGAATTTGGTGGGAAACAGGGAATTTTTCAAAATCAATGCACCATTCCATATTGTGGTAGCCTTGCGAACCACTTCAGGTAATGTTCTAGCAGATACGAGCATTCCACCACCTCTGCGGGGAGAACCGTCCGAGTCGCTGTCTGGGGAACGGCGCCGCGGAGACCAGGAGCGAGACCTATCGACTCCTGGTTCGCGTGATCCTGATCGACGGATTTGGCCATCGTACTCTGCTTCTGGCGGCCTCCTCCACTCCTCGTCGCGATAGTCGCCAGTGCCGTGATAGACGCCCCGATACATTCCACGACCACGGCCTCTGTGCCCACCTCTGCCCCTGTATCCACCACTGTACCCATAACCTTCATCCCAAGTGCCGCCTTCGTAGCCTTCATATCCCTCCGCCGATCGACCCTCTTCACCCACGGGTGGTGCAAATGTTTTCGGCCTGAATGGACCTCCAGGACCAACATCAGCAAAATCAATGCGCAGCCGTCTATCAGGTCCCCCTAAGGGAAAACCTCTCATTTCCTTCACAGCAGCTTGAGCAGCATCTATCGAATCATATAAAATGTATGCATGTGGTTCACCTTTGGCATATTCAATCTTTTTTATAGCACCAAACCTATCAAACTCTCTTTCCAGTTGTGCAACTGATGTCCACGGACCCAGTCCGCCCACCCACACGCGAGTTGTGGGTGTAGCTTTACCATATCCAATCTTACACTGGAATTTTCCAATATATTGACCAGATAGCTCAACTTTAGCACGGTGTGCCATGTCTAAAGTTTGATAACGTACAAATGCAAATGCATTGCCAGTACCTGGGGGTGGTCGTTTAATATCAATATCTTCCACTATCCCATAGCGCCCGAAAATTCGGCGCAATTCCTCATCGGATATGTTGATTTCCAAATTCCCTGCAAAAAGTGTTCGTGTAGCCAAAGGATCATCTTCAGGCTGGACATGATGCAAGTAATTAGGAAATTTATCTTTTTTGTTCTCCATCTTCTCAAAAGGTGGGTGATGCGGACGCGGCATGTACGGCCGGGGCATGTAGTGAGGATGAGGCGGATGATGCATAGGTGGCCGGTGATGCATCGGAGGGCCGTGGGGACCAGCCATCGGATAGCCGTCATGCATGGGAGGACGAAAATCTCGATGATGCGGTGGAACCGTCGGAGGCATCCCATAAGCTCTCTCGTCAGGCGGTGGCCTGCGCCTTTCTGGCACTGGAGACCATGCGTAAGAGTACGGGCGTTCATAATCAGGTGGGGTTATACTCCTAGGCCTGCTTCTATATTCCGATCTGACCGGCTCATACACGGGATCGACAATGGCAACTTTGTCATATAAAATAATCCTCGGTTTGGCGTGTTTTGCATCCCTCGCATCTTCTACGCTACGAAAACACACGTACGCTACGCGCTCATCCAACTCGTGGGAAATCTTGATGCTGAAATCGCCGAACTTTTTATATTCACGGTACAAGGTATCTTTGATGATATCATCGGAAGCCTTGGGGTGGAGGGCACTGACGCACAACACCTTGTAATAAGGACGCACGGATTCTTCCCTCACCTCTCGAGAGCGCACGTAGTCGTCGCGATGAGGCGATACGTACCGACCGCGAGGGCTGGGCGACCGCACCCTCCGGCGCACTCGGTCCGGCGTGACGCGCTCGTCGGAGCTGTCGTCGTACCGCCCGATACTACTACGGGTTCTTTTCGATCGCGGCATACTGTCCCTGGACGAACTCCTCTTCATGTTACGAATTTTCACCGTTATACGATCTCTATCGCTACGCGGTAATCCAATCATGAAAGCTCAGTAGATGAACCACTATCTGAAATGCACAACATTACACCAAATTACACGTCACTTCAAAATGTCGCCTTGTTCCAAAAATTAAGCGCACTGCACCATTAGTTAGTTCAGTCTTACATACCACAAATAAAATAAGAACCAAAACTACTATCCTAAAATCACAGCACCTCCACCATTATAAACTCAATATAAGTTGATTAAACTAAAATTATCTTTACCGTAACAATGAAAAAAGCCGAGCTTGAAAACGTTTGGTCTTCAAAATGGCTCCCAGATTTTTGATATAGAAAAATGAATGGAAATTGGAATGTCATCTATGACTCTATGGTCATAAAGCCTCGTCTAGACCAGACTAAAGACAGACGCAAGTATTTAGTCGAGTGGCGAGTAATTGTATTTATTAGTGAAAAGAAAAAGTCTCGTCAAAGAAGATGGTACCTAGATTTTATAATTAGAGAGAGTAAATTAAAACATATTTAGTAAAACCCAAACCGACTTTTTATTTTCTTTATACAAGACACATTAATAAGATAGGTTGTCATAGCAACCTAAAACAAAATCATGATTCTATCATTCAAAACGCAATAGAACCTTTTTCTATATAACACCCCCCCTCACGATGACCTTGTTTCTCGACTAGAGTTTTGGTCTGAGTGACTCCTAACATCACTGTTCTCATAAATTCTTCACTGCAATATAGCGGTCATCAGGAGAGTCCTAAATTGCTCCGCAATTTCTGCAGCCGAGGACCTGCTAAAGCTTTGGTCAGTATATCTGCTTCCATGTCTTCAGTTCGCAGATATTTGACCTCTATTACTCCTTCTTGTATACAATTTCGAATGAAGTGCATTTTTAGGTCGATATGTTTCGACTTTGAAGTCACCATTTCATTTTGGCTTAGTTTAAGGGCAGCTTGATTGTCATTCATTATGACTATGCTGTCATAGCTGGCCCCTAAGTCATTGTAAATACTTTTCAAATGGATGGCTTCTTTTGCAGCTTCTGTCAAGGCGACATACTCCGCTTCTGCTGTGGATAAGGCGACGCTCCGTTGCTTTTTCGCCATCCAGCTTACAGCCGTTCCAGCATATTTGAAACAATAGCCCGAAAAAGACTTTCGATCGAGCTTACATGCGCCCCAATCTGCATCTGCCATGCCGTATAATTTGTGCGCAGTCTTTCTGAAAATAAGACCGATGCTCTTCGTTCCTTTTAGGTAACGCAGCACTCTTTTTGCGCATTTAAAATGCTCTTCTCCATAACAATCGTTAAATTGTGAGAGATAGCTTATGGCAAACATTATGTCCGGGCGAGTTGCTACTGCCAAGTACATAAGCGTACCTATTAAATTTTTGTAAGGAAGATCTTTTCTTTGATCTTTTTTTCCTTTTTCTAATATAAGACCTGGCTCTATGGGTGTAGACGTTGGCTTGCAATCTTCCATTTTAAATTTTTTAAGCGTATCTTCTATAAACTTCTCTTGGCTTAACTTGATTTCGCCCTTTTTATAGGTAACATCTATCCCAATTAGCCGTTTAGGTATCCCTAAGTCTTTCAACTCAAATTTAGCATTCAAGACATCTTTTACTTCTTGTAGCTTTCTTGGACACGAATAGGCAATCAATATATCACTATAATGACTTTTACTCCTCTTTTCTCGAGTAAGTATAGACATGGGTCAGCTTCTGATGCTCTAAATCCAATGTCCTTCAATTGTGTGTCGAGTTTTTTATACCATTGCCTCCCTGCCTGTTTGAGTCCATATAAGGCTTTAATAAGATGACAGACTTTTTCTTTGGGATTATTTTTTATGTCTTTTAGCATACTTTTCGTTTTATTGTATAAAGTCAGATCTTCTTCTTTACTTTCTTCGATCATAATTTCTGTCAAATAGTCTTCTAAATAATCAGGGTATTTCATTACTATTTTTTCTTCTAATTCACCATTCAGGTACGCCGTTGTCACGTCCATCTGGTTCAATTTTAACCCTTCTTCCATAGCTATTGCAATAACAGATCTGATCGAACTTAGTTTAGCAACTGGAGCATACGTTTCATTGTAGTCGACACCTGGTCGCTGCGTGAAACCCCGCGCCACGAGTCTGGCTTTCTTTGTAATGCTATTATCTGGTCCAACTTTATTTCTTAGAACCATTTTATAGTCCACTTCTTTCATTTCTTTTGTTTTTCTGCCTATTTTCCAGGTTCCATTCTTGACATGTGCTTTTATTTCAGCTTTTATTGCATCATGCCAGTATTCATTGTTTTCATTTTCATCGGACAGGTAAAATGATAAATGACTTTCTTCAGTCTCGTCCAGGACAAAGTCCTTGGTCCATGCTGGAAGGTGCCTCTCTCTTTGTGGCCTCCCATTTCCAGGTATTTCTACAACCTCGACTTCATCATCTGTAAACATTTCATTATCTATTTCATCTGTTTCTGTAGTTGCATCTACAAATATTTCATCATTATTCAATTCCGATTCTGATTCATGAATTTCATGTACTTCCAATTCATTATTGTCTTCTTTATTTTCTTTTTCAGGAAAAAATATTACTTCTATTTCATTTTTATCAACTTTATCTTGTTTTTGTTCTACTTTTGCTTCGGTTTCGTAAAACATTTTGTCTAGTACTTTGACATCTCTGCTGATTACCACCTTGTCTGTTTTTGGATTGAATATCCTGTAGGCTTTGTGATTTTCTGAATATCCTACAAAAATACCAGCTATCGCTCTAGCTTCAAATTTTCCGTATTTCTTTCCTTTTTTCAGTACAAATGCCTTACTTCCAAATATGTGAGTATGTCTCACAGAGGGAATTCTTTTAACCCATTTCTCAAATGGAGTCGCATTATCAATACTGCTACAAGGACTACGGTTTGCCAAGTAGTTAGCTGTATTAATAGCTTCAGCCCAAAAAACTTCTTCCATATTGGCATCTATCAACATACATCTAGCTTTGTCAAGCAATGTTCTATTTTTTCTTTCTGCTAAGCCATTCTGTTGAGGTGTATATGGTGCGGAAAGTCTCCTTTTGATGCCATTGTCTTTCAAATATTCGTCAAATTTGTTGTTTATATATTCTGTTCCGTTATCACTTTGCAAACATACTATTTTCTGTTTAGTAAATCTTTCAGCCTCGTTTTTAAATTCCTTAAATTTTGATAGAGCTTCATCCTTAGTTTTCATCATATATACTCTTGTATATCTTGAATAATCGTCTGTAAATGTTATGAAATATTTCGAGCCCCCCTTTGATATCTGTCTCATTGGACCACATACATCAGTATGCACAATTTGTAGTCTTTCATTTGTTCGTTGCTCATTTTCAGATGCATTAAATGGCAGTTTAGTTGCCTTGCTTTTAGCACAGACTTCACAGTTTTTAACTGTGTCACTTTTATTAAATTCTAAACCTTCCATGTTTTTCTTATCAAGAGCTATTCGCATTTGTCCCTCATTAAGGTGTGCTAATTTTCTATGCCATTGCTGCATTTTGCTCGCTTCACAGTAGTTGGCTTTTTCTTCTAAGTTTTCTTTAACGTAATATAAACCGTCTTTATCTCTTTCAGCTTTTAACAGTACTTCACCATTTCGCATAACGGTTGCATTTTTCTGTTTAAACAAAACTGTTGCACCTTTGTCCGTTATTTTTCCTACTGACATTAGATTTGTAGTCAGTGACGGTATATACAAGGCTTCAGTCAATTGTATATTGGGTCTTTCCTTAATGTTAAGTTTCGTTGAACCACGGCCTTCAATTTGTGCTGTACAGTTCTCTGAAGCTAATCTTATAGTTTTGTCATCATTTTTTTCTACATTATGGAATCTTTCCAATTCATGAGTCATATGTGACGTGCAGCCACTGTCAAGACACCATTTTTTCATTTTTTCTTTATTAAGGTTCATATTTAAACATGCTTCTTCTGTGCAATAGAAATTGACATTACTTTTGTTATCTTGTTTTACTTTTGACCAGCATTCGTTCGATTTATGTCCTTTTTTCTTGCATTTAAAACATGTAACATTATATTTCTTGTTTTTACCTTGGTTTCTGCTATATAATGCCTCTTGTTCGGAATTCTGTTCACTAGCGCTATTTTTTCTTGCTTCAGCTTCTTCAATAATTTTTATTTTTAAATTTTCTGTATCTGGCAGTTCGTCTCTAGACTCTATTGCAATACGAAAATTTTCAAAAGATTTTGGTAAGCTGTATAGCAGCATGATGCTCAGGAGATCATTATTTATTATGATTTCCATGTCCGCTAGTTTATCGACGATATCCATAAATTTATTTAAATGATCGACAATATTGTCATCATCTTTCATTTTTCTTAATATTAATTCTTTTAAGAGACTCGCTTTTCTAGCAGGACCTTTACTAGTATAAATACTTTCGAGTGTATTCCAGACCTCATTGCTAGTTTGACAATTTTTTACTTGTTTTAGTTCTCCCGGTGATATAATAAGAAATAATTCGGCTAATGCTAACCCATCTTTTTCTATATATTTGTTAAGTTCATCACCTTCGTTTGTCGGTTTCTTTATTTTGTTTGAAACATAGTTCCAAAGGCCAAGTTTTGATAAAAGAGCTTTTGCATGGATTCTCCATGTTACATCGTAGTTTTCTCTCTTCAAAGGGTCTATATGCACGTGATGGCTCATTTTTACTCTAGTTTATCAGTAGCCCATAACCTTTTATAATTAGAGAGAGTAAATTAAAACATATTTAGTAAAACCCAAACCGACTTTTTATTTTCTTTATACAAGACACATTAATAAGATAGCTTGTCATAGCAACCTAAAACAAAATCATGATTCTATCATTCAAAACGCAATAGAACCTTTTTCTATATAACACTAGATCACGACGTCTTATAACCACTGAGAAAGTAATAGTAGTAGAGGAGCCATACCTACTTTAAAAACGTGTCAAAAATACACTCATACACGCTTAGATTAGGTATCATACACGCACAATCCGAAAACATTAAATGGCGGGTGTTCATTGTGATGTCTCAAGTTGTGCATGTGTTCATGTATACATTTTAGGGAGGCCATTTTTTGTTTTATATCTGCCGCAAACTGTTTTATTATTATGTCATAAATGTAATGTTGTCTCTTACACACTTATGAAAATTTTGATAAGCTTGAGCTATTTTCCGATCCACTATTTTCTATCGGACATTATGGCACCTCTATATTACTATTATCTCTATGCTTATAACACAGAAAAAGGCTGACGTTGCGCCAAAGTGTAGACGGTACGGTACGCGAATTTAGATTCCTTTGAAAAAACCGACACAGAACCGCCAACTCTCATGGTGGCACTTCACTTCACTAGTCGTGTTCGCGTATTTGTCATATTTGCCGAAAACGGCGATGTGTAGATAGTATACTTGACGAAACATTCGCGCTATTTGCCTATTCGGCAAATAGGACGAATAACATTAATTGCCGAAAACGGCGATGTGTGGATAGTACCTATTTGACGAACATTCGCGATAATTGCCTATTTGACAACATAGACCATATACTAACCACAGATTAATAATTAGAATCTAGATTATGACGAATAACAAACACGCTTATCCGCACAGCTGTCGGTTTCTCAACGCGCATCAAAGGAGCCGAATAAACAAATACACAAATACTGTGACTACATATTTGTCCTATTCACATCAAGGAACATAATATACTCTTTAGGATTTAAACGCATAGCTGATTATATAATAGAATAGAATAGAATAGAAAAGTTTTTTATTCAAATAAACTTTTACAAGTGCTTTTGAATCGTCGATTGAGTCTACCACAGGTTCGGAATGCAGTTCCAGCCGAGAAGAACCTGTAAGAAACTCGGCGGTTGCTCTTTTTAAAAATAACATTATAACAATTATTATTATTAATGTACATGATTGAAATGCCGTCTCGCGCATTGCTGGAACGAGTTAAATCCAAGCTTTTTTATCGTTTATATAATCTTCAGTTGTATAATAAGCTTTTTTTATGAGCATACTTTTAAGAAAGTTCTTAAACTTGTGTAAAGGCAAGTCTAAGACATATTTTTTATTCGGATAAACTTTTACAAGTGCTTTTGAATCGACAAATGAATCTACCACTGGTTCAGAATGGTGCTTACAATTCTACACGTTAAGAAGGGCAGACAAAAGTAGCCCCATTTCCGACGGCGGCACCCGTTCACGAGCATGACGCATGATCCAGCCATTGCTTCGCTCAACCATATTTGAGGGAACGTAACAACCCGCACCACACGACACCACCACAGAAATGTTTAAAGAGAGCGTGACATACTTAGGCTACCCATGATTAAAGCATCGAATTGAACACCAATAATCGAATACTCCTCAAGTTATAATAGCGTATAAAGCGAATAAATTAAATCCATGCTTTTTTATCATTTATATAATCTTCAATTGTATAATATGCTTTTTTCATGAGCACACTTTTAATAGAATTCTTAAACTTGTGTAAAGGCAAATCTAAGATTTGTTGTGGAATTTTGTTATAGAACATTACGCCCATTCCCACAAACGACCTTTGGACCTTTTTGAGGCGTAATCGAGGAATCACTAGTCCATCTCTATTTCTTAACCGCCTATCGTGTAATTCACACTTTTTATTGTAACTGTGAATGTTTTGCTTAACAAAAATTATGTTGTTATAAATATATTGAGAAGCTACTGTAAGAATACCTATTTCTTTAAATTTCTCTCGAAGGGAATCCTGCGGTTTTAAATTATAAATTGCGCGAATTGCCCTTTTTTGTAAAACGAAAATTTTTCCAATATCAGCTGCTTTACCCCATAGTAAGATTCCATACGACATAATACTATGGAAATATGCAAAATAAACTACTTTTGCAGTTTCTACGTCTGTTAACTGTCGAATCTTCCTAACAGCGTAAGCAGCAGAGCTAAGCTTGCCAGCAAGTGTTGCTATATGGGTGCATTGAAGCTTTGCATCTAGGGTTATTCCCAAGAACACAGTTGTGTTCTCAGTTTTCAATGGCTGACCACTTATCTTTAAATTGTTGCTAGTAATATATATAAACACTTGACTTGGCAATAAAAACTCGACACACTTGGTTTTTTTAGCATTTAAAAGTAGATTATTTATAGTAAACCAGTGTGAAACTTGAGATAAAGTATTATTATTATGTGTATATATTTTACTCTCACGCCCGTGTACAGAATAAATACATATAAAAGCCAAAGAGAAATAATATAACATACATAAATACACAAAAATAAATAAACTTACATACACATTACATAAATACATATTGTACCGGGCGGAGGTTTACACCCCGGCAGGGGAGACCAGACGGCCGGGGGTCAGGGCGACAGGCTGAGAAATCGGCGGACTATCCTAGCCGAGTCCAGCAACACCGCTTTCTGCATCCTGGCTGCGAGCAAACTGCCACGGAATCCCAGTCGCTTCAGATGGTAAGCGAGGCTGACTGGGATCAAACCATTCGCAGATATGACGATAGGGATGATTTCAGTGGACTCCACATGCCACACGGCGGAAACCTCGTGAGCCAGATCGAGATACTTACGTTTTTTCTCTGTCTCAGCTCTCACGAGGTTCTCGTCGTATGGAATGGTGATGTCCACCAAAAACACCCTCGACTGTGCCCGGTCCATTATCACGATGTCAGGCTTATTCGCTAGAATAGTCCTGTCCGTGATGATGGACCGGTCCCAATAGAGCCGGACTCCGTCACGCTCGAGAACAGGGACCGGTGTGTACTTATAGTACGGTAACTTCTCATCCAGGAGACCGTACTTTAGAGCAAGCTCCTGGTGAAGGATTTTGGCTGCTTGATTGTGCCTGTGCAGATACTCAGTGTTAGCAAGCGCTGAACATCCCGAAAGCACATGTCTGAGTGACTCGCCGGGATGGCGACAAGCTCGACAGATGTCGTGAGTGCCATCCTTCAGAATGTACTTTCGATAGTTCCGCGTCTTAACCACCTGATCTTGTATCGCACAGACAAACCCTTCGGTTTCCCCAAAAAGGTCGCCGAAGCGCAGCCATTGCACGGACGCTTTTTTATCTACGTGAGGCTCAATAAGAGCTTTAAAAAAGCGTCCGTGCAGCTCCTTCTCCCTCCATACGGTCTCCCGGTCAGAAGTACCAAGTACCACCGGTCCCTGCCACTCGGTTTTGGCTAAGGACAGCGGGGTAAGTCCTTTATCACATTCTATGACCTCTCTATGCATGGGGGACTCTCTCTTCGTCTCAAAATATGTTCTGAGGTTGGATATCTCCCGATTATGCATGGTCTTGACGCTTAGCACGCCTCGACCGCCGCATTTTCGGGGGATATACAACCTCATCACAGACGATTTTGGGTGGTGCATGCGATAGAGAGTCATAGTCGTGCGGACTTTTCTGTCCAGGGCGTCAAGTTCGGTCTGAGTCCATCTGAGCACGCCAAAGGTGTACATGAGAACGGGCATTACCCAGCCGTTATAAGCTCGGACCTTATTGGCGCCTGACAAATAACTTTTACAAATTTTCGTCAGACGACCAAAAAACCCCTCGCAAACAGACTGTTTCATGTCCGCCTCATTTACCCCTTACGGATTGTGACATGCCCAGGTACCGGTATGACTCAGCTTCAGAGAGGGTCCGGATGTTCGATGACTCGAGATTAATCTCGGCCGAGTGAGTAACCTGACCCCTCTCCACGTGCAAGACCGCACACTTATCCAGCCCAAGCTCCATCCTGACAGAATTACTGAATTCCTTGGTGATATTTAGTAATTCTGTCAGGCGGGTGGCATTGGGTGCCAGCAGTTTGAGGTCATCCATGTAGAGAAGGTGAGGTACTCTTGTCCCTCCTCTCCGAAACTGAAAGCCCGTCCCCGAATCCTCCAGCAGTGAGCTGAGTGGATTCAGAGACAGACAAAACCAGAGCGGGCTCAGACAATCACCCTGGAAGATACCCCGTCTTATCCTTATTCGGTCATCAGCATCCGCCAACCGCTCACCATGGAGACAAAGGATCGTACTCCATTGCCCCATGCATTCCCGGAGGAAGTCTCGAACTGTACTATCGATTTTGTACAGCTCAAGGACCCTCAAGAGCCATGAATGGGGCACCGAGTCGAATGCCTTTTTGTAATCAATCCAGGCGGCGGAGAAGTTCCGGCGGTTGCGTTTGACCAGTTGGCCAGCAACGGAGTCGATGAGAAGGAGCTCCTTAGTCCCACGACTACCGCCCCGACACCCGTTCTGAGCCCCAGACATGATGTTATTCTCGTCTACATGACGGGAGATCTTGAGGCTCAGAACGGATGTTAGTGTCTTATAGATGGTAGTAAGACACGTAATGGGGCGGTACTTAGCCGGGTCAGCAGCATCGGTGGACTTTGGAGCTAGGTGAGTGATCCCGGTAGTGAAAAGGTTCGGGAGCGTCCTTTGCTCGAGAGCTTCTTGGAATTGTCGAGCCAAGGTCGCATGGCAGACCGAGAACCCCTTCAGCCAGTAGTGATGCAGTCCGTCGAGTCCCGGACTTTTCCAGTTCGGGGCCCGCCGTACCGCACCAGCCACTTCCTCCGCAGAGATGGTGACCGGGTTCATCGGTTCTATTGAGGCGCATGCTTCCTCTACCGCCGCAATCCAAGGGCCCTCCTCATGCTCTACCTCTCTTGACCACACGTTTCGCCAGAAAGCAACGAGATCGGCCGGTCTCGGCCGCTGAGAGGTAGAGCAGACTGCTGGACACTCCAATCTTTTGTAGAACCTTTTCTGATCACTCGAGAAGAGACGATTTTGCTGAAATCGCTCGACTCTTTCCGAGTATCGTCGGATGCGGTTCCCCCATGCAGCGATTTTCTGCTTCAGGTCGTCGATGCGCTCTGTTAGTTTTTGGGTAATGTCGGGCTGATCCAGCCTGATCCCAAGGCCGTTAAAGGCATTTCTAACAGAGCGCACAATCCTTGGCCTAGTGTTGCCCGACCTAAAGCAGTGCAGTCTGCCAATGAGGACTCTGGCGAGGGTGATACGGCGTTCTATTCTCTTTTTCCAGGCCGGTTCCGCGCTACGACTTGCACCAGCAGCGCGTCCCCGTCCCAGGGTCTTGACGCCGATAAATCGGTGGACGGCTAGTGCCGCACCGAAGAGAATAGAATTTGTATCACCCAGGCCAGTGCTGCCTTCCAGATATTGAGGCAGCATTCTGTTTATAGCCTCAATGACATCCCGCGTCGCTACATTCAATGCAAGACGGGAGAGCCGCGGACGATTCTCTAGAGGAGCGCTTCGGACTTCAGAAATCGCCTCTTCTAGGATCCTTCCCATCCGCTCTATATCAAGGGAGACTGTTTCCTCGGTATTATCCTCCACAGGCAAATCTTGTGCGATCGTAACACTCTCCTCGCGTGCAGGCGCAACTGGAGAGACGATTTGCTCTGTGGTTGGGATTATTACTTCGGGAACAGCCTCAAGTCGTAATCGTTCGAGCTCGGTAGCGTTAAAGATGTTCGAACGCTGAATATACCGAGCTCGATCTGCCAGGTTTTGTTCCGTGACAGTTAGGTTCGGCTCAAGCAGCAGGAACTCGCGGAACATTGCCGCTCGGTAGCCAGTCCGTCCGGTTTCCCCTCCTGTAGCCCTGTAGTACGCACGCATGACATTCTCATTCATTTGAGTAGTCCATCTCATGCGGCGTACACCACCAGCGGCGGGCTCCGAAGATTGGGCCCTCGAGGACCCAGTCGGCGCCAAGCCATCTGATGGGGATGATGGTACTGCCGACCGGCCTGATGGTGGTGGCGGTCGGCTGGTGTGGCTGGCGGTCCGCATGCTGCCACGTCCAGCGCCAGCCCCAGACGCGCCCTGGCGACCCCCAGGTAGCGGCCCTATTCGCGCATTCTGTCTTGTGTCCATCATCATAAAAGGGGGGGTGGGGTTTGAGTGGCAGTTACATCACCCGGGGTCCACTCAGGTCCCCGAGGAGGCTGTTAACGTAGACAGCTACGACAATTTGGGGAATCAAGGTGACAGATTCCCCATTTCCCTTAGTCGCCTCTTACGACACCCACGGGATAGGAAGGGGTGGCACTATTCTACTCTGCCGGTGCCACACGGCGTTTATTATTATTATTATTATTAATTTATTATTAATTAATTATTATTAAATTATTATTATTAATTAATGGCGACCTCGCACCGGAAAACACAGTGTTGGTAGACCTCCCCCACTAAGTGGACCTACGGCATCAGAAGAGTCGCAGGGAGCCGCTTAGATACAACCGGCACAAGACCTTGGCGTGTGGAAGTCCTTTCAAGAGACATATGTCCAACAGTGGACATCTATCAGTTGATAACAGCGACGACGACACCCAAATTAATTCTTGTATCTGGGACCCTAAAAAGATAATCACATAAAGTAGTAACAAGAATTAAAAATCCCGCTGCAAGTGCCATCTCGTCCGATATATCCACAGAACCACAGAACATTTTTAAGTACTCCTAGCGGAGCACAGAACACAGACTACTACCGGGTACACAGACGTATAAAGAGAAGCAGACCTAACATAACAAAAAAATTGGCGTGCCAATTACGCCTACATACAAATTTCACACACACATTGACAGTAAACAGGGCCGAACTCATGCAAGCGAGGGTGAGGGACTGAACTCGTAACGCGGAATCAGACTTAGGCGTCGTCGCCGTATTAGAAAGCGATTACGCGGTCATCGCGCGGTTGAATTTGTATCTATAATCGCGCGAACATTGAGATTATTATTCGAGTCACTAGGCCCTTGAAAGTATAGTCAAATAACACTATTGCCAGATTAGTATAGATAGTAAAGCGTAGCGTAGTGACTGACCTGCAGGCCTATAATTATTAAGTATCTGTGATATGAAATTTATTGTAGATACTAATCATTAATCTGTGATGAAATTAATTTGAAAACTACGGTAAAGTGGCATCAAATTGTTAAACCCTTATTTTACATTCTGTAACCTTAATTTCCAACTGGGATGCAGTTCATCATCATCAGATGTTACACAATGTAAAATGATGGTTTGATAATTATTTGATGGGCACATTTTCATAGGTTCTAACGTTTTCGTTACCACTGAGATACAGAATAGGCCTGCTGATTTATGATTCGCTTCGTGCTCTATGTTATGACGTGACACTTCACTCGAATGAAATAGGTAGGTAGTTAAACTAGTGAAACGCTAGTTTGTAAACTATTTATCAAACTAACTTTTTACTAGTTTAACTACCTAACTATTTCATTCGACCTACCTTACCTATGTAAAATGAGTAAAATAAATAAAAACAAACAAAAGTTGCAATTATTTATTTTTAAACAAAACTAAGTATTTTCTTAATAATTTCATTCCGATAGATTGCTTTGCTTTGCATTATGCTTCATTCTTAAATCAAAATAAAATTTAACAATCACCTTAATCATTATTTGCAAATGATTGAAATCATGTTCATCATTGGTCTTAAACTCACTACAATTATTCGATAAATCAGCTATATACATTATCATGCTATTATAACTTACTAGCGGACCCGGCAGACGTCGTCCTGCCCGCTATTAGCGCCACCTACCGGGTCCAATTTTTCTACTTATAAACCTTCCTCTTGAATCACTCTATCTATTAAAAAAAACCGCATCAAAATCCGTTGCGTAGTTTTAAAGATTTAAGCATACATAGGGACATAGGGACAGAGAAAGCGACTTTGTTTTATACTATGTAGTGATATATTTTCCTTTAATCATTTTCAAAACTTCTTCACACGATTGAATTATTTTAATCAAACCATTCGATGGGTAAATCAAATCTCTCCTGTCCTTTTTGTTGTCCACTAAATGTGCTTTAAAATGCTTAGAATATAGTACACTCGATGATTTGGGATGCCAATTTTTTTTATTCATGTTGGTCAAGTTCTTCGTTTTCGTCCTTTGGGAACCTGAAAAATGATTTCATTTTTATAATTTGTCCGTACCTACTTTTATCTAATCAACCTTCAAAATATACCTACTAAACAAACCTTGAGCCTGAATACGGCCCTGTAAAATTGCACAAGTATATGAAACATCAAACGAGATCAGAGTATTAAATTATTGATAAATATTGCAACAGGGATCTACTAGAACCAAAATTACTATAACTATTTACGAGTTTTGGACATATAATAAATAGGGACTGCTTCTAAAATGCCGAACGATTATTATTAATCTCACAGTAACCATGTAAACAAATTACGAGACTATGGCACATGAAAACTTACCGATAACAATTAATTTCAGGTGTTTTCCTTTATGAAGAATTGCTGCACAGAGGTGCACTACACTTAACTATTTTATTTTAGTATTCTTGGATCTTAAGACTTGATTTTAATGCAAAAATAAAATAATAAACAACTCGCAGGATAAGATCTTGTTTTTGACATCATTTGACATATTGCACCGCCATCATGCTAAGCTGTGCTTAGCAAGATGGCGGTTTGCCTCAAGACCTATTTTTTCTATGAGTGCGTAAGTGTTGCAACAGCAGAAAAAAAAGAGATAGAGTATTATATTTTTGTTTGGAGAGAAACAAGCGAAGATATTATTTATTCTTTTAGATGTAGTTGTGAAGATTATGTTAGGTCTGCTTCTCTTTATACGTCTGTGATATATATATAGCTGCTCGTGCTGATTCATTCACTGACTGACTGACTGACTGACTGACTGATTGATCACCTCTCCTGAACAATTTTGTATGAAATTTTTTTTTTCAATAATGGTGTCGTAGAGAGGACAAAAATTCATTAAGAGGAAAAATATGGAGAGAGCTGATGATTGAGGATTTCGGAGACGAGCGACGGGCACGCTTAAGGTATTGAAGATAGGTGGGGGGTGCTCGAGCAAATGTCACTCGAAACGTCATCCAATTGGCAGTGAGCTGAAAAAAAATTCAAAATGGCGAAAAAAAGATGGCCGCCATACAAATTTCGTCGGTCTCCATCTCGGAGGGTATAAAAGATGGAAGAGTGGTTTCTTCGCAAAAGATAATGAGAATCCAAAGGTCTACTTGATGAATTGAAAAAAAATTCAAAATGGCGAAATTTATTTTTCCATAGAAAATGTATGGCGAATGTTGAAGAGACTACAAGCTGTGAACTATGCAAGGCTTCAATGCGATTTTCTGGAGAACTCTCAAAGAAAAATATGGGAAGACATGATGATTGAGGGTTTGGAAATTGGTTGAGGAGCCCGGGCAGGGTATTGAAGATACGAGGGAGGTGCTCAAACAAAAATTACTCGAAACATCATCCAATTAAAGGTGTGATTAAATGTTAAAAAAGATTAGTAGTTAAAACGTTAATGTTAAAAATAATTAACATGTTAAATTAAAAGTTAAAATTATAACTCATAGGTAGAGGTTGACAGATATTTAAAATTCACAACTAAAGTTTATTAGTTCACACTACTATTAATTTACATTCAGGTATTTGAAATCGATAAAACAATCTTATTTAACTAAACTTTTTAACTTAACTTCCATTAAAGTATTAGATATAACTTTTACAATATTCACTCACAACTGAAGAATGATAATAATTGTTTGATTAAAATAAAATTGATGTTATTTTTTTACCTACATTGTATAATAAATGCTTAATCTATTTAAAATAGGGCTCACATTTCCTTGTATTATATCGTAAATTGTTAAACCGTTAAAATTATTTTTTCCTACCTACATTCTATAATAAATGATAAAACTACTAAAACAAGGTTCACATTTCCTCGTATTGTATCGTAACTTGTTATACTGTTAAAATTAACTTTTTCCTACCTACATTCTATAATAAATGCTAAATCTATTAAAATAAGGCTCACAATTCCTTGTATTATACCGTAAACAGTTTTTAATTTTTCTATACCTACATTCTATAATCAATGCTAATCCTATTAAAATAGAGCTCATAATTTCTTGTATTGTATCATTGAACTCATACACGATAACAATTACTAATGACAAGAGGCTATTTGAGAGCATTAAAATAAACATTTGGCTTTAGTACCTAGGCGTTAGTGAGTGACTGTTGATGTTGTTATAATTTTAACGATCATCTCAATATTTATTAACAACGTTAAAAATTAAAAAAAAATAACGCGTTAAATTGAAAGTTATAACGTTTAATCCTCACCTCTACATCCAATTGGCAGTGAGCTGAAAAAAAGTCCAAAATGGCGGATTCAAGATGGCGGCCATACAAACATCGGTGTCTATCTCACCAAGTATAAAAGATGGAAGAGTGGTTTCTTAGCAAAAGATTATCAAGACCTGAAGGTCTACTTGATGAGCAGAATGATTCGAAGAAAAAATATGGAGAGTGATAATGATCGAGGATTAGGAATATGGGAGAGATAAGTGGAGGCTGCTCAAACCAAAATACCCGAAAGCGAAACCTCGCGGTCCGCTTGCGGGCCGCGCACCCACGTGCCCTACTAGTCTATTATATCTACCATAGAGGAATATTAAACTACCTATGTGCGATCGTATTTGGCCCATAGAGATAGTAATAATAATGGAGTAGCCATAGCTACTCTAAAAACGTGTCAAAAATACACTTACACACGCTTAGATTAGGTATCAACATGCACAATCCGAAAACATAAAATGGCGCGTGTTCATTGTGATGTCTCAAGTTGTGCGTGTGTGAGTGTTCATGTATACATTTTAGGGAGGCCATCTTTTGTTTTCAGTCTGCCTCAAACTGTTTTATTATTATGTCAAAAATGTAATGTTGTCTCTTACACACTTATGAAAATTTTGATAAGCTTGAGCTATTTTCCGATCCACTATTTTCTATAGGACATTAGGGCAACTCTATATTATTATTATTATCATCTCTATGATTCGGCCAATCATGGTTGCCAACTTAGGGATTCCTCCCCAAATTTAGGGAGTAAAAAAATCGGCGTAATTTTTGTAGGGGCATTATATTTTTTGGGGGTATTTTTAGGTATTTTGTGACTTCTTGATTTTAAATAAAAGTTGTTCAAAATTTAATTTTCTAAAAGAATGTCTCATATTTTTTTTTAATAGGACCATTATGAAAGCCGTAATTTCAAAATTAAATTTTCATAAAATTAGCAGTTTGAATTATTCATTAAAAATCATAATTTTTGAATTACGGTAAAACAATTTTTGTTTACAAATTTTTTATAAGACCAATATTATCATCATAATTTCAGACCATTCATTTTGAATTTAAAGCAAAAATCTTGGTCCTTTTTATTAGTGTTTTTGAGTTAAGCTTTAGGGAAAAATATTTTTGAGAGTTGGTAGCACAATGTGGCGAATATTCGGGTATTTGGCTCTTATTATTATATTATTCTTAGAGACTAGTATATTAGTGATCTGTGATTTGGCTATGTGTTCCAAGTGTGGATGGTCATATTGTCGTGTATTGATTATTCGCGTGTTCGTCAAATATTTTGCCGAATAAAGCTATACGAATACGCGAACTTGAATACCGAATATGAAGTGCCACCATTACAATGTTCGCGTGAGTGTTGGGGCCAATGCGCAATGCTTTTCCCGATCCTCATGTTGGGCGAACACCATTGGGCCAACGTTGGGGCCATGATTCTCCAGTAGAGAGAGCCAACTTCTCTATGGAGTCAATGAGAGGATAGATATATATTACTTACATTATCTTAGATGAGAGGACCGTTAAAAGACAAAATTCAAAGTCCGAGTTTCCGGTTTCGAAGCTTGGCTTGTCACATAATTGTGTTGTTTGTGATTTTTAAATATTTTAATAATTGTTAGCGAAATGAAGTGTAGTGCTATGAAGTTGTACTTTTGAAAATATAAATTATTTTAGCAAACGATAGTCGACAATATGTCTGACAGTGAGGATGATTTAGTACCTAATATTTTGCATAAATTGCCCCACGAAAAAACCGTAAGCTATTGTACAAAACTACAAAACATTAATACTAACGATTAGCTAACAGCTTACATTGGGGTCACATGGTTCGATTTTAGTTGATTAACTGCTAAATCGCATGCCATTCGAACCCTCTGAACAGAAGACGTTCAGTCAAGGTGGAGCAACAAAAATCAAGTTCATTAAAATTAAAGTTTGCTCATTGCTGCCATATACCTTTGTAGAAGAACAATTGTGGATTAGCTCGTGAACCGTGTGAACCCGCTATTACTAATTGAATAATTCCATTAGCTACTAATTTACTAGTTTTTTATTAAATATTAGTTTGGTTTGTTGTGCATATAAACAATTCTTGTTGTCTGTCCCAACCAAGCGAAAATGCCAGAATAGTATTACTGATTTTATTCAGATAATGTACCTACTAGATGCCTGTCACATCTCCATGTTCAGTTTCATTATATTTGTTTGGCTGCAGAGGAGTGCTAGGGTACATCGCTGAAATGAAAGAGATCATTAGTCAAACTTCTGCATTATAAAGAAGATCTGTATGACAATTCACTTTTATTCAAGAATTTATTAATATCGTTTTTCAGGTACATCATCAATTATCTAATGCAAACAAAACAAGTTATGGCTCATACAATAACATAATGACTTCAAACTTCAACATGCCATACAGATTCAGGGGGTTTGATCAAAGAAGCATGTGTTCCAGAAGAGAGACATCGCCTATGTCTATGAGAAGTTTCCCTATTTCTAGAATGCAATACCAACAATACCCTGGGAGCTCTGGTGGATCTGTGTATAAGGCACCCGAATCAGTTCGAAGTTTTGGTAAGTTAAAATCAATGTCATAGTTTGACATTCCAACAAGTGTTTTTTTTTGTAAGTTATTACTTTCACAGAGATTTGCAGATAGCAACATTACGTCACACATCCATGGTCTGTTGGGTTGTCAAAAAAAGATGTTACAAAAATGGTTGTGGCAATCACACTAATATTATAAAGACAAAGTTTGTGTGTATGTTTGTTACTCTTTAACACTGCAAGTACTGAACCGATTTGGCTGAAATTTGGAATGGAGATAGATTATACCTTGGATTAACACATAGGCTACCGCAGTACAAAGAGCCACAGAGAAGCAACAACAACAACACATAGGCTACTTTTTATACTGGAAAATCATAGAGTTCCTAAAGGAATTTTAAAAACCTAAATCCATACGGACGAAGTCACGGGCATCAGTTAGTAAATTATTAATTTTAATTTACTATGTTAAAGCTCTATGAGTATTATATAACTACAAAAACATGTGTGTTCACTATGGTTTACTTGGTTGATGGTTGGAACGTTTCAGACAAAAATAATATTTTGCTAACCTTTTAAATAAAAGCCAACTTTTTTTCCAGACTCCCGTACAAGTGAGAATGCTGAAAATGTAGCATCATTTTTAAAAAATTCTAAGTTGAATAAATATGACAATCAACTGTTATGGAATGCTTGCATCAGATTTATAAAAACGAGACGTGTGAAGAGGAGAAAATTAAAAACTTTTATAAAACACATAAGAAGAGATTCAGGTGGTGAGTCAGGAGCTGAAGGAAGTAATTCTTCAATCAGTAGCGATGATTGTAGATCAACTAGATCAGCATTTTATACACGAAATATACCAAATATCCAAGCAAGACAACCAAGAATGGATTTGAACAAATTTGCAACACAAGTGAGAAAAAATGATAATTACAGAGACAATGCAGTGAACTTCAAACAGAAAAGTGGAGCTGTTAATCACAGTTTTATGCCCAATCAAATACAAAATGAATATGACAACAGATTTCACTTACCAGGCCCACACCAAGATCAACGTAATGAATTTCGAAATGCTCCTGTAGATTATTTAGCAAAAAACACTCTTCTACCACTTCAAAGATTTAACATGTCTAGCGTGAATCCAAATTATGAAGTATCTTACACTGTAAAACCAAGGACTCAGAAACAGTCTGCAAATAATAACAGACTTGAATCTGATTGTGAAAGTGATGAAATCTTTACACAAAGTACAAGTAGAGTCAATCTGGCTCACTCCAATACATTAAAGCAAAGAAGAGTTCTCGACATAGAGGATGCTAGCTATCCTCAAAGCAAGAGAAAAAAATTATCTGTATCGCCTGTAAAACAAAATAAAAGTACGTCTTCAAGAAACTTGAAAAATATTACTACAAAAACTAAAGACTTTAATTTTAAGAAACCTCTATTGCCTATAAGAAGATTTGGTACTCTAAGAGACAATGACTCAGAAGTATTGATTGCGAAATCAACTCAGCCTCTTGTTGGCAATGTTGAGCCATTGTCTCATCGATTGAAAGAAATACCACAAGTAGCTATTACTACAGAAGAGAAATTGGACACCAATAAACAAAGGAAACAACCACCTAAGGAACATATTGATGATACAATAAACAACAACACTGCGGCTGACTCAGCACACAACTCTACCGATGTGTCTATGAAGCCTAGTTTCATAAAAAGAAAATTGTTCACACAAACGCTGGATATACTCGAAAATAATAATATAAGTTCTGATAATTCAGCTGTGAATAGTCCCCTAACAAAGTCATTGAGAGCATGCAGAGAGAAAAATAAAGTTAGAAAGCTTACATCACAGTCCTGTCTGAGCCGTGACATCAGTGATAACAATTACATGGATTTAATACATAAAATTGTGCCTCCTGGCCAGTGTAAAAATCAAACTCTGAACAACACAAATGTAGCAAATAAGAAGGAAACCACTAAAAATAGGCTGGAAAAAGATGGCAAGTGGGATGTCAGTGTAGCTCTCTCTACATGTGGTGATGCTGATGACATGAGTGAAGTTTACACTGATGAAGAAATATTTGACATTCCACAAAAGGACACGGGAAAAACAAAAGTTAATAAAAGTAAAGACACGAGACCAAAATCAGCCAATGACTGGCAAATAAAACAAAACGCAACTCCATCAATGTGTAAAATAGTATTACAGAAAATGTCAGGAACGTCTGGTGTAAAGGAAAACAACACTGAACTGAAAAATGGAAAACAATGTAAGTCCAATATGTGCAAACAACAACAAATGTCCAAACAATGTACATACCTATAATCTGTGACTAACTCACTGGTTGACAAACAATGGATAGCCTAAACCAGTTAAACATTTGAAATTTAAATAAAATATTCCCTATACCCTAGAGGTGCACTGAAGAGAGTTAAAATTCCATCGCTCAAGGGATGGTAAAGTTTGTATGAGGAAACATTTATTTTTTAAATCTAAATCTACGGATGAAGTTGTGGGCATCATCTAGTGTAGTATAATAATAAACATTTTTTTTTTGCTGAAGATAATCTTTATCAATAACAAGTTAAAAAGAGATAATTTCATACTTAACCAAAATAATGTATTATGTTTACAGGTTCAAATAAGATAACAGTGAAAAGTTGTGTGAAATCATTTTGGGATACAGAATTTGAAACTGATACGGATGATCCAGTAACTCCAACTTCACAAAGGATAGTTCAAAGAAACCAAAGTATGTTTTCTATTATTTATGTAATAATTTAAGTAGGCTGTTTTCGTTTTAAAAGTTAATGATAAATTATGGTCTTTTCAGTTCCAAGGGACTCGCAATTTTTAAAGAGCGATGCGAAAAACGCCGGTAAAAACAAACTAAGTGCCTCTATATTATCTACGCAAAACTTGCAGATCCCAGAGGTTAACCGAAGCACATCTGCAATCAAATCAAAAACCACTAAAAGTTTAAAAGGCACCATGCTTGATAATCTGCAAGAAAATAAAGAGAACAATAAGGATATTCAGAATAGAAGCTCTCGTTCACTCTTGAGCAAAAATGAAACAAATATACAAACAGGTTTGAAAAACTTAACGAACAATAAAAGTAACACAAATAAACTACCAAGTAACTCTGAATTAAAAAACCAAAACATTAAAATGAAAAACAAAAACAGTAATAAACAGCGAACACCTAAACCCAAAACATCTTCAGATACCAATAAAAAGAATGAAAAACTATCCCAATCAATATTTAATATATCAAAAGAAAGTCTGAGGCCAAGACAGAGAAGCGTATGTAGTTCAAACAACTCATCTCTTACTTTGAACTGTAGCAAACCAGAAGATGAATCTAATAAACTTAATACATCTAGACAAAGTTTAAGAATTAAGCAGAAAAGAGAAACTAAGCAAGTGATAAAAAAATGGTAAATCAAAAATAGATTAAGCGGACATTCTAATTTAAACCAAACGTGTTGAGTGTTCTAGCGTGGTCTAGCAACAATGTTTGATAGCCACCACGTGATAATCGCAGTCACCTCTGGTTGGCTGACACTTTTCGCCAGAATGCAGTTACAAAATACAACAATTATTATGACTATCACAATGTTAAATAAGACACAGTTTACATAGTAGCCCTGCAGGTATATATAGTATAATATATACATACATATATGTATATAAGGGCTTGCAGGTAAATTGTGATTTATTTATATATTATTTATATTCGTAAAGATGGACAGATTAGGTATTACTTTTATTTTTTCATTAATCAAAAACTTTTGAATATTTGATTAATTTGTGTTATTATGACTTTTGTTTAAAAATGTTGATTATTAATGAACTTAAAAAAACACCAAATATAAAGTAGATTTAAGGTACATTTTTATTGTAAAAAAATCTGCAACAGTTGTGCCATACAAATAATCGATTCACATTATTCAAAACCAGGGCTGGATTGCTAACTGGAAAAATGTGAACTGCATTTTGAATCCATTGGGCAATTCAGTGATATACTATGACGCATATAAAAAATGACGGGAATAATGTGAACATATCGATTACTGCGACGACCTCCGTCATGTCGCAGTGGCCTTATAAGTGGGAGATCCCGGGTTCAATTTCCGGCAGTGGCAATTTGGGATTTTATAATTTAAATTGTCTCTGGTCTGGATGGTGGGAGGCTTCAGCCGGGGCTATTTACCACCCTATCAGCAAAACTGTGCCGACAAAACGATTTAGCGTTGCGGTACGATGCCGCGTAGTAATTAGTAACCAATCAGGGGTATGGGTTTAGTAAAAGCTGCCATACCTCTTCCAATTAATTCGCTTCCACCTTAGACGCCATCGTCACTTACCATCAGGTGAGATCGCAGTCCAGGGCTAACTTGTACATGAATAAAAAAAAATGAGTTGTCTGTAAAGTCGGTTTACGGCCGATAATTTTACGTGATAACGTCTCAAAACATTAAGAACACATATATAGGCCGATCGTGCCTCTCTATCGCTTGTTCCGCGCTCTCGCTTGCACGCTCGGCTCAGGTGGAATGTGACAATATTATGTCGTGCTTTTTCGTGTATCCAGCCGGCGTTCATCGATTTATAAGACGTTATATCATGTTAGAAAATTATTGATAGGTTATAGACTTATTTTGTTTAAAAATATTTTTATTTTATTTTATTTTAAGAAATAAAGTAGTGATATTTCTTTGTACAAGATCTTTGAACTAAATTGACGGGTGTAAAAGTAACGCTACAACACACGCTTGTCGCAACTTTCCTGTAGAAAAGGATACCTATATATAGACCTGTCAATTTAGATTAGCTTTTAGACTTGTGAATTTAGCTTAGTAGAGAATTTGAACAACCGAATTAGCACTTGTAGAGTAGCTCTTCGGGACTTGGTACGGCGACGACACAGCCATCTGGTGTCATAAATACGAAGCTATAGAGAACCTGGGTGTAATTATTGTCAAGTAAATTATTCTCGACAATTGATTGAAACGTGTGAAATTAGGAACTACTGCTTTACTTAAACGTGTACAAATATAAATTAAAAAAACCCCGACATTCGCCATTTTGTAGCGGCGGCCATCTTGGATATGCAGTAGTGCTATTCTACTAGTCAAGCCCTTTCATTTGATACCCATATTAAGGGAGTTATGGCAAAATATGTAATCCGCCATTTTGTAGCGGCGGCCATCTTGGATCGATTTTCATCAAACATAGCTAACAACACTCTCGACTAATTCACCTATCAAACAAAAAAAACCGCATTCAAATCGGTTCAGCCGTTTGAGCGCTACAGGGGAACAGACAGACAGACACACACACACACACACACACACACACACACACACACACACACACACACACACACACACACACACACACACACACACACACACACACACACACACACACACACACACACACACACACACACACACACACACACACACACACACACACACACACACACACACACACACACACACACACACACACACACACACACACACACACACACACACACACACACACACACACACACACACACACACACACACACACACACACACACACACACACACACACACACACACACACACACACACACACACACACACACACACACACACACACACACACACACACACACACACACACACACACACACACACACACACACACACACACACACACACACACACACACACACACACACACACACACACACACACACACACACACACACACACACACACACACACACACACACACACACACACACACACACACACACACACACACACACACACACACACACACACACACACACACACACACACACACACACACACACACACACACACACACACACACACACACACACACACACACACACACACACACACACACACACACACACACACACACACACACACACACACACACACACACACACACACACACACACACACACACACACACACACACACACACACACACACACACACACACACACACACACACACACACACACACACACACACACACACACACACACACACACACACACACACACACACACACACACACACACACACACACACACACACACACACACACACACACACACACACACACACACACACACACACACACACACACACACACACACACACACACACACACACACACACACACACACACACACACACACACACACACACACACACACACACACACACACACACACACACACACACACACACACACACACACACACACACACACACACACACACACACACACACACACACACACACACACACACACACACTGACACGTCAAACTTATAACACCCCGTCGTTTTTGCGTCGGGGGTGTAAAACTATATATAATTATACTATAATTTATAATTAAAAAAAATTACAAGTAAGCCTAATACTAAAAATGTAAAATCTTATACTTTTCCATCGAATAATCAACACATGTTATTAAACGAATTCAATGGATAAATTCCGTAAAAAATATATACAGGGGTCCCAGAAATCAACGTCAAACCGGAAACGCGTGCTAGGCTAGGTCGTGAGTCGTGACTTGTACTATGTACTTTTCGAATTATTAGTATCAAAACATAAATCGGAAAAACTGACAACCTGTGAAGATCTTTCGACTCCTGTGACCACAAATATTAACTTTTCTTATTTTTCTATAATAACCCTTCTCTAAAAGTTAAAACATAACTGCCTCAGTTTTGAATAAAATGTTAGATGACGTTTGCCCAACATTGAACTCAATATTGGCTCGACGTTGATTTCTGGGACACCTGTATATCTATGATGAAAGTAAGAGCAACATTATTTAATTATCCTCTTCTTTGTCTGCTATCAGACCCTTCAAGAACTCTCGTCTTCGTTTATTTAAGTTATCAGACATATTATGTAGTTCAGTTTTGATACTCTTTCTATCTATCTTCTATCTTTCGGATAGACACCTACTGCACTAGGAAAGGTTGTGGCCAGTGGGTGGCGGCAGTTTGTCGCGGCTGCCGCCTGCCGGCTCGCGACTGCTGAGATCCGAATGCTATCTTTAGAGCCCGTTCCTATGACAAGCGTTAAACGCGTGTTATGCTCACAATGCACGGGCGCACCAAACCGCCGGATTTGTCGATGGCGACAAGTCCGCGGATTAATCTGCGTGTGAATGGTAGCGTACGCGGTTCGCGATGAGGCTCGCGGATACAATATTCACACGCAGATTTGTTCGCGGACTGGTGCGCCCGTGAATGATAGGCATTAAACGGTTGTCATGGGAACGAGATCTTAGGCTCAATTTACACCGCCACGGAATGGAATGGAAGCGACTTTTTGCAACGAAATTGTACATAGCCTAATGAACTTTATGTCAATTGTAAAACATACAAATTAAATAGGAGCCAAAAAAAGGTCGCGCGTCTTCCGGGGAATCCTCGCGTATTCTCGAGAATTCCCGTAGCTACTGTCGGCGCCGTCTGTGGAATCCGCGGGAAGTGGTGCGTGCGAGGAGTCGGTTGGGAATTCGCGCGCCTTCTCGCGTCATTAGGCGAAATTGACACTTCCATTCATTCCGCGGCGGGATAAATTGGGCCTTAGGCTCGCTTGTACGTTTTAAATTAAGTAAGCAGGTATAGATTTTACGCTTTTTACTATAGCAGTATTTTCTCAATAATCGCGTTTTTCTAAGTTAACTCTCAAGAATTATTTAAATTTTTAAGTAAAATAGTTCAAGGTTGCTTCGTATTTATGACACTAGATGGCTGTGTAGTCGCCGTGCTAAGTCCCCATTTTGAGTTGTTTTTTAATAACATTGTGACATTTTGTTTATATTATAAAAATAATATAATTATTATGTACTCAGTGGATAATTTAACATTTTAAAATAAAGAATTAGGTATAATTTTAACTGTTTGTTCTCTAAGTTATGGTAAACAAAACTTCAAAAGCGCACCGTCATATTCCTTTTTCCTTGCTCCTCTCACCAAAGGTTGTGTGTGAGATCGCTCAGGGCTAACTTTATGACATTGCTGAATAATTGCGTATTAATATCAAACCACATTTTTAACGCACCCCGACGCAAAAACGACGGGGTGTTATAAGTTTGACGTGTCTGTGCTTGTGTCTGTCTGTTCCACCGTAGCGCTCAAACGGGTGAACCGATTATGGTTTTTTTTTTGTTTGAAAGGTGAATTAGACGGGAGTGTTCTTAGCTATGTTTGATGGAAATCGGTACAAGATGTCAGCCGCCACAAAATGGCGGATTACATATTTTTTCGCAACTCAGGAGTCGGAGTACACAAAAAAGCTCGATATTAAGCTCCACGAGTTCACTGAAGGAAACCGTGCAGATACTTATTTGCAATTATTTATTTATTAAGAATATGCCAATAAGATATCCACAGTCAAAGTGTGGCCAAGCTCCTCTCCGCGCAGTAAGGCGATGTATGTAGGCAAAGGTCATCGCTTTTTTATCCTTTTGCGGAATACTAATAAAAAAGAACATTTTGAATACTTAAATAAAAGTCAAATTATATTAATTATTATTTATTTATTTGATAAGACTTTTACAATCTCAAATCCGGCTTTAATAATATATTGCAGTTAAGGCAATTTATGAATGCTTAAAGTAAATAAATCTATTATATAACCAGCGATAACATCTTTTCCCGCCTACATGTCGTTAATACTTAGTAACGCAACGAGTGCGCTAAGAAACTTTCTAATATTAAGGAAGAAACTTTCTAATATTAAGGAAAAAAATATTTTGATCAATAAAATTAATAAACCTACCTTTTATCAATGAAGGTTTATACTATTAGTGCATTAAACCATAGGTCTCATAATATTCGATTAAAAGCTTACTTATGCGGTCATGTTATGTAATGGTCCGCCATGATTATATTTTACATAATTTATAAACAAATTATCAAGTTTAAAATAGTGCTGATAATTCAAAATGAATTCAGATCCAATAATTTACAGTCGTTTTGTATAAGAAAACACTTGTGTAACGAATACTTGTTTTAGTCATGAAGATGTACGAACATGACCACAGATAACTGTTGTCGACATTCAGTTTTTAAATGAACACGTGACATAGATATAAAGCTACGTATCACTAGGACAAAGCGAATTTTATTTTAAAATTGATACGTAAAAAATGTTCTGCAACACAAATTGTATGACAAAGGTGCAAATTCTCTTGTACACACAATCTCATTGACAACTCTAAGTGCCTGTTTCACCACCTTCTGATATGTATAAGATAGCTATCTACAACTTTTGTCTTTGTCACTTGACATAAAGTAAGAAAGTGACAAAACTTACGTTTAGGCTATCCAACACTTATCAGAAGGTGGTGAAACAGGCCGTAAATATAACGCTATCCCTTTTCGCAGGGAACATTGTGAAAAAGTTCGGTTTAATTTAGTTTAGAGATTTTGTACAAAAGAATAATTACTACTAATATCACCCTAACTATGAATACTAATACAAATATTCGTTACATCAATCGACGATGTTACGGCCGAAGTTGAATTTTCAGAAATTTGGATACGATAACACAAACGATCGACAGTCTCTTCTATTTAAAATAAACTATTAAATGCACATTTACACAGGCCCCGCCCCAATAATGTTGATCAGTTTCAGGACAACACGCTTTCTGCACCATTGTATAATTAGAACCCTATCCGCCATACAAAGCAGTGATGTAACAAATATTAATTTTCATTGATTTTTCAATGATCTTTCCGTTAGATCGATTGATGAGACATGATTGGTTATGGACATTATGTTGTAGACAATCACTAAACTGAACTAAAAATTGACAGCTCTAAATGAAATGCTATACTTTTCCACAGATAATATTGTGAATGGGATATAGCACTAGATTTAGACCCATCAATTTAGTTTGAAGATTGTGTATAACAGACCATTGTGAAATAAATAAATTTAAAATCTTATTTCTTACATAAATAAATAATTGTAATATCTATACTCATTATATTATTATAAATAACGTTTTTATAATTAATATTATAGAGTGATATAAAATGGGAAACTAGGGAAAAAATAATTTGAATATTCGTTACATCACTAATATTAGAACTGCTTTTAGTTACAAAGAAATGTTTCTATCAAGCAAACAAAAATAGTAAGAAAATAAATAACACTCCTAACTACATATACGCACTTACGTATGACACAGCCATGTGTATATTTTAGTCATAAGTCAACATACATAATATAATATAATACAGTGATATAAACATTCGAAATCTTGTAACCTTCGATCAATCTAATTGTAATCCAATAAATCCAATTTACATAATGTATACGCTAGGAACTTTTGAACGCCATCTGGGCCACAGTCCGACTGTTATATCTGAAGAATGAAGCATCGAAATATAATGTATTATTTAAAAAATCATTTATCCTAAACGCCGCATATCAGAAATTAATACAGTTGTACAAAATCTAAACTGACGGGTCTAAATATAATGCTATCCTTTTCATTAGAGAACATTGTGAAAATGATAGCACTATTTTTAGAGTTGTCAATTTAGAGTTACAACAGAATTAGCACCAGTGTGGCCGATTCTGTTGTACACAATCTCTAAATCTAAACTAAAATGACAGGTCTAAATATATTCCTGTCTCTTTCACAATCCTCCCTGCTGAAGGGGATAGCACTATTTTTAAACCTGTCAATTTAGTTTAGGTTTAGAGATTGTGTACAACAGAATTAGCCACATTGTCTGTCAATAAAAATGTGACGCGCGCCCGAAGGCACATCATACATTCTGTACTAGACCCCGCAAATGATCAGCACTTTGCGGGATCGTGCGTCCCTTTCTAACGCTCGCCGGATGCGCGAAACAGAAAGCTTTTCTGACAGACAACTTCTGAAAATATCAGTATAGTTATTCTGAGTTTGCGTACCTCCAAAACTTTACCAGATACTAAATATCGAAAAACTGTAAGAGCGGGGCCGCACTGCGAAAAAAAATTCGCGCGGTTTATATTCCGCATTTTAATATATTTTTCTCGCGAATTTTAAATCGCATGTGCGTGCAGCTTCATACATTCCCATATGTCACAGAATTTTGCGAAAAAATTCGCGCGAATAAATTTCGCAGTGCGGCCTAGGCCTAACATGTAATGCAAAATGAACCCAAAGACTCTTTTTTTAAAGTCGTAATTCAATACTTCGAATATTTATTTTACAATATTTCTGCTTGGGGCGCTGGCTGTAGACGAATGTTAAATGTATTGGCGAATTCAAACTTTAAAATAAGCCCGGTTTAGTCATTTTGTTTCGATATTGTGGCCGATTCTGTTGTACACAGTTTCTAAACTAAACTAAAATGACAGGTCTAAATATATTCCTGTCTCTTTCACAATCCTCCCTGCTGAAGGGGATAGCACTATTTTTAAACCTGTCAATTTAGTTTAGTTTAGAGATTTTGTACAACAGAATTAGCCACATTGTAGTATTTAGTAAAGTTCTCGAGGTGTGCAAACTGAGACTAATCATAAAAATGTTTGCGTAAGTCCAAAATGTATGGGAAATAACCGCAAAAGTAAGTAAATATAAGCGCACTACGGACTATTTTTGCAGCGCGACATTTTTGTCTTGCCATAATTACATAAATCTGAGTTACATTGCATCAAAAGGTAGTGCGTGAAGATGTTTTTTTTTTCGGAAACTTTTGTTCTTAGCTCAAAACTACAGAAGCAACCCTTACCTAAGGTTTTGTACACACTGGCCACGGTCAGCCGCCGCAGATTCTGCAAATCAACGACTTCGCTGCGTTGTATAGGTATCGCCAACCGCAAGGAGAGTCGCAATAGCATATTTTAGGTATCAGTGGGCGGACAGAAAGAGACGGAGCTAGCGCGAGCCGCGAACCTGCGCGAGTTCGCTCTCCCACGAAGCTCAGAGACGAATATTTGTTTGGCGAGACCTATACGTAATCTGACTGACCAACTTTGAGCCATGTGAATATAACTTTATTTTTCATTATCACTGACACATATAATTTTAAAATGTATTTAATATACGTCATGACTCTTCTGCTATTAAATATATGTATATGTATAGATATAAACTGTTAAAACAGTTGAAGTTATTAGTGCGCGCGACGCTGTGCTTCTAAAGGGTAACAAGCTATAATTTAAAAATTAAAAAACCCGACTGCCATGCTAAAAAACGAACTAAAAAATTAATAAACTACCACCGTGCCACTTACAGTGTAGTTGTTATTTATTTTGTTTTTCATGATTTGTCACTCCAAATTGATTTAAAACATATAGATTGTATACATTTTCGTACTCGCCTTTTAAAGCCCTTTATTTTGATACCCCACTCGAGGGTCTTGAAGAAAAAAATTTTTTTCAGCCCGCACATTAAAGTGCATAACATTCGCCATTTTGATTTTTTATGAATTTTATGTAACAGTAACATTTGCGCCGTCAAGACAAATCTAATGACGTATAATTTATCAAAATAGGTTGAGTCGTTAAGTAGTTACGAACTGACATAGGAAACGGTCATTTTCTACGATTTATCACTCCAAATTGTTTCCAAATATATAAATTTATACATTTTCGTATTTGCCTTTTGAATCCCTTTATTTTGATACCCCACTCGAGGGTCTTGAAGAAAAAATTTTTTTTCAGCTCGCACATTAAAGCGCATAAAGTCCGCCATTTTGATTTTTTTTTAAATTTAGGTACCCTATAACACTCGCGTCATTGAGACAAATCTAATGACGTATCATTTATCAAAATCCGTTGAGCCGTTGATTAGTTACACGCGGACATAGGAATGGACATACATACACACAGGTGAAACACATATACCCAGTCGGGTAAATAAAAAACAGCTATAAGTGCACGGTAGAAGAATGAAGACATTTTTTCAATGTGATATCTATTTTAACCCGCTAAACCTAAACAGAGCAGCATAGCGGGTTTTAACTATAAATCCCTATTAGACAGGAGGCCTGCGCCCAGCAGTGGGACGTAAAAGGCTACTCTGGTAAATGTAACTAAGTGATATTGAAATCACAGCGTTGATTCGCATTGATTGATAAATGTGATTTCAACCTATTTCTATCACATCTGTATAGTTATTCTGAAATTGCGCACCTCAAAACTTTACCAAATACTAAATATCGAAAAACTGTAATATGTAATGCAAAATGAACCCAAAGAGTTTTATTTTAAAGTCACAATTCAATACTTTGAATATTTATTTTACCACATTTCTGCTTGGGGCGCTGGCTGTAGACGAATGCTGAATGTATTGGCGAACTCAAATAAGCCAGTTTAGGTCCATTTCACTCTGAAGTCATTGTGTTTCGACATGTAGTATTTAGTAAAGTTTTCGAGGCGTGCAAACTGAGACTACTGCAAATTGACATAATCACAAAGCCTCGCGCACACAAACGATAATAGAATACAACATTTTTCACCGATCGACTACGACTCGACGATCGATATTACAACTCACTGGCTGTGAAATACTAAGCGCCCGATGCTGAAGATGTTTAAAGCGATATAATTCCGAGTTTATATTATACAAAGATCACTATGGTACGCGTACATTATATATTGTTATACTTTTCAATATTCCTCCTCCTCGGGCGTGTGGTGGTTCTCCCCTTCGATCTCCTCGGGAGGGGCGAATCCGTCCTGACAACAAAAACGTTAACGTTTGTAGCAGAAGCATGTTGACAACATTTTTTGTTTATTAATTTCTCGCTAAATAAATAAATTAATGCATAGGAAAGTTAATACGGTACATATAACAAAAAAGTGTCTGTGTGCAATTCACACACGGCAGAAGTGAAACTTATATTTTAATTTTTCGAATGACCTCCTGTCACCTTATGGACTCCTGGTACGCAAGAGTGGGTAGGTGTCGCTTTTTCGTTTCATCAATTTTCAAATGCACAACGACACTAAAGAAGTTTCACTTCAAAAGAAAAATTTTGTCCGTCTGTCGTTTGTGTGTTTGTTCCAACTCCGAAACGGCTGGACCGATTTTGGCGGGACTTTCACTGTGGCCAATTCTGTTGTACACAATCTCTAAACCTAAACTAAAATGTCAGGTCTAAATTTATTCCTATCTCTTTCACAGTGCTCACTGCAGAAAAGGATAGCAATAGATTTAGGCCTGTCATTTTAGTTTAGGTTTAGAGATTGTGTACAACAGAATTAGCCACACTGGCAGCCTAAACCTTTCTAAAAATTATGTGAGAAGACCCGTGCGCCGGTAATGGATGGAAAGGAAGTTTGTTGAGTTTGTTGTTGAAATGACTCGCTCAGTAGTTACCTCGGTCGCGTACAAGATGTCCAAGATCTTCTGCACTATTGGCGCGCTGTGCTCGTCCTCCATCTCCTGGCAGACCACCTCGATGTCGCGCAGTTTGCCGAAGTAGAAATCTCTCTCCTTCTCCAGTCCGTCGATTGTTGCTTTTAACTCGTTGAGCTGTGGAAAATTAACTCGATTAGAATACTATACACTGAAAACAAGAACACGTTTAGAGATTTCTGTCTTTTGATTAATTATATCTATTTAATAATTGCCTGTTTCACCACCTTCTGATAAGTGTCGAATAGCTTATGCACAACTTTTGTCTTTGTCACTTAACATAAAGTAAGAAAGTGACAAAACATACATACGTTTAGGCTATCTGTTCTAAAATCTATGCTATGCAGTTCTAAAGTTTGTTTTTCCTTAGTTTTCTTAAAAGGTGAACAAGTTTACTCTCGCAGACACGCGTAAGCGACGCGCTTTGCACGGCGTATAGGACATTCATACCGCGGGCGCGAACTAACAGTCATGATTTATTTGAAATATTACAATAGCATTAATGATTTAAGTGAAAATTCAAATACAAGAACGTTTAAAGCGCCGTGGAAAGAGCGTCACTTACGCGTTTCTCCGAGAACATTTTTGCGATTTGTTTACCTTTTAAGACGACTAAGGAAAAGCAGATTGTACTTCAGTGAACGAAACTGTGTTGTGACTGTCTATCAATTGTGTTGATTGGCTGAATTTATGGTATTCTTGCTGCAACAGTGAATTTTAGCCAAAAGCGAGTGAGACTCAGCCAACCAGCGGTGAATGCAATCGTTATACAGTAGCTCTCAATAATAGACAACCCAAGCATCAAAACTGCTAAAAAACTAATTTTGAGTCAGCTTGCAATCCAAACGGAGTCCGTCCGTTTAGACAACACTAACTCCTGCATTTGTACCTATTTTCCTGTTTTTCATTAAATACCAACAAAATCATAGTTAGCAAGTTTATAAATAATCTATACTAATAAATAAAATTGAAGTGTCTGTCTGTAATATCGAAATAACTACCTCATATTAAGCTCATATGGTTATTTGAACGATACTATAACCGAATTACACGTTTTTAAAATTTTTGTCTGTCTGTCTGTCTGTCTGTCTGTTTGAACGGGCTAATCTTTGGAACGGCTGAACCGATTTTGACGGGACTTTCACATACAAGTAGAGAATTAACCAGGGAGTAACATAGGCTACTTTTTTAACCGACTTTCAAAAAAGGAGAAGTTGTGTTTTTCTACCTATGTACACCGATATCTCCGAGATTTCTGAACCGATTTGCGTATTTTTTTTTTAATCGATAGAGAAACATTGCGACACTGTCCTACAAAAAATTTGGATTCCAACTCCTCAATCCTGATGCTGTAGGGGATCTGATCCGCAAAACTAATGGGATTTAGGCACTGTCGGTTATTTAAATTAATATTGGGGATACCAATTAAAGACTTTATTGTTGAATGACCTCGAGTAGATACATGTCCAACTCCTCAACCCTGATGCTGTAAGGAATTGCATTCCGAAATCGTAAGGATCCCACGGAATTTTTCCGTTTTGTGGACGGGTTACTACTTACTACAGATAGGCTACTTTTTGTTCTGGAAAATCAAAGTTCCCACGAGATTTTTACAAACCTAAATACACACGGGCGAAGCCGTGGGCATCTTCTAGTATTAAAATAAAGTGAACTGAATAACAACAATTATGCACATACTTCGTAGCATGCCGTCAGAGCTTGATTATGGCAAGGGTACTTAATATACTGCGGTACGGTAATTGGGATGTTTCACTTGACCTAGAAAGCAACTGCCTTTTTTATATTACGTATCGGCGGTTGCAAGGTTCAAGACTGATTCGCACATGTCAGTGAAGTATCAGCGCTGGCACAGGTCCGGCACAACGAAAAATATTATTTCATACATTCTCTATGAACGCGTTCACACCTGTCCGTATATAGCAATATACGTACTTTTAGAACTGTCAGTTTAGTTTAAAGATTGTGCATTACAGAATTTTTATAGTCTATTTTCCTGAGTTATCTTAAAAGTTAAACACATCGCAAAAAAATTCGCGGAGAGACGCGTAAGGAAAGGGCGTCACTTACGCGTCTCTCCGCTTTAGGGACCTTTCAGATAGACCGGCGCGGAGAGCAGAGCAAATTTTAATCGCATTTAAAATAGAATCTTAAGACATTGAAATAAGCTTTATTTGTACATTTTATCTCTTTTATGATAAGAGGATGCTCGAGGATGCCTCCAATACGCTCGGTGTGAAAGCGGCTGCTCGTCGAGCCGGTCGGCTGCTCCATGCTCGTGCTCTTTCGCGCTCGAGCAACCGACCGGCTCCGTTCGCGTGCTCTTCCATGCTCGCGCAGCCGACCGTAGGCCGACTTGCTATACAATCCGGCCCAAGAGCGTACGCTCGGATCCGAACACATCCGCGTGTCCGTTCACACAGACCGGCGCGGAGAGCAAAGCAAATTTGAACGGCCGGTCTGTGTGAAAGAAAAAATGCTCTCCGACGCTCTCCGCGCCGGTCTATCTGAACGGTCCCTTAGACGTTCTTGTATTTGATTTTTCACTTAAATCATGGCTCAATTGTTAGTTCGCGGTAAGAACGTCCTATGCGCCGTGCGAATCGTGTCGCTTAGTTTCTGCGAGAATTAAGGCTTGATTACTTTTTAACCCAGCCAAGGAAAAACATATTGTAGGTAACAGAATCAAAGTAAAAACAGCTTGGCCTATCAGCCTCAGGTCACGTTGATCTTATAACGCAATGACGTCAAACTGAACTTGTAAGATTTGTAATCTAAATATATTATGTATATTTAGGGTATATGTATGTTATACATAAAAGGAAAAGGTGACCGACTGATCTCACAACGCACAGCTCAAACCATATTTCTAGTGTTTATGTATACAAAGTGGAAAACATAATTATGTGCGCAGGCGACTATTTTTATCCGACTACGACCAAGCCAAAAGGAAGGGTTATGATTTTATCAGTCTGTGTATGTATGTTTGTATCAGATTCTGTGTTCCACCGTATCGCCTAAACTACCGAGCCGAAATTGATGAATGAGGTGTCGTTGTTATGGTTCGGATGACATGGGCTATCCTTACTAATATTATAAATGCGAAGGTAACTCTGTCTGTCTGTCTGTCACGCTTTCACGCTAAAACTACTGAACCGATTTAAATGACATTTGGTACACAGATACACTAGAGCCTAAGAAAGGACATAGGCTACTTTTTAATGCAAAAAGAGTTGTAAGGGGTTGAAATGTTGTATGGAAGAATCGTCATTTTTAAAGCTAAAAGCTTGGAATTTATTTTTTAGGCTGTTGGTTTTAGATTATCCTTAGTTTTATTAGATTATCCTTTATTTGCATTATTTAAATTTTTAAATAAGTTTCCAGCATGTATTTAAAATAGGTGGTATAATTAATTGATTTTTCTTACCTGATGGTTTAATTCATTAATAACTTTTGATTCTACTTTCGAGTTTTGATTTAATCTGGCCAAGTTTGCTGGCGGAGACACAACGGTGTTGGCCTTGGCAACTGTAAAATATCATTTATTAATAATTAATTATACATCAAATCATCAAAATCAAAATAAATAATGTTTAAGCAAGCAACGGTGGTAAAATATAACACTATCATTATTCTAAGTCACGTTCACTTCTGTAAGTATCCTTTATAATAAGTAAAATCAAATGCTACTCTTATACTCATTTTAAATAGAAAAATATCAATGCTGAATCGATACGGGAAGGAGAAGTGATTTTATACATCTTCATACAAAATAGGCATTTTTAAAAGCTAAAATGCGAATTTCACCCTTAGAGTGTTATTTTTTTAGAGAGATGTTTTGAGTCTTTAATTTCTATTATCAATAAAATTATCATATATTACAATAAATGTACATACTATATTATGTATAAGCAAATATTATGTCTCATCGTGTATTCTAAACACCAATATGCTGCAATAAATATGCACCAATAAATATGTGCATAAATAAACATAAATAAAGATGATAAAACACACAAAACAACACTACATAAAATGATAATGGTGTATGGAGTAAGAGGTCAGGAAACTGAATACCACATAAACGAGTATAGCAATGGTTCGTATTATTATTTATAATTTTTTTAGTTATGTTATTGATCCATATATTTGTATAACAGTGTAAACTCTCTTTAACGAATTTCAAAGTATCGACCATTTCTTTCGTTTACAGTTTTGAGTATTAAATAGTACAAAACGACATAATTTCACAAATCGAAATAGTATATTTAGTTAGTATACTAAATTTAATGTAATTTATTGTAAAATATTTAACTTAAAGTAATACAAAGATAACAAACTATATTCTTTGTATATGTATTTAGTAAATGAATGATATGTGGAAGGCAATTAAATTTTCAGATATGATAAAAAGCAGCAGCAACATAGCTGTAAGCCCTTCTCTTCTCAACAATGACACTTGTCCATTGTAGAGGGTGGCTGTTTCTTTATACATAGAGAGAAGCAATGTATGAACCAACCAAGCGTAAGTTTACGTTATAGGGAGTTTTCATTATAGCGAGTTTACACTGTGTTCAATTTAGTACTTATTAATCGTTATTATAGGATATAAACGTTAATAAAATATAAAAAAAAGTAATTTCAAATAAGTAGGTATGTTCAGCGAGAAAATAATCCAAACCATAATAAGGAAGTAATAAGGAAAGCGAATAGTACTGGTTTGGGGTCTGGCGGCGACTTTAGCGACGGGCACCGCGGGCTTGCGCGCGACGTGCGCCGCGGCGCGCGAGTGGCCCGCGCCCGCCGCGCCGTGCCCCATGGGCAGGCCCTCGCGGACCGCCACCGCGTCGTACTCCGCGCCGCCGTAGTTGGCGTCGAAAAACTTCTTGAACCATTGCAAGAACTCAAAGTTATCTTGGAAACGACCCTTCACCAGCCTGTCAATGGGTACTATCTACGAAAGAAAACAATGGAAAGTAAACAAAACAAAAATGATAAAGAGAATGGGATGCGGGCTACCTGCGAGTCGAAACGTGGTACGTTAGCGACGACCGCGGTTTCTATACCCTAATGCGGAGGTGTAAAATCCAATCCAAGCTACACAGAAGGTAAAGAAACAATTTATCAGATTGAATTTGCAGCAATCTCATAGATGTATGTGATAACTGCGAGGTTCGAGCCTTCTATCAATAATGTACTAGATGCAGTTCCATACAAATCTAATGAAGTCTGTGAAAAATAACTTCACACGTATGGGAATAAAAAGCAAAAATAAAATTTTTCCTTTACACTTTTATAAACCTTATGTTTATGTTTGTATTTTTACACTTTTAAAAGCTCAGTGGCATCATGAGATGTTTTCACAGTAGCTCGCTTTAGTTGCAGTAGCTTCTCTTTTCAAATAGGATTGCTATGCCGTGTGAAAACTTATTTCATCAAGCACATCTAGTAGGTACATTATCGATTGAAAATTCGAGCATGTAACATATTCACTCTCATATTTGATCTCATTCACAATTCATGAGGAGTCAAGAAACAAAAAATTCGCAATCAATAAAGCCTTCTGTGTAACTTCCATTGGAACAATGTCCAATCGTAATGTGGTGGTACAGTCATGCATAACGAGTGGATGTGCACGTGGAGGGTAGGAGCGGGATGCGTACTGCCCGAGTGGTGCATGGGCGCGGCGCGGCGCGGGCGCGACGGCGGCGGCGCGGCGGCCGCGCACAGCGGCACGCCGCTGTCGCACGCGCCCGACCCGATCGCTATCCCGCCGCGGGCCTCGAGCGCATCGTACTCCCTCCCGTCATAATTGGCATCGAAAAACTTTTTAAACCACTGCAAAAACTCAAAATTATCCTGAAACCTCCCCTTTATCAGCTTGTCCACGGGTATCACCTACAAAATTACAGTCCATGCTGAAAATGTTTCATTAGGGTGCTGCGCAGATGCAGCAACTTTGCTATCCGAGTTGCGGCGACTGGCAACTCGCAACAGGCTGTTTATGATGTTTTCATATAATTGTAAGCAACTGCGTAGGCATCGCAACTCTAGTTGCTATAACTAGCAACCGCAAAGGAAACTGGTAAAACATTGACAGTTCCTTCAACTAAAGTTGCTATGTCTATACAGCGCCTTAGAACACAATGATTTTATCCTTAAACAGTAATGATTTTATCCTTAAACTCTAAGTGCCTGTTTCACCACCTTCTGATATGTATTAGATAGCTATCTACAACTTTTGTCTTTGTCACTTGACATAAAGTAAGAAAGTGACAAAACTTACGTTTAGGCTATCCAACACTTATCAGAAGGTGGTGAAACAGGCCGTAATTGTGTAGCATTGGATAACAACTTAATATTATCAAAATAGTAAGTGGCAAAGTACAATATTTTATTATTGAATTAAATGGAAATATGGAATAATTGGAATATGCATATAAAACCTACAATGTACTGCACATTGTATGTTTTATATGCATATTCCAATTACTTATTATACATTTACTAAGTTTTACCTGCAACATTGTTTACTAATGTGGTCTTTAAAGATCTCATTGACACCCTTTATTTACCTGTAGTGCTTTGTAACAAAAATTGAAAGACCAAGTGTTGATTAAAATAATCTAAATATGTATATAAAAGTAAAAAGTGACTGACTGATCTATCAACACAGTTCAAACCACTGGTCAGATCAGCCTGAAATTTAGCATGCAGATAGGCTATTATAACATATGCATCTGATAAGAAAGGATTTTAGAAAATTCAACTTTAAAGGGGGTTAAATAGGGGTTGAAAGTTTCTGTGAGAATTATAAGAATCCACATGAATGACGTCACGGGCATCAGCTAGTTAATATATTATAGCTGTTGAAACCAATTGAGTAGCTGAGGAGTAAATAAATAAAAAACAGTATTGTACTTCTATTATGAATATGGCAAGAAGTTGATCTTTGTTTACACTGAGCTGATTCCAAAACCAGTTCAAATAACACAACAAGGATATGTCCATATCTTTGTCTTTGTCATACCTTTGGAAAACAACTGTAATTGACAGATAACACGGTGACTAAACCAGTGGACTAGAGATTTGAAATTGGGGGGAAATATTCCTTAGTACTTATAATAATTATTCGAAATTTCTTCCCTAAGGTGTCTTATGTGAAGGCAACCACTCTGAGTGGGTGTTTGAGAAAGTTTAAGGGGAGTGACAAGGAAGAGGCGAGTACAAAAGAACCATAAGGATCAAAGTACACCCGCTTTAGCGGGCCCCACAGAAGACAGAATATAATAGAAGTGGACAAAATCTTGGGCACTAGCTAATAAACTAAATGGAGCTATATAATATTTAGATCACTTGAGACACATTACATGCTTGGTCCATCAGTAAGATACTAACTCGTAGGATTATTCACCCTTTAGGGACTAAATAATTAATGATCCAAGATGTTTTTTTCTAATAGGTCATCTTAATTGAGAGAAATCAGATTAGTACTGGTTTTACTATTTAACCACTTACACTAAACCAAAATATTTCTGATATTAGGGTTAATATTAGTGGACCAAATCCAGGTTTGAGATCTGGCTAGGATGTGGAGTATAATATGTCATTGTTTTCAGAGAAATTCTACAACACCTTGCTAGTGACTAATAACATCAAAGTTCATTGAAATAATACAGATAAAAATATCATTATTATTAAAACAGCAGCGATGAATCAATAAAATTACTTTGATATCTAAGACTTCCTAAGAATAACGCCAAAATATGAATAATTGATTTTCAAATGGGCTTGCAAACATAGCATAACTGTTTATACTCTAAAGGGAGCCACATCATTGGATGTGCAAAACCTAAACATTTAAAGTGGCCCCAAGACAATTCATTGCAAACTTCAATCAACACTGTAATGATCTAATCCTGTTGTTTTTTTAAATCATTATTTTTAAGGAACTTTTATGCAAAATGGATGCCAGCCTGTTGTCTTTTGGCCTGTTGTGTCAGTTAAATATCATTGAACAGATATTTAATAATAATAAAAAAGTGTGTGAAGACACATGGCAGAAGTGTAACTTCAGCAAAGTAACCATAACCTGAACTTTAACTTTTACTTTGGCTTTGCAGGATAAAATGGTGTCGCTTTTTCTTTTCATCGAATTTTCAAATGCACAATAATCCTAAAGCAGTTTCACTTTAATAAGCCTTTATTGCTGACAGTTTTACTTATCAATCTAGAGAATACTCAGTGAAAAATTATAATATAAATTAAAAAAATTAGAAATTAGAAAAATTATAAAATTGCTGCTTGGTGTCTAGGGCATAAATGACAAAGCAATTGTCAATGCACAAAGACGCACATTAGCACAATATCAATGGGCATCAATCACATAATGATTGAAAATTGCAATGGAATCTTCCATTGGAATCCATCCATTCCATTCCAATCTTGGAATCTCCAGGCCACTTTAAAAAAAATCTGATTTATTTATAGCCTACTCTAGCGGCACGCTATGATGGCCGGTTTGACGTTTGTCCGCTCATGAAGTTCCGTATTAATTGATAACGACTTTGAAGGAAATAATTGTATTACTTTATTGACGATAGTGATGTGCAGAGATTCATAAATTTTATCGAATGTAGTTTTAGGTTTAGGACTCAAAATTTATTTATTAAATTGATTTCTTAAATGTATACAAGTGTAGAAAAATCAGTTTGCACCATTTAAGGGGTGAATGTACTTGTGAATATGAACAATTTTCACTATGTGGACAAACCTCTGAAATCGCAAAAAAATATCAATAAATTTTTAAAAATGGAATCTAATACGATCGTCACATAGGATCGCTGGCTAGCACAACTACTACCTCCGGCAAACTCGCGTCAATGCTCAATGCAAAACAAAGCAGTTTCGAATTGACGTTGCTTCGAAAAGTATAAACTGTCAGTGCAATGCGATTGTGATATAGTTTTGACCTGGCTTTGGATTTCAAATATTGATACTGCATTACTGTTGACCCTTGCTCGTTAATTTGGACTCTGTTCAAGCCCTTTGTTGTGGATTTCGTCGATATGACCGAACGTACGCAGAGAACTGTTCTAAATAGTCAGACACGTGAGTTCGTAATACGCCTTCGTAACTATTTCGATCGTGAAGCTCAAAATGGAGGGCCAATTTTACCTATAACGTCAGTGGTTGAACGCGTAGCTGATGCGCTTAATATTGGACAACGAACTGTTAGACGGATAACTAAAAAAAAATATGGCGAGACTGGCACAGAAGAAAATAAACTTCACACACCAAAAAAGAGAAAACGAGCAAAACCAGTCGTAGGCATCGATAGCTTTGATGCCGATGCTATCCGAAGACATGTTTACGGCTACTATTTACAAAAGGAGTATCCAACAAGAAAAAAGTTGGTGCATTCACTGAAGGAAGCTGGATTATTCTTCGGTGGGGAAAGTTCTTTAACGAAGATTTTGAAGACCATTGGATTTCGATACAAAAAATGTAACAAACGCAAAATATTGATGGAAAGATTTGATATAGCGATGGCAAGGTATACTTTTTTACGGCAAGTGAAAGAAATCAAAAATTGGCAAAATGTTGTGTTCTTGGATGAAACATGGCTTAATGCTAACCATACTGTAGGCCGTTCTTGGAACGATGACACAGCAGCATCTACTTCCAAAGTTCCTGTAGGAAAAGGATCGCGACTTATAATTTGTCACGCCGGAACCATCAACGGGTTTGTCGAAGGTTCTCTCATGGCTTTTGCGTCAAAAACTACTGGAGACTATCATGAAGACATGAATGGAGAAAAGTTTACTGAATGGTTTACCTCAATGTTGTGTAGCCTCCCTGAACCATCTATTATAATTATGGACAACGCCCCATACCACTCGATGCAAATTGACAAGCCACCTGCCCAATCCCAAAAGAAAGCTGATATCGTCGCATGGCTTCGTAAAAATGGCGTAGATGCAAACATGAATATGTTAAAAGCGGAATTAGTACGTCTTTTAAAAGAAAACAAACCAACCAAGATCCGATACGTCATTGACGAAATAGCATTAGAACATGGGCACAGAGTTATACGGTTACCGCCTTACCATTGTGAGTATAATGCGATTGAGTTGGTGTGGGCTCAAATTAAGGGATATGCTGCAAGACACAATACAGAACCCCCATTTACCACAAAAAAAATGCTAAAATTATTAGAAGAAGCTTGTGAACATGTGACTAAAGGAGACTGGGAAAAGGTTGTGAATAGAACTGTTAAATTAATAAGGGAAGATTATGAAAGAGATGTGAAAATAGATAATATTATAGAAAACGAACATATAATTATTAATGTATGTGATGATAGCAGTGACGACAGTGAAAATAGTAGTATGGACGAATCTGATTAATTATGGCCTTTTGTGGCACCTTTTTTGGTATCTTTTGTATTCATATGTTTCTTGTGTGCATATAAAGTATGTATATTCATTTTCATTCAAATATTCAGTTCGTTCAAATAAATTAAATAAACATATACATTTTTGTTTTATTAAACCTATTTAATCAGGTACAAAAACAAAACTTAATTGTTTTTTGTTCGAGAATAAATTGACATTCCACATCACTATTGTAATGTGTCAAACCGGCCATCATAGCGTGCCGCTAGTGTAGGAACTGATTGATGTAAGAGACAAAGAAAATAAACAATAGGCATCATCCAACTGCAGTACAAAAAATGGGCTTACCTTATCTACTGCCATTTTTTTGAAGCCAGCCTGAAGTATTTTGAAGTTTTGTATGTACTCATGCTCAAGATTTGTTTTGAACTTTACTCGCTTAATCGGCACACTACCAGGGAATAGCATGTCCATAAACTGGCAGTACGCGGCGCCTGTGCACAGCTCCTCGATCTTCGCAAAGTTGGATTGGAGGCAGTCGTTCACCCACGATAACATTTCGTGCCTCGAAAGGTTCTCCGAAGTTACATTAGTTGAATATACGTTCACTGCCATCTTCGAATGTATTCCTAAAAAAATAACAAGCATAGATTTACGTACATAAGAATGCGAATATGCATGGGACCGGCTTTTAAACAAATCATTCGTGTCACAAAAAAAAAAAGAAAGCAGCAGATTCTAAAAATAGGTCGCTGCTTGATGCACCCTAGAAAGATAATTATCTAAAACTTAAGTATACTGTCTGGAACTACCTGTACAAGATTCTTGAAAGTTCGAAAGTTCATAAGATCCGACAAAAATAATAGAAACGGAAGCCACTAGCGGCGGCCATGCGGCTGACAGGCGACGACTCATCAGTCATCAAAATCATTTATTATCATGATTTATTTTCTAATACACTTTTATTTATTACATACCTTTTAAAATAAACCTGTAAAACTTCTGATATTATACGAAGTTTAGTTATGTTGAGCAATCAAAATTATTTTAACGTACAAATAGCTAACAAAATCACCGAAAAACTCTCCCTCTCCTACTTGAAAAGAATACAGACAAAAAATTAAAAAACTATATTAAAACCATAGACCAGAAAAACTAGAATGTCTATGATTATGACCTTAGCACAGACATCCAAATCTGTGTCGTAGATATAGATGTAAGGCTGGAATACTACGAATAATACCAATCGGAATAATACGAAAAATCCGGTATAATTCTGTAAAATTCCAAAAATTCCGGTATAATACAGTTGGTTTTAATGACTATGTTTTTCATTTTCTTGATTTTACCGAGTACCGGATAAAGTATGTAAGGGTTTTTTAAATGTGTGATATATACTGATATTGATATATTTAGCGACTAGATCAATTTAATATGTAAATAAACATTTTTTTCATTGATTTCAAACAATATACCTACCTATATTAGTCCATTGAAATTTTACATGTATGAGCTTTGCATTTATTAGAGGACGCAATTTTATTTTTGGGACATTTGTGGGGAGTCAATAGAAGCTTAACCTCAAGTTTGTGGTGTCGCCACCCTTGTCCCCCGGCAAAATTTAAAAACCGTGTGCTTCAGTTAAGGTACAGTTCAAATAACCATATGAGCTTAATATGAGGTAGTTATTTCGAAATTACAGACAGACACTTTAATTTTATTTATTAGTAAGAATAGATAAGTATTGGTAGTTATACCTACATACTTAAGTTTCTGTGTAGTAGGTAATGTGGGTAGGTACTTTTTATTGATTTTCTATAAACTACCTAATTAAAACAAAATATGACGTCAGATGACCAAAAATTGCCCATAATGAAGATATGTAAAACACACTTCTTGCATTTTTGTAGGCAAGTATTATTCCGCATAATACGGTATATTTGAGGAATAATACCGCAAAATTTGGAATAATACGTATTATTCCGGTATTTTTACATCTATAGTCGTAGAGGTCACCAGAATCTCATGAAAAATAGGGAAATTTAATTTTGTAGTAAGCAACACTAGGTTAACTCGACTGCCCTAGTGATAAACAAAGTAATTACCTACATTCAGAACACCTTACCTGGGATCGTTTCACGAAACGAAAAATCAAGCAACTGCATTTTAAATACAAAAACAAAGTAATCAAAATCCAATTACTTTGTTTTTGTGTTGTGCTTGTTGTTTACTTTTTTTTGCATTTATATTCCGGATTAGTGTGCGCAGTTACTTTGTTTGGGCAATGCAAATTTCAGTAAACGGTTCAAGTTATTTGAAATATTAAACTGTGGTAAAAAACTACTCGACATAAAACTTTTGTTAATGCAAAAAAGTCAATTTCACAAAAAATTTCAGTTACCTAGGTACTTTGTTTACTCTAGGGCAGCCGTAGTGTTGCTAACTTTGGAATTTCATTTCCGTATTTTTCATGAGATTCTGGTCGACCTTTACATATATATAGACGTAAGGCCAGTATAAAACCAATTATACCAATCCGTTTAAAACGAAAAAACCCGTTTAATTCCGAAATAAACCATTTTTTTCGGTATAAAACGATTGGTATTGATGACTAAGTTTAACATGTCTGTATGTGTGCGTGTGTTTGTCTGTTCCACCGTAGCGCTCAAACGGGTGAACCGATTTGATTGCGGTTTTTTTTGTTTGAAAGGTGAATTAGTCGGGAGTGTTTTTAGCAATGAAAATCAGCCAAATTTGCGGTAGCTATGCGGTAAAATAGCGGTAGCTATCGCTACCGCTACTGGCTAATGGCAGATTACATATTTTTTCACAACTCCCTCAATATGAGGGATGTCCCAAGTTATTTGAACCCAATAAATGTCTGTCATTTCTGAACTAAAAAACCTATGACCTTGAAATATTTACGGGGTAATATATAAAGTACCACCTTTCTAACAAAAAAGAATGAGTGAAATCGAACTACGCGTTAATGAATTACAGCTAAATACACGTTTTAACTTTCATCCCCTCTCCCAAGGGAACCGTGCTGAATTTCGGGATAAAAAGTATTCTATGTCCTACCTTGGAGTATTAACTCAAATCGTACTAAGTTTTATTCGAATCCATTCAGTAGTTTCGGCGTGATGCGCGGCCAAGATACAGACAGACAGACAGACAAAAATGAAAAAAAATACAGTTTTGGCTTCAGTATCGATTATAGAGTGCCCTCCAAAAGAAATTTTTAAAATATCTTCAATGTACAGAATTGGATCTGTTACAGTTTTATTATATTATAGATTAAAGCGTTTCTATATTATTAATTTCTCAATGGTTTATTCAAAAGTAGGGACTGTCATTGAGTGAAAAAAACGATTAATTAAAAATCGATTTTTCACTTTTCAATATTAATCGATTTAGGAAAAATCATTTTTTTTCATAAAGAAATAATCAGTTTTTGTGAAAAAATTGATAATTTCTATTATTCGAACAAACTATATTACAGGAAAAATTTAACCGAGTTCCAGCCAACCCAGCAATCTCAGAGAAATCAGTGTACCTATCAAAAATATTAATGGCATAATATGTGAACATTTATATATATATATAAATGTTCACATATTATATTTATATAATATGTTACATTTAACTGCGTACATAAGAATGATAAGAAATCGATTATTGTCATTAAAATCGATTTTTAAAAATCGATTTTAAGAATAAAATTATCGATTATTATAAAAATCGATCATAATTTACATCCCTATTCAAAAGTTTATTAGGCCGGAACCAAACTTACGTGTCGTGGCGTGTCGTGACGCGCCAGAAGCCTATCGGTTTCATACATTTAGTATGGTTAGAGACACACTTGTAGGGCGTGTCGTTTTTACTAAGGCTGCCGGCACACTTATGTGTCATGGCGTGTCGTGATGCGTCGGTTTCATACATTTATTTTGCCCATAATGAAGATATGTAAAACACACTTCTTGCATTTTTGTAGGCGAGTATTATTCCGCATAATACGGTATATTTGAGGAATAATACCGCAAAATTTGGAATAATACGTATTATTCCGGTATTTTTACATCTATAGCCACGACACATAAGTGTGTCGGCAGCCTAATTGCCGCGAGTGCGTTGTGCGCTCTCAAAAAACGTAGTGATTTATATACTCTTTGGCGCTCTCGTTAGAGCTGTGCGTTAGAGACACAGACGTATAAAGAGAAGGTTGTTGATGAGTTTATTTATTCAAAAGTACCTTGATTTGCCGCGAGTTCGTTGTGTGTAGTAGTGATGTGCCGATTCGATTATTTTGATAATCGATTAATCGATTATATTAATCGATTATAAAATAATAATCGATTATTAATCGATTATTGATCGAGTATGAAATAATTCTTAGAAAGAACTGAAAAAACAATTCTACTTTCTGGAAAAAATTCTGAACCCTTGCATTTAGTAGCAACATCTATATTATAACCTTTTAGATTGTTCTGAAAAAGAAAACAAACACTATTTTTTAAATTTTTTGAAATTGAAATTAGAAAATTAAATAGATTAATTAAAAAATAATGTAATTGATCAAAATTAAATATACATACATACCTATTAGGTACCTATTTATCACACTAAGGCGAAAGTTTGTGTGTGTGTGTGTGTATGTATGTGTGTATGTTTATTACTTTTTAACGCCGCAACTACTGGACCGATTTGGCTGACATTTGGATTGGAGATAGGTTATGTCCTGGAATAACACATAGGCCACTTTTTTTCCCAGAAAAGTGTTCCTGAGGGACTTAAATAGATATAGACTTCCAAAAACGAGATAGGTGCTGTTAAACGCTGATTGTTCTTAGGTACATCACGCTCACATAACAAATTATTGCTATAGTTTGCTGTCGTTGCATGCATTTGTATGCTTTTGCATGAATTTGCTGTCGTTCTCGTTGCTAAGTCACTCTTAGATGATTTTGTTCAAATATTTTTTATCTGTACAAACTTATTAATCACGGGTAACATCGCGGGGCACAGCTTGTACATATATAGATACTCATAGCGGGGGTAATTTCACTACAGTTGGTAAAGGCGTATCGTCGGTTCGGTGTGTTCGAAAAGTTGAGTATGTATGAAAAAGCTGTAAGCTGCATAACGCTCGCTCACAGTCGGCGGCTGACTATCCGTTTGGTGTGAACAAAGCCTAAAACTAACTTTGAGGGAATCCCCTTTTTAGGGTTCCGTAGTAAACAAGGAACCCTTATAGTTTCGCCATGTCCGTCCGTCTGTCCGTCTGTCCGTCCTCGGTTAATCTCAGAGACTATTAGTGCTAGAAATCCGTAATTTGGCATGAGTATAAATATTAATCACGTCGATAAAGTGGTGAAATAAAATTTTGATAAATATTTTTTTAGGGTAGCTCCCCTACATGTAAAGTGGGGATGAATATTTTTTTTCTCGTCTACCCCATAGTGTGGGGTATCATTGAATAGGTCTTTTAAAAATACTGTGGGTGTGGGAACATCATTTTTCGATTTCTAGATCCGTTTGTAAAATATGATGTTTTAAAGTGCAAATTTTTATTAGAGTCGTGTCCCCCCCCTCTATCAGCCAAATGGCAGTATATAGGAACTTGAAAAAATTCACAGCAGTAGGGTATATAATCAATTTTAAAGGAAAACTATCACGGCTAAGTAGGGTTCACAGGTTAAGGAGTTATATCTGTTTTTCGAGGATTGTGACTACGGAACCCTACACTGCGCGTGGCCCGCCACGCACTTGGCCGGTTTTTGCAATGATAGGGTTGCCAAACCATATTATACTTTAGCAACCAAATTAATAACAGAAAGCTGGTAGTTTTGGTAATTAACGTATATCTTTATAATCGATCATGATCGATTATGCAAAATCATAATCGATTGCAATCGATCATTTTAATAATCGATTAATCGATTATTGATAATCGATTCCGCACATCACTAGTGTGTAGCTTCAGATTTAAATCGTAGAAATAATAAAGAAAATTAGCATTGGCGATTGCCATGAGTCGTGACTTCACAATCACAATGTACATTAAATGAATAGCATTAAGTTATAAGTATTACTCTTTGCGTGACCGGTGACTTGTTCTCCGTTTACCACAGCCGTTTAGCTGTTTACCGTCCAAATCCAGAGCAAGGAACATATTTACTCGTCCAGAATCAGACAGCACGCTTGTGCGGCGGCTGATTTGTGTGAAAACTACTTCGCTGGACTCTCGATCACAATATAGAATATCTTGTGCTGTGCTCATGAATCCTAATGAAAAACATTCTTCCATTTTTCATATGTAAACAACCCTACAGAAATTTTACTTTTTTTTATTAACCATTCAATTTAATAAAAATGGCTCAAGAAAATGAAAACATCACAGAAACTGATCCGAATATTAATTCAGTTAGTGAGAGTCCTGTTCGCCCTTTCAGAATTACCATGGAATTTCCTTTATTTTTTACTATGTTATCAGTATCTTTGTCTGGTAAGTTGTTAATTAATTTATCCACCTCCTTACATATTATATTTTTTCTCACCTTTATTTATTTCAGTGTGGACTGCCAACAGATTTACATACTTCCTCCCTCTTCCCCCCGGACCTCGTTAACGAGTAGACGTGTCTTACACCCTGTTTTTATTTATTTTTTAACTATTTTTTAATTAAATTCGGTAGTAAAATTACAACAAAATATTAGGAGTGCATAACTGATGAAGAGCCAAGATGGATAGAAACAAATATCTATGAATAAAGCACCGCCCATGCACCGAAGCCATCTTGACCGGAGGTGTTCTAGGCAGGTACGCAAGCACCGCTAACTAACAATACAGTTCGGCCATCTTAGCTGGAGGCGTTAACTACTGCGATAACGCCGCCCGTAACTTCGAGTCGCCATTGCATTACTTTGCAACACACCTCTAGTCAACTCTGTCGCCCTGGTACTTTGGTGCCATAGATTCACAAAAAAATAGATATTGATGACCAGAATTATTACATACATTGATATACTAACTGAAGACGGTCACTCCACACTACATAACTCCTCAAAGTTATAAGCTCCTAGTACATTAAGAAGTTTTATACTGGCTGTTTCATGTGACTTTGTCTATTTTGATTGAGTTTTGCACATGAAAAATGTCCCGTTTGGTTGGTTCTCCCGAGAAATGTCTGTCTGACCCCTATTTAAATAGAGACAGTAACGATGATACGGCTCCCACCGGCTTGAGAAACAAGCGCAAGAGACGTGACTCTTATACTTCGGAATTCGACACTTTCAAGGAAGAAATTAAAGAGTTCATCGATATATGGATGAAACAGCATGATAATCGGCTGGGAAAAATATCAACCACTCTGGAAGACATTCAGAAAACTAATTCTGATATAGAAGCATCCATTTCGTTTTTAAACAAACAGTATGAAGAGGTTAAGGGCCGAGTTGAAATGCTTGAAACAGAAAAGAAAAAAGAACAGGCACATATCTTTTTACTCGAGGAGAAAATTGAAGACCTGCAAAGAAATGCCCGAAAGACTTCTCTGGAGTTGCGTAATGTCCCCAGTACAAAAACAGAGAACAAAGAAGACTTAACAAAATGCTTTTTGAAACTCGCCAAGAATAACAACGTCGAGATTAATCAAAATGACATCCGCGACATCTATCGAGTTAAAAACAACCAAAACGCAAATAGTCCTATTATTATAGAATTATCATCCGTCTCGCTTAAAGCAGACTTACTTAAAGCTACCAAGATCTACAACAGAAAAAACAAAAATAATAAATTAAACGCCTCACATCTCGGGTACGAAAACAACACTTCACCTATATTCCTAGTAGAACATCTTACTACTAAAGCTAACAGACTGTACTTTCTGGCCAGAGGACTTATTAAATCAAAACCATTCAAATTCTGTTGGACTTCAAACGGTAAAGTGTTTATACGAAAGGATGAAAATTCGCCTATTATCCGTTTAACTAACGAGGCGCAAATTCAAAAGCTGGGAAGTGAAGCATGACTATTTTTAAGACTTATTTTAGATTTTTATTTTTACTTTTATTTTTGTTTTTATTGTTTAAGATTAGGGTTCTATGTACACGCACTCTTGTATAACACTTTCACACTAACATTATTACATTTCATTAAAACGTATCCATTATACTCTAACTATACCCATGGCAATAATACAAAATTAAAATTATGCTTTGACCACAGTAAAACTAATAACACTTTCACACTATCTATATTACATTTCAACTTAACGTATCAATCATACTTTAACTATACATATGGCAACAATACAATATTAAGATTATGCTTTGACCACAGTAAAACTATTTATATTAAGAAAATTATTAACAACAAATTTGTTACGACTTATTATATTTTACCGGTTAACAGGTTCTAAGTTACTCCCGATGGAAGAAATAGACTCGCTTAAAATTGCGCACAGTGCCATATGTAACCCTGAAGATTGCAACAAGTATATCAATAATAATGCATTCCCAAACCATTGTGTTAATATCATTACACAAAATATCCGAAGTATCTATAAGAACATGAATGACTTCGAAGTTTTGTTAACCTCTTTTAAATTTGATTGTGACATTTTGATTCTTACGGAATGTCGAATTCTACCCCAAAAACCTCTACCATTAATTGAACAGTATCATATATACAGTAGCAAACATAACTTTAATCAAAATGGAGGTGTTGCAATTTATGTAAAAAGTTCATTAGGTCAAACTAGAGTTGAAGAGAAATTACTAATAAATGCTACGTGCATGTCAATAAATATTGGTGATGATACTTTAGTGTTAGCAATTTACCGCTCACCCTCTTTTAAAAGTACTGATGATTTTGTAGAATCATTATACAATTTACTCAACTCATATAAAAGCTACAAGAACATTATTCTCACTGGTGACATAAATATAAATATTGCCATTGATAGCACGGATAGGAATAGGCATGCTTATTTGAATGCACTAGCTGAACACGGCATTCTTCCTGGTCATACATATCCTACCAGAGAAACTAACTGTCTCGATCACGCTATGATACGGACTCAAAGTAAATTAAACATTTTTGTTCTCAATTCTTCTGTAACTGATCATCAGGCTGTGCTTATTTCCCTGAAAACCAAACTTCCAAATAATAGTAAACATGAATATATCCCTAAACTGAACTTGGATTCGGCTCTGAAACAGCTCGAAGGTGCAGATCTTCAGGGTCTCTATCTAGAAGATAGGCCTAGCAACATCGCGGATTTATTGATAAAAGTACTTAACCAAGTAATTCAAGATAACACTACTTCAGTAAAAATACCCAAAAAAAATCGTAACTTAAAACCCTGGATCACCCCTGGATTAATGAAATGTATTCGAAATAGAAATACAATGCAACTTAAGCTAAAAAAGGATCCCGACAATATTATACTTAAAACTACATACAAACGATATAGAAACTATTGTAACAATCTATTAAAAAAAGTTAAAAGACACTATGAGCGCACTGAGATTAAGAAATCACTGCATAATCCTGCCCAATTATGGAAAAATATCAAATCTATTGCCAATATTTCTAAAAACAAAAGCCACAGTGATGAGTTATTAAAAATAAAATCATCGGAAAATGAATCATTGCGGGTCATAAACGAATATTTTGCAAATGTGGGTAAACAACTGGCAGAAAACAAATTAAACAACCAAAAACCAAATGATTTATCTGTAAAATCTACGTTTATTGCTCCGCTTGATTCATTTGGCCTAATTGATACTGATGTAACTGAAGTAAATTCGCTTATAATGAACCTAAAAACCAATAGTGCCACTGGTTGGGATAACGTGTCTAATAAATTCGTTAAGAATGCCAAACATATTCTTGTCCCTATTCTAACTTACCTTTATAACACCTGTCTTAATCAAGGAGTATTTCCTGACGCTTTTAAGCTATCCTTGATCCACCCTATCCATAAGAGTGGTAGCAAAGACGTAGTTGAAAATTATAGGCCAATTTCTCTCTTACCGGCTCTTTCCAAAATTTTAGAAAAAATAATAAATAATAGGTTAAATAAATATTTACAAGTGCGTAAAATTCTTGCAGATTGTCAACATGGGTTCAGAAAAGGTATATCTACCGAGGACGCTGTTTTGGGTCTTACAAATGAAATTACTAATAGACTCGACCAAGGCCAGAAATGCATAGCTGTGTTTCTGGACTTAGCTAGGGCATTTGATACCGTTTGTATTCCCATACTTTTAGAAAAACTGGATAGGATTGGCATCAGAGGAACTCCTTTGCAACTATTTAAAAGTTACCTTACAAATAGAAGGCAAAAAGTTAAGATAGGTAGTGCTCTAAGCCAAGAAGAATCAATCACATATGGTGTCCCGCAGGGTAGTGTCCTCGGACCTACTCTGTTCTTAATATATATAAATGACCTTTTACTAATAAATAGAAATAAATGTAAGGTCTATGCCTACGCAGATGATACTGCTTTGATTTTTCATGGTGACACTTGGGAAGAAGCTAAATATAATGCAGAAAAAGGCCTAAACGATGTTGTACTATGGTTGAATAATAATATGTTGACGTTAAACGTCTCTAAAACAAAATTTATGACTTTTTCAATTAGAAAACCGAATCAACCACCTGACCGTTTTGCTTTAAAATGCCATTTCTGCACATATGAACAAGGTGTTATTTGTAGCTGTCCTGAAATTGATAATGTAACGGAATATAAATACTTAGGAGTAATAATAGATCAAAATTTGAATTGGAATAAACAAATAGATAACCTCGTAAATAGAACAAGAAAACTTATATGGATTTTTAAAAAATTACGTCACGTTGTTCAACCGGAATTACTAAAAAGAATATATTTTGCACTTGGACAGTCAAATTTAACCTACTGCATACCTGTATGGGGTGGTACATATAAGACACAACTCATTCATCTAGAGAGAGCACAAAGATCGCTATTAAAAGTTATGTATTTTAGACCATTCAGATTCCCAACACATGAATTATATACAAAAAGCAGAATTTTAACTATTAGACAACTGTACATACTACATACAGTAACTCGGGTTCACCGCACAACTGAATATAAAAAATCTCTTCAAAACAAAAGACGAATCCGTGCGGTCATTAATTACGTAGTTTCAGTCAAGACCCACTTTGCTGGAAGGCAATACCAAAATCAATCGACTTATCTATATAACAAATTGAATAAAATTTTAAATATATACGATATGCAGCTATTCGACTGTAAGCAAACCCTAACTAATTGGCTAATCAATTTAAATTATGATGATACCGAAAATCTACTAAAATTACAAGTTTAATAATTATACTATATAATATATGGGTACTAAGCCATTTTAACAGACACACACACAGACACCCACACACACTCTCAATACACACACACATACACACACACACTCACACTATTCATTCTCTCATACCTCAATTCATTGCATGCTTATTTTATTTTATTGTTCTTCATATGTTTTATTTAATGTGCACACACTTAATTGTATTCGGAGGAAGAGCGGGGACCCTGAGACACAAGTTTTTATCTAAACTTAATTCAGGGTTCCCGACACGTTTTGAATTAGACATAAGTTTTATGAATAAATTTTCATTTCATTTTCATTTTTCATTTCATTTTCATTTCATTTCATTTCATACTTTATAAATACTACATTTAAATAATAGAAGCTAAGTACACAAATGTATCTCAATTTACAGGCAATTACAACATGAAAATAAAGACAAGTTTTCTGTTAAATGTTGTTTAAAACTAAAATTAAAATGTTAAAAAAGAAAACATAAAAATGTCTAGAATTAAAATACCAAATAAATAACCTAATATTTATTGCTGGACCTCCCACTCAAGAGTCAAGTAATTATGAATAACATAATTTATCAATGAACAAAATACAACAACAAAGATAAACAAATTTGTTTCTGATTAGTACTTAATGGTTGGAATTAATTAAGTAGGCACTAGTGCTGTTGTCTGTTGTAAGTAATATTTATAAAATTAACTATCGACCCACCCTGTTTTTGAGTGGGTATCAATTATACAAAGTATCCAACAATTTGATTTTAAGATGTAGCATATTTTTAAATTACACTTTACAGGTTTTTGTAAATTAATTTTAGAAGGTAGACTGTCCATCTGGCTCCCATAATTTACTTACCATAAAATTGTTATATTGATATTGTAAATTTGGAAAAGAGCAACCGCCGAGTTTCTTGCTGGTTCTTCTCGGTTGGAACGGCATTCCGAACCAGTGGTAGATTCATCTGACTATTCAAAAGCACTTGTAAAAGTTTATTTGAATAAAAAACTTTTCTATTCTATTCTATTCTAATTTAAAATATATGATTTCAAAATTCAATATTGTTTCAGGTGCTGCAATAAGCAACCTAATATTATTCAGAACTTGTGTTCACTCCTTGAATCACACCCGTGAGGAGTGCCAGGTATTTTTGTCACCGGTGAAAAACAACGGAAGTCACCAATTGGAAGAAGAGGTACAGAAGTATGCAACATTTGTTTCCATGGTCAGAACAATTGTAGAGTCAGTCGCTCCTGCCATACTTTCTTTATTCCTTGGAGTCTGGTCCGACACTCATGGGAGAAAACCTTTGGTTGTTTGGCCTTTATTTGGTAAGTGCATTTGGGAAATTGATTGGGATCAATTGTTTCATTGGAGCTAGTTTCTGATTTTGATCATGATCATCATCAATTTTTTTTTAAGAAATTCCCAGTAGCTGCCTGAAGTTGAGAAGTTTGAGAAATTGCCTCATAGACTATCTCTTTATGTTTACATGAAAATTATGTGTAGACACAGCAATTAATTACTGTATTGCAATAATGCAAATAAAATCATTATTTAACTTGTATGATAATGAATTGATGAGTGAATAATTTAATACAATGTGTTATACCTGTTTGTTGTATTTTAGAATTCCATGCCAAAATGGTAAAAAAGGAATTCTTATGCAACAGCTTTATGTCAGTTCGTCACTTCTTATTTCAGTCTTATTAATACTATACAAACATAGATTAACAAAGGGCTATCAATGTCTTTGTAATTCTTTGTATTTTTATTTTAACTTGTCATGAAAAATGTCTAAAATTACACAAATGATTCACACATCGTGGGCTTAAACAAATTGCTATTTTGCATATTTTTAGAGAGGAAAAAAAAAGAAAGAAAAACTTTGCCAATTTTATTTTTAATTATCGATAACACAAGAAACATAGGTCCTAATACCTATTCGAAATACACACAGTCACAATAGACATAAAAAAAGCGTGCGGATAATTGTTTCCATCCACTTACGTATGTCCTCTCACGCATGTACGCATAATATTGTGCACGCAAGTAAAAATATTTATGTAATGACAATTTTGATATTTTAGGGATGTCCATAAGCAGTGGGTTGATCGTTGTCTACAGTATGATGGATGGCTTAGGGCCGTGGTGGTTCATCCTCACCGCCATACCAGCGTCTCTGGCTGGTGGGTACACCGCTCTGTTTACTGGTTCGTTTTGCTATGTCAGCGACATCACGTCCACTGAGAAGCGATCTCTTAGGTAACACTCGATCGAGGTAATTTTCACTAGCTTTCTGGAGCTTTTTACACTCATGCACACTACTTCTAATTGGGAGAAATGTTTGGTCGCTTTCGAATTAAATCACACTATCACACTAATATTATAAAGGCGAAAGTTTGTGTGGGATTTGTGAAAAACCGAAACTCACGCGGTCGAAGCCGCGGGCAGGAGCTAGTACATTATATTATTTTTACTTCGATAAATATTTATGAGAAATATCTTTGGTATTTTTCAAAACGTGTTTTGCTGCTCTAAGATCGCTTATATGTATAGTTGAAAAGTTTTTATTGCAGTGTAATTTTTTTTGTAGAATGACGGTAGTCGAAGCGTCCGTCTCGGCGGGCAGTGTATTAGGAGCGGTTGCCAGCTCGTACCTCTTGAGAGCAGTCGGAAATGTTTACTTGCTACTCATATCAGCTTCACTGTATGTGATAGCTTACGCGTTTACTACCGTTTGTTTGAAGGAATCATTGGTTGGAGCCGTACAGGTAAATTTATCTGGAGCTTTCCTCAATAATTATAGTGCCATATTTTAATGATAAAGCGAGTTATCATTCTTATATACGAAATTACACGCGTAACTGTATCGATATGTCATAATAATAATACTACATCGATTTCCCTGAGATTGCTTAGTCGGTTTAATTTTCCTAAAATATACTTAGCTAGTCTCGCAGTCTGGTTTTTCGTTCTTTCGTTTAACTTTTTGATCTAATAACGTCTTTTAAATCGATGAACGCCGGCTGCTCGCACGAAAAAGCATGACTCATTGTTACGTTCCCACGTTCCGCCTGAGCCGAGCGTCCGCGAGAGCGCGGAACGAGCGATAGAGAGGCACGATCGGCCTAAGCGTTCGGCTTCATCAATGTTTTATGACGTGACGTAAAATTATCGTCCGTAAACCGACTTTACAGACAGCCAATTTTTTTATTTATTTAGTACATACCAAAACTTATAACTAAAACACGAACATAAAAAGGATGTGTACAAGGACAACTTATCTCTAAGAGAGAGATTTCTTCCAGGAGCCCTCAAATGTGGTAACAACAAAACTAACTTTTTTGTTGAAGGGCGGCGGCGTGAGATCCGTGCTGGACTTCAAGCTGATAAAGTCGATGGTGTCGGAATGTTTCAAGAAACGGCCGAACCACGGGCGAGCGCAGATCCTGCTGTTGACGTTCGCGAACAGCCTGTCGATATTCATCCTGTACGGGCAGATGGGCCTGGAGTACATGTACACGCGCCAGAAGCTGCACTGGGCGATCAAGCAGTACACCATTTACTCGGCCACGCACACCACGGTATCGTTCTTCGGGTCGTTCCTGGGCGTGACGCTGGTGCAGAGGCTGTTCCGGGTCTCGGATCTGGCGCTCGCGACCGTCGCGATGCTGTCCGCCGCCGCTGAGCAGTTGATCAACGCCTTCGCCACCGCCTCCTGGCATATGTACACGTGTGAGTATATTATTAACATTTTATATAATGTAATGGACAAGTTTCCAATCTTTTTTTTTAATTTATTATAAAAATTTAAGTAAAATACTATTATTAAAATTAGTATAGTAAAAAACTATTATTGAAATTTTTATTTTATTTTGTGACTGGTATGTATTTAATATGACTAATTTAAAACTTATTAATTTAATTTAAATTATCAAAACTATGTACACTTTGTTAGGTACATCATAAAATATTGCATGCCAATAGGCAGAATTTGGCTGTACCTTTTTGTTTTTGTAATATCTCCACTGTTTACCCATATTCGCAATAAAGAAATTTGAATTTGAATTTGAAAATAAAACAAAAATTTGAAAGAACCATTAAATTATCTCAATAACTGAAAAAGTTATCAAACTTTAAAGCTTCGCTTTCTTGAAAACGCGGCGCTCCAGCGTGTGACATCATCCAAGGTACAGTTTTTTTAAGGTATTTTTTCTACGTAAATTTACTTGTTTTATTAATTTCTCCGAGATTACTGAACCGATTTGCGTGATTCTTTTTTTAATCGACAGCTGAGGATGTTTGCAAAATGGTCCCATAGATTTTTTCGAAACAAAAAATCTTTTTTTGTTGTAAAGTAAAGTTGTTGTTGTTGTTGGTAAAGTATTAGCGGTTCTAGTGTCCTAGGCTACGGCACGTGTATATACGTGACGTCACGACAAATTCAATATGCCGGACATGACACAAAAATACGTTATGCAAAATAAATAAAGCTACGATTTTATTGAGTTTGGTATCCACGAAATAATTATGTATAGATTCCAATTTAATATTATAATTTGCACATTAAATTTACGGAAAAGCATTAAAATGAGATTTGTTTCATTATTCATGCGCATTTTCGTGGACGCATTTATAATGGAATAGGCCTATTTGTTTATAATAATAGGCACAGATGGTTGTGATACAGGTTTCAGACTGATGAGCGCGTAGGAAAGATTTAAAATATTAATAGAATCAACTAAAACTATTATATATATTATAAAGTTAATATTGTGTTTATTATGTAATATATTATAATTCATTATTTTTAGTTACTATAATATACTAGCAGCTGTTCCCGGCATGCGTTGCAATGCCACGTGGAGTATCGTTTAAGAACGCAATACACATAGACATACCATCGCGGGAGCATACAAAAGAACCCACAAAAGTTTCACCACAATAGTTTAGCAGCGTATAGATGACATACAGACCACCACCACCACCAGCCTTTTAACGTCCCACTGCTGGGCACAGGCCTCCTCTCTCATAGGAGAGAGGGATTTAGAGCTTAGACCCGCCACGCTGCTCCAATAGGGATTGGCGGGCTCTAACGATTATTTTCACATAATAGTGATAATAACCGGGACCGACTGCTAAACGTGCTCTCCGAGGCACGGGGGTGAAACACCGCCAACTACCAACTCCGGGCTGGCACTGAGAATTTCTTGTCAGAAAAACCCAATATCTAACAATTATTTGCCCGACCCGGGATCGAACCCGGGACCTCGTGATCTGCAGTCGAAAATGCTAACCACTAGACCAACGGGGCAGTTTTTTACATAATTGTAGATTGATTTTTAAAATATTTTTTTTTATTCAACTACAAGTTAGCCTTTGACTGCAATCTCACCTGATGGCAAGTGATGATGCAGTCTAAGATGGAAGCGGGCTAACTTGGAAGAGGTATGCATACCCCTGATCGGTTTCTACACCGCATCGTACCGGAACGCTAAATCGCTTGGCGGCACGGCTTTGCCGGTAGGGTGGTAACCAGCCACGGCTAAAGCCTCCCACCAGACCAGATCAGAGACAATTTAGAAATTATAAAATCCCAAATTGCCCCTGCCGGGAATCGAACCCAGGACCTCCCACTTATAAGACCACAGCGTTCACCACTGCGCCAGGAGGTCGTCGAATATTGACATTGATTTTTTTGGTGCGCCGCACCACACTGCACACACCTATTTCACACCTCTCACCAAAGGTCGCCTGGTAGAGATTGTTCGAACTGATACCGCTGCTGCAGTCATCATAATCAACCCATTACCGGCTCACTACAGAGCACGGGTCTCCTCTCGGAGTGAGAAGGGTTTTGGCCATAGTCTACCACGCTGGCCAAGCGGATTGGCAGACTTCACACACCTTTGAGAACGTTATGGAGAACTCTCAGGCGTGCAGGTTTCCTCACGATGTTTTCCTTCACCGTTAAAGCAAGTGATATTTAATACTTAAAACGCACATAACTCCAAAGTTAGAGGTGCGTGCCCCGGGATCGAACCCACGACCTCCGATTAGAAGTCGGTCGTCCTAACCACTAGGCTATCACAGCTGCTGCAGTGCAATGATAAAAATTGTTTGTTCCAGCCGCTGGCATATCTCTGTTCCGAGGTCTGTCGGCGCCTCTCATCCGCTCGCTGCTCAGCAAGATCCTGCCGCCGCAGGACATCGCCAAGGTGTTCGCGCTGATGTGCGCCATCGAGGGCGTCAGCCCGCTGGTCTCGCCCGCGCTCTACAACTCGCTCTACGAGTACACCATCTCCACGTTCCCGGGGGCCATTTATATCCTGAGCAGCGCGATATCCGGCCTCTGTGTTGTCTTCCTCGGGTGAGTACTGCGGCCCTTTAGGGAAAGTTGAACACAAAAAAAAATTCTACTAGCAACGCTTAATTTAAAACTCCATTAAAAATAAATAAATTCAAAACTATACTATTATGGCGGTTCCTAGTTAGTCGACTGTATCTCTGTTTATATAATAGATAATTTTTTATATCACAAACACTATATTATTGTTTATACATATATACCTACAGTAATGTTACATCAGCATGACTTGATACAACGATGATAGATTTCGTGTACATAGAAACATTATAACGACAAATTAAAATGGCTCTAAATAGTTATTTATTTTAATGGCTTTGAAACTTTGTGTGTGCCTAGCTGTGATAAGCCTAAGTGTAACAAGCTGTGATAGCCTAGTGGTTAGGACAACCGAATTCTAATCGGAGGTCGTGGGTTCGATCCCGGGCACGCACCTCTAACTTTTCGGAGTTATGTGCGTTTTAAGTATTTAAATATCACTTGCTTTAACGGTGAAGGAAAACATCGTGAGAAAACCTGCATGCCTGAGAGTTCTCCATAACGTTCTCAAAGGTGTGTGAAGTCTGCCAATCCGCTTGGCCAGCGTGGTAGACTATGGCCAAAACCCTTCTCACTCTGAGAGGAGACCCGTGCTCTGTAGTGAGCCGGTAGTGGGTTGATCATGATGATGATGATGAAACTTTGTGAATTAAAAATCGATGATACTGTTGCCAAGATGGCCTTAGCCGACGAAATCTTGTGAAGGTGAAGATAATCTTCTCCGGGTGGGTTACGGGTAAGGAGGCCCCCCACAAGGCTCGTACCCCCTATAATTGGCCTTCGGCCAACCGGAGAAGACCCTTTACAGCTGCAATGTCTCAAAACTCACCAGTAAAACAAGATGATTCAGTACAATTACATTTTGTTCTATGAAATTATTGTGTTTCGAAATCATAAGTAACATAGACTAAAGGCGCTATTCCATTAGGCAAGTCTTGTATACAAATATGACGTGAAAGCATACAAGTTGCTTGCATTGGAAACATATTTTCAAGAGTGTGCTTATTGCATGCAGAAAGCTATATAAATAGGGTACTTTCGTTAGTGAAAAATAAATTATGAAATTTGATAAAAATAAAAATTTATGTAGAAATATACTTAAATATTCTGATTTTGAGTCATAAAAGCACGTGATTATTTTATTAAATTAAAATTAAAAGTCGTAATTTCCCATACGTATATCACGTGACCTAAAACACGAGCCGCCTTGTTGTGACGTCATAATGATAAAAAATACTAATATTAATCTGTGGTCATATAAGCAAAAACTAATATTAATCTGTGGTCATATAAGAAAGATAGAACCTATGGAATCTAAACTCCAAACAAAAAAGGACTGTTGATATTTTTTAATATATTATAAATAAATAAATATTTTCGATATATCTATATTTTTAAATATATCGATATCGGAGTTCGATATACCGAAAAAAATATCGATATTTCGATATATCGGCTTTATTTAAAAAATCGTAAGTCACTTCAAAAATGATTACACAGTTATATTATAGTCCAGTATCTTTATTAAACAAATTAAATTATAAATATATATATGTGTTAGGTTATAGTTCTTAGTAATTATTTTATTTAAATAAGGTACAATATGGCCTGTTCCACTACCTTCTGATAAGTGTCGGGATAGCCTAAACGTAAGTTTTGTCACTTCCTTACTTATGTCAAGTGACAAGGACTATAGTTGTGAATAAGCTATCCGACACTTATCAGATGGTGGTGAAACAGGGCCTTATACCAATATTTTTAAATGACGTTATCACGTAAAATATTCATCCGTAAGCCGACTTGACAGATAACTAATGATGTTTACAAAGATGTTTTAACATTCTGGAATTCGGCAGAACAGAAGTCTGGGTTACATGCAAAGAACTTTGCAACCATAATTGAATCAATTTTTGGCAGATTATTACTATCTGCTTTTACACAACTGGTTTGCATATTAATAAATAAATAGCTATCATTATGACGTCACAACAAGGCGGCTCGTGTTTAAGGTCACGTGATATACAGATTAAAGATTACGACTTTTAATTTTAATTTAATAAAAAAATAATGTGCTTTTATTACTCAAAATCAGAATATTTAAGTATATTTCTACATAAATTTTCAATTTTATTAAATTTCTTAATTTATTTTTCACTAGTGAATGTCCCTATTTTTTTACCACAGAGGTATATCTATATAAAATTACATTTCGTTTTAAGATGTAAGTATGTAAACTAGGAATACAGAAAAAACATAATATATTTTAAATGAAATACGGTAGATTATTAAGTTTACGATGATTTTGTACCTACATTTTTGTATCTACATTTCGATATCAAACTATCGATATATCGTCCAAAAAATATTAGTAATAAAGAAAAAGTAGCCCAGGTGAATGACTTTATCTTTACTACAATATTTAACTCCAGTGTTATATAGAATACATTTATAACCTTCTTGTTTAACATTGTTACGTCATGAAATGGCTGACTTATTGGCTGACAGCGTTTTACGCGGGATTAAAAATGTTTAAAATTTAATTTAATTTTATGGCATGAACGCGTGTTTATTTTGCCGAAATATATTTTTTGTGGCTTTTTATTAACAAAAACAACATTTTGAAGTGCTTTTTCAAACACAGTAGAATACCCTATTGCTTAGTTGAATAAAAACGTAACGAGTTTAAACTACCTGCTTGCAACTTGTAGCTTGTATGCGTGTTTGTTCAAGTTGCATGCAATTTGCAACTTTATTGTACTTATGCTTGCTAACTTTATGAAAACTTGCCTAATGGAATAGCGCCTTTAAAGATTTTAATTTTTGAGGTCAATGTTCCAACACCCGTTTGTTCCAAAATAAAACACAACACAGCCGAATGACCCCGAAGATTCGAGCACCTCGGACCCCAACATCTTTCGGTTCTTCGATCTATGTGCTCAGTCCATTACCACTTTACCTTTGTCACTCGATGATATATTGGTAACTCTGGTTCTCCTAGGTATCTCCTTATTTCTTATTTAACTACTGGGATACTCCAAACATAGTTCTCTCCATCGCCCGCTGAATGACCCCGAAGATTCGAGCACCTCGGACCCCAACATCTATCGGTTCTTCGATCTATGTATGTGCTCAGTCCATTAGGTACCACTTTAGCTTAGCTTCTCCTAAGTATCTCCTTATCTCATTTTCTTCCGAACATCGTCCTAGGTTGAGTCACCCTAAACCTTCTCGTGAGGCCCATTTGTTAGCGACCATGTTTCGTATTAAAAAATCATATTTTTGTTAGGTCCTATATTTTTGTGGCAGTGGTAAAACTTTGATAGGTACAATAAATGCAAATTCTTACCGATGGTCTTCCCCTTCACAAATAAAACCTGTGTTTTTTTTTTGTAAAATCGGTGTGAATGCCCACTATCCAAAAAGAAATAATCTGGTTTCGGACTTTTGATTTCTCATAGTACTTATGTGATAGATGTTAATTAATGTTATTGTTTTCCTGGAAATAAGCTATATAATGTGCTTTTTATCTGTTTCCCCAAACGAGTAGGTTATCTAAAGGCTGACCAAAAATTACAATTTATTTATTATAGGTACTATACAACATGATTTTTTTTTATTTGTATTTTTTATTTTTAAGTATTTATAGTATTTAAAAATATAAATATGGTTTAATATAATATGTGATGATTATTTTTAATTTTACATACTAGCTGATGTCAGTGACTTCTTTACCGGTGGAACGCTGTTACGGGATTTAAAATCATCCTATTTTCATCTTCAGGATACAAGTTTTCGCTGTGCCAAGTTTTAGCTCAAACGGATGAATGATCCGCGAACGTTTAAAGGACGAACAGACAGACAAACAAACAAGTTTAATATGTAAAATTATATTTTAGCGTAATATCTGTGACCTATTCCAATCTAGATTCACTTTATTAAATGTCAAGGACTGAGTATAATATAAATGTGATTTTACGTTAGTAGGACATTTTATTATGCTAACTTTCAATTTTTTTTACCAATGTTTAATATCTATTAATAAAATTAATGATTGCTTAAAAAATTGAAATAAATTAATGTCCTACTAAAGTAACGAAAAGTGTAGTTTACCGTGTTATAATTTTTTTCTTCAATATATTATGTACCTTTAAATCACAGATAGTTAGAACCAAATTTTAAACTGTTCCTATTATAAATTTCATGAAAAATTTGTGTTCATAAATATTAAAAATTGTGTCTGTTCATCTTTTATGCGTTCGTGTATCATTCATCCAATTGAGCTTAAATTCGACTCGAAGATAGCTTGTATCTCGGAGACGGACATAGGTTACTTCTCATCTCGAAAAAGATTACCCGAGAACGAGAGGGCCCTATGTATAGTTGCCGACATCAGTTTATCATCATGAAAATGTAGGTACCTAATATGGATCTGTCATTAAATTGACTTGATTCTCATAGCATTGATGCAACATGATAATTTTATCATAATAAAGCTGCATGAGGTCCCATTTACATTGTATAATATGCATTTGCATTTTATTTAAATACTTACTTACTTTTAAATACTTAATTATTTTAAGTTGTGAATAGGGTTTGTATTGCGAGTCGATTAGATTGATCACTGGAGGAAATCTATTTTAAAGCATTACAAACAAAGATCTGCTCTGGGTGCGCCAATTTCGCTTGTTTAATGATAGATGAGACATTTTAAAATAAGTGTTGCCTGTAAAAAAAATAGTTTGAAAACATTTTTTTTTTTTTAATTTCAAATAGTCACTGATTTTAGTCATGGTTTGAAAACTATCAACTTATCGAATAATGTTCTTCAGTTACTAGGTTACATACTTTGTTTCTTTTATACCTACTAACCTCATTTCTAGCATAACACCTGTTTTCTAGCTTCTAATATTATAGTTAATCAAACCACAAATATTAAGTTTTAATTATCACGGTAATAATATTAAACTAACAGATAATCATATTTAACTAGCTTCTGCCTGCGGCTTCGTCCGCGTGAATTTCGGTTTTTTACAAATCCTGAGGGAATCGTGGATTTCCGGTTCCCGTTCCCACTCCCGCTCCCTTTTCCAACCTTTATACCTACTTCCAAGGAAATTTGTAGATTTCGGATTATCAAACTGTGGATTTTTCCAGGATCCAAAAAGTAGCCTATGTGTTATTTGTCAGGGCATAATCTATCTCCATTTAATTTCAGCCAAATCGGTTCAGTAGTTGCGGCGTTAAAGAGTAACAAACACACACACACATACATACACAAACTTTCGCCTTTATAATATTAGTGTGATAAGGTATTTATATATTTTTTTTCTTTTTATTTCCAGATTCGTGCAATATTATAGATGGAAGTCGTCGACTATAGTATACGAAACTTTAACCAACGAGTCATAATTTCGTAGATCCGTTTCACTATAGAAGAAGAGTCTCAAATAAATACCTATTGAATTGTACCAAGTTGTAGTTAGTATAGTACTTAGTTCGGTATGATTATATTGTTATAAGAATTATCGAATAACGCAGCTGAGAAATACTTATACATATGTATGAAATGTTAAATGTTATCGATATAATTTTTACAATTTGTCGAGTCGATGTATATATGTGGATATTTTTTGTTACTTTTTTATGCTGTTTTTTCCATTTTATGAGCTTGCCTTTTTTAGTCAAAATAAACGTGTTGAATGCTGATTAGTAATTTATTATTATCATCATAATATAAATTACTTATAAATAAGTAATCTGAAATATCTCAGTGAAGAACACTTTAATATCAGCAATATTTTATTGAGTGATTTTTATAATTTCATTAGAATAACTCAATATCTAATGCAATAATTAATAATTATGTGTATAATTCTAACTTGCCTATCTGTGACGTATACAGGGAGTTACATATAAAATAATAGCTTCATAATAGGTATGTAATGATTTTATTAACAAGTCACAAATGTTCTGAGTGTTTTTTTACACAATTATACCTACTTAAATAGTTTATATCTAATATTCATTAAGATTATAAGTAATATCGAGTGCAATTTCAAATATTGACATATTTTATTTTTATTTATACAAAGATAGATTTCTTACTTACTAGTTATAAATTAAGATTGCCTTACAATAATAGTGTTAAGATAACGAGCAGTTACCGCCAAATTATCGTAAGCGACGCTTTTGTCGAAAATTCGTTTTTAATCGACACTAATAATATCAGTTTTAATCATTTTTATTTTGTTTTCAATCATATATTTAAATGTCTAAAAATCATTAATGTATCAGAAATTTTTATTTACTAGCACACTTCTGTTTAAAAATATTTAAAAAACTTTCTGTAAATTTTGGTTTTTGTCGGTTGCGCTAAAACGGCGGTAAAGGCTCGATAATATACCATAGGTGAAATACCAGTGAAATATCAAACTTTGTGCACAATAAATAATAATAATTAGCTGTAACACAATGCAATCAATTTTATTATTTACTAGCGGTCCGCCCCGGCTTCGCCCGTGGTACATATATAGCCTATAGCACTCAAGGATCACGTACATATCCAACGGTGAAAGAATTTTTTGAAATCGGTCTTGTAGTTCCTGAGATTAGCGCGTTCAAACAAACAAACTCTTCCACTTTATTATATTAGTATATAGATACGTGAAACGTAAAAACTTAATTATTTTTACATAAAACGTAAAAAAGTTGTTGTAAAGTAATCTGTGATAACGACGAGTCAATATTATCTATTTTATATGACTGACATTTTAGTCATTAATATTGTAGTTTTTATATAAGGTATCAGATTGTAAAGGCGATGACACACTGCGCGATGCAGCGTCGCAACGTTATGATTTTGTTGGATTGTATGCCAGTGATTGTGTTCACACTGCCGGTGCGGCGTCATAAATGACATATATTGTTAGAAGTGTATATTTATGTATTTTATTCGCTTTTATGTTTCATGTGTTTGTTTTAAGAAACATGAGGTCCGGTCGAGGCATTGCAAATGTGACTTTTAATATTATTATTTATCATAAATTATATATTAAAAATTGCTGTTATTCTCGAATGAAGTATTTAATGAATTTAATGAAGTATTAGTTATTAAAATATGTATTCGGAAATGAAACACATAAAACAAGAAACAGAAATAAATTGACATTAATTTATAATTATTTAATCCTCTAGTAAGTTTAACATTTGGTCCATTAAATAAATTGAATCAAGTAACATTTTGGCATTGCACCGTGTGGCACACTGTGGGTTTTGCTCTGTAGGATGCCGCAGAATAAACGCAGCGCCGCGCCGCTGCAACGCGCCGTGTGGCATCGCCTTAACGCGCGGTTTGGGTAGACTTATTTTGAAAAAATAAATTTACAAAAAGAGTACAGATTTTTGATTTTAGTACAAGTAAGAGTGTCACTATGAATTTATTTATTTCCTTACTAGATGATGCCCGCGACTTTGTCCGCGTGGATTTAGGTTTTTTAATCCTGTGGGAACTATTTGCTTTTCCAGGATAAAAGCCTGTGTGAATTTCGGGGACGCAAGCTTCCTCTGTACCAAGTAAAAATCAGTTGAATGGATGGACCTTTAAGAAGCCCATGGCAACTTTTTAATTTTCCGGAATAAAAAGTAGCCTATGTCCAATGTCCATCCCCGGGATGTAAGCTAACTCTGTACCTTGGGATATCATCAGTGATGAAATGGGGAAACATAAAGTACATAATAATAAACTGGAGTTAAAAATTAATAATCATATTATTGACTCTGATATAGAGATAGCAAATACTTTTGAGAACTTCTTCCAAAATATTCCAGTTACCACGACTAATTCCCTGAATTCCTCGCCAACAGAAGCCTATAATATCCTGAGGGGCAATGTTTCTGAGTGCAATGTATTATTTCGATTTAAATACGTAACCCCATATGATATTATCAAAACATTTAAATCTTTGCAACACAAAAAAACAGGAGATTTATGGGGAATATCAGTAAAAATAATTCACAATATTATTGATGTTATTGCGCCATATCTTGCTGTAATTTTTAACAAGTCCATAGATTCGGGATCATTTCCCGACCTCATGAAATGTAGTAAATTGATACCTCTGTTTAAGTCGGGAAGTAAAACTGATCCAAATAACTATAGGCCGATTTCAATTCTACCAACTCTCAGCAAGATATTTGAAAAAATAATGCTCAACCAACTGATCCTGCACTTTAATTTAAATAAATTACTTCACTCTGAGCAGTATGGTTTTACTAAGGGTCGTTCAACAACCGATGCGGCCGCAAGGCTGTTACGGCACATTTTCGATGCTTGGGAAAAGTCACAGAATGCCATTGGTATCTTCTGTGATTTGTCAAAAGCATTTGATTGCGTTGAGCACGAGACTCTTTTACGAAAATTAGGCCACTATGGTATTAAAGAATCTGCACTCAGTCTCATTGCGTCTTATCTCGGTGATCGTATACAAAGGGTATGCATCAATGATGTTAAGTCATCCGGATCAGCCTCAGTAATGGGTGTCCCCCAAGGCTCTATTCTAGGTCCGTTCATGTTTCTGGTTTATATTAATGACTTACCACATTTCGTCAAAAATGCTTGCGATATTGTACTATTTGCTGATGATACGTCTTTGATTTTTAAAGTCAATAGAACCAAAGACAATTTTGACGATGTAAATAATACTTTATCTCAAGTGTCACACTGGTTTACTACAAACAATCTACTTCTAAATGCAAAAAAAACCAAGTGTGTCGAGTTTCTATTGCCCAATACAAGGGTTACTTGTAATAATTTAAAGATAAGTGGTGAGCCATTGAAAACTGAGGACACAACTGTGTTCTTGGGAATAACCCTGGATGCAAAGCTTCAATGGGGCACCCATATAGCAACGCTTGCTGGCAAGCTTAGCTCTGCTGCTTACGCTGTTAGAAAGATTCGACAGTTAACAGATGTTGAAACTGCAAAAATTGTTTACTTTGCATATTTCCATAGTATTATGTCGTATGGAATCTTACTATGGGGTAAAGCAGCTGATATTGAAAAAATTTTCGTTTTACAAAAAAGGGCAATTCGTGCAATTTATAATTTAAAACCGCGGGATTCCCTTCGAGAGAAATTTAAAGAAATAGGTATTCTTACAGTAGCTTCTCAATATATTTATTTAACAACATAATTTTTGTTAAACAAAACATTCACAGTTACAATAAAAAGTGTGAATTACACGATAGGCAATTAAGAAATAGAAATAGACTCGTGATTCCTCGATTACGCCTCAAAAAGGTCCAAAGGTCGTTTGTGGGAATGGGCGTAATGTTCTATAACAAAATTCCACAACAAATCTTAGATTTGCCTTTACACAAGTTTAAGAATTCTATTAAAAGTGTGCTCATGAAAAAAGCATATTATACAATTGAAGATTATATAAATGATAAAAAAGCATGGATTTAATTTATTCGCTTTATACGCTATTATAACTTGAGGAGTATTCGATTATTGGTGTTCAATTCGATGCTTTAATCATGGGTAGCCTAAGTATGTCACGCTCTCTTTAAACATTTCTGTGGTGGTGTCGTGTGGTGCGGGTTGTTACGTTCCCTCAAATATGGTTGAGCGAAGCAATGGCTGGATCATGCGTCATGCTCGTGAACGGGTGCCGCCGTCGGAAATGGGGCTACTTTTGTCTGCCCTTCTTAACGTGTAGAATTGTAAGCACCATTCCGAACCAGTGGTAGATTCATTTGTCGATTCAAAAGCACTTGTAAAAGTTTATCTGAATAAAAAATATGTCTTAGACTTGCCTTTACACAAGTTTAAGAACTTTATTAAAAGTATGCTCATAAAAAAAGCTTATTATACAATTGAAGATTATATAAACGATAAAAAAGCTTGGATTTAACTCGTTCCAGCAATGCGCCAGACGGCATTTCAATCATGTACATTAATAATAATAATTGTTATAATGTTATTTTTAAAAAAGAGCAACCGCCGAGTTTCTTGCAGGTTCTTCTCGGCTGGAACTGCATTCCGAACCTGTGGTAGACTCAATCGACGATTCAAAAGCACTTGTAAAAGTTTATTTGAATAAAAAACTTTTCTATTCTATTCTATTCTATTCTATTCTATTCTATTCTATTCTATTCCTTTTATCAAAATCGGTTAAACTGTTAGGCCGTGAAAAGCTAGCAGAGACAGACAGACAGACACACTTTCGCAAGTAGTATGGATTATAAATTGTTCTACTACGTAGGTGAAACCTAAATTTACTTCTGGCACAAGGACATCAACTTCTCGAATCGTTTAAGAAATTGCATCTGGCAAGAGCTACCTTCGCACGCGAATTTTTTTTTATTTATCTAAAAGTTAGCCCTTGACTGCGAATTGCGATCTTATCCGGTGACGATAGAGTCTAAGATGGAAGCGGGCTAACCGTGTATGGCAGATTTTTTTTTATTAAACCCTGATATCCTGAACCTGATGCGGCATCGTACCGGAACGCTAAAACGCTCGGTGGCACGGCTTTAGCGGTAGGTTGGTAAGCAGCCTCAACCGAAGCCTCCCACCAGACTAGACCAGAGAGACAATTTAAAACTTAATGCCTTAGCTGGGAATCGAACCATGTACCTCTGCACCTCAATATATTGAAGTCGGTTTAATTTTTCTTATAATTTATGCTTGTCTAGGTTCATGTATTGTATAGGTAATTACTCTAGCGGCACGCTATGATGGCCGGTTTGACGTTTGTCCGCTCATGAAGTTCCGTATTAATTGATAACGACTTTGAAGGAAATAATTGTATTACTTTATTGACGACTAGCTAAAACCAGCGACTTCGTTCGCGTGTTTATAGCTTTTATATAGGATCTCTGGATCGGATCCCATAATTATTTTATGTACCTAAACTAAATGTAGCCTAAATTACTCCTTATAACATCACCTATGGGCCATTGAAAGTTCCGTTAAAATCGATCCAGCCGTTTCGGAGATGAGCTGGAACAAATAGATAGACCCACAAACATAAATTTAAACGCACACCAGTTTAAAATAAGCCGTACGTTCAAAGAGCCGGGTCCCAAGTTATTTGAACCCAGTACTGAGAGTTGTAATGTCTGTCATTTCTGAACTAAAAAACCTATGACCTTGAAATATTTACGGGACAATATATAAAGCACTACCTTTCTAATAAAAAAACAATGAGTGAAATCGAACAATGCGTTAATGAATTACAGCTAAATACACGTTTTAACTTTCATCCCCTCTCCCAAGGGAACCGTGCTGAATTTCGGGATAAAAAGTATCCTATAACCTACCTTGGAGTATAAACTCAAATCGTACCAAGTTTCATTCGAATCCATTCAGTAGTTTCGGCGTGATGCGCGGCCAAGATACAGACAGACAGACAGACAGACAGACAGACAGACAGACAGACAGACAGACAAAAATGAAAAAAATTGCAGTTTTGGCTTCAGTATCGATTATATAGTGCCCTCCATTCAAAATTTTCAAAATATCTTCAATGTACAGAATTGGATCTGTTACAGTCTTATTATATTATAGATAGTGATGTGCAGAGATTCATAAATTTTATCGAATGTAGTTTTAGGTTTAGGACTCAAAGTTTATTTATTAAATTGATTTCTTAAATGTATACAAGTGTAGAAAAATCAGTTTGCACCATTTAAGGGGTGAATGTACTTGTGAATATGAACAATTTTCACTATGTGGACAAACCTCTGAAATCGCAAAAAAATATCAATAAATTCTTAAAAATGGAATCTAATACGATCGTCACATAGGATCGCTGGCTAGCACAACTACTACCTCCGGCAAACTCGCGTCAATGCTCAATGCAAAACAAAGCAGTTTCGAATTGACGTTGCTTCGAAAAGTATAGACTGTCAGTGCAATGCGATTGTGATATAGTTTTGACCTGGCTTTGGATTTCAAATAGGTATTGATACTGCATTACTGTTGACCCTTGCTCGTTAATTTGGACTCTGTTCAAGCCCTTTGTTGTGGATTTCGTCGATATGACCGAACGTACGCAGAGAACTGTTCTAAATAGTCAGACACGTGAGTTCGTAATACGCCTTCGTAACTATTTCGATCGTGAAGCTCAAAATGGAGGGCCAATTTTACCTATAACGTCAGTGGTTGAACGCGTAGCTGATGCGCTTAATATTGGACAACGAACTGTTAGACGGATAACTAAAAAAAAATATGGCGAGACTGGCACAGAAGAAAATAAACTTCACACACCAAAAAAGAGAAAACGAGCAAAACCAGTCGTAGGCATCGATAGCTTTGATGCCGATGCTATCCGAAGACATGTTTACGGCTACTATTTACAGAAGGAGTATCCAACAAGAAAAAAGTTGGTGCATTCACTGAAGGAAGCTGGATTATTCTTCGGTGGGGAAAGTTCTTTAACGAAGATTTTGAAGACCATTGGATTTCGATACAAAAAATGTAACAAACGCAAAATATTGATGGAAAGATTTGATATAGCGATGGCAAGGTATACTTTTTTACGGCAAGTGAAAGAAATCAAAAATTGGCAAAATGTTGTGTTCTTGGATGAAACATGGCTTAATGCTAACCATACTGTAGGCCGTTCTTGGAACGATGACACAGCAGCATCTACTTCCAAAGTTCCTGTAGGAAAAGGATCGCGACTTATAATTTGTCACGCCGGAACCATCAACGGGTTTGTCGAAGGTTCTCTCATGGCTTTTGCGTCAAAAACCACTGGAGACTATCATGAAGACATGAATGGAGAAAAGTTTACTGAATGGTTTACCTCAATGTTGTGTAGCCTCCCTGAACCATCTATTATAATTATGGACAACGCCCCATACCACTCGATGCAAATTGACAAGCCACCTGCCCAATCCCAAAAGAAAGCTGATATCGTCGCATGGCTTCGTAAAAATGGCGTAGATGCAAACATGAATATGTTAAAAGCGGAATTAGTACGTCTTTTAAAAGAAAACAAACCAACCAAGATCCGATACGTCATTGACGAAATAGCATTAGAACATGGGCACAGAGTTATACGGTTACCGCCTTACCATTGTGAGTATAATGCGATTGAGTTGGTGTGGGCTCAAATTAAGGGATATGCTGCAAGACACAATACAGAACCCCCATTTACCACAAAAAAAATGCTAAAATTATTAGAAGAAGCTTGTGAACATGTGACTAAAGGAGACTGGGAAAAGGTTGTGAATAGAACTGTTAAATTAATAAGGGAAGATTATGAAAGAGATGTGAAAATAGATAATATTATAGAAAACGAACATATAATTATTAATGTATGTGATGATAGCAGTGACGACAGTGAAAATAGTAGTATGGACGAATCTGATTAATTATGGCCTTTTGTGGCACCTTTTTTGGTATCTTTTGTATTCATATGTTTCTTGTGTGCATATAAAGTATGTATATTCATTTTCGTTCAAATATTCAGTTCGTTCAAATAAATTAAATAAACATATACATTTTTGTTTTATTAAACCTATTTAATCAGGTACAAAAACAAAACTTAATTGTTTTTTGTTCGAGAATAAATTGAGATTCCACATCACTATTGTAATGTGTCAAACCGGCCATCATAGCGTGCCGCTAGAGTAGGTACCTACTACCTATTACGCTATCGAAATTAGAGTGCCTGATGCTAATTTTTTTATTTACTAGTTACCTACTTAGTTTTATTAGTTACTTAGCAGTTTATCACTTGTATGAAGATAGGTAGGTTGATATTCTTTTCTTTTGAACGTTTTAAATTTTAAACAGACGTCAAAATATTTTGGGGTTTTCAAGGTATTCAAATAATAAAATACACATGGGGTAACTAGTCCAGTAGTCATCTGTCCATTAACCCATCATCAGTCGTCATAGGTACATAGGATTTTTATAGCAATGCTACTTATCTATACTAATAAATAAAATTGAAGTGTCTGTGTGTAATTTCGAAATAAGTACCACATATTAAGCTCATATGGTTATTTGAACGATACCATAACCGAATCACACGTTTTTAAAATTTTTGTCTGTCTGTCTGTCTGTCTGTTTGAACGGGCTAATCTTCGGAACGGCTGAACCGATTTTGACGGGACTTTCACAGATAAGTAGAGGATTAACCAAGGAGTAACATAGGCTACTTTTTTAACCGACTTTCAAAAAAGGAGTTGTGTTGAAATCGGTAAGTACCTATGTTAAAAAAACCGGTCAAGTGCGTGGCGGGCCACGCGCAGTGTAGGGTTCCGTAGTCACAATCCTCGAAAAACAGATATAACTCCTTAACCTGTGAACCCTACTTAGCCGTGATAGTTTTCCTTTAAAATTGATTATATACCCTACTGCTGTGAATTTTTTCAAGTTCCTATATACTGCCATTTGGCTGATAGAGGGGGGGGACACTTGACTCTAATAAAAATTTGCACTTTAAAACATCATATTTTACAAACGGATCTAGAAATCGAAAAATGATGTTCCCACACCCACAGTATTTTTAAAAGACCTATTCAACGATACCCCACACTATGGGGTAGACGAGAAAAAAAATATTCATCCCCACTTTACATGTAGGGGAGCTACCCTAAAAAAAAATATTTATCAAAATTTTATTTCACCACTTTGTCGGCGTGATTAATATTTATACTCATGCCAAATTACGGATTTCTAGCACTAATAGTCTCTGAGATTAACCGAGGACGGACGGACAGACGGACAGACGGACAGACGGACAGACGGACAGACGGACAGACGGACGGACATGGCGAAACTATAAGGGTTCCTTGTTTACTACGGAACCCTAAAAACGCCCTGATAGGTATTTTCGCTGCGCGCGACGGCCGACGCTCGCGCTGCACGGAACTCCCCGCGCGCCGCGCCGCGCGCCCCTGCGCCCTGCGCCCGCGGTACGCCGCCGCGCGGCGGGGGGCGGGTGGACCAGAAATCTACTTATCCCTCAGGATTTGTGAAAAACCGAAATTCTCGCGGGCGAAGCCGCGGGCAAAAGCTAGTAATAAATAAAGTTATACTAATACGTAATCTTATACGTATGTACGTCTATATACGTAATCTTATTGGTTGGCTTTTCGTCACAATCGGGTTTTTTATTTTCTTACCAATCTGTCAGTCTGTCTGTCTGTACCTAACCCAGTCAAATGCAAAACTTGTAATGTACTGGATAAAAAATCACTTAGTGCTGTGTATTCATCCACACTAATATTATAAATGCGAATGTTTGTCTATCTGTCTGTCTGTCTGCTAGATTTTCATAGTCCAACAGTTTAACCGATTTGCATGAAATGTGGTTCAGAAATAGCTTGCGTCCTGGAAATTGATATAGTCAACTTTTTATCCCGGAAAATTAATCCCACGGGATTTTTAAAACCTAAATCAACGCGGACGAAGTCGCGGGCACCCTCTAGTAATTTACTAAAGGCAAATTATTATAGTTTCTGCTAAATAACATAGGTAGCTATAATAAGTAATTCGTGCCTCCCACAGAAATATCTAATAAATAAGTAATAATTTAGAACGTTCTCCGTATCTAGGTAGGTACCTACCTACTGTGGTACCTGGCTGCTGTGACTCGTATGATGTTAATATTATAATTATACGTTAAGTACTTATGGCACCGTAGATGTAGGTACGTACCCAATAATTTAACCTGACTTAGGTACTGATGCCTGATGGGTAAGTACCTAGTTAGTAGTTACCTACCTAGAATTACGGAAAAAATTCAATGCCATGGATTTTTTTTAATTAGGTTGAAAAAGAAAAAAATATGCTTTAGTCACTCAATCTAATAATCGTATTATATTGTGGGCGATTCTGTTGTACACATTCTCTAAATCTAAACTAAATTGACAGGTTTAAAAATGGTGCTATCCCCTTCAGCAGGGAGGATTGTGAAAGAGACAGGAATATATTTAGACCTGTCATTTTAGTTTAGATTTAGAGATTGTGTACAACAGAATCGGCCACGTCTATAGAATGAATGAAAAAGCCTAAATATTGGGCTACTTTTCAATTCTTTCAAGTTCTTGAATTTTTTCCGAAATTACTTAAGTAAGTACCTACCTATACCCATTATACTTACTAGTTAGATAGCGGGTAGTACCCGCCGGATACTTAGGTAGTAGGTAGGTACTATAGGTACCTACTTATGCAAAAAAGTGTAAGTAATACTATTTATTTTCTGTCACGTTATCGTGGACCGCCAAAATGTTATGTATTACTTATAACGTATTAATATCATCAAAGCGTTCGCGCAGACCGGAGATTAATGTCGCGACTCGCGAGGCCGCCATTTGTAATATAGGTAACTGTACTTTATGCCACCCAGAAACATCAACTTATCAACAAACCTTTCTGCAAGGTACTTATCAGACAAAATCTATTTCAGATTTATACCTATTCGTGATTGTGTATTTTCACCCGACTGCGCGACGCAAAGGAGTGGTAATGTGTTTATCACTCTATGTATGTATGTATGTAATCTTTGTTTGTTTGTTTCTTTGTGGCACTCTGGAGACAAAACGCGTGGGCCGATTTTGATAAATGACACGTCCTTATATTTGACATGGGTGCCAGTGCGAGTGTCAACGAGAATATAAAATTTTTAAAAATCCAAAATGGCGGATTTAGGACGCCATTGGTGGGGTTCAAAAATTCTTTTTCCTTCAAGAAAAGGTGATTATGAAAATATATAACTAAAAATATTGTGATATACGTGAAAGGAGAAAAAATTTTTGACTGCGCCGGGTTTTTTATTCTCTTACCAAAAACAGACTTTTACAATGCTGGTTTCACCAGAATGTTTTATATATCTACTAGCGGACCCGGCAGACGTCGTCCTGCCCGCTATTAGCGCCACCTACCGGGTCCAATTTTTCTACTTACAAACCATCCTCTTGAATCACTCTATCTATTAAAAAAAACCGCATCAAAATCCGTTGCGTAGTTTTAAAGATTAAAGCATACATAGGGACATAGGGACAGAGAAAGCGACTTTGTTTTATACTATGTAGTGATTACGAGTAAGTATGTATGTAGCTATGTACTAGCTGATATCCAATCCAATAATACCTACTGTCTTTATAAAAACTAAAAACACGGGATTTCATCGGCGTGAATTTAGGTTTTTAAAAATCCCGTGGAAACTCTCCATTTCCTAAAATACAACGTCCATTTCCGGGATGCATGCTATCTCAATTTCAAATCATCTAAGGATTGGTTTAGCGGTGAGACCGTGAAAATGTCCCTTAAATATCAACATTTTCTATTTTTTATAGTTACGGACCACGAGATCCTAAATATTTCCAACATAAAAGAAGCCCAGATAACTATAATCCTCTAGCTGGTTGTGAAAATCCCGTCGAAATCGGTCTAGCCATGCCGAAAATTGTGATTTATATCCGACGACAAGACAGTATAGACAAAAGCAAAAAAATATGAGTTTAATGCTGACGGACGTCAGCATTAAACTCATCAGCATTAATCCTATCGAACTTAATACTTGTCGGCTCGTTGATATTGTAGTGTGAATGGTCCTAGCGTTGCGCCATTACGTCATTCCCACTACCAACATTTTATTGTAAGAGAGAGAGAGCGGTGGCGCGTGTGACACATTCCGATCTGGGCTCTCGACGGGAGCGCTGCTTCGTTCGTGCAGTGTACTGTGTTATATAGGTTGTGTTGTACAAAATAGGTCGTATCGTGCGATGTGTGTCATGTAGCTTAGATTAGATTAGATTGGCTGGCGATGGTTCGGTAAAGGGGAGGTGGTGTACCGACTAGGTAGGTAGGGCAAAGTCAGTTAGTGTGTCAGTTAATGAGAAGGCTTTTCAATTAGGCCCGTACCCATGTGACGCCCACAGCAATGTAATTCGATCTACCCTGATAATGAATAATGATAATACTAGAATAGCCTTCTGATGTCGTCTACTGGTCCATCTCTGGTCATCACTGGCGACATCAGAAGTGGGATCTGAAGGGCAAATTGATGAGCCGGAGCCTTTAACTGCATTTGCGTTTGTCGGTCTCCTTCGTGGCACAAAAGCCTTGTAGAACCGGTGTTGTGTGCGCGACGCGGGTCGTTTTCATTTTGTTAAGATTTTGGTGCCGCGATTCGTCTCGTTAAAGAAAGTATTGCGAATAGGCTATCGGGTGTGAGTTATAATAAAATTGAATTACCGGTATTGAGAGTTCAAGTGTTAATAGTACCTTGCAAATTTTATGTGAAATTTTTAATTGATGGACACACCCACTTTACAAATTTTTGTTTGACGTTATATTAGATGAGTTTTTGCGTTAAGTCGTGATATTTTAAAGGCAGGTTGTGCAATGACTGCGGATACTTTTTCTATTTCAATGTGTAAAATAGTTTTCGGATATTGATACGGATATACCAGATGAGGATAAACCGCGACTATTGTCATTGCTTAACGAAAACTCGGATTTCTCGATTAACGGATTACCGCGTTTAAGGGTCACAACCGGAAAACTTAAGATTAGTTTAGTTGAATCCTCGTAAAACGGTTTAGCGTCATATGCACCGCCTTTGATTTACGGCAGGTGGTTCGTGATAAAATTAGCGAGATGTTATATGCGGGTAACCGACCCAAATGGAAATGTGAACTCAATTGTTCACCTTTTTCTAGGAATTTTTAGTTAATAAAAGCGTGACGGTACTGAGCGATTGTGTGTGGGTTTCCGAGAATTGATCGGCCACACTGTTACCGATTGTATCGGATCAAATTGCGCGTTTATGTGGTGTTAACTATAACTAGTGTTTAGATTAGAAACCGAGATAGTTTCAGGGGCCTGGCGGGCTGCCTAAGTTTTTGAGGGCTTTTTGAAGTAGGGCTGGCGATCTCGGGTATACCGATTGCTGAGGATAATTAATAGTCGCTCGAGGACGATCGAATGTCAGGGTTGGCCGTGAAGGCTGGCGAGCTGTATGTCGATAACAACGGACAGCGCTAAGCTGATAACAAAAACCAACTAACAAAAAAAAAACCAAAAAAAAAAAAATCGTGATTAATTGAAAGTAAAGTTCTACAAATACTCGCAGAATAATTAAATACCCGCTATTGAGATGAGTGATTAGTTTGACAAATGGTTTTGGTTGCTAACCAAATTCTGTTGTCCAGGTACCTTCATCGATGTTCAAAAGTAAGCAAGTTCGAAACGTGGTTGTGATAAAGCCGTAAAGAGGTTGTAGTTCTTAAAATGGTTCATCAAGATGATGATATGATAAATGATAAATGGTTTGCACGATTGGAACTAAAGAAATAGGATTGCGTTTACGGGAAGTAGTTTTTGATCAGTTATGTTAAAAAGTTAGACGCCGCCGAGTTTCTTACTGGTTCTTCTCGCTAGGTTGCGGCATTCCGAACCAGTGGTAGATTCATTTTAGTTTGAAACTGTAATTGTAAAAGTAACTTTAACCGTGATATTTGATTGAGGGTTTGCGATAGCAATTGCACCCTAATCAGATAAGTGTTGCCATTTTCGGGACTTGGCAGGGAAAATGACGAGTGCGTGTGTGATGTAGTTAATTAAATGGACTGGCCTATATATGGGTCGACGTTCTTGAGCAGATCTTGAGCAGAGACTGTGATTATTATTTTGACTATGACAATGACTTTGGCCTTTGTTATTGGAGGGCGAGTGAATAGTCTAAGGAGCTGGCTCATGCGGGTTGAGGTTCCAGATCACTTCATTTACGGCAGTGTGTGAACGTGTGACGTTCGTTGTTGGTGTGAGCTAGATGGTGAGTGAATGGTCTAAGGAACTGGCTCATGCGGGTCGAGGTTCCGGATCACTTCATTCGTGGCAGCGTGTAAACGTGTGTTACAAGTGGGAAGGGCGCTGACTAGTTGTGTGTGTTTCATGTTGTCTATCCTGGGCTTTGGTGGTGACATCCGGGTCATACACACTATTTGTGTTGATTGAAAGGATTCACTAGTGCCTCCCAGATGAGTTCCGGAGTCTATCCTGGTAAGAGTGTCGTCCGGGCCAGACTCGTAGGAGTTGGTTGAAGGGACACACTCCTTCCAGATGTTGTGTTATAGTAAGTTACTGAGTCTATCCTGGTAAGAGTGTCGTCCGGGCCAGACTCGTGGGAGTTGGTTGAAGGGACACACTCCTTCCAGATGTTGTGTTATAGTAAGTTCCTGAGTCGATCCTGGTAAGAGTGTCGTCCGGGCCAGGCTCAAGGGAGTTGGTTGAAAGGACACACTCCTTCCAGATGTGTATTGCGATTGACAGCTGAAGTGATGACTGACAATTGACAGATTGAAGTACTGACTGGTTGGGTGTTATATTAAGTTCCTGAGTCTATCCTGGTAAGGAAGTGTCGTCCGGGCCAGACTCAAGGGAGGTGGTTGAAAGGACACACTCCTTCCAGATGTGTATTGTGATTGACAGCTGAGGTGATGACTAGCAATTGACAGATGGTTGGGTTGGGTCTGTTGTACGTCATCACATGAGGTGGTGGTTGGTTGATGCGATTGACAGCTGGTGTGATGATTGACAATTGATGCATGACAGACGGAGGTGACCTAGAAGCAGTGAAGTGTCAGGGATGGGCGAGCGTATTTAGAGGTGTACTTCACCTGTGTGTTGTTCTTTGTAGACATCCTTGGACGCTGGCAGTCGCACGGGGACGTGCGAATGTCAGTATGGCCGTGTCGGCTCGTTGATATTGTAGTGTGAATGGTCCTAGCGTTGCGCCATTACGTCATTCCCACTACCAACATTTTATTGTAAGAGAGAGAGAGCGGTGGCGCGTGTGACACATTCCGATCTGGGCTCTCGACGGGAGCGCTGCTTCGTTCGTGCAGTGTACTGTGTTATATAGGTTGTGTTGTACAAAATAGGTCGTATCGTGCGATGTGTGTCATGTAGCTTAGATTAGATTAGATTGGCTGGCGATGGTTCGGTAAAGGGGAGGTGGTGTACCGACTAGGTAGGTAGGGCAAAGTCAGTTAGTGTGTCAGTTAATGAGAAGGCTTTTCAATTAGGCCCGTACCCATGTGACGCCCACAGCAATGTAATTCGATCAACCCTGATAATGAATAATGATAATACTAGAATAGCCTTCTGATGTCGTCTACTGGTCCATCTCTGGTCATCACTGGCGACATACTTAATAGAAGGCATTCGAAATATTAGACAAACATTTAATTTATTTATTTGTGTACCTACCTACCTAAGCAATTAACATAAATATTTTACTATCGAGTATAAGTAATTAACTATAACGTAAGTATACCTGTCTTATACTCGATAACTAACAGGTTACCCTATCAGGAAATTGTATCGCGACATTTATTGAATGTCTGATTCACCTAGATTGCGCTGCGCGATTGACTCATAATGATAAAACTGTTCATGGTAACTTTGTATAGGTACGAAAACAAAGGAAGGCAGCTGCAGTACACATCAGCTGTGTTGTTTTAAACTACGCGAATTTTGTCGTATTCAAACAAAACGAATTTAATTTTGTGATTAAACCTACTACGAAGTATATTTTATTGAATTACTCATTTAAATGTTTAAAGTTCTGTTGACTGGTTGACTTTTAGTTACTTAGTTAAAGCGTGCTTACTTAAATAGAGTATTTATTTATGTTTAGCTAATTTAGTGCGTAAAGAATTTTGTTGAGGATAAAATGGCAGACGATGGAGACAGGTCGAGCCTGTTACCTCTGCCAAAGAGATCGATAGCGACCACGATAGAGTTGCCATTTCTTCTTAATTTGATTGCTGTGACTTTATCAGGTATGTTTTTGTTTATCTAGGTAGACAAATAAATAAACAAGTGTCAATTTGTGATTTTGAAATAACTTCCTCATATTATCATTATTTCAACCCCATATAGTTACCATAACCCAAACATACGTGTGGATCCTATATTAGTTATACAGAATTTATCTGATTTTAAGTAAGTAAGGCCCCTTATAATGTTTGTTCGAGCTCATCTTTGGAATGACTGAATCGATTTTGACACGACTTTCACAGGCCCACAAATATTTCCTAGCTGTGACCTATGTTATGAACTTGTACCTTACCTTGTAAGTAATTGAATTCTTAAAATGCAGGTTTCCATTGTCTCACAAATCTCGTTTTTTATAGATTTAACCAATAAACTTCTTATAGGTAGGTACCTTACCTACCTACCTACTATACCTAGTGACACTAAATCTTACAAGTTTCCATACATTTTTTATTTGTCTTAATTTAATATTACTTGTATCTGATTTCACTAAACTGGTTCTCTGACCTTGTAACTTCCAACAGTGAAATCGGGTCCATATATTATGTAAGTATAGCTACCTATATGTCTATGTTATCTAGATATCTACAGGTATATGTTTTAAAACAGATTTCATTTTGCCAGACAAAATTATAGGAAAAATCTCTGTGGGAAAAAATTACTATAAGAACTACTTATTATACTTAAGTACGTCTACTTGATATTATAAATCTAAGTATAATATAATTTGCACTTTATGTAGAGGTATCTAGGTAGTCTAGACGATAATCGATTCCGGGACACACTTATTGCGAGACATCCAAAAAGTGTCTCTGTGTTCTGCTTCTGAGCCTAAGACAAAGTATCTCTCTTCTTCTTAGTTCTAAGCCGGCAAATGTGTCGTAACACTACAGAAGATGATTCCACAATCCACATCTCGTGTCAACTGTCAAAAAATGACAGCTAGTACATGACAGTCGCATTCGCCTCTGATTGGCCGACTCTCTCGCTATTGGCGGTATAAAGTTTAAACTGCTTAAAGGTTTAAGTTAAACCTATTGTACTTAATAGGGAAAATACCTACCATAAATTAGCCTCCTCATTGCTAAGGACAATCACCATCAGTGGAGATTGTACTTAGCAATGATTGATGCAGCCTTTCTGCAATCAATTTCCGCTTTTCTGGTGGAAGGCTTCAGCCTTCAGCCGTGGTTAGTTAGGTACCACCCTATCGGCAAAGCCGTGCCGCAAAGCGATTTAGCGTTCTGGTACGATGTCGAGTAGAAACCGATCAGGGGTTAATGGGTTTAATAAAACGCTGCCATACCAAATTAGCCCGCTTCAGCCTTAGACTGCATCGACATTTACCATCAGGGTCAAGGGTTAACTTGTAGATAAAATAAAACAAAATCGATGCATCGATCTTTTTGGCGATCACAATGAAGGACGCGTACCTATTATTATCTATACTAATAAATAAAATTGAAGTGTCTGTCTGTAATATCGAAATAACTACCTCATATTATAGGCCAGTCAAATTTGACATTAAAATCGCAAACGAACGGCTAGTTCTGATTTTTTAATATGTTGTTAGGACCACTACCAGTAGTCTAAATTCAATTTTGCAGCTTCGAAAGACCTGTGCTAATTTTGTAGCACTCGAAAAACCGCGAAATTTTTGCACTTTTTTTGGGTTTTTCAATATAAGTCCTAAAATATGCGTTTCTAAAAAAATATTTTTCTATACTTTTTTAAAGAAGACTAAAATTGCTACAATTTAAGACCAAAACTAGCTCTTTAAATTCAATATTTATTGAGATACAGCTCTCCAAAAATTGACAATTAATTCCAAAAAAGTGAAATTTTAAGATTCGGTCAATTTTAAACCCCGATATCGGGGAAAATACTCATTTTACGAGTAAAGTTAATTGAAAAGATGTTGTAGTAAATATAATTAGCTTTAATTTAAACACTAAACAACGTCTGTAGCCCATATAGTTTACTTACAAATCCTAAAAGTTTAAAAAATGCGAAAATTGCAGTTTTCTCTTTAGTTTGTTTTGAATGTAATTTGAAAGAAAAAACCATGTACATCCACAAGAAATATGTATTAAAACTATTACTAAGTATTTAAATTAAGTATTTATAATGTTATTTATTCAAGAAAAAAATTATTTATATTATTATTGATATTTATTGATTTTTATGAAACATATTAATCTGTATTAAAATGACATTATGAGTTCCGAGCAATATAAGTCGTAAATTACGCATTGTTTAATATTTTCTACACATTTTTAAAGTAGACTAAAATTGCTACAGTTTGACATCAGAACCAGTTCTGTAGCTTCAATAATTGCCGAGATACAGCTCTCCTAAAATTGAACTTTTTTCAAAAAAAGTGAAAATTTAAGAGTTGGTCAATTTTCGACCGCGATCTTGGGGATAATACTCACTTTATGTGTAGAATTATAGGTAAAAATGTTATAGTAAATCTAATTAACTTTAATTTAAGGGTAATACGACATCTCTAGGACATATAGTTTACTCACAAATCTTAAAAGTCCACAAAATGGGAAAACAATTTTCGTAAATTTGCTCTGCTTAGTTTGGTTTGTGAGTACCTTGAAAGGAAAAACCATGAACATCCACAAGAAATGTACATTTAATCTATTATTATAGTATTCATAATGTTATTTATGAAAAAAAAAAATAATTATTTATCTTATTTTATTGATATTTATGAAGCATATTAACCTGCATTACAAAGATATTATTTTTGGTTATAATTGTTCATTAAGGTTTGTGAGTAAACTATATGGCCTAGAGACGTCGTTCTACCCTTAAATTAAAGCTAATTAGATTTACTACAACATTTTGACTATAATTTTACCCTTATAATGAGTATTATCCTCAAGATGGCGGTCGAAAATTGACCAAATCTTAAATTTTCACTTTTTTTGGAAAAAGTTCTTTTTTAGGAGAGCTGTATCTCGGCAAGTATTGAAGTTACAGAACTGGTTCTGGTGTCAAATTGTAGCAATTTTAGTTTACTTTAAAAATGTATAGAAAATATTTAAAAAAATGCGTAGTTTACGACTTATATTGCTCGGAACTCATAATGTCCTTTTAATACAGGTTAATATATGTTTCATAAAAATCAATAAATATCAATAATAATATAAATAATTTTTTTCTTGAATAAATAACATTATAAATACTAAATATAAATACTTAGTAATAGTTTTAATACATATTTCTTGTGGGTGTACATGGTTTTTTCTTTCAAACTACATTCAAAACAAACTGAAGAGAAAACTGCAATTTTCCCATTTTTTAAACTTTTAGAATTTATAAGTAAACTATATGGGCTACAGACGTCGTTTAGTGTTTAAATTAAAGCTAATTATATTTACTACAACATCTTTTCAATTAACTTTATCTGTAAAATGAGTATTTTCCCCGATAGCGGGGTTTAAAATTGACCAAATCTTAAAATTTCACTTTTTCGGAATTAATTGTCAATTTTTGGAGAGCTGTATCTCAGCAAATATTGAATTTAAAGAGCTAGTTTTGGTCTTAAATTGTAGCAATTTTAATCTTCTTTAAAAACGTATAGAAAATATATTTTTTTTAAACCCATAGTTTAGGACTTATATTGAAAAAACCAAAAGTAGTGCGAAAATTTCGCGGTTTTTCGAGTGCTGCAAAGTTAGCACAGGTCTTTCGAAGCTGCAAAATTGGATTTACACTACTGGTAGTGGTCCTAACAACATATTAAAAAATCAGAACTAGCCGTTCGTTTGCGATTTTAGCCACTTTTGGAGTCAAATTTGACTGCACTATTAAGCTCATATGGTTATTTGAACGATACTATAACCGAATCACACGTTTTTAAAATTTTTGTCTGTCTGTCTGTCTGTCTGTCTGTCTGTCTGTTTGAACGGGCTAATCTTTGGAACGGCTGAACCGATTTTGACGGGACTTTCACATACAAGTAGAGAATTATCCAGGGAGTGACATAGGCTACTTTTTTAACCGACTTTCAAAAAAGGAGGAGTTGTGTTTTTCTACCTATGTACACCGATATCTCCGAGATTTCTGAACCGATTTGCGTAATTTTTTTTTTAATCGATAGAGTAACATTGCGACACTGTCCTACAAAAAATTTGGATTCCAACTCCTCAATCCTGATGCTGTAGGGGATCTGATCCCCAAAACTTATGGGGTTTAGGCACTGTCGGGAATTTAAATTGATATCGGGGATACCAATTAAAGACTTTATTGTTGAATGACCTCGAGTAGGTACATGTCCAACTTCTCAACCCTGATGCTGTAAGGAATTGCATTCCGAAATCGTAAGGATCCCACGGAATTTTTCCGTTTTGTGGACGGGTTACTACCTACTTACTATAACAGAATACAGATAGGCTACTTTTTGTTCTGGCAAATCAAAGGTCCCACGAGATTTTTACAAACCTAAATACACACGGGCGAAGCCGTGGGCATCATCTAGTCTCGAATATAGACACTCGTTTTAGCATTTTTGGCCGTACCGTTTCAACCCGAACATCCGTCCGTCCTGTCGTATCGGGGAAGCCATATGGTACAGTATCACAATACGTCAGTCAATTTATATACTTATACTTAGATATACTTACTTATAGTTAGATACACTATGACCCACATAGTATAGACTGTGGTATAGACCTACTTGATTGCGCGTCCATGCGATTCGGCCATAGAGCGATTAATTACATCGGCGTATTTTGTGTCCAAAATAACGATCTTATTAATATGGGGATCGCGATTACCAAAAGTTATTTACGATATTTTATGAGTAGGTATTATTGTTTGCTTTCTCAACTGCCTCGTAGGTATAGCGGTTAGCATGATCGACGGCAGATCCCGAGGTCCTGGGTTTGATTTTTGGATCTCGGGTTTCTGTTAAGAAATACTCAGTGTCAGCCCGAAGTTGGTAGTCATGTTTCATTGTCATAGTCGTGTTTCATCTCTGTGTTTCTTAGAGCACGTTACGCTGTCGGTCCCGTTAATTATTATCACTATGATATTTTGACAATAATTAATTAGTATAGTCGTTAAAGCCCCGCCAACTTTTGGATCATTGGAGCAGCGTAGCGGGTCTATTCTCTAAAAGTTCTCCTATCTATAATTTAAATTAAAGAGGAGAGAGCATACAATTTTATATAAGGGAGGAGGCCTGTGCTCAGCAGCGGAACGTTAAAGGTCCTGTGGTGACTGTGGTGACTACCAAAAGGTCATTTGGGAAGCTTTCCTTAGACAGATTAGACATATTTATTATGATTTTCTTTTAGGTTCGGTGCTTAGCAACATAATACTGTATCGAACATGTGTACACTCTTTGGGCCACACAGAAGAAGAATGTAAACCTTTCCTCTCGCCAATAAAAACCAATGCCACGGCCGGACTGGAGGACGACGTGGAAAGATACTCTACTTATATATCTACAGTGAAGATGGTGCTGGAATATATCTGTCCGGCGATATTGTCCATGTTCTTAGGTGTCTGGTCGGATACGTATGGTCGAAAGCCGTTAATAGTGTGGCCATTGTTTGGTAAGTAAAAAAAGTAACACCATTTAATACCAGTAAAGAACCTGAATAGAGATTATACTACTAATTATACCACTAATGATATCTGGTAGATAATAATATAATTATGTAGTATATCAGTAGTGTAGTATATCAGTAATGTATCTACTTTTTAACCGACTTCCAAAAAGGAGGAGGTTCTCAATTGGGCGCGTATTTTTTTTTATTAGGTATACATGATGATATATCTAGGCACACTTTAATCTATGCCCTTGACGATAATCATGCCTGATGGAAAGTAATGATAAGGTTGTCGATTGAGTTGAGTTAATCGGGTTGAAACGCGCTTGCCTAGAAAATGTCCATTCACTCTTGCCTTGAAGGTACTTAGTCTTGACTTGAAGGAAGTTGTACGAAGCGGGAAACACGGACGCCGGAAGGGCGTTCCATACCCTACTTTTTAACCTCGACGCATAAACGACGGGGTGTTAAGTTGATAAGTTTGACATGTCTGCACATGTGTCTCTCTGTGTGTGTGTGTGTATGTGTGTCTGTTCCACCCTAAGATAAAGTATAAGTACCTCCTCTTCTTCCGTTCCACCCACCGTAGCGCAGAGCGCTCAAACGGGTGAACTGATTTGAATGCGGTTTTTTTTGTATGAAAGGTAAAGTCAGGAGTGTTCTTAGCTATGTTTCATGAAAATCGGTCCAAGATGGCCGCCGCCACAAAATGGCGGATTACATATTTTTCACAACTCCCTCAATATGGGGTATCAAATGAAACGGCTTGACTAAGTAGGAGAATAGTACGTTATGCAAATGCAAGATGGCCGCCACCACAAAATGTCGGGGTTTTTTTTTTAAATTTTTAATTTATACCTACTTGCAAAGAATTCCACCTACTTGTAATATTAATCTACTTGTAGGTAGTGCGATATCGGGCATGCTAATAGTAATGTTCGCGGCGGTGCACAGTCTGAGCCCGTGGTGGTACGTGGCCACCGCTGTGCCCTTCTCCGTCACCGGCGGGTACATCGTCATGTTCACCGGTGCGTACTGCTATGTCAATGATACCAGCTCCGCTAGCAGTTCGTCCCTTAGGTATGCTATGTAACTCCCGGCACGTAAGTCGAGCGCTGACCTTCAAGTGCGCGCAGCCAGAGGCGGCGGAAGGCGTGGGCGATGTGGGCCCAGGCCCACGGCCTCGCGCTCCGGAGGGCCTCGCGCCCCGGAGGTTATTTACATAGTATAGTAGGTGCCTACTATGATTTTGTATGAATAAAAATTTCAGAGGGCCTCGCAAAATATATCTTGCCCACATAAAATTTAGGTCTTGCCCCGCCACTGCGCGCAGCGTCGTACGAGTGAGCGGGATATAATACGATTGGAGAGCCAATCAGCGCTTACGAGGGATCCGCGAGAGCTAATCAGGGCTTACGAACGATTCCCACGCCCTCCCCGCGACCCCCTCACCACCCGAGATACATCATTTTCGACTTCTGCGCATTGAAGGTCAAAGCTAGACTTATTTGCTGTGACTTAAGTACATCACTTTATTATCAACTAGATGATGCCCACGACTTCGTCCGCGTGGATTTAGATTTTTTTAAATCCTGTAGGAACTAGGTACTTGCTTTTCCGGGATAAAAATTGCCTATGTAAATTTCCGGGATGCAAGCTACCTCTGTATCATATTTCGTATTTAAATCGGTTAAACGGATGCACCTTTTAGGATCCCTTTGGAACTCTTTAATTTTCCGGGATAAAAACTAGCATATGTCCGTCCCCGGGATGTGAGCTATCTCTGTATTAAACATCACAATCGGTTAATCTGTTGGGCCGTGAAAAGCTACCAGACAGACAGACAAACAGACACACTTTCGTATTTATAATATTAAAGTAAGTAGGTATAATGGATATGGATTACCTAGACCTACTGGTTTATAGCGATGCCTCAAAGCCGCCCTCTAGAAAGTTCGCTTCGACGAGTAAATACCTACCATTAGGTATTAGGTAATACCTCGTTGGGTAGCACTTGGGTAGGTAGGTATTAACTAACCTATATTATCTATTACCTAAATATTTAAATGAGGCCACTCACATTCAATGATATCCTATCTATTTACATTCTTATACCTACTTTTATCTCTGCACCACTTTATCCCTTATCACGTTGACCCCTAAACCTGTGACTCTTAAAAAATAGATTTCACAGACTATTTTTCTTAAATAATGTACATAAATGACCATTAGCGTACCCCGCTACTTACTAACTTTTATCTAAACGTGATGAAGTTAAAAAAGTAAAACTGGACTAGGTAGGTGGCTACTCCTCTTAAAATGCCACTATTGAGTGTCCGTCTGAACCGCGGGCGCTACCTCATAAAATCAAATGAAACCTTATCTATAATTTAGTAGTTTTTTAGTAGTATTTGGTAGTTAAGATAAAATATTTAGTAGTTCAATATAACCAAAATTAAATGAAAAATAAAGTGCGCCGCCAACCTGACGTCAGGTTGGCGGGTGGAATTTTAACGGCGTACAATACTTTGAAAATATATATGTCAAATTTTAGTAGTCTTTTGGTAGTTTAATAAAATTACGTTAAATCTTATTCACGCCTTTGTTTATAGACTAAAAAATATATTTTCTTTTTCTTCATCGGAAACGCCTGTGGAAATTATCATAGCAATCTTTCAGTAGAACTAATTATCAATAATTGTACTTGTTACATAATAGATGCTAATAAAATTATATTAAAATAGAATTAATCACACTAATATTACAAAGGCGAAAGTATGTGTATGTGTATGTTTGTTACACTTTAACGCCGCAACTTCTGTACCGATTTGGCTGAAATAATTTTGTATGGAGATAGATTATGCCCTGACTTAAGAGGCCAGCAGAGGATGGATTGCCCATACAACGTAATACCAAAATAATTTGTAATTTGAGAATATTTCCACCATAATATTATGCGATTATTGGATTCAAATTGTATTTATCTAGGTTCCTGGTTCTGATAATATGTTTCCAAAACATCTTCCTAAAATGAAATGTAAGCGAACTGCGTTTTGCACATTTTTACGACATAAACGGCATATCTTCTCTTTATTTGTTTCATATTCAAATCAACGATATCTTACCTAATAATTGATCAGGAACATAGCTTCTAATGTCAAGTTACAAAATACCTAAAACCCCAACACGGGGTTATGGTACAACTCGACCGCAATAAAATTGACCGAATGGTCGAGTTGTCCACATTCAATTTTATTAATATTTTTTGATGGTCCAAGATGGCCGCCACCACAAAATGGCGGATAACATATTTTTTCACAACCCCCTCAATATGGGTATCAAATGAAAGGGCTTGACCAGCAGAATAGCACTATACAAATTCAAGATGGCCGCTACCACAAAATCGCGAATGTCGGGGGGTTTTTTTAATTTATACTTGTTTCATACATAAAATGTAGCCTATGTCACCCGGACCATAACAAAGAATAAATTGACACCTCATTCATCAAAATTGGCCAAGTAGTTTAGGCGCTACGGGGGTACACACAGAATCTCATACAAAAATCGTCCACAAACATACATACATACATACATAGATTGCTAAATTCATAACCCTTCCTTTTGGCTTTGAAGCAGTCGGGTAAAAAAATAATAAAGGCGGGAAACCTAATGGGATACTTAATTTAATTACAAAGTAAATATTTTAGATGTGCAATTTGATATTGCACATCTAAAATACTAAACGTATAATCTATACTAATCTATATCTATACTAATAAATAAAATTGAAGTGTCTGTCTGTAATTTCGAAATAACTACCACATATTAAGCTCATATGGTTATTTGAACGATACCATAACCGAATCACACGTTTTTAAAATTTCTGTCTGTCTGTCTGTTTGAACGGGCTAATCTTCGGAACGGCTGAACCGATTTTGACGGGACGTTCACAGACAAGTAGAGGATTAACCAAGGAGTAACATAGGCTACTTTTTTAACCGACTTTCAAAAAAGGAGTTGCGTTGAAATCGGTAAGTACCTATGTAAATGTTAAAAAACGCCCTGATAGGTATTTTCGCTGCGCGCGACGGCCGACGCTCGCGCTGCACGGAACTCCCCGCGCCGCGCCGCGCGCCCCTGCACCCTGCGCTGCCGTACGCGGTACCGTGGTACGCCGCCGCGCGGCGGGGAGCGGGTGGACCAGAAATCTACTTATCCCTCAGGAATTGTGAAAAACCGAAATTCACGCGGGCGAAGCCGCGGGCAAAAGCTAGTACTTAAATAAGTATACTGACTTGCACAATAAAATAGGCCTCACTTAGGGTCCGAGCGAGCGAAGCGAGCTTGGGACTTGCGGCACTCAGACTCGGATAGGTAATAGATAGAGAAAAGGGGATGGCGATGGATCCCTTTCGTTGTTATTTATTTTTATACCACCCAGAAAAAGGGCTCCGTCACCTGCATTTGGTAACATCTATTTAGCGATTTACTATTATTACGACCACTCTGGTGCAGTGGTGAGCGCTGTGGTCTTTTAAGTGGGAGGTCCCAGGTCCCTAAATTCTCAGGTGCCAGCCCGAAAATTGGCAGTAATTTTTTTTTGGTACAGGAATGGCAATTTTTATACACAAGTATGCACTATAGGAGATATTATAGCGCACAAGTGCACAATATGTGTATATGTACATAGGTCACACCGCAAGAGATTATATTGCTCAAGTGTGCACTAAGGGAGATTTTATAGTGCACACGTGTGCACTGTAGGATATATTACAGTGCACAAATGTGCACTATGGGAGGTATTATATTGCACAACTGTCCACTATACTATTTCCTGCGTAGTGTTCTGCGTATGCGCACACACTTGTGCACTATAATATCTTCTGCGTAGTTGGCCCTGCCACTATTGAGATTGGCCGCCGTGGCCGACATTCGGAGCGCTGTGGTCGTAAAGTGGGAGGTCCCGGGTTTGATTCCTGGCAGAGGCAATTTGGGATTTTATAATTTCTAAATTGTCTCTGGTCTGGTGGAAGGAAGCCTTCCACCAGACCAGAGACAATTTATTAGCCGTGACTGGTTACCACCATACCGGCAAAAGCCGTGCCATCAAGCGATTTAGCATTCCGGTACGATGCCGTGTAGAAACCAATCAGGGGTAGATATGCATACCTCTTCCAAGTTAGCCCGCTTCCATCTTAGACTGCATCATCACTTACCATCAGGTGAGATTTACAGACTACAGTCAAGGGCTAATTTGTAGTTGAACAAAAAATTTGAGTGTAGGTAAGTATTTTAGGTGCTACTTTCGGAATATTTTGTTACAGTAATAGGTGTACGATTAAATACTACCCAAACCTAATAACGTCATTATTTGTAAGTTCTATGTTTTTTTGCTTTAAATATGTCTAAAAATATAATATTAATTCTATTTTAATATAATTTTATTAGCATCTATTATGTAACAAGTACAATTATTGATAATTAGTTCTGCTGAAAGATTGCTATGATAATTTCCACAGGCGTTTCCGATGAAGAAAAAGAAAATATATTTTTTAGTCTATAAACAAAGGCGTGAATAAGATTTAACGTAATTTTATTAAACTACCAAAAGACTACTAAAATTTGACATATATATTTTCAAAGTATTGTACGCCGTTAAAATTCCACCCGCCAACCTGACGTCAGGTTGGCGGCGCACTTTATTTTTCATTTAATTTTGGTTATATTGAACTACTAAATATTTTATCTTAACTACCAAATACTACTAAAAAACTACTAAATTATAGATAAGGTTTCATTTGATTTTATGAGGTAGCGCCCGCGGTTCAGACGGACACCACTATTGACGAATATTTTCATTTATGTATTTTGTATTATAACATTCATGGTTTCATTTGATACCAAACTGTATCTAAGATTTACCTCAACTTTCTTACTTGTCGTAGTTTGGTTTATCCATCGATGTAAAAATCATAATATCCCACATCCTTAGAGGGTAATGAACTGGAATCGAAAGGACGACTTGTGTCGATCTGAATCAAGTTTGAAACTTGTTCTTGAGTAATACCTAATTACCTAGTATTAAACGACTCTTCCATCTTTTTCCACAGTAAATTCCTTTTTTTCCCTCGGTAAATTCTTCCATCTTCGTCGAACACCATATCCGTTACATATTTATTAGGTGTGTAGTATGTACCTACATTGTACTATGTACCCAAAGGTATTAAACTGGGTACCTACATATTATTTACTGAGTAAATTATCATTTGCAGGATGACAATACTGGACGCAACGATATCCTTGGGTACTATATGTGGGAGTCTATTCAGTACTTACCTCATATTGACCATTGGAAACGTGTATTTACTTCTGTTGACCGCTACACTCAACGTGATAGCGTACGCTTTTGCAAACATATGGATAATGGAGTCGTTAAGAGGAGCATTGCGGGTAAATATGGTTCAATTGATATTAAATATTTTTCTTAACTGAAATATCGATGTATCAATAGGTAAGTAGGTACCTGCTGAATTAAAAATGAGCTAACAATGGTTAACTTTTTTTTAATAAACCATGTTAGTGACAGATGCACGGCAGGCGGTTAAGAAATATTCATGAAATATTGCCCTTTCGCATAAAGCATAGGTTAGAAATGGGTACGACTCACGATAGTACAACGAGTTGGAAATTGAACGAAAACCTTTCAGCTTTCAGTCAGCTCTTTGCCTCGTTCTATAGAGGTTTGCAGATTTATGCGTGTGTAAGAACGACTCTAGGGCTAACTACTAACAAGTGTGATTCCACCTTAACATTCAGACCACTATACATCAACATCACGCATCGTTCAGCCTTAACAAATAAGTATTTATAGATCGTAACGATTTATAATTATTAGGTGAATAGACGCCTTTATACTTTATGTGTTGCCGGCTTTTGAGGAATGGGACTGGCTCTTCAGCTCGCTGCCGGAACACATCGTGGATGCTATGCGGCAGATTACGGCTGAAGTGTGGTCGCTAGCCAGGCGGATTTGGGATAAAATCCTACCACAAAGCGGTTATACCATCTAGATTAAGTTGTGTGGTATCAGGCACAACGACCCGTAGAGGGGACTGAGAGCGTCAGGGCCTCGTTAGCATTGGCAGGGTGCACCGCGCGCAGGTGAGGTTGACTTTGGCCACATAGGTGGAATTTGGGCCACTTACACCCTACATACTAAGCGGGAAAGCATAATTACCTATACATAATATATTTTTCGCAGGGCGGAGCATCAAGAATTCTAGACATATTGTACGTTAAAGAAATGATGCGAGAATGTTTCAAATGGCGGCCAAACAACGGCCGTGCACAAATCCTGCTCCTCGGAGTCATAAGAATACTTTTGATCATGATTGTGTACGGACTACTAAGTTTAGAATACATGTATTCAAGACAAAAGTTGCATTGGTCGTTGCGCCAGTACACGACGTATTCGTCGGTCAGTATGCTGATCGCGTTTGTGGGGGGTTTCCTGGGAGTTATGGTGGTGCAAAAATTATTACGGCTCGGCGATGTATCTTTTTCAATGTTCGCATTGTTTACGGCCATAGCCGATAATCTGTTGAAGATGTTTGCGGTCGACTCGTGGTTTATGTATCTGGGTGAGTAAAAAAAATTATCATACCGACTTAGGTACGAGTAGTTAGGTAGTAGGTACTTGCTTGCAGCCTGCGTTTGTTCCTAGGACAGATTCTAAAACAACATATTTAATTATTCCTAAACGAACAGATATAGCTGTGATAGCCTAGTGGTTAGGACGACCGACCTCTAATCGGAGGTCGTGTGTTCGATCCCGGGCACGCCACCTTTAACTTTTCGGAGTTATGTGCGTTTTAATTATTTAAATATCACTTGCTTTAACGGTGAAGGAAAACATCGTGAGGAAACCTGCATGCCTGAGAGTTCTCCATAACGTTCTCAAAGGTGTGTGAAGTCTGCCAATCCGCTTGGCCAGCGTGGTAGACTATGGCCAAAACCCTTCTCACTCTGAGAGGAGACCCGTGCTCTGTAGTGAGCCGGTAATGGGTTGATCATGATGATGATGATGATGATGATGAAACGAACAGATTCCTACAAGAACGAGAGTACCTACCTAAACTTGAAAATAAAAATCTTATATGATTCAAGTTTACGTTATTATTTCTGTGACATATAAATTAACCATCAGCTGCGGCCCGCGAGGATAGCAGATTTGAATTTTAACTGTAAAATTAAAGTTTCAATTTTTGCATTTTGCATACAGCTGCGCTCCAAATTGCGCTGCGTTCAATATGAATGGCTTTTTAAGACTAATAATCTTATCAAATTAGTGTATTGTCATCGGTCCTCGATAAATCTACAAAGTTTGAATGAAATCTGACCGTTTAAAGTGGGTCAAAATCGCGTTCAAAGAAGTCGGTTACAAACATACATACAGGTGAAGCTAATATAAGCGTGTAAAAAACATTGTTTCAGGTTCCGCAATATCGTTGTTCAAAGGTCTAACGGGACCACTATTGCGTTCTTTTCTGACTAAAAACTTCCCGATGGAGGACATTGCCAAAATTTTCGCATTCCTCTGCGCAGTGGAAAGCATCGGCCCGATGCTGGCACCGGTCATATTCAACTCGCTGTATAGCATCACGCTGTCGACCTTCCCTGGAGCAATCTATTTGCTTAGCAGCGTGATGAACGCCTCCTGTTTGGTCATGTTAGGGTAAGCTATGGGTGATGGACGTCACGTTTGTTTGTGTTAGGGTAATTTACACTGGTGAAGGATTTGAGAACATGCTTGGATATGTTAGAGTAAGTTGCAGGTGATGAATGCTACATGTTTGAATATGTTAGTGTTATGGGTGATAGGTAAATGTCATATGAATGATGACGGTAAGGGTAGATTATGAGTGATGAATCCCACATGTTTGAATATACTCAGTATGATAAATAATGAGTAAGTAATAGTGACTAATGATAAATAATGAATTTGATAACATGACAAGTACCTACGTGATACAGTATCTATATCAGTATCAAATGAAAGATAAAGTATAATTGAACAGGTATTTCTTGTATTGCACGACTAACACCTGTTTTATATTATATTTTTTGTTTTATACGTGTCATAATATGAAACTATTTAAATGCAACATTGCTAGTTAGATATTTTATAAGTACCTATTTGCTTGCAGATTTGTGCTAATATATTCAAGGAGAGGATCGTCGGCAGTCTACCAGAGTATTAACAATGAAATTGGTAATTATCAAATAATTTTTCATTTTTATCTTATCCCATATTATTATCTAGACGCGCGGCAGCGCGGCCGGCATTATACTTTCTAGGTACCTAGGTGGTTATACATAATTATTATATTCAATCATATATCACGCGGTTTCCGGTTTTACTGAACCTTTTTTGGATTAGGTACCTACCTACCTACCTACTTAATCTAAATAACTTCTGTTCTTGTCTGTCTGTTTGTCTGTTCTTCTGTCTGTTTCACCCACCAAATAATACATTTCAGTTCCACCTAATTCAACCTACATAAAACGTAATTATAATATAACTACCTACGTAATTTCAGCATTATCGGTTTAGACTTTTAGGGCCTGATTCACACTGATAAGTATCAAATAGCTATCTACAACTTTTGTCTTTGTCATTTGACATAAAGTAAGAAAGTGACAGTTAAGTGTCAGTTAGGCTATCTGACACTTATCAGGTGGTGAAACAGGCGAGTAATGTACTTATATGTAATGTGAGCAGATTAATTTTCGTTTGTCCGATAACGGCTTTAAAACTGGCTGTTTTATTTGCAGATGATTAAAATATGATACGGAATAATAGACGCTGTGTGAAACAAGAAAAATTTAACGAAATTCGCTTTGCACCTAAGTAGGTACCTACAGACAGTAGATACAGGATCTACAGACTAAGTAATACAAATTGTATATATATACTATATAGTTAAATATTTCTATAAAGGTCTATTTTTACACAATAATAATTGTATTAAGGTAGGTACTTAAATACTTTCTGTGATACATAGAATTAAATAATTATTTAAAGTATTAATTATATTTTATCAACTTTAACACGTTTCTACTTAATTTAGGTACTTTAAGATTCGTCTTACTCAGACTGAAAACAGGTCCCCCTAAAAACTCGTATATTGCAGTCACTGACTTTTTAATGTTTGTATTTTGTTCCAACCAGTTTTATTGAAAACTGTCGAAAATCTTAAACTAACCGTTCTGTTCCCGAAATGCATTGCAATGCCACGTACCTAATGTATGCTTTAGGAACGCACACGACAAACATACAGACGTACATTTTAGATTTTTTGGGCCAGGAATCTTTGCGTACTTAGGTATGTGGAACAAGTCGCCAAAGTGTCATCATAATCGGATGAATAGTTTAAAAGTGGCATAGAGGACATACAGACGTTGATTTTTATTTACATATAGATGGATACATGTCAAAGACCTATCGCCAAGAGAAAGACAGATATTTCGGGTTCCGAGCCGAGGTTATTACCCCATCGCGCAGTCCTCCCACACAAGGGCGTCGCCAAGGGGGGGCAGGAGGGGGCAGCTGCCCCCCCCTAGAGGTTTGAAAATTATAGCCAAATGCAACCAAAGTCCTAAATTCGCGTACTTGACTTAAAAAATTAATAATGTCAGGTCCTGTCAAGAGTTAGAATTGCTTTATAGCTTCATAACCTCTCGACTGAACTTAAAATTCATACTTTTCCCATCCTCTATATATCAAACTTGCCCCCCCCTTGCCCATCAGCTGGCGACGCTCTTTTGCTCCCACATTTGCCCAACGCCAAGCTCCGAGGAGTATTTATGCATTCTTACAGGAAAAAGACAAGATTATGCATAAGCATCTAACGCAAATCGCAATGCAATTTGATGATAAAGATTATAGGTTTAATCCACACCGTATTTTATTGGAAGAAAACAGGAAACGAGCTATGAGCCCTCTTGTTAACACACGTTTTTCCACGGGACGGTGAAACGTGGAACCTTGTTAACGTCTAACGACACGGCGAGACCACGGTTCCATACATTTCTGCTACTGTATAAACAGCGGCACGAAACTCGAGCGCTGACCTTCAAGTGCGCGCGGCGTCGTACGAGTGAGCGGGACACAGTACGATTGGAGCCAATCAGCGCTTACGAGGGATCCGCGAGAGCTAATCAATGCTTACGAACGATCCCCACGCCCTCCCCGCGACCCCCTCACCCCTCGAGATACCTGATTTTCGACTTATGCGCATTGAAGGTCAGCGCTCGAATTTCGTGCCGCTGTTTATAAAACGTCGAAGAACGTGGCCTTGTGGATCAAGCCAAGTGTTACGTTTTACGGTCGCAGTTTACTTTTATAAATTGAGGACAGTTTAATGGGGCTAATTCAGTTTTACTAAAATTTGAAAGTTCTTTAAAGTCATCTCACCCATCATTTCTACAAAATTCCTTCAGAAAGATTCTCAGATTTCGATACAACCGAATTAGCGCAGCGATACAGTGATAAAAAAATCAGAAATCATATTCAAAGTTATTTTTATTCGTAAAGTAGGTAATTTTTGTCGCAAACTGAAACAAGCATCTTAAAAACTAAAAGTCTTAAGTCATATCGTAATGCATTATGCATAGTTACACATTTCTTTGTACTTATCGGGGGGTCCTGTTTAGGACTACTGTGTTTGTTTATGATAAATTGAAATGACATAATATATACCCTGCATTCGGATTAGGATACCACTTTTCGTACGGAAAAGTCTGGGACATCCCACATTCCCCATTGACTATGTAGTATCAAGATTCAAGACAACCAATATTTTGTTTAACGAATATATGACATGGTGTTAAAGCATTTAATCTGGGACCTGGGTGATAAAATAGTTTTGGAAAGTTGAAGATTATGTATTTAAAATGGATAATAATTGATGCTATTTATTGCATCATTAAATGCACCGACTCTGCTGATGAACTATTGTTAAGAACTTTATTTAAACACTTTACATTGGTGGAGTTTTTACCAATCTTGGCATCACAAGTTTCGAAGTGGGAATATCTTGTATGAAACTAATAATCCCATTACTCTGGAAATTCACAATGGGGGACAGTGGGACCTACCGGAAAAGTCCGCCATCTCAAAATTAACTAAACAATTGTATGTGTGCCTACGGCGATGCGTATTACAATAAAGCAAACTATTCTACTTAATAACAATCATCACAGTTTTTCAATAAGACGTAATATTATGGTTTTTTCTGGTTAATTTGTACATTACAATATAAAATATTGTTTTTTTTTTTATATATATATACAAAAACAATATAATAACATATATTTGCATCGTACATAATATACCGAAGACTTTTGATTTTATGTATAAAAACTAATTTTATTTTAAGTGATAGTTACGAAAAGCGTTGTCAGGTGTCCAAATACTAGAAGCGAGATGAACATTTAGCTGTTTTTTTTCTTAATTCACTGACATCTTGGTCTTTTGACTCATCCAATGGTAAGTGATGATAATTTAGTCTATAACGGAAGAGTGTCAACGAGGAATTGATGGCAGTTTCATTTAACCAGTACCCCTAGCCGGTTATAAATTCTTAAAACGACACAGCCAGAAGTCGAATCCAGAACCTATCAGTTATAAGACCACATCACTCACCACTGCGCCAAGGTCATTTTTTTTTACAAAAAAGAAAACGAAAAAAGGTAATTTCTTCTTTCGGCACAACCTAACAAGACAAACGATGAAATTAAAGTATATGAGATTCTTTATCAACTAATAGGGGATTTAAATTTTACACAAAAAGGTTAAGCAATTTCAAGATGTAAACTGCTAACAAAATCAGTAAATATAATAGACTTATCATTATGTGTAACTATGTTAAAATTTAAACTGAGCAACTTTTAACATTAAAAATCACAGATTCGTGTAAGATGTCGCACACTAGAGACTACGCTGTTTTGAATTTAGATGAATTAATTATTGAGACAATTAATAATAAAAAAAGAAAACTTAAATCAACACACTTAAAAGAAAATAAAAAGAAACAATAACATTTTGTAATGAGTACAACCAAATGGTCTTCTGTTCATATCAAAGGTGTTGGCAAAAAAAATAGTTTGCTGTTAGAAAAATTGTTAAAATCTAATTAATGCGCGATAATCACTTTGCGAAGTGTTTAGTGGTTAGTAGCAAACACTGTTAAATGCTTACTACTCTGTATGGTACAGGACTAGTAGTACACTTAGTAGCCGTTCCTATTTTTCTGTGAGTAACGTTTTTTTATTATTTTAATATAACTTCTTTGCAATATAGACCTTAACAATTGATTACTTTAAAATAATAATCGTGGTTTTAACAATTATAATTTTGTAAGCGATTCGTCTAAAATGTATTAAAGTTATAATTAAAAATAATAACTATATGAGTAATAAGAAATATATAAAAATAAAATGTCCTAAATGCGAGGACTTTAGTTCACGTCACACAAAACAGTTAACTAAACACTTCACAACGTCTGTATCAACCTTTACTGTTAGTTCTTAACACTACAATACTTGTGTCACAGTGGAACAGTCTTGTGTTAGGGTAAGGCCTCACTGCGAAAACTCAATGCTGCGAAATTAAATCCGCACCGTATCTTCAACCAGATATTTTCAGTTCATGTTCATAAAAAGACAAAGCTGAATGGGTTGCAAAACATAAGTGGCAATGGACGGGATAGTTCAAAGAATCGACAGACTTCCTAAGGTGGTAGAATGGCAACCTCGCACTCAAAGCGCAATGTCAGAAGACCCCTTAATAGGTGGACCGACGATATCAAGAGTCGCAGGAACGCGCTGGATGCAAAGAGCGCAAGACCGCGTGTGTGGAGTCCCTACAAGAGACCTGTGTGCAGCTGTGGACGTAACTTATAGGCGGTTGACGACGACGAACCCTAAATAAATGATATTCTATGTGTAACTGAATATAACTATACCTACACGCGCTGGCAATTTAAAATTCACTTGTGCTGTAATAAAAATGGGAGGGATATGGTAAGGATTTATTTCCGTGCGGAAAAATCGCGCGCCGAAACTCTGCAATGCGAGCTTACCCTTAAGCTTAGGGATAAAACATCGATACAAAAGTAGAAACATATTTTTAATATGTGGAAAATAACATGGTATTTTTTCTTTTCCGCAAGGAGTATTATAAAAGGGATGGCACTTGTTATAAATCTGACAATAAATGAAGTTTAAAATAACGAATTTCCGTACAACCGGCTTAGCACCAATATTAAGTTGAGTAATTCCAATTATTAATTGCTTTTAATGTGTCTTCTTACATCAGGTTCGAAATACGGACAATTCCTGAAAGGTTACAATTTTATGAAACAGTCCATCTTGACAATATAGAAACACTACTGTTGCTGCAAACCCTGAAATAAACTGAATGGTTCATCTTCATCTTCATACTGGGCAGGTGTCCGCACATAAACCATAGTGGTCTGTTGTGCGTGAACTGAACTGAATGGTTATGGCAAAGAGGTTTTTTGGTCACCCAATGCCAAAATATAGAGATTGGATAGGATAGCACATAGGATTGCTTATTAAGAAACGGATACAAGCCATGACTGGTATTGTATTAGCCATTATTAATCATTATTTAAAGTAGCACCTTTAACTCAAAAGGTGAATATCAAGTATATGTATCGATTCAATATACAAGCTCTTTATTTTGTCATCGGTAAGAAACTAAGTTATTCGCTTATTATTAAACATAGGTGATAAAAAAACCCCTTAACGTGATAGCTCCTCCCCTCATAACCAACAGCGTTTCTTCACTGTCACAATACAAATAAACAGCAAATGTTACATTTTACATTTTCACATTTTAGGAGTTCACAGTAACATCGTAAGTATCAATGTCATCCAGCATATTAACAATATGTCTCTACCTCATTGAGTCGCGAGGGTGGGTTTTTAGGCTCACACGTAGAGAGTCACTATTAAAGTTTTCCACTCGCGTTTCAGTCAAGCACCAATGATTATGTACACACACCACTTGTTGCAAAACAACCAAACATTCACAGGGATTATTTGGGCTCATTGTGGGGAGTCCTGTAGAGTGGTCAACACGTCTACCACTCTTCGTCGGGCTCCTGACCAGCTGCCACCGTTGCCGTTGCATTGTTGAAGTTCTGAAAACAATGATATACTGTTTAAAGCTCCAAAAAAAGAGTGTGTGCAATTCACACACAGCAGAAGTGAAACTTCAGAAAATAAATCTATACTAATAAATAAAATTGAAGTGTCTGTCTGTAATATCGAAATAACTACCTCATATTAAGTTCATATAGTTATTTGAACGGTACTATAACCGAATCACACGTTTTTAAAATTTTTGTCTGTCTGTCTGTCTGTCTGTCTGTTTGAACGGGCTAATCTTCGGAACGGCTGAACCGATTTTGACGGGACTTTCACATATAAGTAGAGAATTAACCAGGGTGTAACATAGGCTACTTTTTAACCGACTTTCAAAAAAGGAGGAGTTGTGTTTTTCTACCTATGTACACCGATATCTCCGAGATTTCTGAACCGATTTGCGTAATTCTTTTTTTAATCGATAGAAAAACATTGCGACACTGTTCTACAAAAAAATTGGATTCCAAGTCCCCAATCCTGATGCTGTAGGGGATCTGATCCCCAAAACTAATAGGATTGAGGAACTGTCGGTTATTTAAATTGATATTGGGGGTACCAATTAAAGACTATCGTTGAATGAATTCGAGTAGGTACATATCCAACTCCTCAACCCTGATGCTGTAAGGAATTGCATTCCGAAATCGTAGGGATCCCACGGAATTTTTCCGTTTTGGGGACGGGTTTCTACAGATAAGCTACTTTTTGTTCTGGTAAATCAAAAGTTCCCACGGGATTTTTAAAAACCTAAATCCACACGGGCGAAGCCGTGGGCATCATCTAGTAATAAATAAAATAAATAAATACTCACACATGCACACACGGTCGTCTGTTCCTAAAGTAGGCAACTTAATGCCTGTGTTATAGGTAACAGCCGACTGATAGACATATTTACATATAAATACATATATATTTTTAATAAAGGTATACATACATACATACATATTATAAATACACCCAGACTCGGGGCGGGAATCGAACCCGCGACCCCGGAGCGAAAGGCAGGGTCACTGCCAACCGCGCCAACGGGTCAGTCGTAACCTTAAAAAGTAACCTTAACTTTCAACTTTTAACTTTGGCTTTGACTTTACACGCTGAAATGGTGTTTGGACCAAATTACTTTTGTTAACAATTTTTTGTAATGTAAAAAATGATTGCTTCCGATGTTTGTCTATGCACAATATACTATTTACTGTATGCAAGTGTGTGAGTGAAGACAAATTGACACTGTTGCTGCTTTCCAAATGCGACTATGTTGTCGTGGAACAAAGTCGCATCTACAAAAATGCTATGTTCCAGATGCGACATTATTGAGATACAGTGTGCGAAGGAGAGGGCATAACTGTCGCATACATTATTATGATTCGCTTCTTTATTGTAACAGGTTAAACTATCCCCAGGGTTTCCTAACAGTGCATACTCACCCTAATATCACTGCCGCCATATTTGTTGCCCTTATACGTGGCGACGCCACCACCCTCGAGGAAGTCTGGCACCGTTTGTTCGGCTTGCCGTAGGATCTTAGCCAAGTCACCTACTAGTGCAGCATCCTGCGAAAAAAAAAATACATTTTTTCTTATTCATGTTATGACAAATTAGCTTTTAAACTGCAATCTCACCTGATAAACTGACGATGCAGTTTAAGATGGAAGTGGGCTATTCTGAATCCTATATAAGGAGTGTAATGGAACAGTTCTCGAAAACCAAGATGGGTAATAACAGTAGCGATGATTACTGACCAGATACAAGTCACGGCAAATAAGTCTAGCGTTGACCTTCAATGCGCAGAAGTCGAAAATGAAGTATCTCGAGGTGTGAGGGGTGGCGGGGAGGACGTGGGGATAGTTCGTAAGCACTGATTAGCTCTCGCGGATCCCTCGTAAGCGCTGATTGGCTCTCCAATCGTATTGTCCCGTTCACTCGTACGACGCTGCGCGCACTTGAAGGTCACCGCTCGACTTACGTGCCGGGTTATACTACAAAAAAACCCTGATTTTTTTTATGTAGTACCTTGATCTGATAAGTGCGCTGTTATTTATGTTCAATTTTGTCTTTAAATAAATAAATAAAATATGTTTACTTAAAATTATAATAAGATATGTATTGCAAATCCAATCTTTTACCGGAATTAGCTACTATTAACAATGATGAACAAGCTATTAGTCATAGTGACCGATCGCTGCGTCCGAAGAACTATAAAAAAGTATTAATAATTACAGGAATATAACTTACTTGATCGGCATCAAAGAATGACACTGCAATGCCTCTGTTGCCAACGCGACCAGTCCTGCCGATTCTGTGCACGTATTCATCGATGCTCTTCGGCAAGTCGTAGTTCACCACCACATCTACGTTCTTAATATCTACAAATAAACAAACAATTTGAAATACAAACAAAACCCGACTTCACAACACACTTAACAGTCCATATCTCGGAAACTACTGAACCGATCTTGATTACGATTACGATTACTTGTTGTGTTACGATGAAACTTGCACTGTTCCTACAATGAAGTAAATGTAAGGCTGGTCATAGTGTCACGCTGATAGTCGGTACCACGCGTCTGTCTTCAGGGACGTTTTAGTATCGCGCTGAGCGGTCGGCGTTATTCTAAAACAATTCTGTAGCATCCATACAAATTGACCTGTCAGCGCCGACGATCTGTGTGCCACTAAAACCAGCCTAAGGCAATAAAAAGGTAGATAGGGTCCATTCCACTTTGATGGTAAACCGTTAAACTGTAGTGTTACGATATTGGAAGTCGTCGAGCCTGCACTACTCTAGCGGCACGCTATGATGGCCGGTTTGACGTTTGTCCGCTCATGAAGTTCCGTATTAATTGATAACGACTTTGAAGGAAATAATTGTATTACTTTATTGACGATAGTGATGTGCAGAGATTCATAAATTTTATCGAATGTAGTTTTAGGTTTAGGACTCAAAATTTATTTATTAAATTGATTTCTTAAATGTATACAAGTGTAGAAAAATCAGTTTGCACCATTTAAGGGGTGAATGTACTTGTGAATATGAACAATTTTCACTATGTGGACAAACCTCTGAAATCGCAAAAAAATATCAATAAATTTTTAAAAATGGAATCTAATACGATCGTCACATAGGATCGCTGGCTAGCACAACTACTACCTCCGGCAAACTCGCGTCAATGCTCAATGCAAAACAAAGCAGTTTCGAATTGACGTTGCTTCGAAAAGTATAAACTGTCAGTGCAATGCGATTGTGATATAGTTTTGACCTGGCTTTGGATTTCAAATATTGATACTGCATTACTGTTGACCCTTGCTCGTTAATTTGGACTCTGTTCAAGCCCTTTGTTGTGGATTTCGTCGATATGACCGAACGTACGCAGAGAACTGTTCTAAATAGTCAGACACGTGAGTTCGTAATACGCCTTCGTAACTATTTCGATCGTGAAGCTCAAAATGGAGGGCCAATTTTACCTATAACGTCAGTGGTTGAACGCGTAGCTGATGCGCTTAATATTGGACAACGAACTGTTAGACGGATAACTAAAAAAAAATATGGCGAGACTGGCACAGAAGAAAATAAACTTCACACACCAAAAAAGAGAAAACGAGCAAAACCAGTCGTAGGCATCGATAGCTTTGATGCCGATGCTATCCGAAGACATGTTTACGGCTACTATTTACAGAAGGAGTATCCAACAAGAAAAAAGTTGGTGCATTCACTGAAGGAAGCTGGATTATTCTTCGGTGGGGAAAGTTCTTTAACGAAGATTTTGAAGACCATTGGATTTCGATACAAAAAATGTAACAAACGCAAAATATTGATGGAAAGATTTGATATAGCGATGGCAAGGTATACTTTTTTACGGCAAGTGAAAGAAATCAAAAATTGGCAAAATGTTGTGTTCTTGGATGAAACATGGCTTAATGCTAACCATACTGTAGGCCGTTCTTGGAACGATGACACAGCAGCATCTACTTCCAAAGTTCCTGTAGGAAAAGGATCGCGACTTATAATTTGTCACGCCGGAACCATCAACGGGTTTGTCGAAGGTTCTCTCATGGCTTTTGCGTCAAAAACCACTGGAGACTATCATGAAGACATGAATGGAGAAAAGTTTACTGAATGGTTTACCTCAATGTTGTGTAGCCTCCCTGAACCATCTATTATAATTATGGACAACGCCCCATACCACTCGATGCAAATTGACAAGCCACCTGCCCAATCCCAAAAGAAAGCTGATATCGTCGCATGGCTTCGTAAAAATGGCGTAGATGCAAACATGAATATGTTAAAAGCGGAATTAGTACGTCTTTTAAAAGAAAACAAACCAACCAAGATCCGATACGTCATTGACGAAATAGCATTAGAACATGGGCACAGAGTTATACGGTTACCGCCTTACCATTGTGAGTATAATGCGATTGAGTTGGTGTGGGCTCAAATTAAGGGATATGCTGCAAGACACAATACAGAACCCCCATTTACCACAAAAAAAATGCTAAAATTATTAGAAGAAGCTTGTGAACATGTGACTAAAGGAGACTGGGAAAAGGTTGTGAATAGAACTGTTAAATTAATAAGGGAAGATTATGAAAGAGATGTGAAAATAGATAATATTATAGAAAACGAACATATAATTATTAATGTATGTGATGATAGCAGTGACGACAGTGAAAATAGTAGTATGGACGAATCTGATTAATTATGGCCTTTTGTGGCACCTTTTTTGGTATCTTTTGTATTCATATGTTTCTTGTGTGCATATAAAGTATGTATATTCATTTTCGTTCAAATATTCAGTTCGTTCAAATAAATTAAATAAACATATACATTTTTGTTTTATTAAACCTATTTAATCAGGTACAAAAACAAAACTTAATTGTTTTTTGTTCGAGAATAAATTGACATTCCACATCACTATTGTAATGTGTCAAACCGGCCATCATAGCGTGCCGCTAGTGTAAGGGTAAGGATAACATTACCTAACCCCCGGGCGGCCACAGCGGTAGCCACCAGAATGCAGTGCTTGCCGCTCTTGAAGTTGTAGAGCGCCTCCTCGCGCTCCTGCTGCATGCGGTCGCCGTGGATCGACGACGTCAGCATCTGCTTCTGAGACAGCATGGCCGCTATGAAGTCGGCGTTCCGTTTCGTTTCCACAAACACGAGGATACGTTTCCCATCTGAGGAATTGGTTTGTAGGTGTTACTGAATATTGTGTGTTAGCCCTTATACACTGTACATACATATGTAGCAGCCCCCCCACACTGGGCCACTAGTGGCGACGACTAGTGGCCGGCCACAAGTCGCGGAAGAGAGCGAGAGAGAAGAGAGAGCTCAGACGTGGCTACTCGAGCGCTGTGTGCAATGGTACCCTATAAAATGTATGAAAAATCTCTTCCTCGACTTGTGGTGGCTACTAATCGGCCACTAGTGGCCCAGTGTGCGGGGGCTGAAAGACAAACCAGTGCAGCGTCAACCGCTCTACTGCTCGCACGCTAAATGGATATGCAACAACATGTTCAATCGATTATATTTACAATGCCACTATTTATAATTTGTACATAACTTTCTACTATGGTGGTGGGACTAATATGGATTTAATAAGAACTGGCATACCTCTTCCAGGTTAGGCCGCTTCCATCTTGACTGCATCGTCACTTACCATCAGGTGAGATCGCAGTCAAGGGCTAACCTGTAAATGAAGAAAGATTCCTGACTCACCATACTCCTCGACCAGTTGCTGCAGCTTGGTCTGCTTCTCGTACTTGGTGACCTGGTGGAAGATCTGCTCCACGTCGGCGCTGGCGCCGCCCACCACGCCCACCGCCACGAACAGGTAGTTGTTGAGGAAGCGCCCCGCCAAGTGCTGGATGTCCTCCGGGAACGTTGCAGAGAACATCAACGTTTGACGCTCCGTCTATTGGGACAAACAAAATGGCTGTTTAGACAACTATAATTCAATACTTTGCTTGTTCACCTAAGCTTTGCAAAGGTGGACTTGCCTTGGATGGTTGTGTTGATCCATGTGGATTTTAAATGAATACTTACTCTGCTTGTTGGGCTTGCCCACACACTTAAATATATGAATATGTTATCTACACAATAAAATTGAAGTGTTAATCTGTAATCTCAAAATAATGACATCTTATTGATCTCTGATTTTTCAAACAAGATGTTGCTGGATCTTGCATTCTCGTATGCTACCAGAATTTAATAAAAACCTGCCATACCTCTCCATATATAGAGGTATGGCAGGCTCCATCCAATTCCACCTTAGGCTACATGCTACGATGACGCGAGTTTCACGCTTTTTGTTCGCTCAAAAAGTGCTCAATGCACCTAAAGAATCTTCTATACCTACTGTGTTCACTAATAAATGTACATGAATATGAATATGAAAAAAAAAAAAAAAAATTCACTTCATAAAAGTTATACTCACAAGAGAAACCATGGTAGGGTGCTCCATCATCTTCTCGACGCTGGGCATGAAGCCCATGTCCAGCATGCGATCGGCCTCGTCCAGCACCACGAACCGGATGCTCTCGAACGACACCCGCCCGCGGTCCACGAAGTCGTGCAAGCGTCCCGGCGTCGCCACCAGGATGTGGCAGCCTCGAGCGATGTTGTCCCCTTGGTGACGCACGGCGGTGCCTCCGTACGCCACGGCGATCTTCAGGACCGATCCGTAAGAGAACTTCCTGGCTTCGTTGAATATTTGGAGCGTCAACTCCCTCGTGGGGGACACGATCACGACCTGAGGCTGGGCGCCGTTGGGCCCCGTCACCAGCTCGCGGGAATCATCCAGCAGCACGTTGATTATGGGCAGGAGGAACGCGGCGGTCTTCCCCGACCCGGTTTGGGCGCATCCCATGAGGTCCCTGCCGCTCATGATGATGGGGATCGCGTGTTTCTGTATCGGCGTAGGCTTCTTGTAGCCGGACTTGAGGATATTTTCCACAACGTACTTGCGCATGCCCGCATTTTCGAAGCTTTCGATGGGAGTTGGTGGATTTTCACCAGTTACCTATAAAAAAAAATTAAGTATAAGAAAAAAGCTCTTTTACTGGCTGTTGTGCAGCTACTGGTTCTAGCTATTTCAATGAGTGCTGACAGTGTGAAAGAGACAAATATTGCTTATTTTGCAAGCAAGTGAAAAATCAATGTCCTTTTTGTATCCATCAACAATAACCCAAACATCATAATGCCCTGACCAGATACCCCAAGACCTGTGAGTATCTGCACGAAAGACTACAACTGAAACATTATAATTTGTTTTGAAGTTGTTATTATACTACTATAACTAAAATATGTATTTTTTTTCTTTTTTCCCTATCTTATATTCTGAGAGTATATTTACAACAATAGCACTACTGTATAATAGAAAACTCACGTTCACAGCAATGCAATCGAACTTATCAAAGTTGATTCCGGAACTGATGGTGCTGCTGAATATTTCGCCTTCATTCTCGGTGGGTTCTGGGGGCACATATGTAACTGGTGGTTTCTTCTCTCCCTCGCCACCCTCGGGGTTTTCACCCCCATCGTCACTGCCGCCGGCGGGTCGCGACCCGCCCCGCCCGCCTCTCCCGCGCCCCCTGCCCCTGCCGCGCTCGCCCCTATCTCCCCTGTCTTCTCTGTCACCGTTGTCGGCGTAATTGTCCCCTGTAATCGAATAAAATATTACCCATCTTAGGTGCCGTGTTAGGAATTTTCTACTCAGTTGAAAATTCCAATATAAAATTCCAAATTAAAGGTAAAAATAAATATAAAATATCATAACAATATTAAGCCACATGTTGAATTCAGTTTTGGACATTGTTGGAGCAAGATCAATCATTATCATTTTCATTATCATTTATATAAATATCAATTTATCATTATCATTTATATTATAATCTTTACGCTTTTTTATGAGAATATGTTGAATAGATTTCTTAAACTTGTGTAAAAATTTAGTAAAAATTATTATAACCTATACATCGACTTTTAATTGTATGCACTAATGTGAAGTTTCGTGGGTTGTCACTTTTTAACGAAAATAAAATAGGGATGGGGGTACAAGTGATTGATTTAAATCATTCAATTATTTTATTTAAATTAAAGTTTATATTTTAAGTAATTATTATATTTTATGTACAAAGGTTACATAATATATATATGTATATATATAGTATATATATAAATACATATATCTTTAATATATAAAACATAAAACAAAGTCTGGTTTGTTTGAACACTTATAACTCGAGAACGGCTGGACCGATTTTCATGGTTTTTGATTTGTTGTATTTGTCTCTGGCCCGAATAGCAGAATAGTTAAACCAGTACACTAACGCTGAGTTGTACAAAAGAAATTTCCATCCCCTCTTCCAAGGAAATCGTGCTGAACTAAGTAGATACAGACAAACAAGAATCAAAACAAGTAGTTTTGGCTTAAGTATAGATGAATTAATTGGAAGTCATCTTTTAGTTATTTATGTAATAACTAAAAGATGACTTTGATGATAATAAACGTAACAACACGATAAAAAAATTATGCAGATTGGCCGGAAGCATTTGTTTATGCCACGGCCACGGCCAATCTGCATAATTTTTTTATCGTGTTGTTACTCTACAATGCACAACTGCAAAGTGACGATCGCGTCAACGGAATGGGCTTATATACACGCCCCGTTGACGCGATCGTCACTTTGCAGTTGTGCATTGTAGAGTCTACATCTCCTGAGGATGCTCAGGTGTCGGAGCGAAACGATCGTCGAGTTTATTTCGGTGGTGGATTTGTGTGGTGTTACTTGGTGGTGGTGCTTGGGGTCCGCTTGGTTGCTTATTTTTCCTGCTTATTTAATAGCAGGATGGCTGACAGGGCATAGCACATGCTGCTTGTTGTACCATACAAATTTGACTGTTTTGCGGATCATAGCAAAATAATTTTGAATTTTCATCATATATTATGGATTTCCGCAAAGTAACGCCTGATTCTATTCAATACTATGGACCTGTTTCACCACCTTGTGATAAGTATCGGATAGCTATCTACAACTTTTGTCTTTGTCACTTGACATATAAAGTAAGAAAGTGACAAAACTTACGTTTAGGCTATCGGACACTTATCAGAAGGTGGTAAAACAGGCCAACAGGCTGTTATACTGCAAATAGAAAATAGTACTTCTTATTTTTTTTTCAATTAAAGCTCATATTATCAATTGTACCAATAGGATGAGTTTGCCACAAAAAAGTCAAGATGACAAAATTGTTAATCTGGCTTTTATACGTAGGAGCCATCGATTTACTTAGTAGATAAATAAAATTATGATGATAATGAAAGAGTCACTTTGAACGAAACTTTTGTGAATGAAATTGAATGAATTGAATGTATCACATCACTATAGAAATGGGGTTGGCAACATTATTTTACGGAATGACATTAGGAAACGTCAGATTACTGCAGATAATTAAAAGTCGAACTATAGAATGTCACTCATTCCCACAAACAACTTCGGACTTTTGATTTTTTATTTGCCTGTAGTGTCATGTTAAATCAAAGCAGTCATAATTCATTCAAAGCATATTATGATCTATCATCCCATCCTGTTCACATTTTTTTTTTGTCAAAAGTAGCAACCCATGAAACGTCAGTAACGTCAGTTACTGCATCAAATTAAAAGTCTGACTATAGTGTTTCTCGTTTGGTAGTTCAATACACCATGGTTACGAGAACAGTGGCGTCACCATGGTGCCCTAGTGAAATATTGGGCCTACGTCTTATAGGTACATCTGTACCTATACTATTAAACTAGTGTTGCGCTCGGTGCGCGAGCTGCAAGCAGCTCGCGGGCCTTGTAGTCTCTTCAATATTCATAAAATAAAGAAATTCCAGAATATTCTGGAGTCTCTTGAAAGATAGAAAGAAATACTGGTATCACGTTTCGTATCTTTTCTGAAAGGACACTAATGAGTTCTATGCATGCGTTTAGTGGAAAAAAAGATCTATACAAAAATGTTCTGGAGAGCCACTTGAAAATTAAAAAGAAATTTTGTATGAACACGAATTTTTTTTGTTCCGTAGCTATCTTTTTTTATTGGCTCACCAAAGGGCCTAAAGTCTTGAACATTTTTAGTTTCAGGACCATGCCTCTATGATTGATAGTTTTTGAGGGCCGTTAGGGTACTCTGGTAATTTTTCCACATTCACTAGGTTTTGTATTTTTTGTGAAAAAAATCTTTAAGTTCTATTTATACGTGTAGTGGGGGAAAAAAGGTCCATACAAAATTGTTCTGGAGAACCTCTTGAAAAAACCCCAAAAATTTGTATGGAGAGAATTTTTTTTTGTTCGGCGGCCATCTTTTTTTACCGGTTTACCCAATGGCCCAAGGTCTTTAACAACATTTGTTTGGAACCATGCCTGTATGACTGGTAGTTTTGGAGGACCCATGAGGTACTCTGATAAATTTTCCACAATCATGACGTTTCAGAATTTTCCTGAAGGAAGACCCATAAGTTCGATATATATAAATAGTTAAGGAAAAAGGTTCCATACAAAATTGTTCTGGAGAGCCTCTTGAAAAGAACCCAAAAAATTTGTATGGAGAGAATTTTTTTTTGTTCGGCGGCCATCTTTTTTTTACCGGTTTACCCAATGGCCCAAGGTCTTTAATAACATTTGTTTGGGACCATGTCTGTATGACTGGTAGTTTTGGAGGACCCATGAGGTACTCTGGTAAATTTTCCACATTCATGACGTTTCATAATTTTCTGAAGGAAGACTCATAAGTTCTACGCACATAAATAGTGAAAGGTAAAAAGTTCCATACAAAATTGTTCTGGAGAGCCTCTTGAAAAGAACCCAAAAAATTTGTATGGAGAGAATTTTTTTTTGTTCGGCGGCCATCTTTTTTTTACCGGTTCACCTAATGGCCCAAGGTCTTTAATAACATTTGTTTGGGACCATGTCTGTATGACTGGTAGTTTTGGAGGACCCATGAGGTACTCTGGTAAATTTTCCACATTCATGACGTTTCATAATTTTCTGAAGGAAGACTCATAAGTTCTACGCACATAAATAGTGAAAGGAAAAAAGTTCCATACAAAATTGTTCTGGAGAGCCTCTTGAAAAGAACCCAAAAAATTTGTATGGAGAGAATTTTTTTTTGTTCGGCGGCCATCTTTTTTTTACCGGTTCACCTAATGGCCCAAGGTCTTTAATAACATTTGTTTGGGACCATGTCTGTATGACTGGTAGTTTCGGAGGACCGATGAGGTACTCTGGTAAATTTTCTACATTCATGACGTTTCTTAATTTTCTTAAGGAAGACCCAGAACTTCTACGCACATAAGTAGTGAAGGGAAAAAGTTCCATACAAAATTGTTCTGGAGAGCCTCTAGAAAATTAGGAAATTTTTTGTATGGAGACGAATTTTTTTTGTATGGTGGCCATATTTTTTTTACCGGTTCACCCAATGGCCCAAGGTTTTGAACATTTTTTGTTTCAAGATGATACCTCTCCGACTGATAGTTTTCGAGATCCCCTAGGGCACTCTAGTTAGTTTTCCACGACCAGCTCTCTCTATAATTTTGGTGACCTAGAATTTTTGAATTTTACACACATGGAAAGTATGGTGAAAAAGTTCCATACAAAATTGTTCAGTGTGCTTAGTCTAAAGCGGAGCACTCGAAAACGAACTCGAAAACTATTGATCGATTTCAGAGTAAAATGGTCTATTTGTGAGTTCGCCAATACATTCAGCATTCGAACAATGCTGAATGTATTGGCGAACTCAAACCTTAATACAAGCCATTTTAGGTCTATTTTACTCTGAAATCGATCAATAGTTTTCGAGTTCGTTTTCGAGTGTTCCGCTTTAGACTAAGCACACAGGAGAGGTGATCAGTCCGTAATTTCAAGTAGCTTTATACTATTAAATATTTTCAACCATGTGTACTTAACTTCCTTGCACTAAAACCTACCTCCGTTCTCGTAGTCGCCTCGGTCCCGGCCCCCGCCACCCCGCCCCCCGCGGCCCCCCCGGCCTCGCCCGCCGCCGCGACCGCCGCGTCCCCCGCCGCGCCGATCGCTGAAACCATTGCTGCCACCCTTATAGTCTGGAAATTTTTAAAGTGAAACAACTTCTTTAGGATTGATTGTTGTGCATTTGAAAATTTGATGGAACGAAAAAGCGATACCGTTTTAGCCTAAGTCAAAGTTAAGGTTAAGTTTATTTTTCTGCCGTGTGTGAATTGCACACACACAATTTTTTTTTAACATTAAAAATGGTATAAAACGTGTACCATCATTAGTATCTTCAATGAAGGAAGAAAAACCTCTGCCCCTTGATAAGCTGTGTCCTTCATCTACGTCGTCGCCGTAGCTGTTCTGTGCAGCTGGTGGGGGCGGCTGCACCACCTTAACAAAAACATACAAATTGTATTAATGTCGGTCATTTTTAAAGCTTAATTTCATAGAACAGTAATATAAATTGTATTCATAACTAGCGGACCCGGCAGATGTCCTGCCCGGTGATATATCAACATCAGCGCCACCTACCAAGACCTGGTAGGTTACATGTGCCTACCCAGTAATTGTGTTTTCAAACCATCCAGTACTTAACCCATTGAAATATACACACCAAATTTCATCCAAATCCGTCCAGCCGTTTATGAGGAGTTAGGTGACACACACACACACTCACAGAAGATATATGTATGCACAAAATGTTTTTCTTTTATTTTATTTATTCATCAATTTTCCGTTATTCTGCTATTCCAGGATGAAGATAAATACAACAAATCAAAAACCATGAAAGTTGCACCAGCCATTCACGGGTTGTAAGTGTTCGAACAAAACAGCTATGCGATGAGCGGCTATATGAGCGTGCTATGAGTATAAAGTATAAACTAAAGAAGTTTTCACTTCTTCCGCATGTAAGTACATACACAATTTAGTTTTATTTGTTATTGTTTTGTCTGTTAAAGTGCAGGCAGTCATATGTTATTTAACGCCCTTCGTGCAGCCGCTCGGGCCGCACGCAGTGTGCTTTGCGCCGCACCGCGTGAACATGCTCGTGACTAAGGGCCCCGGACAGGTTTGAAACTAGTCGGGCACACTCCAACAAAATACTAAAATTTCTTCCTTCCTACTAAAAAATACTTTAAATGTTAAAATATACCTTATGAAAACCAGTGGTGCAGCTTGCTACAGAGAGGGGGACCCTATTTGTTAATGAACTACCACAAGACATTTTGGAAATGTCTTTCAACAAGAATATTGTGCAAGTTTCTTCAATAGTTTTACTGGTTATTGTATCACCAATGATCGGAATTGATGGTGCAATTTCTCATGATATCAGAATGTGGATATGCCTATTCATATTTTTTTTTAAATATTATCCCTTACTTTTCTTTGGTTACCTTACTCAGTTTTTATTAGTACAACATGCAAAAGAGAAATCTCTTCGATACTGAACATTATATGAGGTATCAAAATCGCAAAAGACAGAAATCCCACAGTCATATATTGTGTAATAATAGTAAGGACTATTGATAATGTTTCAGGTTGTTGACCCCAAATTGCACTACCTATTCCGATTTTTGACCCTATTAGGTACAATGATACAAGTATAGTAAGATCATACTCACAACATCACAAGAATCATCCCATTCATCATCCATTATCTGTAAAAAATAAATAAGTGTTTATTTTAAACATAAAAATTTTAAATTGTGTGTACAATAATGTGGCTAATTCTGTTGTACACAATTCTCCAAACTAAACTAAAATGACAGGTCTAAATCTATTGCTTTCCTTTTCCGCATTGAGCACTGTGAAAGAGATAGGAATAAATTTAGACCTGTCATTTTAGTTTAGTTTAGAGATTGTGTACAACAGAATTAGCCACAATGCAGGCTTATCAATCGTCTTATTCTTTGTCTCAACTGATAGAAGTCCATTGCTAGACATAGATCTCTTGCAAGGTGCTCAATTAGGGACAACCCCTCACTAGGTAGATGGAAGAATTCAAGCAAGTTTCTGGGAGCCACTGGACTCATGCTGCACAAGACTGTGGTCTGTGGCGTTCCTTGCAAGTCTCAACAATATATATCTATACTAATGTAATAAAGCGGAAGAGTTTGTTTGTTTGAATGCGCTAATCTCAGGAACTACTGGACCAATTCCAAAAATTCTTTCACTGTTGGATATGTAAGTGATCCTTGAGTGAGTGAGTGAGAGCTATATAACATGTACCACGGGCAAAGCCGGGGCAGACCGCTAGTGAATAAGGTCACTTTGTAAGGGCCCACCAGTGTATATGTGTTGCACTAGCACAAGAATCTAACACCATCAGTGCCAGGTGCCAAGGTAGCTTGATCAAGTAGTATTATCATGAGCAATAATTAAGATGCTAAAATATGGAATACACAAAAGCATCGTAACCAATGATAATGAAACACCTCATGCCTTTTAACAAGGAATGATAAGTATGTGTCTGACCCATGACAGGACCCATCCTGGATAGAAAGTTAATTTTGACACAAAGAATACACCGAAAGGACACCAGTAAAGGAGTCTCACTGTACGTTTGATATCTACAGCGGATTGAATGCAGAATATTGCATTGCTCCTCATTTTAATTCTCCGAAGAAAATACAAGACCGTATTAAAGATGTACTCTGAAGCAATCGAAACATACTTTTTTCTACCCTACCAAACTTTTAGGTATAATTGTAAGCTGCGAGCAAAACAAGTGATTCTTACTTGATTGACCGTATGGATACCGTTTAACTTTCAATATGTACAAAATTCAAACATAATTATGATAAATTCTTCAAATTTATTTAAATAGATTCAGTTACAAAAATAAGCTGACAAAGCTTCCTACTTGAACCGGCATATCCCAAATCCCAATCGCATATCGCACGTGTAAGTGGCAAAGGCAGAGCTTTTACAACTTTGTGATGAAATTTGTTATTTTCAATTTAACTTACCGCTGTTAGTAATTTTTGGTAATTTAAGTAAGGAAGTTTTTTATACTTTTAGTTTGAAAAAATACAAGAACCAGACAAAGACGAGTCTCGATGAATGGCGGCGATTGAAAAAAGAAGAAAAAAAAAAATTAACACTTTATTACAGAGTACCTACAGAATACAGATCAAAATCATAGCATGATCATAGCTACCTTGCTCTATAATCTTAATTCAAGAACAATCTAAAGTCGGCTCTTCACTTATGCACAATTAATATTATCGTTGGCCAGCGTGTTGGCCGATATTTTTTTTATTGGGATTAAAATTTTATAAGATCGAACCGAACTGCGAAATATTAAGTACAAGGTAGGTACCCAACTTTAAGACGCCGTGTAAACGGTCAAACGTGTTTGTCAAATTTTTGTCAAGGTCATCAAACAAGCGCACACGTGTAAACACCGTTCAATCAAGTTTGTCAAATAAGGTATCAGTTTTGACGCAGTTTACGCCACAAACGGATACTTACATACATATTACATAGGATAGGACACTGGTCTTCGGACATCAACCTGTTATCGGACATCATACGGATGCACTCTTAACTCTTAAGGAATGCTTAAAAATAGGGGTGTAAGTGGCCCAAATTCCACCTATGTGGCCAAAGTCAACCTCACCTGCACGCGGTGGACCCTGCCAATATGCTAACGAGGCCCTGACGCTCTCAGTCCCCTCTACGGGTCGTTGTGCCTGATACCTACCTGATTAAGTTGTGTACTTAATATGGAGGGTATCACCGCTTTGTGTTAGGATTCTACCCCGAATCCACCTGGCTAGCGACCACACACTTCAGCCGTAATTTACCGCAAAGCATCCAATGTGTTCCGGCAGCGAGCTGAAGAGCCAGTCCACTTCCTTAAAAGCCGGCAACACATTAGTGGTTCCTCAGGTGCTGCTGTTCATGGGCGGTGGTAATCACTTAACATCAGGTGACCCGCTTGCTCGGTTGCTCGCTCGTCCTTTCTAAAAAAAAGAAACATTCTATCACTCACTTAATAAAAAATGCGTCTCTATACCCGTAATAGTCCTGTGTCAATCGTGAACGATTCGGTCATTTGACCCGGGTCTCGTAAAAGTATTGGTGATTGCAATCATTCCTTTTGAACGAACCGGCTCAACCAATCGCCAAGATTTCAGATGAAACTAAAAAATATTGATTACAGATCATTCACTATGTACAGATCATTCACTATGTACAGATCATTCACTATGCCTATTGCCTATTGAGGAATTAATAATATATTTCTATCTTCTATAATTTAATAAGTATAATAAAACTGTAACAGACCCAATTCTGTACATTGAAGATATTTAGAAAATTTCTTTTGGAGGGCACTATAAAATCGATACTGAAGCCAAAACTGTAATTTTTTTCGTTTTTGTCTGTCTGTCTGTCTGTATCTTGGCCGCGCATCACGCCGAAACTACTGAATGGATTCGAATGAAACTTCGTACGATTTGAGTTTATACTCCGAGGTAGGACATAAGATACTTTTTATCCCGAAACTCAGCAGGGTTCCCTTGGGAGAGGGGAAGAAAGTTAAAACGTGTATTTAGCTGTAATTCATTAACGCGTAGTTCGATTTAACTCGTTCTTTTTTTGTTAGAAAGGTAGTACTTTAAGTATTGTCCCGTAAATATTTCAAGGTCATAGGTTTTTTAGTTCAGAAATAACAGACATTTATTGGGTTCAAATAACTTGGGACCCGGATCTTTGAACGTATGGCTTATTTTAAACTGGTGTGCGTTTAAATTTATATTTGTCAATCTTTCTATTTGTTCTAGCTAATCTCTGAAACGGCTGGATCGATTTTGACGGAACTTTTAATGGCAGATAGGTGATGTTATAAGGAGTAACTTAGGCTACATTTAGTTTAGGTACAAAAAAAGATTATGGGATCCAATCCGATCCTATTTAAAAAGCTATATCCACGCGGACGAAGTCGCGGGGATCAGCTAGTTATATATAATATAATTGTATCTACCTACGTCATTTAGGTGACACGTGTGTATGAAATGCATAAGGTTTCTAGTTTGTAGTTCTTATTGTTTAAACAAGTTTAAAAGCTCAATCAAAAAGAAACATCATAACAGTGCATACAAAGGGTAACAATATTGCAATAATGCAGTGATTTGAACCGTCGGACTACAGTTATAGAAACAAAGAAACGAGCGCGCGCAATCAAGACCGGAGAATCAACGTCCCAACTAGTGGGTCATAATTTCGTGATGAGCTATAATGATTAATTGAACCGTGAACCAAACGAACCAAATGAACGAACGACCCAAATGGCCCGGGTCGTGGCGCTAACCAATACTTGAACGATCGAATCGCAGAGAATGAACGATTGACACAGGACTATACGGGTTACTAATTCCCTGGAATTCTGACGTTTCGTAATGTTACCAGAGATAAAACAATTCCCACAAAAAAGATAAAAAATTCAAAACTTATGCAAATACAAATCAACTGCCGCATGTAGATATATGACAAATGCCTGACAGACACTTCATGGTGATAATGTCATTCGACATCCATTTTTGAATAAATTTTTTCAATGTGCTTCTTTTGTTTTCTGTTGCTGTCAGTGTGCACTTTCTAGTTTCCACTCTTGGTGTTTTCTATTTTAAGGCGAAACGAGTAATATTATTACGCGGCATATGGCTTTTTATGATGACAGGGAATTAAAGTAGTTTGGGGTAAAATCGTACTTCGTAGATGTTAACCCTGTTCTCCATACAAATAACTCATCTGTAAATGACAATGACAGCTGTCAGAATTCCGGGGAATTAGTAATACGGGTATATGCCAACTTGAATGTTTCTATGCCAACAGGACAGAGAAAGAAAAAAGTTTATTTCATTCTTTGATAAATTACTCATTTCATTCAAAGTTTATTCGAAAACGAAGCATTCGAATCTTGAGTTTGCAATTAAGGAATGAAAACGAGTCATGCGGAGTAAAAAACTAGTGGCATGTTGCAAACTTATTGTTTGATTTTTTTATATAATATGAATATTTTCAGTCTTTCAAATGTGTTGTTATCACTGTTATATTGTCTGTGTCGTGTCACGTGTGCACGCAAAAATATGTTTTTAAGAGGGGAAATAAATATTAAATTAATTTTTGAAAAATACTTTCTTCTTTCCCATACTTTATTTTCATCCTGCTTAAAAATATGATACATTATTTTTTCAAATAAAGTTGACAACCCTAGACACAACTTCAACGTCTGCCTTGGTTGTCTGTACCACGTCTGTACAGCTTGCCTGTCCGGAACATCATGGAACATACTAATTACTAACGCACTCACAAGCATCTAAATGGCATCCAAGCGTATGTGAAGACTTGGAGCTTGTGGACGCTGGCCGAAGTTGGCCCAGCGTGTAAACGTAGCTTTAAGCATCTTCAAACATAGACAAATACATAGACATAGACTGTGGGACAGACAAAAAATCAGCCAAGTGCGAGTCGGGCCTCGCTCTCTCAGGGTTCCGTACATAATTATGAACAATATAATATTTTGGGTCTAAGAAATATTTAATTTCCGAGTTAGACATCGCAAGAAACCGTGAAAGAAAAACGCAAAATAAGTTCGTTTGTTTTGGTCACAGCTTATAAACTATTTTATGAATCGTTGTTTTCAGTATTTGTTGTACAAATAGAGCATATAGTACATAATATACCGAAATATCATATTCCTAACTAGTTTAGTTTTTTAGATAGCCCCCGTCACAAAAATGGTCTAAAACTGACAATTTTGATGACCCCCCATTTCCTTACTTTTTAAGCAAAAAATTAAAAAAAATATATATTCGTACTCTACTCAATGAGCTCTAAACAATGATACCACACAAGCTAAGGTAAGAAAAAAAAAATTTTTTCCGGCTCCTTTCTCATGTATGGGAGCCCCCCTGAAAAATAATTTAATTCAATTTTTAATTCAATATTTGATTTTGGGTCAACGTTTTACACCAAATACCAAAATTTCAGGTTTGTAACTCAATTCGTCTGCGAGCTAGAGACCTGTGACCGGCGGACAGACGGACAGACAGACAGACAGACAGACAGACAGCCGAGTGACATTAATAGGGCTCCGTTTTTACACTTTGGGTACGGAACCCTAAAAGTAGGTACAAAAAGCTAGAAAAATCTCAGAACTAAATTAAAATAATTATACACGGTGTTTTTTCCATCGTCGATCAAGAGCGGCCCCAGTTAGGTATCCGATGTAAGAAATCTTTAGGTAATATTCAAAATTAGTTCCGGACAATACACATATTAGTGATAAAAAATTATTAAAATTTAAAGCATTTATGAAACAGCCTGTTTAATGTTTTAGAAACTAGGTCAAGCCATTGAACTTGGATACAAGTTCAAGGAAAGATTTATCATACAAGTGAAATTATAGCCAACCAATAGCGAAGCGTATTTTGTAAAAGTCCACGTGGACCGTCAACCAATGTCGACGCTCGCGCTTTTCTTTGATGGAAACCGACAGCCAACGATGCGCACGCGGTGTTCTTTGTTATGTAATATGCCCCGCCCCGTCTAGCCGGCCGCTTTATGCCGCTTATAAGTTATAGTGATGTCCTAAAGGACCTAATAATTGATATCAATATCGGTATGTGATCGATGAAATGGCAGCATAATATGGTCATATCGTGCTTAGGATTCCTCCATATCACTGACAATACAACGCCATAGAACTTATATGGGCACAAGTAAAAAGGCATGCTGCAAGAAACAATACAAGCCCCCGGTTCACAGCGAATAAAATGTTGCAATTAGGTACTCAAAAATGCTTGTGACGTGACGTGACGGCTGAGAACTGGGCAAGTGTGGTGGAGAGAACTAAAAGAGTCATAAAGTTTGATTTGAACCGTGATATTGCATTTGATAATTTATGCACACAAGAGCTAATCATTAATTACTGAAGACTCCTCATCGGACGAATCTAGTATAGGTAAATGACGATTCTGACGACTCGTGTGATAAAAAAATTTAAGCTATTTTACTTAGTTATTTTATTTGTATGCCTTATACTAAGAAGAAAAACTTTAATAAAACTGTAGTAAGTATGTTATCTAGTCAAGAAGACTTTTTGCTGTCTTCCTGATTAAATAACATATTATTACACCTTACTTACATCTTAGCATTTACTTATTTCTACCAATTATTTGTAATCTGTGGCACAACCGTAGTAATCTTTATGTGTGGCACATCACTAAGGGGGCGGTACCCGTCCATGAAGTACAATATTATTTGTATGAAATTTTAACTTAAACAATACGAAACTTTATGGGCGTGAGCTGTTAAAAACTAATAATAAAATAGACAGTCTATAGGTAGGTATACTTGATGTGAATGACCTCAAATATCGGAGTCGCCGCGCCGCGGTCTGTAGTTATTATGTTCGCCATAGGGTGTTTTTAAATGAAACGTTTTCGTTTATTTTTTTTGAATATTAGTCATTCGAATGTTATTTATTTTTTATTATTATTATACTAATAGATAGTAGGCACTGGATACATTAACTGGTTTGCTTGTGGAAGACGATAAAAATTGCACCGTGTATAAACCTCCGTTATTTTTATCAATTTAAAGTTTAGGTCCTTAAATAAAACAGAATTAGGAAAAAAAAACGAAAATGTTTTCTTTTTTAAAGTGCAATAGTTCAAATCCATAGACAAGATTTAAATGTATATCAGCTAGTGTTGTAAATGAACATAAATATATCGATTTAAGATCTGTCATAAAATTTAGTTAAGTTAACTTAAACATAGTAAACGAATTTATTGTAGTCTATCTGTCTGGTTGTTGGAACTAAAATTCTGGTGACGGTCTGACTGAATGGGATCTAGTATACCGATTTACGTTTCATTATTTTATTACTGACCTCTGCCCCTTTTCGGACAAATTCAACCTCTAATGGTAGATTTAGATTATTTATAGATTTTAATTCTGTAATAAAATTCCAGTTACGTAATTACGTAATAAGAGCATTAAAATGCGTAACCAATTACGTAATTGAAAAATCCGTAATTTTGGAAGCCCTAGTCTTGAATCTTGATTATATCCAGTCCATGAAGAAGAAAATAAGAATAAGCTAATTTAAAAATTACCTAACAAAATACGAAACATATTATATAATTTATATTATAGTTTGTATTATATAATTTTATAAATTAATTATATAATTTATAATTTATATTATATAATTTACATTACACCTTGATTGCCACATCTTGTGCAGAGTAAATTTTAGGATATTATTTTATTAAATTAAACATATTTGCTGTATTTAATTATTATATTAGGTTTTTAATAATTTTACAATATTAATTCAGAGAGACATTTTATAATGTATTTTTACTTCTGTCAGTTCTCTCAATTCCAAAAATAGAATGTAGTCATAGATCACAAACATATCATAGACCAACACCACAATCATCAACAATTTTTCAAAAACAACAAGAATAAACTTAGAATCAAACTCCGACCTATTTAATTAATTAAATATACAAGCAAGTATCTGCCGTTACAAGACAATCTTGTCAAGTGCAACTGGTTTAAGACCTAGTAAAAACTATTTTAAATAGACTAAATTACCCATACATACCTACATAATAAAAGTATAAGCATTATAGTGACGATAACATAGCGTCTAGTGGGAGTGTATGTGATGCAATGAGTCGTAAAGGGCTGCCTGCTTTCCCCGCGTCGGTTAGCTCCAGACTTCAACTACTAGTAACGGCTCGTTACTCGTTAGTAACGAGCAACCTGTTGTCGCACCTTATAAGAACTGCTTTATATTTTCCGTAAAGTCGAATAAACGATTACGATTGTACGCAGTGTTACCGTTAGGAAAATCTAGTTTGTGGCTACTTCAAATAAGAAAGTAGCTAATTTTGTAAAAAATCGCCTTATAAGTGTGGCTCAAAGTGGCTAAATATCATAACCCAGTTACTTTAATAATAATTTTTAAAATTTACGTCCCTACTTATTTTTTAATATCCTGCCGCAAACTGTTTTTTGTTAAGTATGTTAAAAATTTAGTGTTGTCTTTTACACACTTATGAAAATTTTGATAAGCTTGAGCTATTTTCTGATCCACTATTTTCTATAGGACGTTAGGGCTTTCCTCTATTTATTAATTTCTCAATGATTAAGTGATAACCATAGATTTCTTTATTATAATCACTATAGATAACAATATAGATATAGAGTTTAACTATCAAAAAGGAGCTAGATAATTTTTTTCAAAGAAAAATTAATAGACTTTTCGAACTAAAATAAAATAATTTTTTATTCATTTAGATTGACGATTAAAGTACCTAACTCAAATGATATATAATTTTCTTAAGTCAAAAAAAATATTTTATGCTTTTTAGTGATTTGTTTTCTTTATATTAGGTAATAATAATTATTAATCCTTACTATTATAAATGGGAAAGTGAGTTTGTTTGTATGTTTGTTCCGCTTTCACGCCGTAACTACTGAACCGATTTGGCTGAAATTTTGAATGGAGATAGCTTATGCCCTGACTTAAAACATAGGCTTAACTTTTTATCCCGAAAAATATTCCTATGGGACTAAAATAGATATAGACTTCCAAAAACGCGATAGATGGCGTTGACTGTTCTTAGGTAAATCACGCTCACATAGCACATTATTACAATAGTTGCATGCATCTGTATGCGTATGCACTTTTTATCCTGGAAAAATCCACAGTTCCCACGGGATTTTGATAAAACCGAAATATATATCTACAGCTATAGGTAGATTACTATAGCAAACTTCCTTGAAAGTAGGTATAAAGTTTGGAAAAGGGAGCGGGAACGGGAGTCGGAAATCCACGATTCCCTTGGGATTTGTGAAAAACCGAAATTCACGCGGGCGAAGCCGCGGGCAGAATCTAGTAGTAATATAAATGAGAACTATGTAAAATAGATTATGAACTATAATATACCAGTCTGTCAGGACGAAGTCGTCCTGCCCATTGACATACCGACATCGGCGCCACCTACTGAGACCCGGTAGGTTACCTGTACCTACCCGGTAATTGTGTTTTCAAACCATCCAGGAACCCATTGAAATATATACACAAAATTTTATCCAAATCGGTCCAGCCGTTTGGGAGTTAGATCACAACACACGTACCTACGGAAGAATTATATAGGTACCTACCTATATAGGTGATATAGTTTACCGTATCCACGCGACGGGATGTTTGACATTTACAAAACCCGTGAACATTTTGTATGGGAAAATGTTTTTTCTTATATTTTATTTTTTCGTCAATTTTCCATTGTTTTTAATAGTTATTATACTATCCGGGACGAAGACAAATACAACAAATCAATAACTATGAAAATCGCTCCAGCCGTTCTCGAGTTATAAGTGTTCGAACTAACACGACTTTGTTTTATATATATAGATTATTTATTATTATTAAATATTAATTATCCTGTGACATATACATTTTATGTGTATGTCACTATAGGTGAATGGTTTCATATATGTTCTAACCCAACCTAATCTAACTTCTGATCTTTAGAAGATCAGCTGTTTGTATGCGTACCACTCTTGTATAATTTGGAAGACCTTGATTAAAAAGTAATTTACCATCTATATGCGACTAGTTTCACACCTTTGCGGTTTAGCCTTGTATAGAATGGAAATATGCATAACCGTGCACAAACTCCAAGGAACCACACTATATATGCAGCTGTTATTGACCTCGGCCCAAAAGTTTTTGCAAAAATTAAATGTTACGTAGGCGTAGCAAAGTGAAGTCTTTGAACCGAATAAACTAGATCGAATAGACTATAATCAGACTTCAGCAATAGGCCTGGCAATCTTAGAGAACATATTAGTGACATATGTGTACATTTATGCTGATAACTTCGTATGTAAGAATGATAACTCAATGTGGTATTGGTATACTAAAAGCTGCCTGAAAGTATGTAGATAACGATAGTGAAACAATCATCAAAATCAGTTAATTAGTTGCGGAGATAATCGCAAATATACATACATACTTACATACATTTTACATACATAAGTACCTAAATACCTCCGTTTTTGTCGGTTAAAAATATAAAACTAAAAACACAAAAAGTAGCTAGAAGTTGCTAGATTTATTTTGGTGGCTAAACAGATTTATTTTATGGCTAAAACCATTGAAAATCCACTAGATCAACCATAAACGGCAATTTGCACTACGATATTTTGTATTATTAATTTCTCAATGATATTTTGTGTACCTATCGTGGCCTGTGGAGCATCACTAAACTTATTATTTATGGTAGTGTAGACTAGTATATTAGTGATCTGTGGTGTTATGGTGGCAGTGTGACCATCAGTGGCAGATTTCTGCCATTTGGGCAGATTTGGCTCCTAAATTTTAACTCTGGCAGAATATGCTGACGATTTAAGAAAGTGGCAGAATGTGGCAGATTTCAAGGGAATCCTTATAATTTTTTAAATAAAATGAGTAAAGTCATGGTTTTATGTCTGCCTACTTACTAAATTTTAGTATGATTTAAGAAGTAGGTTTGAGATTTTTATTTCCTTTCTTTCTTAGAGCTATTTTTGAAAGGCTTCTGAATAGATCCCCGTCGAAAAAGTCAAAAAAATTTCATTTTTCAATTCTCTAATAACAATGTTCGTAGTTAAAAAATTAAAAGATTATATTAATCATCGAAAAAAAAAATAATGGCTGTTTTTATTACAATGAAAAATTAAATAAAACGAATTTTTTGTAACATTAAAAAAAACTAATAATGATTTAAAAAAATGGTTTCGTAATATAAGTGGTAACTGGTATATAAGTAGTAGAAAATAATTCGTAAGGATAAAAATTTGTTGTATTTAAAGTCGTTTTACGGGCGATAATTTTACGTGATAAAGTTATAAGAAAACAAAGAGAGATAGATGCGTCACAACTTTATAAGCTGAGGTAAGCTGAATCATGCTTTTCCATGTATGCGGCTGGATTTCATCGATTTATAAGACGTTATCACGTCAAGAAATCACAAATTTATAGTTTAACAATAATTATCACACTTGCAATGTTCATGTTCAAGCAGCAAAAACTTATTAATTAACTATTGCATAACTAATTGCAAAATTATGATAAAAAAAATCCCACGGATTGTTGCTCATTTATAGCCCTTAAATTTTTTATTTTCTAAAATTTCATATTTAATATGTATAAATAATAATTGATAATGATAAAGTGTCCGAAGTAGGCGTGGCTCGCGCAAGCCAGAGCACCCGTTTTCGAACGTATTTTCGTCGCTCTGGGAACATTGTATAATTGTTTTGCCCGATAGCTCCGAGCTTTGTCTGTATGGTCCTTGACTTTGCCCGTACGTTTTTTATGACTTTCGGCCGGCGCCCACCCGCGGCGGGCCTCATAAAAGCGTTTATTATGACTTCACTTGATATTGTAAGGCTGTCAAGTGTTGTTTTTTACGTTTACTATGAATGAGGCTATAGAATACAGTCTTTTGTTTTTCAATATGCGACTCTGGTATCGTATTACGACGCGATAAATATTGAAATAGCGCGTTTCGGAGTGCCACTTGTGTTTAAAAATAAATCCTTGAAGATTAAAGCGGTAACCTAGGGAGTTTAACTTTAAATTACGTTAATAAGATATTGGGCAATAGGAAAATACATAAAAATATACACTCGTCTATACAAAAATATTTACTTACATCACTTTGATTCTGCAAAGTAGCCTGGCGCCGGCAGGCGTAATTTTTTTTGAAAATTCGCGATCCTTGCTTGATTAACTGTATTTTGCTAATTTTATTTCTAATTCCGGTCAATTATTAGTTATTTAACTTATTAATTTCGAATAATAAGATAATACGAAAAAAAAAATATTAAAACTGAAGACAAACATTCGATTTTTAACTGCCAAAATATTTGAAACGAATATTTTGGTCTCCGTAAACAAAAAAATGTTGTGTTCTATGGTGAAATATTGTTAAAAACACATTAATTGTTTACTTATTTCGTTAAATATATGAAAACACAGCGAAAATACTCATAAATCACTTTAAAACACGCGAAATTATAAAACAAAAACTGTACGCCCGACCGCGCAACGGCGTCCGCGACACAAACTGCCACTTGAAACTTTTTTTCTTTTTTAATCGTTCCTATAAACCTATGTTTTTTTCCTCTCTAACTACTAGGAAATTTAACGTAGAAGCGAGATAATATAAATAAATACGCCTGAGTGTAAGAGGAATAGGTATATTTCTATTATGCCCGCCGCCATGTCAACTGCTAGTTGACACGGGCAATTCAGAGACCATGTTCTATGTCAACTACTAGTTGACACGGGCAATTCGGCAGATTGGTCCTACAGTTCCGAGAGTCAAGACTTTTTTTTAGAAAAATTTCTCTTCTTTTTATTAGTTTTTTGCAATGACTTTCTATTTTATTTCTAGATTAGAATAATCGCAATTAGTTTTTGAGATATTTGCAAAAAACTAAACCCTCCTTTTTTTTAGTTAATAATTGTTTTAAATAACTTTCGCAATTTTTTTAAGCGGAACTTGACTTTTTAAAAAAATCATCTACATGCTATTCCGAATCAAACGACACCTCGTTCACATATTTTTTTCAAGATTCATGAAAAAAGTTGACCTGAATAGCACTTGTTGTCTAGACTACTTTAATGTCCCCATATTCTGAAGTATGATGGCATATTTTTGGCATTTTTAGAAATCGAGTTGGCAGATTTTTTGCCAGTGTCGGGCAGATTCGCCACTTTTGAGATGGTCACACTGTATGGTGGTGCTGAGTGCTGACAGGACTGCTGAGTGCTGACCTTAGTCGGTTTATAAATAAACATTTTACTTATTTCATTGATTTAATATGTGCATTATTTATCGCTATTGTAAGATAAGATGGGCAAAAAATTCCAACTTTGTTTTGGTGTAATTTTCAAAGACATGAAGTAGTTAAAAGCGATAACATTGTCGATGTTGGAGTCGCCGTCTTGTTTTTTGCGATCGCGTTTACAAAATAAGCCATGGCAGCGGATACTGTTAAAGTGTCCGTGGTGATTGATCCAATGCCCAACATCGTCTCGTGCTCGAGTACGTTCACTGCTGAGGAGTTGTGTATAGTTTTGTGTAAAAAGTACAAAATTCCACCATTGACGCGTACGCTGTTTGCATTGCGGATCAGAGGCACGGACTATTTCCTCAAAGATAACAGCAGAGTTCTTTCGAGTTCACGAGATTACGAACTGAGAATACGGTTCAAGGTGAGACCACTGGAATTATCTAATATTCATTTTATTTGTAATAATGTAATAAACGACAAATGTTCAATTTGAGTGATAATTATTATTATCATTTGAGGATTATACATAAGTAATTCATTTAATAAGTGAGCCTAAAAATTACAAAGTCGGCGAATAATTTTACAACTAAGCAACCTCATTTGATCAACACTACTACTATCATTATTCAGCAATAAATATAATTTAAACAATGGATAGACAGTACCTTTAATCAAGGTTACAGATTCTGAATAATTTTTTTTCAGGTTTCTCGCTAACAAAAAATGGCCACTATGGCCCACAATGTCCCACTGTTAGACTTTAGTCTCTTAGTCTCACTGTTAGTTTCTTCTCTCTCATAGAAGAGGGACTTAGGGAGTTTAGACCCACAACACTGCTCTAGCGTGAGTGACAATAGTGACTATTGTCATATGATAGTAACAATAGTCAAACAAAATGTGACAATAGGGACTTTTGTCACATAATAGTGACAATAACTGGGACCAATGGCTCAATGACTAATGTGCTCTCAGATGCATGCAAGAGAAACACCACCAACTGTCAACTCCAGGCAGGACCCGGATAATTTCTTTACCTTTATATAATTATTAATACAATGTGGCTAATTCTGTTGTACACAATCTCTAAACTAAACTAAAATGACAGGTCTAAATATATTCTTATCTCTTTCACAGTGATACCTGCGGAAAAGGATAGCACTATTTTTAAACCTGTCAGTTTAATTTAGAGATTTTGTACAACAGAATTAGCTACAATGTACATTAATTGTAAAAGGTATCGCCCTGTTCTCTATAGTACTAGATTTCAAGTCTCCTGATGTCTGCAAAACAGCATTACTTTGTATTCCTTTTCTAAATTGTATTATTTCTTGTCTGTCCAGGTACCTCGACTTGGTCTTTTAATAACACTGGATGAAACCACATATGACTATTATTTTCAACAAGCAAGAAATGATGTTAATGAGAACAAAATACCAGAAATAAAGTATCCTGAACATAAGCAAGAGCTGCTCGGTCTTGGTATTGCAGATATGTGAGTATAAAAGGAGATATTTTAGATTTCTTACCCATAGATCATTTTAAATTCAGTTTCTTCTGTGGCTTTCCTGACCTAGTAGTGAGCACTGTTGTTTTATAAGTTGGAGGCCCTAGGTTAACTTACCAGAAGCAACAATTTGGAATTTTATGTATATTTTATTACTTCACTGCTCTGGTCTGCAGGGAGGCTTTAGCTAGTAATATTGTGCTAAAAGCTATTCGTTATATTTATATAATTATAAAAAAATGAATCCCTATTATTCTTGATCACGACATCACATGTAAACGGCTGGACCAATTTTGACAAAATTTTGTGTGTGTGTTTGATCATGTCATGGGTCCATGGACAGTTTAGATTTACAATTGGACCCAGTAGTTGACACTGTAGTTGGGTTTTTATTATGGACAGATTTTGATGAAATTTCGTATGTGTGTTTAAGTTGGTCCCTTGGGGGTTTAGATTCATAATAATTGGATCCGGTAGGGGCCCTGCAATTGGTTTCTAGGTTCAGTGCAGGACAACATCTGCTGGTCCCACTAGTCTTTTATAAAAAAAGTCTGTTCTGGCTATTCTTCCTATATGCACTTGCACATCGTTCATCAAATTGAGCTGAAACTTGGTATGAATATACCTTGTATCCTGGAGACAGACAATATATTTTTCATTCCAGATAAAAGTTCCGTCCGGTATGAAGTTGGGGCTGGATAATAGTAAATAAAAAGTAAATCATTTATTAGAAAATAAAGATTTATGGGCTGCAAAGCAGTACCTACATTTAAACTTCTTGCGAACTAAATATAAGATATGGGTAATTCTAAGTTATGAGGTATTTTCAACGGCAACAATAAAAAATCATATATACATATTTAATTTATTTGAAATAACACTGTTATGTCATAATAGTTACCGCTTTCTATATGGTCACTTAAATTCACCAATTAAATGTATGTAATTTAGTCGCAAATGCGCCTCAAATATGAAAAATGTATCTCCCCTGCCATGTCCCCTAACCATATTATGTTAGTCAATCGATAGTTTTAACTAAATTTAAATTATGTAGTAAATTAAACTTTAATAATTTAGAAATTAGACTAATTAAATTAATGCAATCCAAGAAAAAACAACACCTAACATTTTTTTTTTCATATTAACTATAATGTCTACATTTGTCCCTCATATTTAGCGTCTCTTCCCCTGGCATTATGTATTAATTTAAAACTCACGACTGTTTACTTTGCTGCGTAAATTGCGACCTTCAAAACAAAGCATTCAACGTGAAGTTTGCGGCAAGCATTCACGACGCAAGCATGCGGTCATTTTGTCCGCCATTTCAGTGAAACTACTTGCTAGGAGTAGTTGTGAATCAGTGAATGTGTTCTCTCCCCTGGTAAATTTTTTTTCGCAATTATAAGCCTAAATACTTTATTTTCTTTAAATAATTACTGTAATTTATGCATAGAATCGTATTCTTCTTTGTTAATTACGTATAACAAAAACTTTGACGTTTATACCTGTTTTTTAACAGAAAAGTATCTCCCCTGCCTTCTCTCCCCTGCCTCTTAAGGTGCCAGGGAAGATGCTTACTGTCCAGGGGAGATACAAATATGTCGTATTGGAGTATTTTTACAGCCGATACGTGTACTGTTTTCATAATTTAGTGAATACATCCATATTTTATAATCTTACTCTATTCCACTTTTTCTTAACATTATAATTTCACTTAGGTACTTAATGGAACATCGAACAATGTTTTTGTTTGAATACCGATTGCCTGATTGTTAACGGTGGATTTATTTTGTCCCAGGAAAATCAGTCAGTTAGTCAATTATCACGGATCGTCAGGAACAGTATCAGAATAGAAAATAAAGTCCTACCCTGTACGCCTTATATCTCCCCTGTATTTAGTATCTCCCCTGGTCCATTATAAAATAACAAATAATAAATTAATTGACTGGCTGCTTTTCAGGTATGAAGATAATAAGTGTTTCTATAAAGAAATACTACAATTGTATTAACATTCTATTATTTTTGTCATGCCGCCTATCCTAATAACTTAGTACCTGTTAACTTAGAATTACCCATATAAATAAATATTCTGTAAAATAAGTAGCTAAACAAAATGTAAATTTTCCTGTATAAAATGCAAGTGAAATATTAATCTAATCAATTATTGTGCATGATTCATTGCTTATTTTATCAATAGTAGTGTCAAAAGTTCAACAAAAGTTCTGATAGATGCTATACCTACTTAAGAGCGTTGATGCGTTCTGCGCCATTTTAGCTCATTTTTAAGCTATTTCGACCCTTCATATGTTGTTAATCTATGCATTTACTTAAAAACTTATTTATACTACATTGTAGAAAATTTTGTGTTCTAGGGAATTGTAAGACAACATTTTGCAATTTATTGATAGTTTTTGTCTAATTGCCAAAATACCAAAGGCCTATTTATGAATTTTGGGATTCGTGGAATCTTTGACGTTCACTACGTCAAAAGTTACTTGTTCAATTCACACACAAAGATATATTTATGAAAGGAAATGCCCTGAACTAAAGATGTGGAAGAAAACATTTTTTAATTTGGCGTTTTTTACATCATAAAAATCCAAGCAAAAGAATTTTAATTTCAGTAAATTATAGACATATAAAACCGTCATTTTAGTAGATTATTTTTCGCCATTTATAAGTAAAATTAAGTACATATAAAAGTTAACCATATTTTCAATAATATAAGTAAAAAAAAATCTAAAATTAACTACTATTTGTTTCCATAAAATAACTTTGAAACAGACACCAAAACGCAGAAACAGGCAGTAGGAAATTGAACTAGGAAACTAGTATGAGCCGAGGCCTCTCCGCGAACGGACGTAACGCTTTTTGTCTCGGCAATTCTTATTGGATTACATGGAATATACGTAAAATTGTAGTGCGACTGTCACTATTCAATACTAGATATTTTTAATGCTTGCTATTTTTTCTTACAGATAGATGAAAACTTTTTACGTATTTTTAATAATTGTAATATATTATATTATAGTTATAGTTGAGGATTATAGTTGTAAATCAGTAATCCATACTATATAAAATTATAAATGCGAAAGTGTGTCTGTCTGTCTGCCGATTTTTATGTAATTACTCTAGCGGCACGCTATGATGGCCGGTTTGACGTTTGTCCGCTCATGAAGTTCCGTATTAATTGATAACGACTTTGAAGGAAATAATTGTATTACTTTATTGACGATAGTGATGTGCAGAGATTCATAAATTTTATCGAATGTAGTTTTAGGTTTAGGACTCAAAATTTATTTATTAAATTGATTTCTTAAATGTATACAAGTGTAGAAAAATCAGTTTGCACCATTTAAGGGGTGAATGTACTTGTGAATATGAACAATTTTCACTATGTGGACAAACCTCTGAAATCGCAAAAAAATATCAATAAATTTTTAAAAATGGAATCTAATACGATCGTCACATAGGATCGCTGGCTAGCACAACTACTACCTCCGGCAAACTCGCGTCAATGCTCAATGCAAAACAAAGCAGTTTCGAATTGACGTTGCTTCGAAAAGTATAAACTGTCAGTGCAATGCGATTGTGATATAGTTTTGACCTGGCTTTGGATTTCAAATATTGATACTGCATTACTGTTGACCCTTGCTCGTTAATTTGGACTCTGTTCAAGCCCTTTGTTGTGGATTTCGTCGATATGACCGAACGTACGCAGAGAACTGTTCTAAATAGTCAGACACGTGAGTTCGTAATACGCCTTCGTAACTATTTCGATCGTGAAGCTCAAAATGGAGGGCCAATTTTACCTATAACGTCAGTGGTTGAACGCGTAGCTGATGCGCTTAATATTGGACAACGAACTGTTAGACGGATAACTAAAAAAAAATATGGCGAGACTGGCACAGAAGAAAATAAACTTCACACACCAAAAAAGAGAAAACGAGCAAAACCAGTCGTAGGCATCGATAGCTTTGATACCGATGCTATCCGAAGACATGTTTACGGCTACTATTTACAGAAGGAGTATCCAACAAGAAAAAAGTTGGTGCATTCACTGAAGGAAGCTGGATTATTCTTCGGTGGGGAAAGTTCTTTAACGAAGATTTTGAAGACCATTGGATTTCGATACAAAAAATGTAACAAACGCAAAATATTGATGGAAAGATTTGATATAGCGATGGCAAGGTATACTTTTTTACGGCAAGTGAAAGAAATCAAAAATTGGCAAAATGTTGTGTTCTTGGATGAAACATGGCTTAATGCTAACCATACTGTAGGCCGTTCTTGGAACGATGACACAGCAGCATCTACTTCCAAAGTTCCTGTAGGAAAAGGATCGCGACTTATAATTTGTCACGCCGGAACCATCAACGGGTTTGTCGAAGGTTCTCTCATGGCTTTTGCGTCAAAAACCACTGGAGACTATCATGAAGACATGAATGGAGAAAAGTTTACTGAATGGTTTACCTCAATGTTGTGTAGCCTCCCTGAACCATCTATTATAATTATGGACAACGCCCCATACCACTCGATGCAAATTGACAAGCCACCTGCCCAATCCCAAAAGAAAGCTGATATCGTCGCATGGCTTCGTAAAAATGGCGTAGATGCAAACATGAATATGTTAAAAGCGGAATTAGTACGTCTTTTAAAAGAAAACAAACCAACCAAGATCCGATACGTCATTGACGAAATAGCATTAGAACATGGGCACAGAGTTATACGGTTACCGCCTTACCATTGTGAGTATAATGCGATTGAGTTGGTGTGGGCTCAAATTAAGGGATATGCTGCAAGACACAATACAGAACCCCCATTTACCACAAAAAAAATGCTAAAATTATTAGAAGAAGCTTGTGAACATGTGACTAAAGGAGACTGGGAAAAGGTTGTGAATAGAACTGTTAAATTAATAAGGGAAGATTATGAAAGAGATGTGAAAATAGATAATATTATAGAAAACGAACATATAATTATTAATGTATGTGATGATAGCAGTGACGACAGTGAAAATAGTAGTATGGACGAATCTGATTAATTATGGCCTTTTGTGGCACCTTTTTTGGTATCTTTTGTATTCATATGTTTCTTGTGTGCATATAAAGTATGTATATTCATTTTCGTTCAAATATTCAGTTCGTTCAAATAAATTAAATAAACATATACATTTTTGTTTTATTAAACCTATTTAATCAGGTACAAAAACAAAACTTAATTGTTTTTTGTTCGAGAATAAATTGACATTCCACATCACTATTGTAATGTGTCAAACCGGCCATCATAGCGTGCCGCTAGTGTAGGTACAGAGTTAGCTTACATCCTGGGGACGGATATAGGATACTTTTTAACCCCCGACGCAAAAACGACGGGGTGTAATAAGTTTCACGTGTCTGTGTGTGTGTGTGTGTGTGTGTGTCTGTCTGTTCCCCTGTAGCGCTCAAACGGGTGGACCGATTTGAATGCGGTTTTTTTTTTGTTTGAAAGGTGGATTAGTCGAGAGTGTTGTTAGCTATGTTTGATGAAAATCGATCCAAGATGGCCGCCGCTACAAAATGGCGGATTACATATTTTTCACAATTCCCTTAATATGGGTATCAAATGAAAGGTCTTGACTAGCAGAATAGCACTATGTAAATCCAACATGGCCGCCGCCACAAAATGGCGAATGTTGGGGGTTTTTTAAATTTTCAATTTATACTTGTTATCTCGAAAAATTAAAGAGTTCTCACGGAATTCTTAAAGGTCCGTTCATTTAACAAATTCGTTATACAAAATTTGGTAGGTACAGAGGTAGCTTGTGTCTCGAAAATTCACATAGTTCCCACAGGATTTTTAAAAACCTAAATCCACGCTGACGAACTCGCGGTCAACATAGTACATAATATTATGTGGAAAATGAACTAGAAAACAGCTATCGTATACAAAAACTATCGTCCGGTAACAACGGTTTTCAAACCATCCAGGAACCCATTGAAATATACACACAAAATATTATACAAATCAGTCCAGCCGTTTAGGAGGAGTTAGGTGACTAACATACGTACCAAAGAATTATATAGGTACGGTTGAGAGAGTTTACCGTATCGACGCGATGGGTTGTTTGACAGTTACGAATCCCTCGAACATTTTGTATGGGAAAATGTTTTTCCTCTTATTTTAGTTTTTCGTCAATTTTCCAATGTTTTTAATAGTTATTATGCTATTCTGAACGGAGACAAATCAAAAACCATTAAAATCGCTCCAGCCGTTCTCGAGTTATAAGTGTTTGAACTAACACAACTTTGTTTTATATATATAGATTTTATTAATTCTAATATATTAAGGTACATTGCGTCATTACAATGAATGATTTCTAATTGCATTTTTGTATTAGCGGTATATTTAATGTTCATTTAGTATACCTACAATCTACATACAGAAAATGTATTTATTACCTGTTTTGAATTACTTTAGTAATAATTTTATTTTGTAAATATGTAAAAAGATAAATCCACGATTCCCTCAGGATTTGTAAAAAACCGAAATTCACACGGGCGAAGCCGCGGGCAAAATCTGGTATGTAATAAGTAAATTAACAAGATTTTGAATCATCGACGATACATCCCATAGACACCTCATGTTTATTTTAATTCTACTGAAACAATTCTGGCAACTAGCTGAAGTATGAAGGCGCGGGGAATCGCGTTCTGATTGGCCCGACCAAGGTCAGTACTTACCTAGGTTGCGAAAAGTACACGGACTAGGGATGGGACACGTTTGATTAAAACACGATAAGTAGATACTTACCTACCAAACATATTGTATGAATGTTATTTTATATCTAGGCGCACGAAGTGCGCCAGGCCAAGTTCCTCCGGCCTTGTCGCATGAGTGTGTTATTTACACGATCCATTTCGAGCTGTTTTGACCCTCCTCATAACTCTGGTTCGCGGGATAGTAATCCTACGAAATTTGAAATATAAGTTAAACTCGTGGATGTGATGATAAATTGAAAGTTTCAAATTTTCAAGTTGAACCGTTTCTGAGATACAGAGGTTTGAAAATCACATAAAACAAGACCTACTCACTGACTGATCAAAATTATGACGCACTTCCCGTGTATGTGGAATGTTGAAATTTGGTAAGAAGATGAGTCTTAGTGTGTATATGAAGGAAAAAATCGAAAAATGTCCAAAAGTTGCATCAGACACTGACCAATTCAAAGATATATAAAAATCTGTCTGTTCCCACATCACACAAAAAATACTGAACAAATTTTCATTTTGTTTTAATAAATGTATTTTACTTTATTTGAAGCTATATATGGTTCTTGTTTCATCGAAATCGGTGCACTATTTAGGGAGATGTGACTTTTTAAGTTTTCTAGCAAGGGGTCAATCTTACTGGTCTTGAGTTCTAATAAAAAGTAAAGTGTAGGTAAATAATAAAACGCCAAGAGATATATTTTTTTATCGAAGTCGCGGGCGCGACTTCGTCGGCGTGGACTACACAAATTTTAAACCCCTATATTACCCCCTAAGGGGTTGAATTTTCAAAAATCCTTTCTTTGCGGATGTCGTACGCCACATTAATAGCTATCTGTGTGCCTAAGCCCGTTCCTTCCAGTAGTTTGAGATTCGTCTTTGCCAATAAAACCAGAAGCGCGATTTTCTTAATAATTTTGATAAGCAACCTTGACCCAAGACAGGAAATGGATGGGTGGCCGACTTTGGAGGTTTGGAGGAGACTTTGGTGTCCTGTTGATTCCGGCTACTAGGTATCACTAATATCTAATACTATTCATTAAACTTAATGAGAGTCAAATACTCAAAATCTTCTCTTAGTTAAGCCGTATGGTTCTAAGTTCTGAAACTGACCACTGAGTGGAAATACTCTGGAGTGGAGTTTCTGTTATCTGTGATTTTGACAGACAGACGAACAAAATAAAAATTCACCCAATTAGAACAGAGAAAGCGACTTTGTTTTATACTATGTATTGAAGATTAAACCACATCTAATCAGACCGTAAAATGTGATAGGGTTCTATTCATAATTATACTGAGGCGTAAGAGAGAAATAAGACTTCATTATGCTTATTGCATTAACTTTGAAATACTTAGAAAAAAGGAGTGAGATCCAAACAAAAACATTTCATGTGAATAATAAGGCCAACTTCCTATCAAAAAGTTTCGGCCATTAAAAGTACTGATATCAAAAATTATGACCAAGTCCTTTGCTAGGCTCGATAAATGAAACCATACAGTTTTAGAAGGTATATCTTCTTCGATCACCCTCAAGCTGTCATACCATTCCTAATGATCCTGTTAAAATATTTTTAAATAATTTATGTCTTACTAATAACACTATAATATGAAGCTCATTTGGGACTGAGAATAGTTTTATTGTTTTCAACTTGGCAACATTTTTTAAATTAAACAAATTCAAAGGAGTGCAAAAATGTTGTCAAGTTGAAAACAATAAAACTATTCTCAGTCCCAAATGAGCTTCATATTATAGTGTTATTAGTAAGACATAAATTATTTAAAAATATTTTAACAGGATCATTAGGAATGGTATGACAGCTTGAGGGTGATCGAAGAAGATATACCTTCTAAAACTGTATGGTTTCATTTATCGAGCCTAGCAAAGGACTTGGTCATAATTTTTGATATCAGTACTTTTAATGGCCGAAACTTTTTGATAGGAAGTTGGCCTTATTATTCACATGAAATGTTTTTGTTTGGATTTTGTATTACAGATTGCTATATTGCCCCTACCTCTACATCTACCTACCTACCTAGAGGTAGGGGTAGAGGTAGGGGTAGAGGTAGGGGTAGAGGTAGAGAGGAGAGGGTTGTCAGTCACTGTCAGTCACTGTCAGTCATTCAGTCAGTCACTGTCAGTCATTCAGTCAGTCACTGTCAGTCACTGTCAGTCAGTCAGCCAGTCAGTCACTCAGTCACTGTCAGTCAGTCAGTCAGTCACTGTCATTCATTGTCAGTCAGTCACTGTCAGTCAGTCAGTCACTCAGTCATTGTCAGTCAGTCACTGTCAGTCATTGTCAGTCACTGACAGTCATTGTCAGTCACTGTCAGTCACAGTCAGTCACTGTCAGTCAGTCACTGTCAGTCATTGTAAGTCACTGTCAGTCACTGTCAGCCAGTCAGTCACTGTCAGCCAGTCAGTCACTGTCAGTCATTGTCAGTCAGTCACTGTCAGTCATTGTCAGTTACTGTCAGTCACCGTCAGTCACTGTCTGTCACTGTCAGTCACTGTCAGTCAGTCACTCACTGTCAGTCATTTTCAGTCACTGTCAGTCAATCAGTCACTGTCAGTCACTGTCAGTCACTGTCAGTCACTGTCAGTCAGTCACTGTCAATCACTGTCAGTCATTGTCGGTCATTGTCAGTCAGTCACTCACTGTCAGTCATTTTCAGTCACTGTCAGTCAGTCACTGTCAGTCATGGTCAGTCACTGTCAGTCACTGTCAGTCATTGCCAGTCACTGTCAGTCACTGTCAGTCAGTCACTGTCAGTCATTGTAAGTCACTGTCAGTCACTGTCAGCCAGTCAGTCACTGTCAGCCAGTCAGTCACTGTCAGTCATTTTCAGTCAGTCACTGTCAGTCATTGTCAGTTACTGTCAGTCACCGTCAGTCACTGTCTGTCACTGTCAGTCAGTCACTCACTGTGAGTCATTTTCAGTCACTGTCAGTCAATCAGTCACTGTCAGTCACTGTCAGTCAGTCACTGTCAATCACTGTCAGCCATTGTCAGTCATTGTCAGCCAGTCAGTCACTGTCCGTCATTGTCAGTCAGTCACTGTCAGTCATTGTCAGTTACTGTCAGTCACTGTCAGTCACAGTCAGTCATTGTCAGTCACTGTCAGTAACTGTCAGTCATTCAGTCAGTCACTGTCAGTCATTGTCAGTCACTGTCAGTCAGTGTCAGTCATTATCAGTCACTGTCAGTCACTGTCAGTCATTCAGTCAGTCACTGTCAGTCATTGTCAGTCAGTCACTGTTAGTCATTGTCAGTCACTGTCAGTCAGTCGGTCAGTCAGTCAGTCAGTCACTGTCATTCAGTCAGTCACTGTCAGTCAACCAGTCAGTCAGTCAGTCACTGTCAGTCAGTCAGTCACTGTCAGTCAGTCAGTCAGTCAGTCAGTCAGTCAGTCAGTCAGTCAGTCAGTCAGTCAGTCATAGTCAGTCAGTCTGTCAGTCAGTCAGTCACTGCCCAACGACGTGACGCGATTGTCGCGCGAATGCCTATTAGGACACCTATTCGAGATCAGTATGTTTGATCGCGAGTTCGTACGAGTAAAATTCGCGCAAACTTGCGATGATCGCGCATTCGCGTTGTATTAGGACAACGTCTAAGAGAAAAACAATTCGGTCTACGGCTTTATTATGTTCATACTATCGACAATAGAATAGAATTGATGTTGAACATCACTATCGTTCAGAAGGTAACTAATGAAACGAGATAAATACTTACGCGGCGAGTATGAATAAAAGAGATGCGGCGATAACGCGAGTAGATTTCAAGCTCCTCCTACTCTGAACATGACCAACATAAGATGAACCCCGCTATAAATTATTTTATTTATGATTATTTTGGTAAAATTAGTTTTACTGACTTATCGATGAAATGTTATGCTACCTTTCTTTACCTCGATGTTTGAGAGATTTTACCACACCAATTTACAAATCAGCAAGGCATCCTTGTATTTTTACCCGACTGGGTATATGTGTTTCACCTGTGTGTATGTATGTCCATTCCTATGTCCGCTTGTAACTAATCAACGGCTCAACGGATTTTGATAAATGATACGTCATTAGATTTGTCTCAATGACGCGAGTGTTATAGGGTACCTAAATTTAAAAAAAAAACAAAATGGCGGACTTTATGCGCTTTAATGTGCGAGCTGAAAAAAAATTTTTTCTTCAAGACCCTCGAGTGGGGTATCAAAATAAAGGGATTCAAAAGGCAAATACGAAAATGTACAAATTTATATATTTGAAAACAATTTGGAGTGATAAATCGTAGAAAATGACCGTTTCCTATGTCAGTTCGTAACTACTTAACGGCTCAACCTATTTTGATAAATTATACGTCATTAGATTTGTCTTGATGGCGCAAATGTTACTGGGTACATAAAATTCATAAAAAATCAAAATGGCGAATGTTATGCACTTTAATGTGCGGGCTGAAAAAATATTTTTTCTTCAAGACCCTCGAATGGGGTATCAAAACAAAGGGCTTTAAAAGGCGAGTACGAAAATGTATACAATCTATATGTTTTAAATCAATTTGGAGTGACAAATCATGAAAAACAAAATAAATATCAACTACACTGTAACTAAGTGGTACCGGTGGTAGTTTATTAATTTTTTAGTTCGTTTTTTAGCATGGCAGTCGGGTTTTTTTAATTTTTAAATTATAGCTTGTTGTCACTATATTTCATTCGCCAAAGCGGACGTGTTTACGGCGCTCAGAACTGGTCGATACTAATTCGGAATTTTCGAGCAGCCACTTATATAAGACTAAAAAAACTCAACTGTTACCTCACACCGCGTGCCTGTTATCATCCGTCTATGGGGTATGTCGTCGTTGTTTTGAATGAATCTGCATTTTTCTTCACTATCTTATCTTACCCTTACACGAGTACGGAATAGGTATATAAAAAATCAGCCAAGTGCGAGTCGGGCCTCGCTCTTTCAGGGTTCCGTACATAATTATGAACAATATAATATTTTGGGTCTAAGAAATATTTAATTTCCGAGCTAGACATCGCAACAAACCGTGAAAGAAAAACCCAAAAAAATGTTCGTTTATTTTGGTCACAGCTTATAAACTATTTAATAAATCGTTGTTTTCAGTATTTGTTGTTTAAATAGAGCATATAGTACATAATATACTGAAATATCATATTCCCAACTAGTTTAGTTTTTGAGATAGCCCCCGTCACAAAAATGGTCTAAAACTGACAACTTTGATGGCCCCCCATTTCCTTATTTTTTGAGAAAAAAATTAAAAAATATATATTCGTACTTTACTCAATGAGCTCTAAACAATGATACCCCACAAGCTAGGGTAAGAAAAAAAAAATCCGGCTCCTTTTTCATGTACGGGAGCCCCCCTGAAAAATAATTTAATATCATATTCCCAACTAGTTTAGTTTTTGAGATAGCCCCCGTCACAAAAATGGTCTAAAACTGACAACTTTGATGGCCCCCCATTTCCTTATTTTTTGAGATAAAAATTAAAAAAATATATATTTGTACTCTACTTAATGAGCTCTAAACAATGATACCCCACAAGCTAGGGTAAAGAAATTTTTTTTTTTCTGGCTCCTTTTTCATGTATGGGAGCCCCCCTGAAAAATAATTTAATTCAATTTCTAATTCAATATTTGATTTTGGGCTAACGTTTTACACTAAATACCAAAATTTCAGGTTTGTAACTCATTTCGTCTGCGAGCTAGAGACCTGTGACCGGCGGACAGACGGACAGACAGACAGACAGACAGACAGACAGCCGAGTGACATTAATAGGGCTCCGTTTTTACCCTTCGGGTACGGAACCCTAAAAAATCAATATCAGAAGCTGTACTATATTCTCCAATTATAATTTTTATGTACTGGTCTAGTGGTCTACTCTATAAGGTCTTTTTCAAGCATTATACATTAATTATGCCTGCTATATAAAATTAAAAATCTACGAACTAAAAACTTAGGTATAGGTGCCTAAGAATATTGAAAAAATAAATAGCCCGTTTGAAAATGGTAAAAAGATCAAAACGGTTTATTACACTACACTGCATTTGGAGCGGCGCGTTCATTCACGTAAACAAAGAATCCCAGGTAAATGCCTAAACTTGCGAAGCGGGTCCGTGCGTCAACGCTCTTAACAAAATTGGTTAAAATGATCAAAGTGAGTCTTAATTATTTTAACCATTTTGTTTCTTATCAAAAAGGCTCAAGTAATTCACTATAGCAATATCCTAATCAGAGAAATTTTTGTACTTTTTCAACTGACGTAAATCTCGAAACAAATAACTTTCTAAAAGTAATTTTGACTATTTCAGAGTGTATATGTACTTTCACAGATTCCGATTGGGTAGATATTTTAAAATGGTACTTTTTTAGCAAATAATATGAAATTAATAGCAATTTGCAAAATAAAAATAGTTTGCTAATCATTATCAGTTATTTTAGCTCCATGTAGCATTATGTTCAAGTAAACAATTGTCCATAAAATGTAATTAACCACCTGTCAAAGAGACAATGGGTACTCTGTGATAGTTGTCTTCAGAGCAAAAACAATATATCATGTATGTACACACTTTTACAGATACCTATTGTTTCACATCTTTCCCATATTTTGTATAAATACCTATTATAATATTATTTATGATTTATGATTATAGTTTTTTAAACATAAAATTATTCAGTAATCCATGGGTAATTGTTATAAGTAGTAAAATGTGTATAAATAATCCTTAATGACTCTGTGCTAAATTTCATCCATTATTATTGGCTCAGCAGTTAGGATATGAAAATGTATCTATTTATACCAATGAAACAGTAGTGTGACCAACTGACAGACAATGCATAGCATAAAAGATTTGGAAGAAATATCTCTAGAGGCGCAATGAGGATTTTTTTGAAATTTCATCCTTAAAAGGGTGAAATCCGCTACTCTGTGTGAAAATCCTATCAAAGTTGGTTCATTCATTTCGTACATACATTTGCCCAGACAAACATACAAATTAAAATTTTTAAAAATGTGTGTTCAGGTTATGAAGCATAACCCAAACACATGTTTCTAGATTTTTGTCTGTTTGTTATACCATAACTAATAAGAGGCATTTATTTCAACTTCACAGACAGACACTTAAGTTTTACTTATTTAATTATTTGTGTAGATGTATTTTTATAATAGTGTTCGTTTGTTGCAGGACACGATCAATATCAGAGGACAAATTGCCCTTAAATGACGTAGTGAGGAATTACAAAAAGTATATTCCAAAGGTCATAGTGAGACGTCACGGGCCCATCTCTAAGAAACATGCTCACGACTGTTTGCCACGGCTGTGCTCCGTTGGCCACAATGTCAAGTAAGATATTTATTTATTTATTTATTTATTTATTTATTTATTTATTTATTTATTTATTTATTTATTCAACAGTGATATCACCAGATCTTATTTATTCAATATCAGATATTTATTCAACAGTGATATAACAGTGATCACTCGATCACTCGAATTTATTGTAATGAAACTTCTTTAATATCGTTGTGCTTTTGAAAATCGATGAAACGAAAAAGCGACACCAAAATCCTCTCTTGCGTACCAGGGAGTCCATAAGGTGACAGGTCGTTTGAGTTCCCAGGCGCTGCATAACTGTGAGAAAGGGACAAACATACATATTCACATAGGATTTAGCCTGCGAGAGAATGAGATAGAATATATTATGTCGAATTCCATGACGCTCCGCTGCCACTCTCCGTCTACTTTCCATTTTATTTCAAAAACATAAACAAGGTTTTAATGTTTAATATGTATAATATTTTGGAGCATTCGAAAAACTAAAGTATAAGTTTCACTTTTGCCGTGTGAATGGCAAACAGACACTTTTTTTGGCGTGATAACGTCTTATAAATCGATGAACGCCAGCCGCACGCGCCACGCACGAAAAAGCATGACTCATTGTCACGTACCGCGTGCAAGCGAGAGCGCGGAACAAGTGATAGATATAACGATAATATGCGGAACAAGCGATAGATATGACGATATGACGTTATCACTTAAAATTATAGTCCATAAACTGACTTTACAGACATGAGACAACCAATTTTTTATATTCACAATCAATTTAAACAAACCAAGCAATATGACTTTTCACATAGGCATACTCCAAGGCGAGAACATACCTTGTGATACGTGAGTCAAACTCACGGCCCGCGTGTTGAGCCGTATCGATTGGCTGTGTGACCACGAACACCCGTCGTGACGACGCGTCGTGTTGTCACATTGTAGTGATTTGAACCAACACGGTTGTTGTGTTGCGTGGTGTTGGGTAAAGTTCTAGCTTGTTAAGTTTTTGAGGCATGCGACTGCGACACGCGACACTTAAGGGAAACTTTGAGGACCGCGACACGACACTTGTGCTCAGATTTGGTATTGGTGGTCTTCTCGGTCTTCGGATTTGGTGGTCTTATAAATGGTAGGTCCCGGTGCTATATCCCCTGCTCGGCAGGGGCAATTTGAGAATTTATATTTTCTCTGGTCTGGTCAGGTGGGAGGCTTAAGCCGTGTTGCTAAGCGATTTAGCGTTCAGGTACGATGCCGCATAGAAACCGATCGGTACAAGTTTAATAAAAACTGCCATACCTTTTCCAGGTTAGCCCGCTTCCATCTTAGACTGCATCGCTACTTACCATCAGATGAGATCGCAGTCAGTCGCTAACTTGTAGATTAATAAAAAAAGAGCATTTGAGGTCAGCGACCGTAACGCGCAGCACTACTGTCGCTTTCTTGTTAGCGCATCAAATGCTAAACATTTTATAAAAAGCGGTCCAAAAGTCGCGTGTCGAGACCGTGCGTTTCGCACCTCAAAGTTTACCTTTACTAGCCCTCATTACGATATATTCTAATACCGGTAGTGGGATTATGATTTCGCATCTTATCTCAAATATTCATAAGACAAGAAATATTATTTCTCGGGCTCCACGTTATATGAACACGTTGTTTTTTTTTATGTTTCAGTTACATAAAAAACTTGTACCTGCAACAATTATATGGTTTAGCGCCCAACTACTTGGCGGAAGAGTTCGACAACATCATCTGGCAGAACGGCAGCGACGTGGTCCCCGTTAAGGTGGTGGTGGCGCCGTTCCACCCGCACCAGCCCGGCATACGCCTCTATAATACTATTAAACGAGAGGTGTGTAAAGTTTTTTTTTTTTAAGTTAACTGCCTCGTTGGTCTAGCGGTTAGAGTATTCGATTGCAGATCACGAGGTCCCGGGTTCGATTCCCGGGTCGGGCAAATAATTGTAAGGTATTGGGTTTTTCTGTCAAGAAATTCTCAGTGCCAGCCCGGAGTTGGTAGTTGGCGGTGTTTCACCCCCGTGCCTCGGCGAGCACGTTAAGCAGTCGGTCCCGGTTATTATCATTATCATGTGACAATAGTCGTTAAAGCCCGCCAACCCACATTGGAGCAGCATGGTGGGTCTAAGCTCTAAATCCATCTCTCCTCCGAGAGAAGGCCTGTGCCCAGCAGTGGGACGTTAAAAGGCTGTAGTGGTGGTGGTGGTGGTGGTGTAAAGTTACGGCTGAAATCAAATTTGTCACCATCGATTCGCATTTTTATCTATTGAAATTGGATATTTTGTAGGAAGATGCACATTTTTTAATTTTTTTTAATTAATACAATTTTTTAAATATAAAATGCGGAAACTGATAGGAGAACTGATGCACCTATGCGTCTTCATACAAAATAGCCTGTTTCAATAGATAAAATGTGAACTGAAGTTCAGAAAATTGATTTTAGCCTTATTCATTGATAAATACTAAGTCGAAAGTAGCTCGGAATTAAATTGATGACATTTAATTACGAGCTACTATCTCTTAGCCATAGCTATTCTCTTAGCCATAGCCATTCTCTTAGCCATAGCCATTCTCTTAGCCATAGCCATTCTCTTAGCCATAGCCATTCTCTTAGCCATAGCCATTCTCTTAGCCATAGCCATTCTCTTAGCCATAGCCATTCTCTTAGCCATAGCCATTCTCTTAGCCATAGCCATTCTCTTAGCCATAGCCATTCTCTTAGCCATAGCCATTCTCTTAGCCATAGCCATTCTCTTAGCCATAGCCATTCTCTTAGCCATAGCCATTCTCTTAGCCATAGCCATTCTCTTAGCCATAGCCATTCTCTTAGCCATAGCCATTCTCTTAGCCATAGCCATTCTCTTAGTGGTGGTAGTGGTTGTACAGTGCAAAGCCCGCAAAGGAGGTCCGTAACAAATGACGACTAAGTGAGTTTTCCCACTAAGCTCATTTATAAATTATACACGTTAAATTGTTGTGTCTTGGAACTTTTATACAGAATAGAATCTTTAAGGACCTGTTTCACCACCTTCTGATAGGTACCGGATAGCTATCTACAATTTTTGTCTTTGTCTCTTGACATAAAGTAAGAAAGTGACAAAACTTACGTTAGGCTATCCGTAATCTGACACTTATCAGAAGGTGGTGAAACAGGCCCTAAGTGTGCTCAGGTGATCACTTTGTGTATATTACTTTCTTTATATAAGAGCTATCCAAAACTGGAAAGGACCCACACCACTGATCGACTGAAGGCGGCTGCAACAAGTGCTTTGCAAATGACGTAGATGTTCTTCCTTGCAGTGGTTTCACGTGTGTGCAATAGAAGAATTAATATACCTGACGAGGAATGCAGATAACTGTTTGGAGGTATCGAGACGGGGGACGCCATTGTTTTTTACGTTCAAATCTGAGGAGCAACTCTCGTCGTTCATATCTTTGTGCGATGGATATTACAGGTAAGTGATCTTTAATTCAAACCAAGGGTCGAGGCGCGAGGATAGCCTATAAACATCGGCACGTACATCGAACACTGAACGACACGTGGAGGGGATAGCTGCGTATGGGAACTGTCACGCACGTAATACAATAGCTTACCCCCTTCACTTTCCTTCAGTGTTCGATCTACGTGCCGATGTTTATACCACTTGTTGATCTCTACTTTTACGGCATGTTTCACCACCTTCTGGTAAGTGTCGGCTAGCCTAAACGTAAGTTTTGTCACTTTCTTTCTGTATCATCATCATCATCATCATGATCAACCCATTACCGGTTCATTACAGAGCACGGGTCTCCTCTCAGAGTGAGAAGGGTTTTGGCCATAGTCTACCACGCTGGCCAAGCGGATTGGCAGACTTCACACACCTTTGAGAACGTTATTCAGGCATGCAGGTTTCCTCACGATGTTTTCCTTCACCGTTAAAGCAAGTGATATTTAAATACTTAAAACGCACATAACTCCGAAAAGTTAGAGGTTCGATCGAATGGGATCGAATCCACGACCTCCGATTAGAAGTCGGTCGTTCTAACCACTAGGCTATCACAGCTTTTTTCTTTCTGTATGTCAACTGACAAAGACAAAAGTTGTAGATAGCTATCCGATACTTATCAGAAAGTGGTGAAACAGACCCTTAAACTCGGATTCATTGACTTTGAATAATTGATTATTTGGAAACAATTGCGAACCGCGCTCGGATGCGCCTGGGTGCGTTTCTTTTCATCCGCCGGGTTTCCAGCGGCAACATTTATGTTAGAAATTGGCTCCGACACGTTAACATGTTATCCGACTGAACTGGATAACATATCCGCGTTCGGTTCCAGGGGGAATGGTATGTTTATTTCACTGTTCACTGTTGCTATCGACCATTATGATTGTTTATTATAAAGTTGAAGGAAACGTATGATAATTATGTTAGTGATGGTTAAATTTTTGGGGAATTATAAGTTGTAATGTAATTCCATTTCAGGTTAATGGTGAAATGGACGTTTAATCTTTCCAAAGACGACGAAACACCGTCGCTGAAGGAATTGCAAAGGATAAAATGCCATGGTCCGGTCGGGTAAGCTGCAAAATATTATAAAGAGGAAAAATGACAGGTATTATTTACAAAGGATTGTAGCAAGGAAATGGTGGTAATTTGGCTGTGCACAAACCTCTAAAATGAATCTAATTGACAGCTCTAAACACACACCTCGTAAAAGTGAACACACCTCGGGACCCCAACTTCTATCGGTTCTTCGATCTTCGAGGCACACGAAACCAAAGTAGTCGACAGGTAGCTTGGGGGAAAGAATCATTTGTTTTGGGGGAATCAATAATTCCGACAATTTCATGTTTCAGTGGTGCGTTTTCTTATCGAAAGTTGGAAGAGAAGCGCGGCAAAAAGCACGGCTGTTACATACTGAGACAGTGCCAAGACGACTACAATGTATATTACTTGGATGTTTGTACAAAGAGCAGGTAAAGAAATTCTACTATCCTACTAATTCCTACTATTCCTACTAGTCCTACTAATCCTACTTCCTACTAATGTTATAAATGTGAAAGTGTGGATGTTTGGATGTTTGGATGTTTAGATGTTTGGATGTTTGTTACTCAATCACGCCGCAACTACTGAACCGATTTGGCTGAAATTTTGAACGGAGATAGATTATGCTTTGACTTAAAACATAGGCTACTTTTTATCCCGAAAAATCAAAGAGTTCCCACGGGATTTTGAAAAAACCGAAATCTATAGCTACAGCTATAGGTAGATTACTATAGCAAACTTCCTTGAAAGTAGGTATAAAGGTTACAAAAGGGAGCGAGAACGGGAACCGGAAATCCACGATTCCCTCGCGATTTGTGCAAAACCGAAATTCACGCGGGCGAAGCCGCGGGCATTTTCTAGTTAATATGATAAGAGCGAAAGTTTGTTTGTTTGTCTTTCGATTACGCAGCAACAGAACCATGGATCGATGTGGGTACCTTGCATGAGTATAGTTAAATATGGCGTTAGATACACGCCCGTGCCTCGGAGAGCACGTAAAGCCGTCGGTCCCGCGCCTAATCTCTCTCCGGTCGTGTCGCATTGACGTCCCATCTAACTATCAGAGTGAAGGAATAGAGAGTACACCTGTGTATGCGCACACACTTGTGCCGTATAATATCTCCTGCGTAGATGGCTAGTCTCTGCCTTGGTTGAAATTGGCCGCCGTGACCGAAATGCCGTTGGGAGGACATTATAGTTAAAGACGTAGAGAGTTGTTTAGGATATTTTTATCCCAGGAAAATAAACGAAATAAACGAAATCGCGGTCAAAAGCATTGTTGAAATTTGTCTTTTTTTTTGTTAGTAATTTGAAACCAGTTAACAGTGCTCTGTCTCGTCACTCTCGTGGGATTTCTTTAGAATTCAATAGAACAGAAAAGTTTTTTATTCAAATAAACTTTTACAAGAATCGGCAATTGAATCTACCACTGGTTCGGAATGCCGGTCCAATCTTGCTTTTCTTTTTGCGGGATAAAAAGTAGCCAGTGTCTCAAAGATGCAAGCCATTTATGTGCCAAATTTCATCAAAATTCATTCATCGGTTCCGCCTTAAAAGATAACAGAATTACAGGCTTGCTTTAACACTTGTTATTAATAATTGCAGTACCACAGAAACGTACAGATTAGAGTTCAAGGGCCACTGTTACATTTTCAACAACGAGGAGTACTTCAGCATCGACAGGCTGGTGGGGTGTCACCAGAACCCTGAGGGCAGAATATTTCTGAACGAATGCATACCTCCATCGGAATATGGTAAGTGCCTGCAAATATTGCAGTGATATTTGTTTTTAAGTGGTTTAACAGATTGTAAATTGCATTATTTACCATATTTATAACACTCTTTGTGTACAATCTTACAGTAAAAGCGATGTCTTTTTCTATTTCTAACCAATTAAAAAAAGAAGGTTCCCAATTTGTCGCAATCTTTTCTTTTTGTATGTTTCAATTGTATCCTCGATTACTCAAAGATGCCTGGACCGATTTGGGAAATTATTCTTTTGTTTGAAAGGGTATTATACTTTCCATTATTGATTGGTCCCATGATCATCCGGTCAGGATCTGTTGATGTGAGCGTGGAGAAACCGAACTCTTCAATACATATTTTTGGTACATTGAACTCGGTTTAATTTTTCCTAAAATATAGCTTGTTAACTAAACATTTAAAACTATTGTTACAGACAAATCGCAGCTATTATTATGCGGTGAGCCGCTAAAAAAAGGCGTACGGATCGATCAGGCGGAACTACAGGAGATATTGAAGGACAACAAAAGTCCTAGATGTCTTCCCAACAAAGATATCCTGCTGTATACTGGTTAGTTTATACATTGCGTAGTAACTCTGTTCAGGGATGAAAATTATCCTATGTCTCCAAGATGCAAGGTATATCTGTGCATAATTTCAGCTCAATACGATGAATGATATGACACGATGACTGATGAAATGCAAACCCGCAATGCAGTTCCTGTGGGAACTCTTTTTCAGGGTAAAAAGTATTATAAAAAGTATCATAAATGTCCGTCTCCCAAGTTGTCAGTTATTTTTATGCCAAACACATTTGATATGCCAACACATACAGGAAAATTTTAATTTTATATAGTCTGTCCAGAAAAATAACCTGCTCTAAACTAACTTTCACTTTTTTAATTGCAACACTCCGAGCATAATCTGGACTCTGGCCCATGTGACATTACATGACTTTTTATGTCCACAGATGACAATTAAACTCGTTTCAAAGTTAGTGTTGCCAGTGAAGGAAATGTGTGATTTTCTGCGATATTGTGAGGTTTTTTAGTTTTCTGTTTAGGGTGTAAATATGTTAGCTAGCAACAAATAAGATGAACTTTTCAGGTTCCGAAAAGGTCGGCTCCGAGAACATAACAGCGACGTACAAAGCGCTGTGGAGGCTTGATGAGACTAAAAAGTTGCTAGTCGCATTCAAGACTCTTCAGAGGGAACGAGCCAACGACTATTTAAAAGTAAGTAGATGGGATCCCCGTTTGTCTGTGGCGATATCGCCTTAAAATTATCACCACAGATAAACAGGTCATATTTTTTATATTCGGATTATACACAATAAGCTTTTATTCGCTACCAAGCTCGCTAGGTTTAGCCAAATTTTATTTATCTTATCCTATTCTTGTTTGTTATATTCGCCATATTGGATTTGTCATGACGTCATAGCATACGAAATATGTTAAACCCGATTACACCATAGTAAATCATAAATCAATATTTTATAAGTAGGCAATTTTAGGTTTGAAAAAAAATGCATTAGCGCATTTTTATATCATTAAAATTATAATGAATTAATGAATGATAAAATTAATTAAAAGTTAAAAAAGTACGTCCTCCCGAATTTTTGTTGGAAATTTTTATAAATAAACTATGATGATTTGGTATGGAATTTTAATTCATGCTCGTTAATTCGGAAATTCAAAAACGGCGAAAAAATTCTAGCAATCATAAATCACTTCGGTTATACGGTATGTATTGAAGAGAAATAAAAATCAGCGTAATGCATGTGGTCTAAGTTCTGATATTCGGTACTTTTTAACATTCTTTATTTACATTTACATTAAGATATAAAATCTATTTGTTTTGCAGGATTTCATCGAACTGGCGAGCAAGTGGGCCTGCGTTCAATCGAGCTCCATAGTGCGGCTGTACGGCGTGACGCTCAGTTCGCCCACTGCTATGGTGCTCGAGTTCCTGCCCTATGGGCCCTTCGATGTTTACCTTAGGTATAAGATTACTATCCGTTCAGTGGGTTGAGCTGTGCGTTGATTGATCAGTCAGTCAACCTTTTATATATTTAGATTATCCAGCAGCAAAGCAAATAATCTATTCGTAATCTGTTATATTTGTAGGGAGAATGAAGAGTGCGTGAAACCTATACACCTTAAGAAGGTGGCGGCGAACTTAGCGCGGGCGCTATGGGACCTGTCCGAGGCGGGCGTGGTGCACGGCGCCATCCGCTGCCGGCGGCTGCTGCTGGCCTCGCACCAGGCCGACCGCATCGTCGTCAAGCTGTCGGGGCCCACGCTGAGGCAGTACACGCCTCTAGAGTGAGTGCTCCGACTGTTGACACAGTCATCATCATCATTATCATCATCACCATCATCAGCAACCGGTCGCCCGTATCGTCGTCAAGCTGTCGGGGCCCACGCTGAGGCAGTACACGCCTCTAGAGTGAGTGCTCCGACTGTTGACACAGTCATCATCATCATTATCATCATCACCATCATCACCATCATCAGCAACCGGTCGCCCGTATCGTCGTCAAGCTGTCGGGGCCCACGCTGAGGCAGTACACGCCTCTAGAGTGAGTATTCCGACTGTTGACACAGTCATCATCATCATTATCATCATCATCAACAAAAGGCCGACCGCATCGTCGTCAAGCTGTCCGGGCCCACGCTGAGGCACACGTACACGCCTCTTGAGTAAGAATTCGGAGTACCTATTGACAGTCTTCTTCGTCATCATTATCGTCGTCATCATCATCATCATCATCATCATCATCATCATTATCATCATCATCATCATCATACTTTTGCTAAGAGTAACTCTATATTTATATACCGTCGCGATGCGGTCCGTCATATTCGGAATACGAAGTTAACGGACGCCTACCTACTCTGTACTCATGTTCATAAGATAAAAATTTTACTTAAACCAATTTTAAAAAGAAAAGAATTTCTTTTAAAAAGAAAAAATCTTTTAAAAAGAAAAAAAATTGTTACAGCGTGCACTGGATGCCGGTGGAGTTCTTCCCGGACATGAGCCTGGCCAAGCGGTCAGTGGTGGGGGACATCTGGGCCTTCGCCACCACGCTGTGGGAGGTGTTCTCCTACGGACACTCGCCCTGCGACACCAACCCCGTGCTCACCGCCAGGGTAACCGCTGCTTTATCATATAATCACTACATTATACAGGGTGACTGGTAACAGGATACATTCCTTGCAGGGGCTTAAAGTAGAGCTCATTTGCAGCAATTTTTTTCATATAATGTCCTATCCGAAACTTAGTCGTTTCCGAGTTATTGAAGATTTAAGGTTTTTAGCAAAAAATTCCAGTTTTAAAGTTAAAATTAGTTGCTGAAGAAAATCATACCCGGTTTTGTTGGTTTTTTTGTAGTTTTCTGATAGAAAAACGTTCAGAAACTCAATCAAAATCAAAATAAGCTAGAAAATACCGTTAACTTTTCAGTTAAGGCCTAAAAACCACGTATTATTTTTAAGGAAAAAATCGAATTTGATGAAAAGCAATAGTATTTCTAAAAAAAAATGTATGGAACGTTACGTACAAATTACTGAAATAACTTCCTTGATTCATTAGCTATCCAAAAAGGTACAGATGTCTACAACTTTTTCCAAAATCTTGATTTTATTAATAAAATTCTAAGGACTGACGAGTCTCAATTTGACCGGGATGGAATCACAAAGTATCATAATTTACATTATTGGGCGGCAAAAGGAGAAAACCTAAAGAAGAAAAAGAAAGGGCACATCAACGGAGGTATTATGTAAAAGTATGGATAGGATTAATCAATTAGACATCTAATTGGCCCGCATTTTTTCTTCAGAATTTAAAAAATACGAATTAGGTGAAAAGAATATTATTTATAAAAAAAAAATGTATGGAACGTTACGTAAAAATTACTGAATTACCTTCTTTGATTCATTATCTATCCAAAGAGGTAAAGATGTCTACAAAAAACTGCAATAACGATAGGTGAACCTATTCCTTGTCCAGATTTAACGCCTTGAAATTTTTATCTTTGGGGCCACATGAATGATTTGATGTACGCTTACCCCATGATCACAGATGAGCTTCGCGAGGACTCTTCGTGCAGCTCATGAAATGCGTAAGAATTAGCCAACAAGAGTAACTAAAACGGAAATACGAAAAAGGCTTTGGGCTTGTATCAGACAAAGAGGTTCACATTTAGAGCAAGTTTAAAATTAGATTTAGATTAAGATTAAGACTAACACTAAGCTTTAGAATAAAATAAAGATTAAAATTTAGATTAAAATCATAACTAGTTTTTCTTTTGCGAACCTAAAATATGTAATTACTAATAATTATTAGTTAGTTTATTCTTATTCCTAAAATTAATCAATTAGTCATTAAACTACTACAAGTTTCAAATTGAATTAAAAATCGTTCTTGCAGTTTTTTGTAAAGATCTTTACCTCGTTGGATAGCTAATGAATCAAAGAAGTTAATTCAGTAATTTTTACGTAACATTCCATACATTTTTTTTTTAGAAATAATATTCTTTTCACCTAATTCGTATTTTTTAAATTCTGAGGGAAAAATGCGGGCCAATTAGATGTCTAATTGATTAATCCTATCCATACTTTTACAGAATACCTCCGTTGATGTGCCCTTTCTTTTTCTTTTTTAGGTTTTCTCCTTTTGCCGCCCAATAATGTAAATTATGATACTTTGTGATTCAATCCCAGTCAAATTGAAACTCGTCAGTCCTCAGAATTTTGTTAATAAAATCGAGGTTTTGAAAAAAGTCGTAGACATCTGTACCTTTTTGGATAGCTAATGAATCAAGGAAGTTATTTCAGTAATGTGTACGTAACGTTCCATACATTTTTTTTTAGAAATACTATTGCTTTTCATCAAATTCGATTTTTTTCTTAAAAATAATACGTGGTTTTTAGGCTTTAACTGAAAAGTTAACGGTATTTTCTAGCTTATTTTGATTTTGATTGAGTTTCTGAACGTTTTTCTATCAGAAAACTACAAAAAAACCAACAAAACCGGGTATGATTTTCTTCAGCAACTAATTTTAACTTTAAAACTGGAATTTTTTGCTAAAAACCTTAAATCTTCAATAACTCGGAAACGACTAAGTTTCGGATAGGACATTATATGAAAAAAATTGCTGCAAATGAGCTCTACTTTAAGCCCCTTCAAGGAATGTATCCTTTTACCAGTCACCCTGTATAATGTATAATGTAAAAAAAAATACTCACAACTCACAAACTTTAATTTGTATAAATCAACAGGAATTATTATTTCAATACTTACAGGTTGTATTTTACAATAAATAATATCTCATTGACATGTAGGCACACATTGGGTGTTAGTTATTTTGTAACAGATACACCACTTTATTAGAACTAGAATTATTCAATGTCTGCATCTGTAGAATACTCTGACTCTACTCAGACTCGAGATGGAGTCGAATCGAGACAGATTCATGTCACGGATATATTTATGTCCTTTTTAACTCTGCTTCAGAGTCAAGACATCAAGAGAGCAGATGCACACACACAATCAAAAACCAAGCACTAATAATGGCGCATTTCCATTATAATATCTCGATGCATGTACACGTTTCAATCGATGTCATGACAACATGGCCACCACTTGTATCGAGAATGACATGATGTCGTCTCTACTTTATGGTTTTTACTATTGGTTTATGTTGTAGAGTTACGAGATGGGCGACCGGCTGCTGCGGCCGGCGCGCTGTCCGAGCGAGGTGTGGGCGCTGATGCGGCAGTGCTGGCAGAGCGACCCGCTGCGCCCGCAGGAGATCATGCGAGACATGAACCACATGCTGCACAGAGGTGGGTGCCCTATCGTACATCACTTGCCGAGCGAGGTGTGGGCGCTGATGCGGCAGTGCTGGCAGAGCGACCCGCTGCGCCCGCAGGAGATCATGCGAGACATGAACCACATGCTGCACAGAGGTGGGTGCCCTATCGTACATCACTTGCCGAGCGAGGTGTGGGCGCTGATGCGGCAGTGCTGGCAGAGCGACCCGCTGCGCCCGCAGGAGATCATGCGAGACATGAACCACATGCTGCACAGAGGTGGGTGCCCTATCGTACATCACTTGCCGAGCGAGGTGTGGGCGCTGATGCGGCAGTGCTGGCAGAGCGACCCGCTGCGCCCGCAGGAGATCATGCGAGACATGAACCACATGCTGCACAGAGGTGGGTGCCCTATCGTACATCACTTGCCGAGCGAGGTGTGGGCGCTGATGCGGCAGTGCTGGCAGAGCGACCCGCTGCGCCCGCAGGAGATCATGCGAGACATGAACCACATGCTGCACAGAGGTGGGTGCCCTATCGTACATCACTTGCCGAGCGAGGTGTGGGCGCTGATGCGGCAGTGCTGGCAGAGCGACCCGCTGCGCCCGCAGGAGATCATGCGAGACATGAACCACATGCTGCACAGAGGTGGGTGCCCTATCGTACATCACTTGCCGAGCGAGGTGTGGGCGCTGATGCGGCAGTGCTGGCAGAGCGACCCGCTGCGCCCGCAGGAGATCATGCGAGACATGAACCACATGCTGCACAGAGGTGGGTGCCCTATCGTACATCACTTGCCGAGCGAGGTGTGGGCGCTGATGCGGCAGTGCTGGCAGAGCGACCCGCTGCGCCCGCAGGAGATCATGCGAGACATGAACCACATGCTGCACAGAGGTGGGTGCCCTATCGTACATCACTTGCCGAGCGAGGTGTGGGCGCTGATGCGGCAGTGCTGGCAGAGCGACCCGCTGCGCCCGCAGGAGATCATGCGAGACATGAACCACATGCTGCACAGAGGTGGGTGCCCTATCGTACATCACTTGCCGAGCGAGGTGTGGGCGCTGATGCGGCAGTGCTGGCAGAGCGACCCGCTGCGCCCGCAGGAGATCATGCGAGACATGAACCACATGCTGCACAGAGGTGGGTGCCCTATCGTACATCACTTGCCGAGCGAGGTGTGGGCGCTGATGCGGCAGTGCTGGCAGAGCGACCCGCTGCGCCCGCAGGAGATCATGCGAGACATGAACCACATGCTGCACAGAGGTGGGTGCCCTATCGTACATCACTTGCCGAGCGAGGTGTGGGCGCTGATGCGGCAGTGCTGGCAGAGCGACCCGCTGCGCCCGCAGGAGATCATGCGAGACATGAACCACATGCTGCACAGAGGTGGGTGCCCTATCGTACATCACTTGCCGAGCGAGGTGTGGGCGCTGATGCGGCAGTGCTGGCAGAGCGACCCGCTGCGCCCGCAGGAGATCATGCGAGACATGAACCACATGCTGCACAGAGGTGGGTGCCCTATCGTACATCACTTGCCGAGCGAGGTGTGGGCGCTGATGCGGCAGTGCTGGCAGAGCGACCCGCTGCGCCCGCAGGAGATCATGCGAGACATGAACCACATGCTGCACAGAGGTGGGTGCCCTATCGTACATCACTTGCCGAGCGAGGTGTGGGCGCTGATGCGGCAGTGCTGGCAGAGCGACCCGCTGCGCCCGCAGGAGATCATGCGAGACATGAACCACATGCTGCACAGAGGTGGGTGCCCTATCGTACATCACTTGCCGAGCGAGGTGTGGGCGCTGATGCGGCAGTGCTGGCAGAGCGACCCGCTGCGCCCGCAGGAGATCATGCGAGACATGAACCACATGCTGCACAGAGGTGGGTGCCCTATCGTACATCACTTGCCGAGCGAGGTGTGGGCGCTGATGCGGCAGTGCTGGCAGAGCGACCCGCTGCGCCCGCAGGAGATCATGCGAGACATGAACCACATGCTGCACAGAGGTGGGTGCCCTATCGTACATCACTTGCCGAGCGAGGTGTGGGCGCTGATGCGGCAGTGCTGGCAGAGCGACCCGCTGCGCCCGCAGGAGATCATGCGAGACATGAACCACATGCTGCACAGAGGTGGGTGCCCTATCGTACATCACTTGCCGAGCGAGGTGTGGGCGCTGATGCGGCAGTGCTGGCAGAGCGACCCGCTGCGCCCGCAGGAGATCATGCGAGACATGAACCACATGCTGCACAGAGGTGGGTGCCCTATCGTACATCACTTGCCGAGCGAGGTGTGGGCGCTGATGCGGCAGTGCTGGCAGAGCGACCCGCTGCGCCCGCAGGAGATCATGCGAGACATGAACCACATGCTGCACAGAGGTGGGTGCCCTATCGTACATCACTTGCCGAGCGAGGTGTGGGCGCTGATGCGGCAGTGCTGGCAGAGCGACCCGCTGCGCCCGCAGGAGATCATGCGAGACATGAACCACATGCTGCACAGAGGTGGGTGCCCTATCGTACATCACTTGCCGAGCGAGGTGTGGGCGCTGATGCGGCAGTGCTGGCAGAGCGACCCGCTGCGCCCGCAGGAGATCATGCGAGACATGAACCACATGCTGCACAGAGGTGGGTGCCCTATCGTACATCACTTGCCGAGCGAGGTGTGGGCGCTGATGCGGCAGTGCTGGCAGAGCGACCCGCTGCGCCCGCAGGAGATCATGCGAGACATGAACCACATGCTGCACAGAGGTGGGTGCCCTATCGTACATCACTTGCCGAGCGAGGTGTGGGCGCTGATGCGGCAGTGCTGGCAGAGCGACCCGCTGCGCCCGCAGGAGATCATGCGAGACATGAACCACATGCTGCACAGAGGTGGGTGCCCTATCGTACATCACTTGCCGAGCGAGGTGTGGGCGCTGATGCGGCAGTGCTGGCAGAGCGACCCGCTGCGCCCGCAGGAGATCATGCGAGACATGAACCACATGCTGCACAGAGGTGGGTGCCCTATCGTACATCACTTGCCGAGCGAGGTGTGGGCGCTGATGCGGCAGTGCTGGCAGAGCGACCCGCTGCGCCCGCAGGAGATCATGCGAGACATGAACCACATGCTGCACAGAGGTGGGTGCCCTATCGTACATCACTTGCCGAGCGAGGTGTGGGCGCTGATGCGGCAGTGCTGGCAGAGCGACCCGCTGCGCCCGCAGGAGATCATGCGAGACATGAACCACATGCTGCACAGAGGTGGGTGCCCTATCGTACATCACTTGCCGAGCGAGGTGTGGGCGCTGATGCGGCAGTGCTGGCAGAGCGACCCGCTGCGCCCGCAGGAGATCATGCGAGACATGAACCACATGCTGCACAGAGGTGGGTGCCCTATCGTACATCACTTGCCGAGCGAGGTGTGGGCGCTGATGCGGCAGTGCTGGCAGAGCGACCCGCTGCGCCCGCAGGAGATCATGCGAGACATGAACCACATGCTGCACAGAGGTGGGTGCCCTATCGTACATCACTTGCCGAGCGAGGTGTGGGCGCTGATGCGGCAGTGCTGGCAGAGCGACCCGCTGCGCCCGCAGGAGATCATGCGAGACATGAACCACATGCTGCACAGAGGTGGGTGCCCTATCGTACATCACTTGCCGAGCGAGGTGTGGGCGCTGATGCGGCAGTGCTGGCAGAGCGACCCGCTGCGCCCGCAGGAGATCATGCGAGACATGAACCACATGCTGCACAGAGGTGGGTGCCCTATCGTACATCACTTGCCGAGCGAGGTGTGGGCGCTGATGCGGCAGTGCTGGCAGAGCGACCCGCTGCGCCCGCAGGAGATCATGCGAGACATGAACCACATGCTGCACAGAGGTGGGTGCCCTATCGTACATCACTTGCCGAGCGAGGTGTGGGCGCTGATGCGGCAGTGCTGGCAGAGCGACCCGCTGCGCCCGCAGGAGATCATGCGAGACATGAACCACATGCTGCACAGAGGTGGGTGCCCTATCGTACATCACTTGCCGAGCGAGGTGTGGGCGCTGATGCGGCAGTGCTGGCAGAGCGACCCGCTGCGCCCGCAGGAGATCATGCGAGACATGAACCACATGCTGCACAGAGGTGGGTGCCCTATCGTACATCACTTGCCGAGCGAGGTGTGGGCGCTGATGCGGCAGTGCTGGCAGAGCGACCCGCTGCGCCCGCAGGAGATCATGCGAGACATGAACCACATGCTGCACAGAGGTGGGTGCCCTATCGTACATCACTTGCCGAGCGAGGTGTGGGCGCTGATGCGGCAGTGCTGGCAGAGCGACCCGCTGCGCCCGCAGGAGATCATGCGAGACATGAACCACATGCTGCACAGAGGTGGGTGCCCTATCGTACATCACTTGCCGAGCGAGGTGTGGGCGCTGATGCGGCAGTGCTGGCAGAGCGACCCGCTGCGCCCGCAGGAGATCATGCGAGACATGAACCACATGCTGCACAGAGGTGGGTGCCCTATCGTACATCACTTGCCGAGCGAGGTGTGGGCGCTGATGCGGCAGTGCTGGCAGAGCGACCCGCTGCGCCCGCAGGAGATCATGCGAGACATGAACCACATGCTGCACAGAGGTGGGTGCCCTATCGTACATCACTTGCCGAGCGAGGTGTGGGCGCTGATGCGGCAGTGCTGGCAGAGCGACCCGCTGCGCCCGCAGGAGATCATGCGAGACATGAACCACATGCTGCACAGAGGTGGGTGCCCTATCGTACATCACTTGCCGAGCGAGGTGTGGGCGCTGATGCGGCAGTGCTGGCAGAGCGACCCGCTGCGCCCGCAGGAGATCATGCGAGACATGAACCACATGCTGCACAGAGGTGGGTGCCCTATCGTACATCACTTGCCGAGCGAGGTGTGGGCGCTGATGCGGCAGTGCTGGCAGAGCGACCCGCTGCGCCCGCAGGAGATCATGCGAGACATGAACCACATGCTGCACAGAGGTGGGTGCCCTATCGTACATCACTTGCCGAGCGAGGTGTGGGCGCTGATGCGGCAGTGCTGGCAGAGCGACCCGCTGCGCCCGCAGGAGATCATGCGAGACATGAACCACATGCTGCACAGAGGTGGGTGCCCTATCGTACATCACTTGCCGAGCGAGGTGTGGGCGCTGATGCGGCAGTGCTGGCAGAGCGACCCGCTGCGCCCGCAGGAGATCATGCGAGACATGAACCACATGCTGCACAGAGGTGGGTGCCCTATCGTACATCACTTGCCGAGCGAGGTGTGGGCGCTGATGCGGCAGTGCTGGCAGAGCGACCCGCTGCGCCCGCAGGAGATCATGCGAGACATGAACCACATGCTGCACAGAGGTGGGTGCCCTATCGTACATCACTTGCCGAGCGAGGTGTGGGCGCTGATGCGGCAGTGCTGGCAGAGCGACCCGCTGCGCCCGCAGGAGATCATGCGAGACATGAACCACATGCTGCACAGAGGTGGGTGCCCTATCGTACATCACTTGCCGAGCGAGGTGTGGGCGCTGATGCGGCAGTGCTGGCAGAGCGACCCGCTGCGCCCGCAGGAGATCATGCGAGACATGAACCACATGCTGCACAGAGGTGGGTGCCCTATCGTACATCACTTGCCGAGCGAGGTGTGGGCGCTGATGCGGCAGTGCTGGCAGAGCGACCCGCTGCGCCCGCAGGAGATCATGCGAGACATGAACCACATGCTGCACAGAGGTGGGTGCCCTATCGTACATCACTTGCCGAGCGAGGTGTGGGCGCTGATGCGGCAGTGCTGGCAGAGCGACCCGCTGCGCCCGCAGGAGATCATGCGAGACATGAACCACATGCTGCACAGAGGTGGGTGCCCTATCGTACATCACTTGCCGAGCGAGGTGTGGGCGCTGATGCGGCAGTGCTGGCAGAGCGACCCGCTGCGCCCGCAGGAGATCATGCGAGACATGAACCACATGCTGCACAGAGGTGGGTGCCCTATCGTACATCACTTGCCGAGCGAGGTGTGGGCGCTGATGCGGCAGTGCTGGCAGAGCGACCCGCTGCGCCCGCAGGAGATCATGCGAGACATGAACCACATGCTGCACAGAGGTGGGTGCCCTATCGTACATCACTTGCCGAGCGAGGTGTGGGCGCTGATGCGGCAGTGCTGGCAGAGCGACCCGCTGCGCCCGCAGGAGATCATGCGAGACATGAACCACATGCTGCACAGAGGTGGGTGCCCTATCGTACATCACTTGCCGAGCGAGGTGTGGGCGCTGATGCGGCAGTGCTGGCAGAGCGACCCGCTGCGCCCGCAGGAGATCATGCGAGACATGAACCACATGCTGCACAGAGGTGGGTGCCCTATCGTACATCACTTGCCGAGCGAGGTGTGGGCGCTGATGCGGCAGTGCTGGCAGAGCGACCCGCTGCGCCCGCAGGAGATCATGCGAGACATGAACCACATGCTGCACAGAGGTGGGTGCCCTATCGTACATCACTTGCCGAGCGAGGTGTGGGCGCTGATGCGGCAGTGCTGGCAGAGCGACCCGCTGCGCCCGCAGGAGATCATGCGAGACATGAACCACATGCTGCACAGAGGTGGGTGCCCTATCGTACATCACTTGCCGAGCGAGGTGTGGGCGCTGATGCGGCAGTGCTGGCAGAGCGACCCGCTGCGCCCGCAGGAGATCATGCGAGACATGAACCACATGCTGCACAGAGGTGGGTGCCCTATCGTACATCACTTGCCGAGCGAGGTGTGGGCGCTGATGCGGCAGTGCTGGCAGAGCGACCCGCTGCGCCCGCAGGAGATCATGCGAGACATGAACCACATGCTGCACAGAGGTGGGTGCCCTATCGTACATCACTTGCCGAGCGAGGTGTGGGCGCTGATGCGGCAGTGCTGGCAGAGCGACCCGCTGCGCCCGCAGGAGATCATGCGAGACATGAACCACATGCTGCACAGAGGTGGGTGCCCTATCGTACATCACTTGCCGAGCGAGGTGTGGGCGCTGATGCGGCAGTGCTGGCAGAGCGACCCGCTGCGCCCGCAGGAGATCATGCGAGACATGAACCACATGCTGCACAGAGGTGGGTGCCCTATCGTACATCACTTGCCGAGCGAGGTGTGGGCGCTGATGCGGCAGTGCTGGCAGAGCGACCCGCTGCGCCCGCAGGAGATCATGCGAGACATGAACCACATGCTGCACAGAGGTGGGTGCCCTATCGTACATCACTTGCCGAGCGAGGTGTGGGCGCTGATGCGGCAGTGCTGGCAGAGCGACCCGCTGCGCCCGCAGGAGATCATGCGAGACATGAACCACATGCTGCACAGAGGTGGGTGCCCTATCGTACATCACTTGCCGAGCGAGGTGTGGGCGCTGATGCGGCAGTGCTGGCAGAGCGACCCGCTGCGCCCGCAGGAGATCATGCGAGACATGAACCACATGCTGCACAGAGGTGGGTGCCCTATCGTACATCACTTGCCGAGCGAGGTGTGGGCGCTGATGCGGCAGTGCTGGCAGAGCGACCCGCTGCGCCCGCAGGAGATCATGCGAGACATGAACCACATGCTGCACAGAGGTGGGTGCCCTATCGTACATCACTTGCCGAGCGAGGTGTGGGCGCTGATGCGGCAGTGCTGGCAGAGCGACCCGCTGCGCCCGCAGGAGATCATGCGAGACATGAACCACATGCTGCACAGAGGTGGGTGCCCTATCGTACATCACTTGCCGAGCGAGGTGTGGGCGCTGATGCGGCAGTGCTGGCAGAGCGACCCGCTGCGCCCGCAGGAGATCATGCGAGACATGAACCACATGCTGCACAGAGGTGGGTGCCCTATCGTACATCACTTGCCGAGCGAGGTGTGGGCGCTGATGCGGCAGTGCTGGCAGAGCGACCCGCTGCGCCCGCAGGAGATCATGCGAGACATGAACCACATGCTGCACAGAGGTGGGTGCCCTATCGTACATCACTTGCCGAGCGAGGTGTGGGCGCTGATGCGGCAGTGCTGGCAGAGCGACCCGCTGCGCCCGCAGGAGATCATGCGAGACATGAACCACATGCTGCACAGAGGTGGGTGCCCTATCGTACATCACTTGCCGAGCGAGGTGTGGGCGCTGATGCGGCAGTGCTGGCAGAGCGACCCGCTGCGCCCGCAGGAGATCATGCGAGACATGAACCACATGCTGCACAGAGGTGGGTGCCCTATCGTACATCACTTGCCGAGCGAGGTGTGGGCGCTGATGCGGCAGTGCTGGCAGAGCGACCCGCTGCGCCCGCAGGAGATCATGCGAGACATGAACCACATGCTGCACAGAGGTGGGTGCCCTATCGTACATCACTTGCCGAGCGAGGTGTGGGCGCTGATGCGGCAGTGCTGGCAGAGCGACCCGCTGCGCCCGCAGGAGATCATGCGAGACATGAACCACATGCTGCACAGAGGTCGGTGCCCTATCGTACATCACTTGCCGAGCGAGGTGTGGGCGCTGATGCGGCAGTGCTGGCAGAGCGACCCGCTGCGCCCGCAGGAGATCATGCGAGACATGAACCACATGCTGCACAGAGGTCGGTGCCCTATCGTACATCACTTGCCGAGCGAGGTGTGGGCGCTGATGCGGCAGTGCTGGCAGAGCGACCCGCTGCGCCCGCAGGAGATCATGCGAGACATGAACCACATGCTGCACAGAGGTCGGTGCCCTATCGTACATCACTTGCCGAGCGAGGTGTGGGCGCTGATGCGGCAGTGCTGGCAGAGCGACCCGCTGCGCCCGCAGGAGATCATGCGAGACATGAACCACATGCTGCACAGAGGTGGGTGCCCTATCGTACATCACTTGCCGAGCGAGGTGTGGGCGCTGATGCGGCAGTGCTGGCAGAGCGACCCGCTGCGCCCGCAGGAGATCATGCGAGACATGAACCACATGCTGCACAGAGGTGGGTGCCCTATCGTACATCACTTGCCGAGCGAGGTGTGGGCGCTGATGCGGCAGTGCTGGCAGAGCGACCCGCTGCGCCCGCAGGAGATCATGCGAGACATGAACCACATGCTGCACAGAGGTGGGTGCCCTATCGTACATCACTTGCCGAGCGAGGTGTGGGCGCTGATGCGGCAGTGCTGGCAGAGCGACCCGCTGCGCCCGCAGGAGATCATGCGAGACATGAACCACATGCTGCACAGAGGTGGGTGCCCTATCGTACATCACTTGCCGAGCGAGGTGTGGGCGCTGATGCGGCAGTGCTGGCAGAGCGACCCGCTGCGCCCGCAGGAGATCATGCGAGACATGAACCACATGCTGCACAGAGGTCGGTGCCCTATCGTACATCACTTGCCGAGCGAGGTGTGGGCGCTGATGCGGCAGTGCTGGCAGAGCGACCCGCTGCGCCCGCAGGAGATCATGCGAGACATGAACCACATGCTGCACAGAGGTCGGTGCCCTATCGTACATCACTTGCCGAGCGAGGTGTGGGCGCTGATGCGGCAGTGCTGGCAGAGCGACCCGCTGCGCCCGCAGGAGATCATGCGAGACATGAACCACATGCTGCACAGAGGTCGGTGCCCTATCGTACATCACTTGCCGAGCGAGGTGTGGGCGCTGATGCGGCAGTGCTGGCAGAGCGACCCGCTGCGCCCGCAGGAGATCATGCGAGACATGAACCACATGCTGCACAGAGGTGGGTGCCCTATCGTACATCACTTGCCGAGCGAGGTGTGGGCGCTGATGCGGCAGTGCTGGCAGAGCGACCCGCTGCGCCCGCAGGAGATCATGCGAGACATGAACCACATGCTGCACAGAGGTGGGTGCCCTATCGTACATCACTTGCCGAGCGAGGTGTGGGCGCTGATGCGGCAGTGCTGGCAGAGCGACCCGCTGCGCCCGCAGGAGATCATGCGAGACATGAACCACATGCTGCACAGAGGTGGGTGCCCTATCGTACATCACTTGCCGAGCGAGGTGTGGGCGCTGATGCGGCAGTGCTGGCAGAGCGACCCGCTGCGCCCGCAGGAGATCATGCGAGACATGAACCACATGCTGCACAGAGGTGGGTGCCCTATCGTACATCACTTGCCGAGCGAGGTGTGGGCGCTGATGCGGCAGTGCTGGCAGAGCGACCCGCTGCGCCCGCAGGAGATCATGCGAGACATGAACCACATGCTGCACAGAGGTGGGTGCCCTATCGTACATCACTTGCCGAGCGAGGTGTGGGCGCTGATGCGGCAGTGCTGGCAGAGCGACCCGCTGCGCCCGCAGGAGATCATGCGAGACATGAACCACATGCTGCACAGAGGTCGGTGCCCTATCGTACATCACTTGCCGAGCGAGGTGTGGGCGCTGATGCGGCAGTGCTGGCAGAGCGACCCGCTGCGCCCGCAGGAGATCATGCGAGACATGAACCACATGCTGCACAGAGGTCGGTGCCCTATCGTACATCACTTGCCGAGCGAGGTGTGGGCGCTGATGCGGCAGTGCTGGCAGAGCGACCCGCTGCGCCCGCAGGAGATCATGCGAGACATGAACCACATGCTGCACAGAGGTCGGTGCCCTATCGTACATCACTTGCCGAGCGAGGTGTGGGCGCTGATGCGGCAGTGCTGGCAGAGCGACCCGCTGCGCCCGCAGGAGATCATGCGAGACATGAACCACATGCTGCACAGAGGTCGGTGCCCTATCGTACATCACTTGCCGAGCGAGGTGTGGGCGCTGATGCGGCAGTGCTGGCAGAGCGACCCGCTGCGCCCGCAGGAGATCATGCGAGACATGAACCACATGCTGCACAGAGGTCGGTGCCCTATCGTACATCACTTGCCGAGCGAGGTGTGGGCGCTGATGCGGCAGTGCTGGCAGAGCGACCCGCTGCGCCCGCAGGAGATCATGCGAGACATGAACCACATGCTGCACAGAGGTCGGTGCCCTATCGTACATCACTTGCCGAGCGAGGTGTGGGCGCTGATGCGGCAGTGCTGGCAGAGCGACCCGCTGCGCCCGCAGGAGATCATGCGAGACATGAACCACATGCTGCACAGAGGTGGGTGCCCTATCGTACATCACTTGCCGAGCGAGGTGTGGGCGCTGATGCGGCAGTGCTGGCAGAGCGACCCGCTGCGCCCGCAGGAGATCATGCGAGACATGAACCACATGCTGCACAGAGGTGGGTGCCCTATCGTACATCACTTGCCGAGCGAGGTGTGGGCGCTGATGCGGCAGTGCTGGCAGAGCGACCCGCTGCGCCCGCAGGAGATCATGCGAGACATGAACCACATGCTGCACAGAGGTGGGTGCCCTATCGTACATCACTTGCCGAGCGAGGTGTGGGCGCTGATGCGGCAGTGCTGGCAGAGCGACCCGCTGCGCCCGCAGGAGATCATGCGAGACATGAACCACATGCTGCACAGAGGTCGGTGCCCTATCGTACATCACTTGCCGAGCGAGGTGTGGGCGCTGATGCGGCAGTGCTGGCAGAGCGACCCGCTGCGCCCGCAGGAGATCATGCGAGACATGAACCACATGCTGCACAGAGGTCGGTGCCCTATCGTACATCACTTGCCGAGCGAGGTGTGGGCGCTGATGCGGCAGTGCTGGCAGAGCGACCCGCTGCGCCCGCAGGAGATCATGCGAGACATGAACCACATGCTGCACAGAGGTGGGTGCCCTATCGTACATCACTTGCCGAGCGAGGTGTGGGCGCTGATGCGGCAGTGCTGGCAGAGCGACCCGCTGCGCCCGCAGGAGATCATGCGAGACATGAACCACATGCTGCACAGAGGTGGGTGCCCTATCGTACATCACTTGCCGAGCGAGGTGTGGGCGCTGATGCGGCAGTGCTGGCAGAGCGACCCGCTGCGCCCGCAGGAGATCATGCGAGACATGAACCACATGCTGCACAGAGGTGGGTGCCCTATCGTACATCACTTGCCGAGCGAGGTGTGGGCGCTGATGCGGCAGTGCTGGCAGAGCGACCCGCTGCGCCCGCAGGAGATCATGCGAGACATGAACCACATGCTGCACAGAGGTGGGTGCCCTATCGTACATCACTTGGTCAGGCAGCGCTGGAACAAATTTTTTAATGATTAATAACAAGCTGAATTTTCGTGAGTAGGTTCGTTTCGACGAGACGACCAAGTTTTTTATCTATAAAAATTCTCGATGGAGGCAGCTACTCGAGTGCGCAGTTATAACCTCATTATTTGGAAATATTCGGAGTGGAGGACGCTGTAGAATATTATCAATAACCAGCTGATTTTTTGTATTTAGCTTTGAGTCGAGGACCTAGGTTGATAATAGTAAATGTTTTTTTTTATTTAGATGAAATGATACTACATAATACACATATATAAAGAAAAATTGTTTTTCCAGAATATATGCCTTTGCATGAATATGAGGAACCAAAGATATCTTTAGACCACATGGAACACGCAGAAACGGTTTCAAGTAAGTTTTTACTGTAGTCCAAAAATTATTATTCCAAAAAATTGTATGATCGTGCTCATTTTGATGGTGCTCTTTCAGGTGATAGGTTTATCCCGAGCGAGAGTGACGCGGGCAGCAACAAATCCCTAATCTCCATGGACAGCAGTGCAGCCTCGATGAATGGCACCATGTCCGATCAGTACGATAATCCAGTGAGTGGTTGTTATTTACTCATTTCTATACGGACAGCTTTTCTTGTATTGGTCAGTTTATATGAAAAACAGGGTTACCACCTGAAGTTCGATTTTACACCAAACTAAAGTACTAAAGTATCTAATCTATCAGGCATTTGTCATATCTACATGAGGCAATTGTTTTTTTTTTATATGCAAGTTTTGCATTTATTATCTTTTTTGTGGGAACTGTTTTATCTCTGGTATCATTAAGACATAAAATGACAACTGTCTCAACATATTAATGACTTACCACATTTCGTCAAAAATGCTTGCGATATTGTACTATTTGCTGATGATACGTCTTTGATTTTTAAAGTCAATAGAACCAAAGACAATTTTGACGATGTAAATAATACTTTATCTCAAGTTTCACACTGGTTTACTATAAACAATCTACTTCTAAATGCAAAAAAAACCAAGTGTGTCGAGTTTCTATTGCCCAATACAAGGGTTACTTGTAATAATTTAAAGATAAGTGGTGAGCCATTGAAAACTGAGGACACAACTGTGTTCTTGGGAATAACCCTGGATGCAAAGCTTCAATGGGGCACCCATATAGCAACGCTTGCTGGCAAGCTTAGCTCTGCTGCTTACGCTGTTAGAAAGATTCGACAGTTAACAGATGTTGAAACTGCAAAAATTGTTTACTTTGCATATTTCCATAGTATTATGTCGTATGGAATCTTACTATGGGGTAAAGCAGCTGATATTGAAAAAATTTTCGTTTTACAAATAAGGGCAATTCGTGCAATTTATAATTTAAAACCGCGGGATTCCCTTCGAGAGAAATTTAAAGAAATAGGTATTATATATATAAAGCTACTTGAAGTTACGTACTGATCACCTCTCCTGAACAATTTTGTATGGGACTTTTTCACCATATTTTCCGTGTGTGTAAAATTCAAAAATTTAAGATCTACAAAATTATAGAGAGAGCTGGACGTGGAAAACTGACTAGGGTGCCCTAAGGGATCTCGAAAACTATCAGTCAGAAAGGTACCGTCCCGAAACAAAAAATGTTCAAAACCTTGGGCAATTGGGTGAACCGGTGAAAAAAATATGGCCACCATACAAAAAAAATTTCGTCTCCATACAAAAAATTTCCTAATTTCCAAGAGGCTCTCCAGAACAATTTTGTATGGAACATTTTTCCCCTCACTACTTATGTGCGTAGAACTTATGGGTCTTCCTTCAGAAAATTATGAAACGTCATGAATGTGGAAAATTTACCAGAGTACCTCATGGGTCCTCCAAAACTACCAGTCATACAGACATGGTCCCAAACAAATGTTATTAAAGACCTTGGGCCATTAGGTGAACCGGTAAAAAAAAGATGGCCGCCGAACAAAAAAAAATTTTCTCCATACAAATTTTTTGGGTAATTTTCAAGAGGCTCTCCAGAACAATTTTGTATGGAACATTTTTCCCCTCACTACTTATGTGCGTAGAACTTATGGGTCTTCCTTCAGAAAATTATGAAACGTCATGAATGTGGAAAATTTATCAGAGTACCTCATGGGTCCTCCAAAACTACCAGTCATACAGGCATGGTCCCAAACAAATGTTGTTAAAGACCTTGGGCCATTGGGTGAATGGGTAAAAAAAGATGGCCGCCGAACAAAAAAAAATCTCTGCATACAAATTTTTTGGGTTCTTTTTAAGAGGCTCTCTTAGACATTTTTGTATGAAACTTTTTCCCCCCACTACACGTATAAATAGAACTTAAAGATTTTTTCACAAAAAATACGAAACGTAGTGAATGTTGAAAATTACCAGAGTACCCTAACGGCTGTCAAAAACTATCAATCATAGAGGCATGGTCCTAAAACTAAAAATGTTCAAGACCTTAAGCCCTTTGGTGAGCCAGTAAAATTTCTTTTTAATTTTCAAGTGGCTCTCCAGAACATTTTTGTGTAGATCTTTTTTTTTCCCCACTAAACGTATGCATAGAACTCATTAGTGTCCTTTCAGAAAAGATACGAAACGTGATACCAATATTTCTTTCTATCTTTCAAGAGACTCTCCAGAATATTCTGGTATTTGGTAAGGCCTCCCATTTCTTTATTTTACAAATATTGAAGAGACTACAAGGCCCGCGAGCTGCTTGCAGCTCGCGCACCGAGCGCAACACTAGTTCTTACAGTAGCTTCTCAATATATTTATAACAACATAATTTTTGTTAAGCAAAACATTCACAGTTACAATAAAAAGTGTGAATTACACGATAGGCAATTAAGAAATAGAAATAGACTCGTGATTCCTCGATTACGCCTCAAAAAGGTCCAAAGGTCGTTTGTGGGAATGGGCGTAATGTTCTATAACAAAATTCCACAACAAATCTTAGATTTGCCTTTACACAAGTTTAAGAATTCTATTAAAAGTGTGCTCATGAAAAAAGCATATTATACAATTGAAGATTATATAAATGATAAAAAAGCATGGATTTAATTTATTCGCTTTATACGCTATTATAACTTGAGGAGTATTCGATTACTGGTGTTCAATTCGATGCTTTAATCATGGGTAGCCTAAGTATGTCACGCTCTCTTTAAACATTTCTGTGGTGGTGTCGTGTGGTGCGGGTTGTTACGTTCCCTCAAATATGGTTGAGCGAAGCAATGGCTGGATCATGCGTCATGCTCGTGAACGGGTGCCGCCGTCGGAAATGGGGCACTTTTGTCTGCCCTTCTTAACGTGTAGAATTGTAAGCACCATTCCGAACCAGTGGTAGATTCATTTGTCGATTCAAAAGCACTTGTAAAAGTTTATCTGAATAAAAAATATGTCTTAGACTTGCCTTTACACAAGTTTAAGAACTTTATTAAAAGTATGCTCATAAAAAAAGCTTATTATACAATTGAAGATTATATAAACGATAAAAAAGCTTGGATTTAACTCGTTCCAGCAATGCGCGAGACGGTATTTCAATCATGTACATTAATAATAATAATTGTTATAATGTTATTTTTAAAAAAGAGCAACCGCCGAGTTTCTTACAGGTTCTTCTCGGCTGGAACTGCATTCCGAACCTGTGGTAGACTCAATCGACGATTCAAAAGCACTTGTAAAAGTTTATTTGAATAAAAAACTTTTCTATTCTATTCTATTCTATTCTGTCAGAAGTCGAACGAATCAAAAAAGAGTATAAATGTGTCCAGTTCGCGGATAACAAGAGCTCCAACTCGCTGGAGAGCATGAACGCGCTGACGTACGCGCTGCGCGGCGAGCTGCTGGCGGGGCGCAGCAGTCGCGGCGCGGCGGGCGGGGGCGGGGGCGGGGGCGGCGCGGACCCGGCCGACGACCCCGCCGCGCTGGCCGCGCCGCGCCTCATGGAGTCCATCGTGTCGCAGGGCAAGACCTACCTCGTCACCATCACCAAGAAGATTGGCAGCGTGAGTACACGTCACGGCATATAAGTCTAGCGTTGACCTTCAATGCGCAGAAGTCGAAAATGAGATATCTCGAGGTGTGAGGGGGTCGCGGGGAGGGCGTGGGGATCGTTCGTAAGCACTGAGCACTGTTCGAGAGATCCGTGAGAACTAATTCTCACGGATCTCTCGTAAATGCTGATTGGCTCTCCAATTGTATTGTGTCCCTCTCACTCGTACGACGCTGCGCGCACTTGAAGGTCACCGCTCGACTTACGTGCCATGACAAGTCAGTGTATAACCCCATACACTGACTTGTCATGTCTATTCCAGATACAAAAAAAAAAAAATTGGTTGTCTGTAAATTCGGTTTACGGACGACAATTTTACGTTATATCGTCATTAAGAAAACATTGCCTCTCTACCGCTTGTTCCGCGCGAACGGGGCACCGTCTAATTTGGGCTTAATCAGGCAAAATTCCACTATATTCGTGTTTTGTCACAGGGTAACTACGGCCACGTGTTCAAGGGCTGGATGGAGCGCGACAACCAGGAGTCGCAGAGGAAGGAAGTAGCCATCAAGAAGTTGACGCGACAGGAGTCCGAGCGGAACGGCAGCTTGTATGAGGACTTCAAAAACGAACTCGAAATTATGAAGGTAAACTTGTTTTATTTCAAGATCAGGAAAAGGTTTAGTTAGAAAGATTATCCTATACTCTACAGTCTACATTTATAAAAATAAATGAATAGAACAGAACAGAAAAGTTTTATACTCAAATAAACTTTTTGCAAGTGCTTTTGTCTATTCGTCCTTTATGTTTATGTTTGCGTGTTGTTCATCCAATTGAGCTGAAACTTGACACAAGGATAGCTTACATCCTGGAAAGTCATGGATACTTTACATCCCAGAAAACAGTTGCGTGGGGAACGCAGTCGCGGGCATCAGCTAGCATATATTATAAATCTTAAAATCTTATACGTATCTATTTAGTCTGTTATGTCTAAAAGATTCATAATCCAAAATCTAAAATTCGCCATATTGGTTTATCGGCCATATTTAATTTGGCGGCATCACCATCATGGCGGATAATACAAGATGGTGAATTTAGAACATATTTTTAAATTGGTCACTATTGGGGTTTCCTGAATTGCAAAACGGAAACCTTAAACAATATTTCTTGTTCGTTTCAGTCGTTACAACACATCAATATAGTGGAGATCCTCGGTTACTCCTGGGACCACGGGTCGGATGTGCTCATAGTGATGGAGTATTTGGAAGAGGGCTCTCTCAACTACTACCTCAAGTTCCAAGGCGACAAACTTCGGATATCGCACTTGATTAAATATGCGAAAGACATTGCTACGGTGAGTTTAAATATACAGGGTATCAGAACAAGGCTCTCGGAAACGAAAACAGCTGATAGTACTGATGATTATTTATAAGATACTATGAAAAATCGTGAAAAAAATAATTCGTTTTTACAAAAAAAAAAAAAAAGAAAATAATCGCATTTTGTGCAATACCAGCTTTGGGGGGTCAAACAAGAACTTTTATTGCAAAAAATATATGTTTCCTGTATTTTTTTAATGTTCGTAACGTAATTCAAATAAAATCAACTGACGCTGGAGGTCAGCGAACGTTGCGTTACCTACGTGTAGATACCTACCGTAGCGCGCGATACTTACGCTATAAGAAATGTTTATGGTTATGATATTGGATTGTGTTTAGGTAGTATAATAATAGCGTTAAGTTTTCGGAAGCGGTCTCTTTATACCCTGTGTTATACTACACAAGGTGTTTATAAGTTTATATTTATAAAACCGTGCGCCGCCAAGCGATTTAGCGTTCTGTTACGATGTCGTGTAGAAACAGATGAGGGATATGGCTTTAATAAAAAGTGCCATACGTCTTCCAGATTAGCCCGCTTCCACCGTAGACTGCATCGGCTACATGTGAGATCGAGAAAATTTAGTTAGTAACTTTTAGTTAATATTATGTTAATATTATACTTTTGACTGGCCCGTTGGCGCGGTTGGCAGTGACCCTGCCTTCCGCTCCGGGGTCGCGGGTTCGATTCCCGCCCCGAGTCTGGGTGTATTTATAATATGTATGTATGTATGTATGTATACCTTTATTTAAAAAAAATATATATATATATGTATTTATATGTAAATATGTCTATCAGTCGGCTGTTACCTATAACACAGGCATTAAGTTGCCTACTATAGGAACAGACGACCGTGTGTGTATGTGTGAGTATTTATTTATTTATTATTTTTCTCTTATTTTTAGGGCATGGACCACGTATCGGCTAAGAACGTAGTACATCGGGACTTGGCCACTAGAAATATCCTAGTTGTGAACAAATACCACGTGAAGATATCCGATTTCGGTCTCGCCAGGATCATTCCTAAGGAGGAGAACGCGTACCGAATAAAGACTGAGAGATTACTTCCGATTAATTGGTGAGTGAAAGGAGCATTAACTCTGACGGTGCTCTGACGTGACACAGCCTGCATCGACCGACGTAACATGGCAGGAGTTCAGTTTGAGCCAGTGTCCGATGAGCATGCTTAAAAAACAAAGAAAAGAGGGGCCGTCAAAACTGTCAGTTTTAGACCATTTTTGGTCATAGTTTTTGGTCACTTACGGGGTAGATCTCAAAAACTAAATTCCATTCCACGGCACAAGCTCCCAAAGGCGCCCTTGTGCGTTCATATAATGCGCGTGACCTTCATTAGCCCAATCATTTGTAGGATCATTTGACATGCCGGATTTTTCTCAGTATGTTCACAGCTCTTGAGGTAGTTGGACGTGCGTGTTAGTGAAAAATATAAAAAATGTCTGATATTGTGGCTAATTCTGTTGTACACAATCTCTAAACCTAAACTAAAATGACATGCCTAAATATTTATTCTTATCTCTTTCACAATGTTACCTGCGGAAAAGGATAGCACTATTTTTAAACCTGTCAATTTAGTTTAGTTTAGAGATTGTGTACAACAGCCAGACCTTAGAAGTAAAAAAACGTAAAATACATCCTTTTTCATCAACGGAAAAAATCATAATTTTTTGTTATACATATAACGCTTTAAGAAAGTCGTGTCCCTTAGAAACTGCTAATAATGAAGTAGCACGAAAGTACCTGCCAGCATGTAAACCTTCTCTTTAAAGCGGAGCGTCTTCACTTATCTCTAGCCGCGCGTATTGGCCAATGAGTATTTTGCTCCCTAGGAGTTTCACACGTGGAATGGACTAGTGTCGGGAAATTTGTGTTTATTAAGAACCATAATCATAATCATCATCATCATGATGAACCCATTACCGGATCACAACAGAGCACGGGTCTCCTCTCAGAGTGAGAAGGGTTTCGGCCATAGTCTACCACGCTGGCCAAGCGGATTGGCAGACTTCACACACCTTTGAGAACGTTTTTATTGTACCTGTAGATATGTATATTATTTCTGTAAATGCTATTCTGTAAAAATTTAAACTACCCAAATATTCTGTAAAAATTTAAACTACCCAAATATTCATACGCCAGATATGGTAGAATGTAAATGGGCCTTAATCAATGTAAAACACCTACATGTAAAATACCTACATTCTTATTGAATAAATTGAATTAGAATTTGAATTTTGAATTTGAATTTGTTATGGAGAATTCTCAGGCATGCAGGTTTCCTCACGATGTTTTCCTTCACCGTTAAAACGAAGTAAGAACCATAATATTGTAATGTATTGAATCAACAACCAGGTACGCTCCGGAGTCGGCCGTGAAGCCGTACCACTTCTCGACGATGAGCGACGTGTGGTCGTTCGGCGTGACGGCGTGGGAGATATTCACGCGGGCGCGGCACGAGGTGCCCAAGTTCGACGTGGAGAGGCCCCGCGAGAGGGCGTCCTGGTAACTAACTCTCTTTGCCTCTCGTTGATATTAGCCATGATGAACATGACTGTAGTTGGAACATTGCAAACGTCCGAACTGAGTCATAAATCATTTTCATCGGACTTCTCGCTCGCACATACACGCCTCATGGAACCGGAACCTGTTTCTTTGGTGTTGTGTGTAACGGTAAAAAAGGATTTGTCGATAGTCGATGAGAGGTTATAAAGAGCGAGGGAGAGCCCTCATATCCCTATTATCGTAATGTTTTATGCCTCAGTTCACACGTTTGTCATGTCCGAAACTTATCAGAAGGTGGTGAAACAAACCCTTAATTTCTATTTTATTGTTATTTTTAACCCCCGACGCAAAAACGACGGGGTGTTATAAGTTTGACGTGTCTGTGTGTGTATGTCTGTCTGTTCCCCTGTGGCGCTCAAATGGGTGGACCGATTTGAATGCGGTTTTTTTGTTTGAAATGTGAATTAGTCGAGAGTGTTGTTAGCTATTTTTGATGAAAATCGGTCCAAGATGGCCGCCGCTACAAAATGGCGGATTACATATTTTTTCATAACTCCCTTAATATGGGTATCAAATGAAAGGGCTTGACTAGTAAAATAGCACTATTGCAAATCCAAGATGGCCGCCGCCACAAAATGGTAAATGTCGGGGGTTAATTAAATTTTTAATTTATACTTGTTGGTTGCAGTTTTCAAATACCGGAAGGCTGTCCTTCGGAAATATTCAGGCACCTGATGAAAGACTGCTGGGCTCTAGACCCCAACATGCGACCCAAGTTCATCGACCTCGTGCACATGTGTAAGAGGTTCATGGACGAGTACAAGTGAGCCGGTTCGCGCTTTATTGCGTTGCAATAAGACTGGGTTTCCTTTGACACAACCAGCGACTGAGACGAAAGATATTTATATCTCGACTACAAAAATGCCATTGATCTTTAAATGTTTAGATTTATAAGTAAGAATGTATTTGTGATAATTTCTCCTGTTTTACGAAATGGACAATATATTGGATACTAGCTTTTGCCGGGACTTCATGCGCGTGAATTTCGGTTATTAAAATTCCCTTGGGAATCCTTTTTTGTCTCAGAATGAATTGTCCATATCTATGCGAGTGATCTCTGTGCCAAATTGAGTCAAGATCGGTTATCGGTTCAGCCTTCAATAGGTAACGGACAGACAGATTCTCATTTATAATATTATGTAGTATAGATATTTGGTGTGTGTATGTACATCGTATTCGCAGTAAAGGTTGGGTCAAACTGAGGCGAATTACGCAAATTATGACACGCGGGAAGAGATTCTCTCGCGACCATTGCGTCTCGCATCCCGTGCGGGATCGGCTTCAGTTATAACCCGCGCCACGTACATCGAACGCTGAACGAAACGTGGAGGGGATAGCTGCGTATGGGAACTGTCACGCACGTAGTACAATAGCTTACCCCCTCCACTTTCATTCAGCGTTTGATGTACGTGCCGATGTTTATACACCGAAGATTAAGGGCCTGTTTCACCACCTTTTTACAAGTGTCGGATAGCTTATTCATAAGTTTTGTCTTTGTCACTTGACGTAAAGAAAGAAAGAGATATAAAACTTACGATTAGGCTATCCGATACTTATCAGAAGGTGGTGAAACAAGCCCTAAGGGTCTGTTTCACCACCTTTTGATGAGTCACTTTCTTACTTATTGTCAAGTGACAAAGACAAAAGTTGTGAATAAGCTATCCAACACTTGTCATTAGGTTGTGAAACAGGCTCAAATGCTTCAGTAGTTCAGTACAAAACACTGATAGGTTCAAAGCAGCTTCTGTATCGTATTCTGCAACAGATAGGGTTGGCAATGCAACAGCTGCAAATGAGAAATATCTATTTGTTAATTTGTTAAGGTCGAAGATATTTAAGTTTTAAAGCGATTCAATGTGAATCAGTCAAGTATCAGTGCCAACGCAGTTCCGGTAGTGAAAAATATGTCAATGTCTATGAACTGACACTGAAACACTGCGTCGTCACTGATACGGACAGGTGTGAACGCGTTCATAGAGAATGCATGAAAGAATATTTTTCACTGTGCCGGCACTGATGCTTCACTGATATGTGCGAATCGGCCTTTAAACGTTCGTGGCAAACTTTTCACGGACTAGAAAGAACACGGACGTTCGATTTATCGCTAGTGTGCTTAGTACGACTCTCAACACTCGAAGTGTATCAACGTTGTAACAACTTCGAGTATCGGAAGCAGCGTATAGTGGACTTAATGTTACTTATTTTAGAGTCGCAAATTAAGTACTAGCGATTTTTATCTCGCTAGATCTCCACTCGGGGCGCTAGTTGTAAATGTATGGGTGAACTCGGGCCTTAACACAATGTAGTCAAGGTCCATTTTACTTTGACGTTATAGTGCTTAGATACTCGAAGTGTTGTCAAAGTACTGAGGCATTGTTTACAGTCACAAGTCCTATACAATTATTTTTACACATTTTTACACGAAGTGATTGGTGTTGCGCGAACGCATGCTACGAACCGAAATGTAATTAATAATAAATATAATTATATTGAAATGTTTTAACGTATTTTTGTGGTTCCTTCACGCATTTGCCTAACATTGCTTTACGTAATATTTGTAAATATTTGTTTTTAATACATAAGTGCAATCAAATGAAATGGTTGAAGTAATACCTCCATGCAATTATAATTAGTTCACATTAGGTATATCTATATAGGGAATTATTTTATAGACACTTTATAAAATCAATAATTAATCGATGATCGAAAACAAATTATGTATGTACATATATTTTTATTTTTACGACAACAGATAAATATACTTGCCCGGTAGGATTGTTATTTTATTGTGACTGCGTTGAGTCAATTTTAGAATATAGTGATTTTATAGATGCTACACACTATGCAATTTTACGTTCAATTTGTTGAAACGATATGTTGGAGGCAAAATTGCCCTCTATTCAACCCGTACCGGCCTGGGCTCAAAATTTAATTTCGAAATAAAGTGAAACTTTTTTCAACCGACCTTTTGATAAAACAACAAAAAATCCAGTCAACTATCCTATTTATTGATGCTTCTTTTCATTTGTTAGGATGATCGATCTGTCAACTTTCAGCAAATCAAAAAAAAAAAATGCTTCGACAACTTGAATACGAAATTGCATAGTGTGTAGCACCTTTTAATGTGAGAAATAATAATAAAAATTAACGAGTTTTGTCCGAAACCATTCTTAGAGCTGTTATAAGGTTTATTTTTTATACAAAAAAATATATATGTGTACATATTACTTTTAAACTTAATTGATAGATCTAGAAAAGTTGTTATAATACGTTGCCAGAGAACATTTTGGATATGTCTCTCAATAAGTTCAAGGGTTTTATTAAACGCAAATTAATTGAAAAATCTTACTATAGCTTAAAAGATTTTTTTAATGACAAAAATCCATGGACATAGATTGCTCTAAAAGCCAACAGTTCAAATAATTTTTATGGCTATACCATATTGTAAGATGGTGATAATAAAAAAAATAATAAACCCGGCTGAGTTTGTTGTGGGCTCTTCTCAGACCAGGGCGCGTTTGGAACCCTCGTAGCTTTAGTTTTAAGTTTCCGTAAGTAATTATCACCATTGCCTGTTCCCAAATTGACGTTCAAAAAGTGTACAGTGTACCTACTTTGAATAAATGAATTTTGAATTGAATTGAATTGTGCTATCGTTTCTTGTGGAAAGGTTGGTAGTAGTTCAGACCTGCCGATTTTTATTTGAAAGAATGCAATAATCTTTCTTAAATGTATGAATTCGGTCAATTTTAATGCAGATGCTTAAATCAATTTAAGAGCAGTTATCAGAAAAGTTTGAAAGTGGAAACTTCCATACGATTTTTTTTTTGATATCGGAATCTATTTTATCTGGAATATTATTAAATACTAAAAAAATAGTAGGTATGAATATTCTATTATATTATGTGTTTCATTATTCGTCAATTATTATTCGAATACATTTTCGAAAGAAAAAATGAAATAAATAAGTAACTATACTACAAACAAAATTATCATTTTCAATTCGAGATAGTATGAATCTGTGACAGGTTTTAGAACAATTAATAAATCAAATAAGTAGTGTTCTTTTTTTCCCAATTTTGTTTTTAGCGCCAATGAAACAAAATAAGATAATTGTGGTTTATTCTGTTGTACACAATCTCTAAACTTAAACTAAATTGACAAGCTTAAAAATAGTGTTATCCTTTTCTGCAGGGAACATTGTGAAAGAGATAGGAATATATTTAGCCCTGTCATTTTTGTTTAGATTTAGAGATTGTGTACAACAGAATTAGCCACATGAATGGATATGCTAGTGTAATAGTCGTAGTATTAGATTATGTAGAATTTGTACGTTGCTTCATCTGTACGTCTGTGTGTCCAAAAATACAACGAAAATATATAGTAGACCAATATATATAATATACCATGACATTTATTTTAATAGCTTTAGGAATGGTCACGGAGATTATTTTCGATTTTACCAAAGATGATATTAAATTATCTTTTAATATTGTTATATGGAAATACAATTTTATTATACGCGTAATTAGTTTTATCATAATGTTAAGATAATTTCTATGTCGTAAGTTTAGGTTGCAATTTGTTGTGTAAGCGGGTAGTTTTACGAATGTTGGATGTTTTGGATATTTTGGATATTTTTAACGTGTCTACTGATATGAGTCATACAGAGCTTTTGTATACCATATATCTTCTGTCATACACAATTTGTAGGGCCAATTTATAAGAATATATCAGCGTCAATTGGATTTAACGACTATTTATGAAGCAAGCGAAAAAAAAAAAAGGTTTTGGATGATTTATTATTATAATTATAAAATAACGGCTGGCCTTTGTCACTGTCACAGACGTTTACGTGACTCCATTTTCTGGGTTCCGGTGTAAAACCCGCGTTGAAACGTGGTGAAATTTAAAAAATTCCGTCCGGAATTCGGTCCGGAAAAGTTCCGTTTTTTTTTGACCATTTTTATCTCGATTGGCCTTACACTTTGCGTGTGACACGGCCTATAGTGAATGGCCTATACGTTGATTGGCTTATAGTGACGCGCTGTATAATTTGGCAAGTTGTTGAAGCATACGTAATTGAATATTGTTTTTTTTTTTTTATAAAATTATATATTATGTATTTTAGAATTAAAAATGAAACGAATATTTCGGTAATGTGATTTTAAAGAGAGACTGATGTTTATAATCGGTGCTAAGAATGAGTAATGCCTTATAATATTATGTTGTACGTAAAATCGGCGGTGAGATTACGTGACTCAGTTGCGATTGCGATCGTCACAATTGTATCGTTTTGTTTTCAAAAAAGCACTGGTCCGTCTTTCCAATTTTTAAATTAAAAAAAAAGTCCCGTACAAATGTTATTATGAAACAAAAATAGTTTTTCAGTGTGCTACATTTCGAGTATGTATAATATTATGGTTTCTTACATATATGGTTATAAGGTTTACAATGCGATCACGGTAAGAATATTATATCATAGGGTGATAGGAATATTGAACCGCCATTTTCTATTTCTGTCTTGCTCGCGTGTGTCTTACATCGAGCAAGACAAATAGAAAATGGCGGGTCTACATTCCTGTTATAGATTCGATTGCATCACAGGTATATGGTGGAAAAAAGAACGCGGTGTTGTTTTGAAAACAAGTGATTCAATTATTTATTGGCTGACTTCACAGTTTTAACAAAAACTATAATTAAGCCATTGTGACAATCGTAAGGAGCCCATTAGACGATAGGTTTTGGTGTCAGTTTCGCCACAGTCCAGTAACTGCTTTGAGGACGACAAGACGTGTTAGTTGACGTGTTAAATATTTGCTCTGACAATGAAGTCTGAAGCAAATGACGCATTGGAGGAAGACAATCTCAAGAAAGCAGTTATACGAAACAAAATGCGAGCTATTGGAAAACGGCGCATGACTTTTCGGTACTTCATGATGAAAGTGATTCTGTATTGTAGCTGAAACGGCTCACTTGCAGTCATTTGAAAATAACTGAACTGCTCCCAGATATTTCTCCTCGATCCTACAATAAATTAGTGACAGTGAAATATGTATGTATGTGTATGCGATGGAGACTCGGCTTTTGTCGGATATTTCACGTTCATAATAACTATAGTCGGACTTTTAATTCGATGCAGTAAACTGACGTTTCATGGGTTGCTACTTTATGACGAAAAAAAAAATGGAGATGGGGTAAAAGTGAATGATGCGAATGATTCACATCATCACAACATCAATTATTTTATTTTATCTTTATTCACTACAATACAAAGATTTATTTTTAAGGGGATATAGTAGATAATGTTTGATATACACCTGTAATAAATTAACTACTAAATGCAATTATTTTAATATTTTAATATCTTATTGTGGCTAATTCTGCTGTACACAATCTCTAAACTTAAACTAAATTGACAGGTTTAAAAATAGTGCTATCCTTTTCTGCAGTGAGCACTATGAAAGAGATAGGAATAAATTTAGACCTGTCATTTTAGTTTAGGTTTAGAGATTGTGTACAACAGAATTGGCCACATTATGTAATTAAATTAATTATTTTAATATCTTATTATGTAACAATCAAACGATTTTATGATTATAATTCCTTATCAATGAAATGAAATGAACCTATCACATCACTTTACGATTAGGTTGACAGCATTATTTTACGAAATGACATTTTGAAACGTCAGTTTACTGCATCTAATTAAAAGTCGGGAGTATAGGTGGATCTGAAGGAAATTGTCATTGTATTGTATAAATAAATATATTATAAAAAAAAATGCTATGAATTCTGTGTAGGGCGACGTAAATTGCGCTCCGTATGGCAGCGCCCTAACGGAATTGTCTGATACAGAACGTATCGTCTAACGGAACCCTAAACCATCAATGCAGAGTTGCGCAATCTAAGGTATGTTCTACTTTTGCATCGCTGTCGGAGCTTTGATTCTGAGCTTAGAGCAATATGAATTTTGCACACATTTATAATTTTACTAGGTATAACATTTTTTTTTAAATTGTTGACTCTTGTTTTATATGAAAAATTAAGACACGTCCACGCTCCTTTGAAAATGAGGCTAGAGTCGTAAAAAATCAAAATTTTAATCTTTTAATAAAAATTAGGTACCTATATTGTTTTGCCATATTGAAGAGTTTGCTTAGATGTTTATCTTTTTATAGACATTTATTCTTGTACGGCAATATGTTTACTTTTGAGTGAACAATAATACACGCATTAAAAAACATAAGATAAGTAGCCATTTATTTCTATAGGAGCTCTACAAAATAAAATATTTCGGCTAGTAAGTTTTAATTTAAATATTTTTTTAGAAAATTATTTTTTAAGTTTTAAGATGTTATACTGAATAAATATAACGGAAAAATCAGTCCTCGAAAATTATTTTATGCAAGCACGTTCTATACAAACGTTAAACACGGCCTGCGAGCTTCTATTGAATAAAATAAAAGGTACCTAAATATCTAACGTTATTCGAATTTCGAATTATTGTTATGCTTGGTTTACACGAGTTTAGTACTAATTACTTAGTACTCGTCACTAATGACTTACGTGTAAACATGCTGAACAAGTATAATGCCAAGAGCATGATTACACGCAAGGTTGCAGCACAGAGTACCTACAGAGGGGAAGCTTCTACAAGCGGCCCGCTGTAGGTACACTCACACATATGCGCACAGTTTGTCACCAACTGTACCGGTAGTGGAACGAGCGGGCGTCCGTGAACCGTTGGTGAGTGTGTTTGTGTGAGTATACCTACAGCGGGCCGCTTGTGGAAGCTTCCCCTCTGTAGATTTACTACTCGTGTGGTTGCAGTGGAAAGTCACAATTACTAAGTACTTAGTAGTACTAAACTCGTGTGAATCCATATACTTACCTATCATTATTAGTAAATGTTTGCTCGTACATCTTTATGTAAATGTACTATATAATAAACGACGTAACTTGAAAGCCTCAATTTATATATATTTAATAAGGTAAGTACATAATTAAAATAAAGAAAACATTTAAGAATTCAGTAGGTCGATTTTTATTTTCACGAACCCTTCGCCTGTGGTAGATTACCATTTACCAATTATCTTCATCTTCCCACTGGGGTGCCCGCACATAAACCGTGAAGGACGAAGGTATGTTGTGCGTGGTATGTGCATGGTATGTGTGCCTCTCCCGTTGAAGTTGTCACTCCAGCCATCCAAATGAATGTCACTCCAGAAGCCTAGTCTCTTCACAATCGGCGACTGTAGACGACTACACGCGTGCGCGATCGTGTGGAGGGCTTATCGCCTGTAGTCGCCGATCATCGCCGTCACAATCGTCAGCAATCGTGGTGATCGGCGACTTGTTGGTTTTCGGGCACACATCAAAGGGAATTCCCGTCGCTAGCCGCTCAATAAACGATCACGATGATCGTGACGGTTGGCAGCGATTTTATCGGCGATGGTGAAGAGCAGCTTAACAGGCCGTTCAGGTTGCCAAGGACATCTCAATAGGGAGGCTGGTGATCCCAGCCCTCACGTTGATAACCGATAAGAAATACTTAGTAGTTAAAATGTTCCCGGTCTGCATTAGTGCGATAATAGTTGCGAAAATAGAACGGACATTTACTATACCTACTTTAATGCAGATGATGCGACCCACAAACAATAAAACCGGCCAAGTGCGAGTCACACTCGAATACGAAGGTTCCGTACCTTGTGAGGAAAGTAAGTATCAATTTTTCTGTGAAATAAGATGGAAACCTATTATGTCCTGTAGCAGCATCGGTTGAGATAACGACGATGGCTACGATTTTTCCGTGAATACCTACTATACATAAATTGCAACCTATTATAATTAATGTAAGTATCCGGCGTTTCTGCCTCTAACCACTAAACCAACTGCCTCCTTGGTCTAATGGTTAGCACATTTCACTGCAGATCACGAGGTCCCGGGTTCGATTCCCAGGTCGGGCAAATAATTGTTAGGTATTGAGTTTTTCTGTCAAGAAATAATCAGTGCCAGCCCGCAGTTGGTAGTTGGCGGTCACAGACCAGTCAAATAAAGACTGGTAATAGCAGGGCACCCGCACTCACCACACATATGCGCTGGAATCACCTATTTAATGCGCCGCCCACATTCGGTACCTCATTCCGTGAGCGGACGTCATTGTGTAAAGAAGTCCCTAAACAGGTGTTTTTCTGTCAAAGATGCCCTGCTGTGTAGTCAAATGGTGCGGAAAATGTCCAGTCTTAATAAAGACGGTATTACATTTCACAGGTAAGCCCATATTCTTCAATTTAAGGATAATTATTATAATTTAAAATAGTACAGCAAAACACAAAATGCGAAAGCACTCCCGTTGAAGTCTTTTATCGCCATCTCTTTTTTCTCACGTTTATCTGCATAAGTCATTCTCGCTCCATGCTTATTAGAGATGGCGGTCTAATAAAAATATAATTTATCGATAAAATGCGAACATTGAAAGTGATCCCAATATTTTAATAATAATATTGACTGAACTCGACTGAACTCAACTGAACTCAACTGAACTCGACTGAACTCGACTGAACTCGACTGAACTCGACTTAACTCGACTGAACTCGACTGAACTCGACTGAACTCGACTGAACTCGACTTAACTCGACTTAACTCGACTTAACTCGACTGAACTCGGCTGAACTCGACTTAAGTCGACTGAATACGACTGAACTTGACTGAACTCGACTGAACTCGACTGAAATCGACTGAACTCGACTGAACACGACTGAACTCGACTGAACTCGACTGAATTCGACTGAACTCGACTGAACTCGACTTAAGTCGACTGAATACGACTGAACTTGACTGAACTCGACTGAACTCGACTAAACTCGACTGAACTCAACTTAACTCGACTTAACTCGACTGAACTCGACTGAACTCGACTGAACTCAACTTAACTCGACTTAACTCGACTGAACTCGACTTAAGTCGACTGAATACGACTGAACTCGACTGAACTCGACTGAACTCGACTTAAGTCGACTGACTGAATCGTATTGACTGAACTTGACTGAACTCCACTGAACGAGTCGAGTTCAGTCGAATTCAGTCGAGTTCAGTCGAGTTAAGTCGAGTTCAGTCGAGTTCAGTCGTATTCAGTCGACTTAAGTCGAGTTCAATCGAGTTCAGTCAACTTAAGTAGAGTTCAGTCGAGTTAAGTCGAGTTAAGTCGAGTTCAGTCGAGTTCAGTCGAGTTCAGTCGAGTTCAGTCGAGTTTAGTCGAGTTCAGTCGAGTTCAGTCGTATTCAGTTGACTTAAGTCGAGTTCAGTCGAGTTCAGTCGACTTAAGTCGAGTTAAGTCGAGTTAAGTCGAGTTCAGTCGAGTTCAGTCGAGTTCAGTCGAGTTCAGTCGAGTTCAGTCGATTTCAGTTGATTTCAGTCGAGTTCAGTCGAGTTAAGTCGAATTCAGTCGAGTTCAGTCATATTCAGTCGAGTTCAGTCGAGTTCAGTCGAGTTAAGTCGTGTTCAGTCGAGTTCAGTCGAGTTCAGTCGTGTTCATTCGAGTTCAGTCGTGTTCAGTCGAGTTCAGTCGAGTTCAGTCGATTTCAGTTGAGTTCAGTCGAGTTCAGTCGAGGTCAGTCGTGTTCAGTCGAGTTCAGTCGAGTTCAGTCGTGTTCAGTCGAGTTCAGTCGTGTTCAGTCGAGTTCAGTCGAGTTCAGTCGATTTCAGTTGAGTTCAGTCGAGTTCAGTCGAGTGCAGTCGAGTCCAGTCGAGTCGAGTCGAGTTGAGTTGTTGTAGAGAGTCGATAAATTATATTAGTATGCATTCGTTGCTCTGCATACTAATTGTAATTTGAACCATACCTACCTATTAAAATATCGATAAATATTTGATAAAATTCACAGACGAGAGCGCCTCATTATCCTAAAACGGGTTTCAAAAAATAGAGATAGAGATAATATTAAATATTTAAATTTTGAATTTTTGTTTTATTTTTATCATATTATCAACTGAAATCATGTCGATAATGATACGTCGATAAAAAACGGTCGACGTCCAATTCCCATCACTAGTTGATTTAACTTGATTTTATGACTTTCGAGTCAAGCCAACATTTTACGATTTCGTTTTAATACTATTTCGTGTTAATGCGGACTCTGGAGCTCCTTTCTCTGTGTTGGCGGTGTTTAACTCCCGTGCCTCGGAGAGTACGTTAATCAGTCGGTCCCGGTTATTATCTTACTTAAAGCCCGCCAACCCGCACTGGAGCAGCGCGGCGTGGCGGGTCTAAGCTTTAATCCCTCTCCTATGAGAGAGGTCCCAGAGGTGCCCAGCAGTGGGACGTTATAAGACTAGTGGTAGTGGTTGTGGATGTTCCTAGCTGTTTATAATAGGTATCTACGCGTCTGTCTGTAGACATGTATCTAAATTACTTGAAACCTAACTATGCTTGACAGGATTCGGCTTAATCCATCTGGAAATACATAGAGCAGGCACCCATCAATCGTTGGGGTTCCTACATACATACCTATTACCTACTACAAGCTACAAGTCACTTCGAAATCCATTGTCCAAGCTCGTGTAGTTAATGCTGGGATTTCACTTCGTGTAGTTAATGATGGATCACTAAGCGATTTGAGGACATTTGGTAATTTACCTACCTATATACCTATCTAAGTAATTATTATAAGTTTCGGGTGAATACGACTAAACAAACGTGTTTTGGTCCAGATTCAGATTTTGGATATCTTCATTTTCAAAATTAATATTCGTAAGTAGGTAGGTAGATACTTACATATTAAAAATAGGTCTATGTATGTTTGTCACCTAATTTTTGCGAAACCATTAATCGGATTGTGACCATTTTTTTATTGCCTTACATTTACTTCGACTTAGGGAACAGTGCAAGTTTCATCTAAATCGGTTCTATAGTTTTGAGCACAATATCGACGCAAGAAAACGTATTTGCTGTAATAGTAGCAAAAATGGCGTAAATAGACTGATCAAATATGGTAAGAATCAGATTTTTTCCCGCGTCGAAAGGTCTGAGTCTCCTACCGGTATGATGAAAAAACAATTGAAAAGTTTCAAGTGTAAGTTTTAAGTTCAAATTGTTATAATTTAGGTACATACTTAAGTCTTCTAAAAAACTGTGTTTTTAACCCCCGACGCAAAAACGACGGGGTGTTATAAGTTTGACGTGTCTGTGTGTGTGTGTGTGTGTGTGTGTGTATGTGTCTGTCTGTTCCCCTGTGGCGCTCAAACGGGTGGACCGATTTGAATGCGGTTTTTTTTGTTTGAAAGGTGAATTAGTCGAGAGTGTTGTTAGCTATGTTTGATGAAAATCGGTCCAAGATGGCCGCCGCTACAAAATGGCGGATTACATTTCTTTTCACAACTCCCTTAATATGGGTATCAAATGAAAGGGCTTGACTAGTAGAATAGCACTATTGCAAATTCAAGATGGCCGCCGCCACAAAATGGCGAATGTCGGGGGTTTTTTAAATTTTAAATTTATACTTGTTAATACAATTCTACATACAGTATTCTCATGGACTGTAAATATGACAACAAGATTATTTACATCATCCTTTCGGTGTGTAATTTAAGATTGATATGAGATTACAGCACTCTTCTATTGCTGCACAGCCTACACTTAGACTTAACACATGGCAATCCACAGTCCCCACGGGATTTTGAAAAAAACCGAAGTCTATAGCTACTGCTATAAGTAGATTACTATAGCAAATTTCCTTGAAAATACGTATAAAGGTTGGCAAAGGGAGCGGGAACGGGAACCGGAATTCCACGATTCCCTCGGGATTTGTGAAAAATTGAATTTCACGTGGGCGAAGCCGCGGGCAGAAGCTAGTGTTATATAAAAAATAGCTAACTGCACCAAAACTCAAAAGGTGCTTCAAAATAGCGTCAGCGTATTTCTCTACAAATAGGTACCTAGTTATATTGCTTATGTTGAACGCTGCGCGCTGCTTCAGCTGCGGTTGGATGGAAGTTTGCTGATAAAAGCTTATAGTTTATAGCCTGCGGGTTTAGTACGTAATTTTCGAGGCACTTGCTTGTGCATGAAACCTTTAATATCTACGAGTCTGCACTTCTTGAAAACGTTGATAGATTTCGAGTTAAGTAGTATTAAAATATTTCTGAAAAAAGCTGTGATAGCCTGTGATAGATAGATTTCTAAAAAAAGCTGTGATAGCCTAGTGGTTAGGACGACCGACTTCTAATCGGAGGTCGTGGGTTCGATCCCGGGCACGCATCTCTAACTTTTCGGAGTTATGTGCGTTTTAAGTATTTAAATATCACTTGCTTTAACGGTGAAGGAAAACATCGTGAGGAAACCTGCATGCCTGAGAGTTCTCCATAACGTTCTCAAAGGTGTGTGAAGTCTGCCAATCCGCTTGGCCAGCGTGGTAGACTATGGCCAAAACCCTTCTCACTCTGAGAGGAGACCCGTGCTCTGTAGTGAGCCGGTAATGGGTTGATCATGATGATGATGATGAAAATATTTCTACTGAAACAAAAATAGCAAGCGCGTTCCAAATCAGACCTCATCATAAATCATTGCTTTCCATTTTAGGCATGATTGTCATCAAGGTAAGCCTATCATCATACAATTGAAAAAAGATGTAGGTAACTAAGTAAAAGGTATGTAAGTAAGTACTTAGGTATTATTAGAATTTCATTCAAAGCTAAACATTATGGAAAAGCTGTTTTCTTTTTTTTTGGTATGGCATCTCTGTGGCCTCATTAAGTAAGGGTTAACCCTGGAGTTAGGTAGAGAGGCCTCTTGATATGTTTGTGCCATTGCGTAAGATTGTCCGTGAGCGCGCTAAGCTCATCTCCATCAAATCTTATTGGATGAACCGATGTTCGTCCACATTATTGGATTAACCATAGACAACGCTAAGCTCGGTCCAATGAAACGCTCCTTCGGGAAACGAGATCGAAATCGTAATTGTAAATACGTAGTTGTATCTACGAGTTGTTTTTTCCGAGAAGGTTTTTGCTATTTACTCATAGTTAAGTAATATCTATCTATAATATAATAAAACTGTAACAGATCCAATTCTGTACATTGAAGATATTTTGAAAATTTTTATTGGAGGGCACTCTATAATCGATACTGAAGCCAAAACTGCAATTTTTTTCATTTCTGTCTGTCTGTCTGTCTGTCTGTCTGTCTGTATCTTGGCCGCGCATCACGCCGAAACTACTGAACGGATTCAAATGAAACTTGGTACGATTTGAGTTTATACTCCGAGGTAGGACATAGGATACTTTTTATCCCGAAATTCAGCACGGTTCTCCTGGGAGAGGGGATGAAAGTTAAAACGTGTATTTAGCTGTAACTCATTAACGCGTAGTTCGATTTACCTCATTCTTTGTTTGTTAGAAAGGTAGTACTTTAAGTATTGTCCCGTAAATATTTCAAGGTCATAGGTTTTTTAGTTCAGAGATGACAGACATTTATTGGGTTCAAATAACTTGGGACCCGGATCTTTGAACGTACGGCTTATTTTAAACTGGTGTGCGTTTAGAGTTATGTTTGTCGATCTGTTTATTTGTTCCAGCTCATTTCCGAAACGGCTGGATCGATTTTGATGGAACTTTCAATGGCATATAGGTGATGTTATAAGGAGTAACTTAGGCTACATTTAGTTTAGGTACAAAAAAGGATTATGGTATCCAATCCGATTCTATATAAAACCTAAATCCAGGCGGACGAAGTCGCGGGGGTCGGCTAGTGTTTTAATAAACCTATACCCCTAATTGGGTCTACGACTTCTACGCGGTAGGTATCGTAACGGAACGCTAAATCGCAAGCCCTCACAACAGACCAGACCAAACATCTCCTGGAATGACGGGAACAGACCAAATACATATCTCCAAACATGTCCCGGCCGGGAATCATCTCCGGGACACCCCACTTCCATAAATAAGACGACAGCACCACAGGTAGGTCGTAATTATTTATAGGTAGTTTAGATCCACGATATTAACAGCAAATTAGGCTACCGTGCCTAATTCCCAAATGAACTACCTACCTATCTTTTTATTAACCTGTTACCTGGATATCTGTATATCATGGATGGGTCAGATATCGGAAAATAGGTTACCTATTTACTAGAATATAGGTGTTTGTGTTTAGGTAAGTACCTACGTACCCGCCGGCGTCTATTTGCTATCTCTTACTACATGTGTTGTAGGTGGTAAAGAATGTGGTAAAAAAATTTAATTTTTGAAATTTTTGTCTATGTGATTGTTTATCTAGCAACGGCTGAATCAATTTTGACGGGATTTTCTTCAGGCAGGTAGAAAGAAGATTACCTATACAAGAAAATGTCTAGGCTACTTTTTTCTCTAAAAATAAAACACTGTTGATATTAGGGTGAAGGGTCAACACATAGGTAATAAATAAGTTAACTTTTGGCCTTGTTAAACTAAGTATAAAAGGATAATAAAAGCTCATTTTATTTTAGTACGCTATTCTACCGAAAATAAACCGAATGGCGTAAAGGCTAAAGCCGCCGAACCAACAGGAAGCCATTGCCATAGGCCGTAAGATTCCACCGTTCCACGACGGAATTCAATTAAGGATCTACTGGTAGACGTTATACAGGATAAACGCCGCAAGGACGATAAGTACAATCATGATTTTTATCAAAAGTTAATTTCCATACTTACTGACAGATGATATGGGTAGAGTAAACGTTAACTTGAAAAGTTAGGTAAGTATATCTACTCGGCATTTAATTATTTTTGCAAACAATTGCAAAACAAAGCTATCTGTATCTACATAAAGGAGCCTAAGGTAATAAGGTAATCAATCAGCACCCTGATTAGGAATCCTTAGGATACTAAAAGTGGTTTCCATGAGTTTAGACCTTGCTGAGATTTTGCATTCAGTAAGAAGATATTTAGGTAGTTATTTATTCATCGTCAAAGGGATTTTTTTAATACGCGATAGACGCGATCTCGGACACTCTTCAATGTAGACTTCAATATTATCATGACAAGTGTCCTAATATCGCGATCTTCTGTTATTATATAACAAAATTTCAGGTTTGTACCTAACTCATTTCGTCTACGAGCTAGAGACCTCTGACACGCGGACAGGCGGACAGACAGCAGAGTGACATTATTATAGGGCTCCATTTTTAACCCCCGACACAAAAACGACGTGGTGCTATAAGTTTGACGTGTCTGTGTGTGTATGTGTGTGTGTGTCTGTCTGTTGCCCTGTGGCGCTCAAACGGGTGGACCGATTTGAATGCGGTTTTTTTTTTGTTCGAAAAGTGAATTACTCGGAGAGTGTTGTTAGCTATGTTTGAAGAAAATCGGTCCAAGATGGCCGCCGCTACAAAATGGCGACTGTCGGCGGATTACATATTTTTTCACAACTCCCTTAATATGGGTATCAAATGAAAGGACTTGACTAGTAGAATAGCACTATTGCAAATCCAAGATGGCCGCCACCACAAAATGGCGACTGTCGGGGGTTCTTTAAATTTTTAATTTATACTTGTTACCCTTTGGGTATGGAACCCTAAAAAGTACCTACCTGTTTAAGTAATTCAGAGTATTATTTTTCCACGAGATAGAAATACGGGAGTGATAATGAAAAATTTTGGATGGAGTAGGCAAATAAAAATTCCTTAAATAAAACTTGTTGTCGGTACGGAAAAGTTTTATTTCCAGAATGATGGAAACTTCGTAGAGATGCTATTTCAAAGTTAATGAAACATTTTATTGCGTTTTATATTAATTTTCGGTACAAACTCTTTGGTCGTATTGTTGAGTAAACTTTTTTGATCAAACATTTATAAAATCCTTGTATCTTGATAACCTTTCCCCTGAAAGGTTAACTAGAACTTAGAATGACATATATTTAGCATAAAAATCCATAAACAAAAATTCCTACTCATGCCTCGAAAAACTCTGAATCCATAAAACTAATCGATGTATCACGTTTAAAGAACAAAACAATTTTATTATTATTACGACACAAATTTATCAGCAAACTGCTGGTCCAAGGGTCCTAAGCAACAACTGACACTAAGAAACTTCGTAGATATCCAGTCCCTTGCAATGTGGGATACATCACGTCTCAATAGTTTGAATTAAGTTCTGCCAAATTCAGATGTCTGCACATGTTTCAGTTTTACCAGATGGACGAGGTCATAAATCATTTATAAAGACAATAACTATAGCTATCGACTACTAGAGCCTAGAGGCCTCCTAAGAACAAGGTCACTCAGCGGGCGATGGAGACAGCTAGGTTCGGAGTAGGTATTCCTGTGGAATCAAATGACATATGAGGAGATCGGTAGGAGAACCAGAGTTACCGACATAGCTCATAGAGTTGCGAAACTGAAATGGCAATGGGCGGAGCACATAGCGCGAAGAATCGATAGACGTTGGGGTCCCAAGGTGCTCGAGTGGCAACCTCGCACTGGGAAAGGTAGTGTTGGTAGAACCCCCACTAGATATGAGTCGCTGGCAACCGCTGGAAAGTTACAAGCGGCACAAGATCGTGTTCTGTGGCGATTTCTGCAAGAGACGTGTCCAGCTGTGGGCATATACATATAGACGACCACGATCTACAGAAACTTGTAGAACCACAAAACGAAACATCATATTTTCGAATATCTATTTACTTACCTCTGATATAATTTTAAGTAAGTAGGTACTTAGTTGCTTAGCTACAAAATAATAAGAAATGTAACAAGTGTAGTTACAAGTATGGAGTAAAAGTTACAAGTACATAACATAGTTACGAGTATAGAGTAAAAGTTTAGAGTAGTATTGCAATTTTTTCTGCTTAGGAAGCTAACACACAGGATATAAAGTGTATGTATTGTGTATTGTGAGACTACAGGTAAGATATTTTTTTCGGTGCTTTGTCCGCGGAGTAGCGTTCCTTTATCATTCAAATATTGTAGCGGAATTTCGTACACGGAATCTTGCACCCAAAATTCCGCCAAAATATGAGATGTTAAATTTTCCACTACGCGGCTGTCATTACCTACAGCTGATGTGTTAATGTCCCATAATAAATTGAATTATAATATTATATAGAACGTGCCGTCACAACTCACAATATACCTACTTACACACATTATCACCTATTTCGTATCTCGAACTCAATTTTCATATTACTTATGATATTTAGCACAATAATCCAGTAGTTACATACTATAATGCGAAAGTATAATGTCTGTTTGTCTGTCTGTCTTTTACTTTTTCACGGCTCAACCGCTGAACTACGAATTTTGGCATAGAGATCTGCAAAATGAAAGAGTTTCAATGGGATTTTAAAACAACCATACAAATCTGTTCAGAAATCTTGGAGAAATCGATGTACATATACCTATACAGTAGGTATACATAAAAAAAATACGAGCCTAATTCAGAACCTCCTCTTTTTAGGAAGTCGGTTAATAACCTCGAGTGGATAAAATTGCGGGCATTATTTACTTTTATGTACATATATTTGTTACAAGGGACACCCGCGACTTCGTTCGCGTGGATATTGGTTTTTAAAAATCCCGTGTGAATCCTTTTGTTTTCCTAAGCTCCTTTGAGCTCATACCTTGCTAAAAACTGTTAAAAGTTCACTGGCGGATGTTTAGGTAGGCATCAAAATGTAAACATCCGCCAGTAAAAGTCCCGTCAAAATTGATCCAGCCTTTCTGAGATTAGCTGGTAATCTTTCTTAATTCTCCTTTCTAACAAAAAAAGAATGAATGAAATCGGACCACGCGTTAAAGAATTACAGCTATGTACACATTTTAACTTTCATCCCCTCTCCCACGAGAACCGTGCTGAATTTCTGGATAAAAAGTATCCTATATGTTACTCCGTAGTATGAACTTAAATCATACCAAGTTTCATTTCAATCCATTTAGTAGTTTTTGCGTGATGCGCGTACAAACATACAGACAAACAGACAAACAGATAAACAGACAAACAGACAAAAAATTCAAAAATAGCTTTTTTACGTTCTATTACTAACCCTATCATCCCCCAGTTATTATTTTGCAAAAATCTTTAATGTACAGATACGGCAAGTCTACGATTTTATTATATGTATAGATAGAAGATAAAAATGTTAGTTGACAATAGTCATTAAAGCCCACAATCCGAAGTGGAGCAGCGTGGTGGGTCTTAATACTAAATCCATCTTTCCTATAAGAGAGCAGGCTCGTGTCCAACAGTGGTACGTTAAAGCATGGATTGATATTGAAATGTACTTCAGCTTGAGTTAATCTTGGTACTTCGTATACAGTCATCAGTCAAGAATCAAGCCACACCTTTGTCTCTCTTTTTTTCTTTAAGAGCTGATTAGTAGGTACAGCTGTGAAACACAGTCCAGTCCCCAAGCGCTTTCCACTCGGTCTTGTTCCGGCGAAAACGCTCTGTAATGAGAAACATGGTTGTATCAATGCCTGGGCGGTTTTTCATTAAAACCCATTTCGCCTGTATCGGGAACGCTGATCGGAACTAATCTCCGCCCACGTTCAGCGGATACCGAGTAGGCATGTATATTAATAGCGCTACAGAGTTCCGAGTGAAAGTTTGTTGAAAGTTAACAAATAAAGGGCACAGGGGAAAAACATTAAACAACACAACAAAATATGAGATATCCACTACGCGGCTGTCATTACCTACAGGTGATGTGTTAATGTTCCAGAATAAATTGAAATAAAATATATATGTATTATATTATGTAGAACGTGCCGTCACAATATACACACAATATTAGGTATACCTATTTCGTATCTCGAATTCAATTTTCATATCTATATCTATAATATAATAAAACTGTAACAGATCCAATTCTGTACATTGAAGATATTTTGAAAATTTCTTTTGGAGGGCACTCTATAATCGATACTGAAGCCAAAACTGTAATTTTTTTCATTTTTGTCTGTCTGTCTGTCTGTCTGTCTGTCTGTCTGTCTGTCTGTCTGTATCTTGGCCGCGCATCACGCCGAAACTACTGAATGGATTCGAATGAAACTTGGTACGATTTGAGTTTATACTCCGAGGTAGGACATAGGATACTTTTTATCCCGAAATTCAGCACGGTTCCTTTGGGAGAGGGGATGAAAGTTAAAACGTGTATTTAGCTGTAATTCATTAACGCGTTGTTCGATTTCACTCATTCTTTTTTTGTTAGAAAGGTAGTACTTTATTTATTGTCCCGTAAATATTTCAAGGTCATAGGTTTTTTAGTTCAGAAATGACAGACATAACAACCCTCAGTATTGGGTTCAAATAACATGGGACCCGGATCTTTGAACGTACGGCTTATTTTAAACTGGTGTGCGTTTATATTTATGTTTGTCGGTCTGTCTATTTGTTCCAGCAAATTTTCGAAATGGCTGGATCGATTTTAATGGAACTTTCAATGTTATAAAGAGTAACTTAGGCTACATTTAGTTTAGGTACATAAAAGAATTATGGGATCCGATCCTATATAAAAACCTATATCTACGCGAACGAAGTTGCGGGGTTCAGCTAGTCTATCTATAATATAATAAAACTGTAACAGATCCAATTCTGTACATTGAAGATATTTTGAAAATTTTTATTGGAGGGCACTCTATAATCGATACTGAAACCAAAACTGTAATTTTTTTCATTTTTGTCTGTCTGTCTGTCTGTCTGTCTGTATCTTGGCCGCGCATCACGCCGAAACTACTGAATGGATTCAAATGAAACTTGGTATGATTTGAGTTTATACTCCGAGGTAGGACATAGGATACTTTTTATCCCGAAATCTAGCACGGTTCCCTTGGGATAGGGGATAAAAGTTAAAACATGTATTTAGCTGTAACTCATTAACGCGTTGTTCGATTTCACTCATTCTTTTTTTGTTAGAAAGGTAGTACTTTATATATTGTCCCGTAAATATTTCAAGGTCATAGGTTTTTTAGTTTAAAAATGACAGACATTTATTTGGTTCCAATAACTTGGGACCCGGATCTTTGTACGTACGGCTTATTTTAAACTGGCGTGCGTTTAAATTTATGTTTGTCGTTCTGTCTATTTGTTCCAGCTAATCTCCGAAACGGCTGGATCGATTTTAATGGAACTTTCAATGTTATAAGGAGTAACAGGCTACATTTAGTTTAGGTACATAAAATAATTATGGGATCCGATCCGATCCTATATAAAACCTATAAACACGCGAACGAAGTCGCGGGGGTCAGCTAGTTCACAATATAAGTAAAAATCCACATAGAACAACAACAACGGTTGTCACATTTTTGTTTTTTCGAATTGGAAATGCCGTTTTGTACAGTAAGGGTAGTTATCTAAAACACTAATTAATGCAATAGGTACCTACATCTTTCAGGACGATTATAATCTTTAATTAGGTGACACTGTGGCTAATTCTGTTGTACACAATTCTCTAAACTAAACTAAAATGACTCTTGTGATCTCTTTCACAGTGCTCACTGCGGAAAAGGATAGCAATAGATTTAGACCTGTCATTTTAGTTTAGTTTAAAGAATTGTGTACAACAGAATTAGCCACAATTTCTCAATTCATTTCCTTCGTGACTTAGTTATACCTATCTAAGTAGTTCAACCGCTATGGCTGAGCTCTGCCCTACAATTTTGTGATGCCGGAGTTACGTTAATCTGCCGAATTAGTATGGAGATGCCAAACACGACAGCTCTTCCTATGGAATGACACATATACCTCAACGACTGTTATGTTTGTTTGTTACTCGTAACTTGAAATATTACACTCAGAGTCCAGATATAATATTAAAAGTACAAGCGGATACCCGCAACTTCATACGCGTGAATATTGGTTTTTAAAAATCCCATGTGACAACCAAGACAAACAGATAAACAGACAAAAATTTCAAAAATAGCTGCTTTACGTTCCATTACTTATCCCTAACATCCCGCAGTTATTATTTTGCAAAAATCTTTCATGTACAGTTACGGCAAGTCTACGATTTTATATGTATAGATAGAAGATATCCCGGAAAATCGATGTTCAGTTCCGATGGGATTTTTAAAAACCTAAATCCACGCGCACACACATAAGAACCACCACCACCACCACTACATCCTTTTAACGTCCCACTGCTGGGCACAGGCCTCCTCTCTCATAGGAGATGGGGATTTAGAACTTAGACCTGCCACACTGCTCCAATGCAGGTTGGCGGGCTTTAACGGCTATTGTCACATGATAGTGATAATAACCGGGACCGACTGCTTAACGTGCTCTCCGAGGCACTGGGGTGAAACACCGCCAACTCCGGGCTAGCACTGAGAATTTCTTGACAGAAAACCCAATAGGTAGGTACCTATGTATATAACAATTTTTTTCCCGACGCGGGAATCGAACCCGGGACCTCGTGATGTGCAGTCGAATATGCTAACCACTAGACCACCGAGGTATAAGATAGCATACACAATATAAGCTCTATTGTGTGTAAGTTATAAGTTTTATTGTAATGATCTTTAATTTAACAATAGGGTTGCCGTTAAAGTAAAAGTTAGATTGCAAAGGAAATGAGAATATCGAAATCACTCAGCCATTTATGGTGATCCAAATTGAAACAATGAGTACACATGAAATTCAAATAGCCGTCGGCAAAAGTATAATGTCGCAGTCATTCACAGCTTATTTGGCGACATGGCCAATGTCACAGGGCTGTACCTATATACTGTGTAGACCCAGACATTGAGCTCTATACGATAGAGATTTGATTGACGACCTCATTCTTCAATTTCATTTATCAAGTGTAAAAAAAAACGCCCTTACCTAACTATATCTACATAGATATGCAGACGTTATCTATAATAATAATTAATATAAAGAGGCTTGTCCTGACTGACTGACTGACTGACTACCTAAACCTAACGCACAGCCTAAACTTAGACAGCGACATAGATACTTTTTAACCCAGAAAAATAAACAGTTCCCGCGGGATAGCATGCTATGTTTCACGCATTTGTCCTTCCATCACACCGCAACAGAGCTACGGGTCTACGTGATTTTATGCATGGTTATAGTTGTGGAGAGCGACATAGGCTTTTAATCTCGAGAAAACAAAGGTTTTCGGCGGGATTTGTAAAGACGGATGAAGTTGCGGACCAAAGCTACTTAGTGGCTAATATACTTAAAAAAAATAATGAATGTAAAATTCACGAAGACAGTTCACCAATGAACCACCTCTAGGTGCATTATATTATGGCTACTCTCTGGGCACAGTCATCAGATGGCAGCTTTTGTTTGTCAAGACGCGACCGGGAGCAGATGCGTGGCCTCAGTCCTCACCAGACCAGACGCAATTCAGTCGCTTACGTATTTTCAGTAGAGCGGGACGCTCGGCTTCCACGCGAATCCCCGCTTAACTATGATCATGATAATGAATGATAAACTTTCGTAACTAATGTGTTTTAAGTGTAACTAGCGTGTTTCTCGCGACTTTCGTGTTTACAGACTTTTAGAAGTTAGCGCTGAATACCTTTAGAAGTTTAGGTGAGTCCTGAAAATGAATGTTCATGAAAAGTTTTGTATATTGAAGCACTGTATTTAATAACGTGAAACTTTTTGTTTGCTTTAGTTTTTGTTAAATTATGTTTATTTAGGATGTTGGCTTTTTTCGTAGCCGGATATTAGACTTGAAGAATGATTTTCTTTTGTGCAAATATAGTCTTTGCTACTTAGTAAGTTTTTCTATATCAAGCAATTTAATTACTTACTGTTTATATTTTTCATTGTTTTATTGATAGCATCATAAAGCAAGGTTTTATTTTATCTTAAAACACGTTACATATTACTGTAGCTTTTAGAAGAAAAACATAAGAAATTATTAAATCTAGTAAAATCGAAGAGTACCTAGGTACCTGGGTACATGCCTACGATCTTGCAATAAGCTTTATTCTATTGTAATCTATTGTATCTGTTTTAGATATTTTTAGGTATTTTAATCTATTGTACGTATTTTGAGGTTCTATTGTAATTTTTCACATGTTTTCGTTATAACTGTGCGCAGGTATGTACCTACCTAGGTAAATCTTGTTTAGCACTGAGATTTCAACTCATGAACATGTTACATTTATGTAACCAAAGATATTGCTAGTAGGTATGTAATACACTAGTTTCTTAAAAAAAAAAAACAAAACAACATACTTAGTTACTTATTACTTACTTAATAAATTAAAATGAATCTAATTTAGCATTCTTTCAGCCCGGTTTGATAGGTAGGGATTCGCTCGGAAATGACGACAAATGTTCTTCAAGAAGGGATTACGTACCTATTTTGGTCAAGAACTTGACATTACAAACATTTAAAACTATTATTTAATAGTTTAAGTACGAGCCTAAGCGGTCTATGAATAATGTCTATAAGTATATGGGATCAAAAGATCGAATTATACGATTCTCTGACTAAACACGAAATCTCAGTAATTAATAATTATCAAAACCGACATACCTACCTACCCATCTGCTACAAACGAGGCAGAAAGATTCGTTAAAGGTTTTTCGCTGAGAAGGGATTCTACGAAACCCTTCCTATAAGGAGGTAAAATGGGGGCTGGAAGGTTGTACGAAACTCTTTGAACCACTGGAAAATATCTTTGTTGCCCAGGGAAAAAGGAAAATCAAAGCGGACGAATTCGTTGGAAACCACTAGTATAGGTAACAAAAAACCGGCCAAGTGCGTGGCGGGCCACGCGCAGTGTAGGGTTCCGTAGTCACAATCCTCGAAAAACAGATATAACTCCTTAACCTGTGAACCCTACTTAGCCGTGATAGTTTTCCTTTAAAATTGATTATATAACCTACTGCTGTGAATTTTTTCAAGATCCTTTATACTGCCATTTGGCTGATAGAGGGGGGGGACACTTGACTCTAACAAAAATTTGCACTTTAAAACATCATATTTTACAAACGGATCTAGAAATCGAAAAGTGATGTTCCCACACCCACAGTATTTTTAAAAGACCTATTCAACGATACCCCACACTATGGGGTAGACGAGAAAAAAAATATTCATCCCCACTTTACATGTAGGGGAGCTACCCTAAAAAAAAATATTTATCAAAATTTTATTTCACCACTTTGTCGGCGTGATTAATATTTATACTCGTGCCAAATTACAGATTTCTAGCACTAATAGTCTCTGAGATTAACCGAGGACGGACAGACGGACAGACGGACAGGCGGACGGACATGGTGAAACTATAAGGGTTCCTTGTTTACTACGGAACCCTAAAAATACGTTCAGTGGGCGTAATGACGATAAGTGAAAGTGTAAACATTTAGCGGGGGTTTTCCGAGTAAATTAATTTGTGTGCTATTGATATTTGATAGTATAGCCTCGTTGGCCTAGCGGTTAGCATGTTCGACTGCGAGTCTGCGAACCACGAGGTCCTGGGTTTGATTCCCAGGTTCAACCAAAATTTGTTAGGCATTGGGATTTTCTAAGGAGAAATTCTCAATGTCCGCGCGGAGATGGCAGATGGCGGGGTTTCACGATTTTGTCTCGGAGAGCACGTTAAGCCGTCGGTCCTGGTTACTAGTAGTTATGGTCAATATAATTGACCGGAAATTATTGAAACAAGACAGCTGTGATAGCCTAGTGGTTAGGACGACCGACTTCTAATCGGAGGTCGTGGGTTCGATCTCGGGCACGCACCTCTAACTTTTCGGAGTTATGTGCGTTTTAAGTATTTAAATATCACTTGCTTTAACGGTGAAGGAAAACATCGTGGGGAAACCTGCACGCCTGAGAGTTCTCCTAACGTTCTCAAAGGTGTGTGAAGTCTGCCAATCCGCTTGGCCAGCGTGGTAGGCTATGGCCAAAACCCTTCTCACTCTGAGAGGAGACCCGTGCTCTGTAGTGAGCCGGTAATGGGTTGATCATGATGATGATGATATTGAAACAAATAAATTATTTCATGATTTTGTGCAATGTAGGTACAGCTGTGTTTAGTAGGTGCCTCCTAATAAATTAAAATAGTAAACATTTAGAAATTATATTATAATTCACCGTCACGTTTCATTGCTTTTAGTTTTGAGAATTAGCATGAGCACGCTAATCTGAGTTAGGTATAGGTACCTAACTGTTGCTCACGACTTCGATGAAAAAAAAAAACAAAATTTGGTTCTAGTTTTAGGCTCTTTTAGTTCTTCTTTTGGTTCTAGTTTGAGTACTTACCTTACCGGCTCTTTTGGACTGATTTTGGTCAATGAAGAGATGCGGTTCTGGGAGCCTACCACATGATTGGATATTGCAAGAAAATTCCTACCGTTATGGGGTCTATAGCATTTAGAAATTCGATGCATAGAGCTGAAGATTAGATATGAAAACCATCAATATATCAATTTTATGAAGTTTTAGAAGTTTATGATGATGTTGCAATCAAGTGGTTCTTGGATTCAATTGCGACAGTTTAGGAAACTTACTCTTTCTTTTATTTGTTTTGTCTTCTATTTGGGATTTGGCCGCATATATAAGTGTAAGCGTAGTTAGAAGTAGCCAAAGGAAACATACTTATTCTGTACTAGTAACGTAACATTAAGGATTGTACGTAACATTTATTAATGTAACGACTCTGCATGTATGTACGTACCTACAGGTCAAAGTAATGCTATCGGTCTGGTAGGTCATAAAACTTTGGCCCAACAATTCGTGTATTCATTGTACTTCTAAGTAGGTACTTTAACCCTTAGGAGTGGATAAGTAGTGGACAGACTTGATAAGGAATTGTGAAAAACCAATACATTCTATATTGACCCCACTCAGGTGGCCCCAACCTTTTCGAGGATATAATGGAAAAAGTACTGGAAACGATTATTGTCAGATGAATTATGTAATGTCAAAAATCTCAATAAGTATAATACGAGTATGTTACGTAAACAGGTATTAAGGTTCTATTAGAGATACCAACCAACGAGGGGCCTGTTAAGAAAGTTTAAGATCATTCAATGGCCGACCGCGACGGAGAGTAAACCCTTAGGTAGGTATACTCAGTCGTGATCAAATCAGCTCGTTGTCTCGTTGCAAAAACTGCCTCGTTGGTCTAGTGGTTAGCATATTCGACTGCAGATCACCAGGTCCCGGGTTCGATTCCCGGGTCGTCCAAATAATTGTTAGGTATTGGGTTTTTCTGTCAATAAATTCTCTGTACCGGAGCCCGGAGTTGGTAGTTGGCGGTGTCTCACCCCCGAGCCTCGGAGAGTCGTGCACGTTAAGCAGTCGGTCCTGGTTATTATCACTATCATGTAACAGTAGTCGTTAAAAGCCCTTCAACCCGCATTGTAGCAGTGTGGCAGGTCTAAGCTCTAAATCACTCTATCCTACGAGAGAGGAGGCCTGTGCCCAGCAGTGGGACGTAAAAAGGCTGTAGTGGTGGTAGTGGTGGATCAAATCAGAAATTAGGAGATCCGTAGAAGAACCAGAGTAACGGACATAGCTCCAACGAGTCACTAAGCTAAAGCGGCAAGGGCCGGGGCACATAGTTTGGCGACTCCGGAAACCGCAACGTCAGGAGACCCCTCGCTAGGTGAAAAGACGATCTCACACGAGTCGCTAGGCGCTGGTGGATTTATGCAGTACAAGATCGTGTTATGTGGAGATCCTTGATAGATACCTTACCGGCAAAGCCGTGCCGCCAAGCGATTTAGCATTCCGGTACAATGCCGTGTAGAAACCGATATCAGGGATATGCATAGATCTTCCAAGTTAGTCCGCTTCCGTCTCAGACTGCATCGTCACTTATTATCAGGTGAGACTGCAGTCAAGGACTAACTTGTAGTCGAATAAAAACACCATCAAGGACGAAGGACCTTCTTGGATTTATCGGTTTAGACGATGGTACCATAGAGCAGAGATTCTCTCTGCTCTATGGTACCATCGTCTAAACCTTGAAGAACGAAGTAACTTTATATCTGACGGGTTTGATAAGAAATTCAGGATACTTAATTCCAATCGAAATTCATTTTAATAAAAATCTCATCAATCTTGTAAGTTCGTTAAAAATCTGTTTGAATTGAATGATGAAATGAAATCGATGCATCGTTTCCATTTCATCATCATCATTTTCATTGTTTGCATCATTTTCTGAGAAAAAATGAACCCTGTTTCGATTAATTTTCTGCCAAGAGTAGTAGCTACCTACGTACTACGTAAGCTCCGAAGTTGTAATGATTAGTTTGAAATCCACCCAGTAGCGATAATAGGATTGCAATGCAATTAGTGGGAAGGAATGAGATAACAGTGAAATAATGCTCTGTAATTGTATTGGATTTGCTCTACTCCCTGTTTCTTAAGCTCTATTAGTTTTATAAGATAGGGGTCTCGCAATTGTAAAAAAAAAACAGTCACTTTATTGGTAAGAAGCTGGTCGTTTTGTTTGTCAGTAATACGAATGCTTTCAAGTAAATAGTTTAATATCTTTACTCAATACATATAACTACTGTTAATTCAGAGTCATTTTAAAGCACCTACCTATTATTGAAATTTAATATGATAATAATAGCTCAAGGCTTTCCTATATTAAGCCAGGAGTATAACCAATTTGTCTATGCTTGTATTTTCCGATAATTGTTGGTACCCTTAGCTAATATAGGTACATATTATACCCATAGTTAATTTACTATCTGAGAAGGCTTCTTACTTGATTACATACTATACGTTAAATATTGAATTTAAACTGAGTGCCGACATAATATTACCTACAGTGAAAATGCTTTGAAATATTTTGAAGAAATTAGAACAAGTAGGTATATGAATTACGTGGTCGCTAATAAATAATAACTAATGAGCCTCATAAGAAAGTTCAGAGTACTCATGGGGCGTTGGTGAGCGGTATGCTCGGTGTTTCTTCACCTGATTAAATCTGAAATGAGGAGATTCGTAGGAATACCTCAGTACCTAGTGGACATAGCTCTACGAGTTGCGAATCTGAAGTGACAATAGGCGATACAGTTCGAAGAATCGACAGATGTTGAGATTGATGTCCTAAGGTGCTGGAATATCGACCGAAAAGCGCAGTGTTGGCAGACCCCTCACATGGTACATGTCATGCAGTGAGCTGCTGAATTCAAGCAGCGCAGCGCAAGAAGTCCCTAAAAGATTTCTATGTCCATCTGTGGACCACTAACGGTTAACGAAGAACAAGTAGGTATATAAATTAAAAATTTAAAAAACCCCCGACATTCGCCATTTTGTGGTGGCGGCCATCTTGGATTTACATAGTGCTATTCTACTAGTCAAGCCCTTTCATTTGATTTGATATATTACATACAAAACAGTTTGGTTTCACAAGGGGTCGCTCAACAACTGATGCTGGTGTTGAGTTAATTAAACATATATTTGAAGCCTGGGAGGAGTCACATGATGCACTTGGAGTTTTTTGTGATTTGTCCAAGGCTTTTGATTGTGTTGATCATGAAACATTACTCAGAAAACTACACCATTATGGAATTAAAGGTGCAGCTTTGGATTTAATGAATTCTTACCTTAATGATAGAACACAAAAAGTAGATGTGAACGGAAAGCGGTCTACCGGATCAGCTGTAAAAATAGGAGTTCCACAGGGTTCTATTCTTGGGCCCTTTCTATTCCTTATTTATATTAATGACCTTCCTTATCTCGCTAAGGATAGTCACGGGATAGTATTGTTTGCTGATGATACATCACTTTTGTTTAAAATTGATAGATACCAAAGAATACCTGACGAAGTAAACAATTCTCTCACAAAAGTGGTACAGTGGTTTGAAGCAAATAACTTATTACTTAATGGGAAAAAAACTAAGTGTGTTAAATTCACTTTACCTAATGTTAAACAAGTTGAAACCACTGTACAGCTTAATAATGAGGAATTAGATCTAGTGGATACGGCTGTTTTCCTGGGGATAACGTTAGATGCTAAACTCCAATGGGGCCCTCATGTAAATAACTTATCGAACAGACTTAGTTCTGCTGCATATGCGGTTAAAAAGATTCGCCAACTAACTGATATTGAAACTGCGAGGTTAGTTTATTTTAGTTACTTTCACAGCATTATGTCATATGGCATACTTTTATGGGGTAATGCTGCTGATATTAATTCCATTTTCGTGCTGCAGAAGAGGGCTGTTCGTGCCATATATAATATGGGACCCAGAGAGTCACTGAGAAATAAGTTTAAGGAAGTTAAAATTATGACAGTTTATAACCAATATATTCTTGAAAATTTAATATATGTACACAAAAATATCGATAAATTTAAGAAAAAAAGTGACTGTCATAACATTAATCTTAGAAATAAAGATAAACTTGTGTTGCCCACTACTAGGCTGCGAAAAGTTGGAAAATCATTTGTTGGTAATTCTGTACTTTTTTATAATATGTTGCCAGAGAACATTTTGGATATGTCTCTCAATAAGTTCAAAGGTTTTATTAAACGCAAATTAATTGAAAAGTCTTACTATAGCTTAAAAGATTTTTTTAATGACAAAAATCCATGGACATAGATTGCTCTAAAAGCCAACAGTTCAAATCATTTTTATGGCTATTATACCATATTGTAAGATGGTGATAATAAAAAAAAATAAACCCGGCTGAGTTTGTTGTGGGCTCTTCTCAGACCAGGGCGCGTTTGGAACCCTCGTAGTTTTAGTTTTAAGTTTCCGTAAATAATTATCACCATTGCCTGTACCTAAATTGACGTTCAAAAAGTGTACAGTGTACCAATTTTGAATAAAGTTTATTTGATTTGATTTGATTTGATTTGATACCCATATTGAGGGAGTTGTGAAAAAATATGTTATCCGCCATTTTGTAGCAGCGGCCATCTTGGATCGATTTTCATCAAACATAGCTAACAACACTCTCGACTAATTTACCTTTCAAACAAAAAAAAACCGCATTCAAATCGGTTCACCCGTTTGAGCGTTACAGGGGAACAGACAGACACACACACACAGACACACACACATACACACACACACAGAGACACGTCAAACTTATAACACCCCGTCGTTTTTGCGTCGGGGTTTAAAAAGAAAAATCTGCTAAAATGTTGGTCAGGCTAAATAATAATAATTATGCGTCGTAGATTGTAGAAGAAATTAATTCCCCGATACTAGTACCAAAGCGTATAATTAATGTGGCATGAGGTAAAAACGGCATGATTCCTGTACCTATTTTTGTATTTCTCGTTACATTCATACAGGTAATTTCTACCTAGTACCTCGGACATACAGGAAACATCCAACTTTTGCGATGTTACCTTGATATAATTGCTGAAACCTTTCATTATATTGACTGACTGTATTATTATGTGTGTGTGTGTATTATTGACTTGATCATAATATCCCAGCTTTAAATCCCAGGTCGAGCAAAAAAAATAGCTATAACTAGGTAGTTATAGATTTTTCTTGCTATTTATACATAAAAAATGATTATAAGGCCAAAAAAAGGACAGTGGGTCAAAAATGCTTATTGTAAATCTATGAAGGCAACAAAGCAAGTTATATCTACGATAAGCAAGCCAATGATTAAAATATTGATGTGTTGTTTTGTTGTCGTCTTCTTTTATCAAATAATACATTTCACTCAAATGAAAGCGTGGGCAGATGTTAGTAGATATGTAATCTTCAGGCGAAAGAACTTGGAAAAAACCTAATATGAAAAATAATTACATTTACTCGGTAGCTATTTGCCATAACAATTTTCTCGGTTCAAAGCTTACGTTTTGGCATTCAATTGGAAACTGATTTTGTTTTGTTTTGTATTCACATATTTTTTTTTTTTTTCATACGCTGAACGCTGATTGAACGATGGAATAACAACTTGTCTTTGTCCGATTTGTTTTCTTAAAGGTTTCTTTTATTTTTATTGTCCTAAAATATTTTTTCATTAGAACATAAGATATTCAGTTCACGTTGTTGACGCGAATATTACAGAGTTTTTATTATCACTTTCCGACAACTAGGTAGGTACTAAAACATCGGAACGAAATTGACGTACCTAAGTAACGAAACTAATGAAATTATCGTAACGAAATGTAAAGAGATGGCATAACTATCTCTACAATTAAGTAGATCTTTTGAGACTTACGATAACTTATCATATCAGGATCATTAAAAATCTATATTTGAAAAAATATGCTTCTGTGGTGCAAAGGCTACTTTGATCTTAATTACAGCCGGAACAAAGGTATCTTGGCGTATCTCTACCGTATCTTAAGTAGGTATTCTACGGGCTACGAACCGCTGACTTTCGTGCAAATGACAATGGGACCGCATCTTATGGATCCGATCGAACTAATAATAGAGATTCATGAGGCTCGCCACGTGAACATTCCTCGCGTACTTACCTAACTTGAGAAATGTTAGGGCTGAACGATTCATTTGGCTGAGTCTTATAATGCGTTGCTCTGGAAACCTATGCCAGCAATATTTCATATAGCTTCAATTCTTTGATAGAACAAGAGGGTATAGTCAGTAAACAAGTATACAAGAAACAACAAACTTATCTTGCTATAATCCGGCAAATCAGAAAAATCTGTATGGTACAACCTTAACGCTACTAGACTTGCAGGAAAAGCAAGCACACATTCAAGCAATAAGCACCACAACGTAACAATACACAAACCATAGACTAGGAGAGCGGGCGGTGCATAGCACGTGCTGCACGTTGTACCGAAGAGTTGGGTTGTGCGGTGTTCCTTGTACTTACCTATAATATATCATGGACTTCCATAAAATAACACCTGCTTCTATCCAATAGAAAAGTTGTAGTAAGTTTACACGCATAAAGTTAGGCCTAGGCCGCACTGCGAAATTTTTTCGCGCGATTTTTTTCGCAACATTCTGTGACATATGGGAATGTATGAAGCTGCACGCACATGCGATTTAAAATTCGCGAGAAAAATATATTAAAATGCGGAATATAATTTTCGCAGTGCGGCCTCGCTCTTATACTTGTCTTAGACAAGAAACGCCAAATACAAAAAAATTCGGCTCTGCTCTGTCTGTTAATGTAATAGCATCAAACTCACCGCCATGTTCCATTTATTTTGCGCTCCATAGTTTCAGCTGGGGCAAACATTATACAACAGAGTTAGTGGAGTGCCCTGAATGGGAGTTTAGTGTTTGTGTTACTCAAACACAAGTTAACACAAACTGAACTTAGTATGCAGACTGAAGTACGAGTAATTAAAGTAATTCGACGAGAGCGAGATATTCTAACTGAAACCAAGATTACTGAGTTAGGTCACATCTAATTTTCTTCGCAAAAATCTCCAATGATACTGATTTATATCTCCTTGATGCAATTCGTGACTAAAGATCTTTACTGTAGTGCGTTTAAAATTAGTCTTGGTCTCTGTTCGGATGAAATGGTAAATGCGTTCGACGTTTCTCTTGGCATTTAAAATTATATCTTGAAGGTATTTGCAGGTGTAAGGAATAGATCTGTGAGTGATTTTACCGGTCAAAATAGTGGCCAAGTAATAATGGGTCACCTGGTCTTTTCTTCTTAACCACAGCGAATTGGATGTATAGTATGTCTGTTAGGGAAATGTGAGCAAAGTAGTTAAGATTGCAGAAACCTACCTACTATTCAAAACTTCTTAATACTATAAACGCGTACCTACAAGTGTTTTTTCAATTACTTTTTCACCAATCACGTCTCAACCGCTAAAACGATTTGGACGATTCTAGGCATAAAGTAGCACAGATAACTTGAGAGCATCCTGGAGATAGATATACATTATAAGTAACTAAGTATGTATGCCGAAAAATCGGAGGTCTCACGGGATGTATAAAAAATCTAAATCCACGTAGACAAAGTGGTGGACAATATCCAGCCATTTCTTTTAATTTTTTCTCTATATTATTCAGCAGTTTTAGTTAATTGGAACTGGTGCTGCAATGTTTTAATGTTATTGGCTATTATATAATTACTAGACTCGTTCAAAGTTTCAAAGTGGCCCGAGCTAAAAGCGACCGCACGTTGCGGTTTCACGCTGAATTCCGGTAAATGCCGTCTAAAAGAAGGAATTTCCGAATGAAAATGTAGGAAACACAAGTATAAATTAAAAATTAAGAAACCCCCAACATTCGCCATTTTGTGATAGCGGCCATCTTGAATTTGCATAGTGCTGTTCTACTAGTTAAGCCCTTTCAATTCATTGCCCTTTCATTTGATACCTATATTATGGGAGTTGTGAAAACATATGTAACCCGCCATGTTGTGGTTTCGGTCATCTTGGACCGATTTTAATCATAGCTAAACGCACTCCCGACTAATTCACCTTTCAAATAAAAAAACCGCATTCAAATCGGTTCACCCGTTTGAGTGCTACGGTGGAACAGACAGACAGACACACACACACGCACACAGGCACGTCAAACTTACACCCCGTCGTTTTTGCGTCGGGGGTTAAAAATAGGTGCTTGCTATTGACTGTGACCGTTCTAGAGAATGATTTTGCTGGGCACATTGATAAAAAAGTGATTGATAACGGAATGTATCGCTCTACAGTTAAAGAGATAGGTACTTTCAGCAGCGCCGGTTAATAGACCAGTGTCGATAATTATTGAAAAAAAAAAAGAAAATCACAGTAGGATGAAACCAATTGGAAAAGGAGAATATTATAAAAATACAAGGAAAAATAATTTACGGGCGATCTGAGCTCGGGAAAAAAGGGGGAAGTTTTAAGGGTAAAAAACTGTTTATCTCGATTTTCGGCAAAACTACAAGTCCTATGGAAAAAAATCAAATGGCAAGTTGTAGGCAATAAAATGATCTACAACTTTTGTTTTTACACTTTTTTCGCATAACCTCAAAATGTATGTGAAAAGTTCAAAAAACCAAGTTTTTGGTTTTTTATTTTTATCTTTTACAATAAATATTTTTTTTTTTCACGGAATTTGGTGAAAACTTTTTTTTTATGTCCCAAACATACTGTAATTTATTTGATTTGAAATATTTAGTTTTTCTCGAAAAAGCACCCTAATTTTCAATCGAAAATTCATCTGTCAAAATATCAGCTTTTTTCAAAAAGTAGGTATGCGTTCTGTTCGTTGAAATCTCTACTTTCCGATGGTAAAAAAAATATATATTACAATAGTAAATCTTCTCAGAAATGAAAAAATCCGGAATTGGAATTTTTTTCCCCGAGCTCAGATCGCCCGTAAATTATCTTTCCTTGTATTTTTATAATATTCTCCTCCTTTTCCAATGGGTTTCATCCTACTGTGATTTTCTTTCACTTTTTATTATTTTTAAAGGGATCGACCCTGGTCTATAAGTGAATCGAGGAACCGTGGTCTAACGATCCACACACTCAGGGCGCCGTGATTCCCAGAGGGCTGCGGGTTTGCTGAGTTTAATATTGAGTAGGCACACCGTATACATACATAATTTCGTGAACCGCCGGTTCCGTAACTTTTGAGTGCTTTTGATGTGTATTTGAAATGTATTCAGATCAAGTGAAATATTTGAATAAAAGGTAGGTATGTAAATTGCTGATATGTTTTTCTCTTCTATGCATCGTGTTTATAATATTATTTTTTAATTAGTGTGCATGTGGGCCATTGAAGGTTCTCAAATTTTGCCACAGGTGCACGCCCTCTATGGCACCTCCAGGCGGGTTGAGTACCTGTTGGTTTCGTATTGGGTATAGTATCTGGCTATGCACTATGAGTAGGTAGGTACACTGCAATTTACCTATTTTACATGTAAAATTAAATATTTCATCTAAATATTTTTTTTAGGACGACTGATTTTTTGGGTTCCGTAACGAAAGTGCAAAACGGAGTCCTATTAATGTCACTCTGCTGGCTGTCTGTCTGTCTGTCTCTCCATCTGTCCGGATGTTACGGGTCTCTAGCTCACGGATTTAATGAGTAACACAATTGAAATTTTTAACTGAATATTTAATGTTAGAATGTTGATCCAAAACGGAGTATTGATAGAAATTCAATTGATTTATTTTTCAGGGCGCACACTGCGCTCTTGTGCCGCTTGTATACACAATACAACGGTTCCCTGCGACTGGTTTGATGCCGTCTGCAGGGCTATTCTGTAAAGCCATTTTCGAATTATAGAGAGTGAATTCGAGATGAGTTTGCTAATTTGTACTCTGTAAAACTCGATAGTACAGGTCTTCTCACTCAAACTCACTTCACTTCGCAAGTGCGTAGCAGCAGGGCTATTCTGTAAAGCCATTTTCGAATTATAGAGAGTGAATTCGAGATGAGTTTGCTAATTTGTACTCTGTAAAACTCGATAGTACAGGTCTTCTCACTCAAACTCACTTCACTTCGCAAGTGCGTAGCATACGTTTACAGAATATCAAACCAAGGTGAAGTGAGTTTGCTTTCGAAGCGAGTTATCTCACTTGAGTGAGCTTCGATATCGAGATGGTATTTTAGAGAATAGCCCTACTGTACTCTGTATACCTGCGGCTGAAATTCATAGCTAGTCTGTCTAGTCACAGAATAATAACTAGTAGGTACCTAAAGGTACTGGGTTATTCTGTAACTTAGTTAGCAACTGAAAATAGTTGGCAACGAATTAGTTTGATATACATTGCTGCTTTACTGTGGGAAATATAAAGTGTTTTCATAATTTTACACAGTAAAGCAGCAATGTATATCGAACAAATTCGTTGGCAACTATTTTCAGTTGCTAACAAAGTTACAGAATAACCCCCCTGGTCTAGTCCAAGTTTGCGATACATATTTATAAACTTTTAATAATAGATATTAATGTTACCTATTCCACAAACTTCTAAAGTAGATACCTACACATGCAGATATACAATGTATAACTTAGGTGGGCGAACTGAGCAGTATACCTACTTATCTACCGACGAGTTATTCTTAGTATTAAAGTTATATTGAACTTTTCCGTCACAATGGAACCATCATTTCCTTTCGCTTGGCTTGACACTTTCAAGATCGACTTTATATTGAATAGGTATTCTGCGATAGGTGTTGATGTCCCACGGCGTAGTACAGTATTATATATATTCTGTGCCCACGGTCAGTGATTGCGTTCCAGCTGAATTTTTGCTCGACTAACAACACTCCAGCTGCATCTAGGGTGGATCGATTATTATGAAATTAAACTTTTTATAAATAGGTACTTACAATTTTTTTATAATTTCGACTGTTCATTAGCACTATAAATCAGTAAAATCTTAGCACAATTAAATTAAGGTTTTAAAAATACCGCGGGAAGTGTTTGTTTTACTCTATTCCCAGGTCCTCAACTATATACAATATACATGCTAAATTAACGTCGAAATGTTGCTCTGTTACCGCGTAATTAAATGACAAACCAATAAATAACAAACCGTTAAGTATACTAGTAAATCAACAATATAATAAATACCAAAACAACAAGGCGAATTATAGCAATACGCTATTTTTACGAGTATGTTGCTCCTGATTCGCCATTTATGAATACGCCCGGAAGAGTACCTATATCCGTTTTTTATTTACAGGAAAACTATTTTTGTTGAACAAAAAAGGAGCAATTGTATTATATTTACGTATGCGTAGTTCTTAAGGGGCTACAACGATCATAATGTTTACAAAAAATATATGATAGTTAGCCTGTGAGAAGAAAAATATGAGAGTGGTCACATACGAGATATATATTGTAAAGCTTACGCACAGAAGGGCGTCGCCAGGTAGGGGCAGGGGGGGGGCAGTTGCCCCCTTAATAATTATAATGCCCCCTAATATTCTGAAGCAATGTCTGGAAAAAATTACAAGTGATGTAAACCCTTGACTACGATTTCACTTGGTGGCAAGTGACGTTGCAGTCTAAGATAGAAGTTCGCCAACGTGAAAAATGTAACGCATTTTATGTCAATCCATATCTACTCCTAATTGGTGGCTACCCGGCATCGTACCGGAACGCTAAATTGCTTGGGGACTTTGGTGTAGTGTTGTAACTTGTAACTAGCCACGACCAACCTTTCCAACCTTACGAGACAGACACAGTTTAGAAATTACAATATTTTAAATTGTCCCTGCCGGGACTTTCCACTAATAAGGCCACAACGCCAGAGAGGTTTTGAAATAAAATATTTGTAAATAGATTTAGGTAGATACATAAAACAATGGAATCATCGTGGGCCGTATTACAGTAAAGCTATAGGTTCACATTATTGTGTCGGGGTGTGTCGTGGGCCGTGGCGCGACAGAATGCTATCGGTTTCATATATTTAGTACTAGCTGACCCCCGCGACTTCGTCCGCGTGGTTATATAGGTTTATATATAAGATCGGATTGGATCCCAATAAATGTCTGTCATTTTTGAACTAAAAAAACCTACGACCTTGAAATATTTACGGGACAATAATTAAAGTACCTACTACCTTTCTAACAAAAGAAGAACGAGTTAAATCGAACTACGCGTTAATGAATTACAGCTAAATACATGTTTTAACTTTCTTCCCGTCTCCCATGGGAACCATGTTGAATTTCGGGATAAAAAGTATCCTATGTCCTACCTCGGAGTATAAACTCAAATCGTACCAAGTTTCATTGAGATCCATTCAGTAGTTTCGGCGTGATGCGCGGCCAAAATACAGACAGACAGACAGACAGACAGACAAAAATGAAAAAATTGCAGTTTTGGCTTCAGTATCGATCATAGAGTGCCCTCCAATAAAAAATTTCAAAATATCTTCAATGTACAGAATTGGATCTGTTACAGTTTTATTATATTACTAGCTGACCCCCGCGACTTCGTTCGCGTGTTTATAGGTTTTATATAGGATCGGATCGGATCCCATAATTCTTTTATGTACCTAAACTAAATGTAGCCTGTTACTCCTTATAACATTGAAAGTTCCATTAAAATCGATCCAGCCGTTTCGGAGATTAGCTGGAACAAATAAACAGACTGACAAACATAAGTTTAAATGCACACCAGTTCAAAATAAGCCGTACGTTCAAAGATCCGGGTCCCAAGTTATTTGAACCCAATACTGAGGGTTGTAATGTCTGTCATTTCTGAACTAAAAAACCTATGACCTTGAAATATTTACGGGACAATATATAATGTGTAACCTTTCTAACAAAAAAAGAATGAGTGAAATCGGACAACGCGTTAATGAATTACAGCTAAATACACGTTTTAACTTTCATCCCCTCTCCCAAGGGAACCATGCTGAATTTCAGGATAAAAAGTATCCTATGTCCTACCTCGGAGTGTAAACTCAAATCGTACCAAGTTTCATTCGAATCCATTCAGTAGTTTCGGCGTGATGCGCGGCCAAGATACAGACAGGCAGACAGACAGACAGACAGACAGACAGACAAAAATGAAAAAAATTGCAGTTTTGGATTCAGTATCAATTATAGAGTGCCCTCCAATAAAAATTTTCAAAATATCTTCAATGTACAGAATTGGATCTGTTACAGTTTTATTATATTACTAGCTGACCCCCGCGACTTCGTTCGCGTGTTTATAGGTTTTATATAGGATCGGATCGGATCCCATAATTCTTTTATGTACCTAAACTAAATGTAGCCTGTTACTCCTTATAACATTGAAAGTTCCATTAAAATCGATCCAGCCGTTTCGGAGATTAGCTGGAACAAATAGACAGAACGACAAACATAAATTTAAACGCACACCAGTTTAAAATAAGCCGTACGTTCAAAGATCCAGGTCCCAAGTTATTTGAACCCAATACTGAGGGTTGTAATGTCTGTCATTTCTGAAATAAAAAACCTATGACCTACCTCGGAGTATAAACTCAAATGGTACCAAGTTTCATTCTAATCCATTCAGTAGTTTCGGCGTGATGCGAGGCCAAGATACAGACAGACAGACAGACAGACAGACAGACAGACAGAAAAAAATGAAACAAATTGCAGTTTTGGCTTCAGTATCGATTATAGAATGCCCTCCAATAAAAAATTTCAAAATATCTTCAATGTACAGAATTGGATCTGTTACAGTTTTATTATATTACGAGCGGATACCCGCGACTTCGTTCGCGTGGATATTGATTTTAATAATCCCGTGTGAATCATTTTGTTTTTCCTAAGCTTCTTTGAGCTAAAAACTGTAAAAAGTTCACTGGCGGATGTTTAGGTACATCAAAATGTAAACATCCGCCAGTGAAAGTCCCATCAAAATCGGTCCAGCCTTTCAGAGATTAGCCAGTAGTCTTTAAAGTATCTACTTTCTAAAAAAAAAAGAATGAATGAAATCGGACCACCCGTTAACGAATTACAGCTATGTACACATTTTGCCTTTCATCCCCTCTCCCAAGGGAACCGTGCTCAATTTCGGGATAAAATGTATCCTATATGTTACTCCATAGTATGAACTTAAATCATGCCAAGTTTCATTTCAATCCGTTCAGTAGTTTTTACGTGATGCGCGCACAAACATACAGACAAACAGACAAACAGATAAACAGACAAACAGATAAACAGATAAACAGACAAACAGACAAACAGACAAACAGACAAAAATTTCAAAAATACCTTTTTTACGTTCTATTACTTATCCCTAACATCCCCCAGTTATTATTTTGCAAAAATCTTCAATGTACAGATACGGCAATTCTACGATTTTATTATATGTATAGATAGAAGAAGATAGATAGAAGAAGATAGAAGATAGATAGAAGAAGATGGCTACGTTCCATATATGTTCGTCGTTCCATATACGTTCCATATATGGAACACATTAATGTGAACGTAGCCATACTAAATATATGAAACCGATAGCATTCTGTCGCGCCACGACACACCCCGACACAATAATGTGAACCTAGCTTAAGCTGTTTACAACACAATATACAAGGTTCAAGTATTTCCCAAACTTTTCAACTTGTATCTTATATATTTATAGAACGTTATATTAGAAGAAAGTTCTTAGGTACTATTAGGTAGGTACATTAATAATGTAATAAGTCTCCTTTTACGTGAGCGCGGCAGCTTTAGTGCTAAACAAGATAAAATGTTGACTCTGTAGAATAAATTGTCACCAGGTCTTGTAGCTCCACTTGTTTATTTAATAGCTTCTATGTCTGGGCTCGGTAATGTACCTAAAGTTTATCTATCCTTTATTTACATGAAGATTGCTCTAGTCAAAAGACCTAAGTCGTGCGTGAGAGCATGCTATTTCAAGCAACAATTTACGGGTGGGTCCACTGAAATCCTAATAATAAGATACTAGAAAAGCTGTGTACGCATGACCTTGTCGCCGTGCTGAGGACGCGGACGTCGCAAGCGCAACAATGTGTTAGGTAAGCCAAACGTAGCGACGCATTTGCAACCTCAATGACGTGTTTGCGTGATTGCCTAGAACCACAGCCTTAGTATTTCTTTAAACTGTGGTAGAACTATGTTTGTGTATGTAGTAAGGCGTTATTCTGTGGTAAGGCGGTGCCGTGCGTTCTTTATAGTTTGATGTAACTAGTATACTTACAGCAGTTTTAATGCCTTATTATTGGATTTTTGTGGGTGGAGGACATAGTAAAGCCAACTCAAATCATCGTTTGGTATTGATGGAAGTAATTGAACGCATCCAATTAACACCTGTAATTGTGAATGTTGAATAGAAGCAGTCGTTACGAGTACCTACATACCTACTTGCGGAAATCTTTTTTTTTTTAATTTTTCGACGAATATTTCGACGACCTTCCGTTTTACCGCTTCCTTACTTTGCCGCAGTAGTGAGCGTTGTGTTCTTACAAGTGGTAGGTCCCGGGTTCAATTCCCGGCCGTGGCAATTTGGGATTTTTTAATTTTTAAATTGTGTTTGGTCTGGTGGTAGGCTTCAGCCGTGGCGAGTTACCATCTACTGACAAAACTGTGCCACCGAGCGATTTAGCGTTCCGGTACGATGTCGCGTAGAAACCAATCGGGGGTATGGGTTCAATAAAAACTATCATACCTCTTCCAAGTTAATAGCCCACTTCCACATAAACTGTATCGTCACTTACTATCAGATGAGATCGCAGTCAAGCGCTAACTTGTAGATGAATATAAAAACCATTGATTCTGCTTAAAAATCAGGGAAAAACAGAATTATTTTGCTGTAATCCGCTGAAAGAGCATAGCAGTGAAAGGAGTCGCAATCGTGCATTGGGGTATGGTAGGTACTAGGTAGGTACCAGTACCACCGCACAATGAGCGCTCGAGCGGCCCCGCGTTCGAGCCACAAGACAAGTATACTTAAATTAAAAAATTAAAAAACCCCCGTCATTCGCCATTTTGTGTCGGCGGCCATCTTGGATTTGCAATAGTGCTATTCTACTAGTCAAGTGCGTTCATTTGATACCCATATTAAGGGAGTCGTGAAAAAATATGTAATCCGCCATTTTGTAGCGGCGGCCATCTTGGATCGATTTTCATCAAACATACCTAACAACACTCTCGACTAATTCACTTTTCAAACAAAAAAACCGCATTCAAATCGGTCCACCCGTTTGATCGCTACAGGGGAACAGACAGACACACACACACACACACAGACACGTCAAACTTATAACACCCCGTCGTTTTTGCGTCGGGGGTTAAAAATGAAAAATCTCTTCCGCGACTTGTGACGGCCACTAGTCGTCGCTGTTATGACATCTGTGACGTCGGCTGAGGTTGTAGCCTGCAGGGCTATTCTGTAAAGCCATTTTCGAATTATAGAGAGTGAATTCGAGATGAGTTTGCTAATTTGTACTCTGTAAAACTCGATAGTACAGGTCTTCTCACTCAAACTCACTTCACTTCGCAAGTGCGTAGCAGATGTTAACAGAATATCAAACCAAGGTGAAGTGAGTTTGCTTTCGAAGCGAGTTATCTCACTTGAGTGAGCTTCGATATCGAGATGGTATTTTAGAGAATAGCCCTACTGAGTGCTTAGTCTAAGATCGGAGCACTCGAAAACGAACTCGAAAACTATTGATCGATTTCAGAGTAAAATAGACCTAAAATGGCTTGAATTAAGGTTTGAGTTCGCCAATACATTCAGCATTCGAACACAACGAGCGCCCCAAGCAGAAATGTTGTAAAATACATATTCGAACTATGGAATTACGACTTTAAAATACGAGTATTTGAGTTCATTTTGCTCTGAATTCACTTGTGATTCGATCAATAGTTTTCGAGTTCGTTTTCGAGTGCTCCGATCTTAGACTAAGCACACAGCTCCGGTGTCGGAGTGAAACGTGCGTCGAGTGTGTTTTGGCGGATTTGTATGGTGGTACGTTTTGTTTGTTTGGTTACTTGTTTTGCGTATCGCATGCTGCATGTTCCAACATACAGATGTGTCTGTTTTAACGGATTGCAGCAAAATAATTTTGTTTTACATTGTATACCCAAGAGAAACTGGGTTAAGTTAAAGCATAAACGGAAAACTTTTTTACGCTCATTTTAAGGAATCTTTTATCCAGGGACTTATGAAAAATACGTAATCCAAAGTTCCGCTTGAGTGGCTGAAGTGGAAAACTTCAACAATAAGTATAAGAGTAACTACGTATCATCCGAGTTTCACATTATTATCAAGTGACATCAAACTTTTCGACGAAAAGCTTCGCCCTCTTCCGCCGACTCTCTAAAACAATTTTAATATTAGAGAGTAGGAAGTTGTCAGACGCACAAAGGTGAAGATGCCAGATTAAGGCTAGCTTTAGAGTTTAGAGCGACGTGCACGGTTGGCGCGGAACTCATCTTAAAAGCGATTAATGCTTTAGCAGATCCTCGCTTAGGATAGTCGACAACGATTTGTCTACACTTAATACCTTTATTAAGACACTAGCTGACCCCCGCGACTTCGTTCGCGTGTTTATAGGTTTTATAAAGGTCGGATCGGATCCCATAATTCTTTTATGTACCTTAACTAAATGTAGCCTAAGTTACTCCATATAACATCACCAATCTGCCATTGAAAGTTCCATCAAAATCGATTCAGCCGTTTCGTAGATTAGCTGGAAAAAATAGACAGGCCGACAAACATAAATTTAAACGTACGCCATTTTAAAATAAGCCGTACGTACAAAGATCTGGGTCCCAAGTTATTTGAACCCAATAAATGTCTGTCATTTCTGAACTAAAAAACCTATGACTTTGAAATATTTACGGGATAATACTTAAAGTACTACCTTTCTAACAAAAAAATAATGAGTTAAATCGAACTACGCGTTAATGAATTACAGCTAAATACACGTTTTAACTTTCTTCCACTCTCCCAAGGGAACCGTGCTGAATTTCGGGATAAAAAGTATCCTATGTCCTACCTCGGAGTATAAACTCATATCGTACTAGCGCGGCCAAGATACAGACAGACAGACAGACAGACAAAAATGAAAAAAATTGCAGTTGTGGCTTCAGTATCGATTATAGAGTGCCCACCAATAAAAATTTTCAAAATATCTTCAATGTACAGAATTGGATCTGTTACAGTTTTATTATATTATAGATAGACATATAGATCATAAAATACAAGTTTATCATAGTATAGTTGAAGAAGGAATTACACTTCTTTATTGGCTTACACTTCCTTACACTCAGAATTACAAAAAAAATAGATGATCGAAAGTTTTTTAATTACTTTTAAATATCGACGACATACTCTAACGAAACTCTCTGACTCTAACGAAATATACTCTGCTTAGAAGCTTTTATTGTAGCACGCTTGTTTTTGCAATACTCGTGTGAATTGTCCCACAATTTTGAGTCTAGACTCCTTGAATAACTCGCCTGGTGTCGATAAGGTATTTTTGGTACAAAAAACCCCCGACATTCGCCATTTTGTGGTCGCGGCCATCTTGGATTTGCGTAGTGCTATTGTACTAGTCAAGCCCTTTCATTTGATACCCATATTAAGGGAGTTGTGAAAAAAATATATAATCTGCAATTTTGTAGCGGCGGCCATCTTGGATCGATTTTCATCAAACATAGCTAACAACACTCTCGACTAATTCACCTTTCAAACAAAAAAAACCGCATTCAAATCGGTCCACCCGTTTGAGCGCTACAGGGGAACAGACAGACACACACACACACACACACACACACACACACACACACACACACACACAGACACGTCAAACTTATAACACCCCGTCGTTTTTGCGTCGGGGGTTAAAAAACCAAAGCGGAGTGATAGCGTGGCAAAGAAACGCTACTATGACACTGATATGCTCCGGTCGGTGATATGCCGGTCTCGGCGGGGTGATTACGTAAAACTTTGCAGTAGCGATAGCAACGCGACAGCAATAGCAATGCGACAGCGACCACTACGCGATCGGTCGCAAAATGTCACTAGAATTCGTATTACGCAAGCCGATCGCACGTCTATTGCTCGCCTGTCGCAAAATGTACTTTTGCCATCGATAATTCAAAAATTAATAAAATTGCTTGATAAATGTATGTATTTAAAAAAAACAGTAAACGTACTCGACAATTACTTACAACAAATCAACAATCACTTTGCAGCAAATTCAGAGGTTGTTGCAGTTTGACGTTTCATTTTGCTTGGCTGTCGCTGTCGTATTGCTGTCAAGGAATTTTAGATAATACCAATTTGATGTTTGCAAAAGTGACGTTTGACAGCAATGATCGCGCGATTTACGCCTGTTGCAAACCTGTCGGACGTACTATTCGCATCGTGTAAAACCAGCCATTCCGAAGTAGGCAGGGTTATTTATTTTGATGAAGAGCCCGTGGTCCCACCGATTTGTCCTCCTGGTGGGACAACGCTATACTACAATGTACCCATGGTCCCATCGATTTATCCTACTGGTGGGACCACGCTATACTACAATGTACCCATGGTCCCATCGATTTATCCTACTGGTGGGACAACGCTATAATACAATGTACCCGTGGTCCCATCGATTTATCCTACTGGTGGGACAACGCTATACCTGGGGTCCCGCCGATTTGTCCTACTGGTGGGACAACGCTATACTACAATTTACCCGTTGTCCCAGTTCCCACCTCACTAGGTGCGAATGATAGTATCGATAGAATAACACAGACCAATAGATATTGATTTGCGATTGAGACTGACTAATATCATGCCGATGCATGTTTGTTCAACTATTTAATTTTCATACAAGACATGCTGCATCATCATGCAAAGCTGGGTTGACTTACATACCTATTCTACAGACTAAAACTTTATAAGCGACGCGCTTTGCCCGGCGCATTATTGTATCGCGGTTTCATTGTTAGTTCGCGGTAAGAACTTCCTAAGTTCCTATGCGCCGTGCATAGCTACTTCGCGCTTATGCAGCGATTTGCTCACCAACAGTGAGATCACATTGTTTCATATAACAATTCCTTAATCCTTAGAATATTCACGCCTACAGGGCTAATACGTACGTGACGTAACATGCATATCTCCCAGTTACTAGGAAGATGCCCAATTAGTATAGAGATGTTAGATCATGACGTGTTCCCAACAATTTGCAGGATTAGGGACCTTTCAGATACACCGGCGCGGAGAACAGAGCAAATTTTAATCGCATTTAAAATAGAATCTTAAGACATTGAAATAAGCTTTATTTTTACATTTTATCTCTTTTATGATAAGAGGATACTCGAGGATGCTCCCAAATCCCAATACGCTCGGTGTGAAATATTAAGAGCAGCCGCTTGGCTGCTCATCGAGCCGGTCGGCTGCTCTATGCTCGTGCTCTTTCGTGCTCGAGCATCCGACCGGCTCCGTTCGCGTGGCTCTTTCATGCTCGCGCAGCCGACCGTAGGCCGAATTGCTCAGCCATCCGGCCCAAGAGCGTCCGCTCGGCTCCGAACGCATCCACGTGTCCGTTCACACAGACCGGCGCGGACAGCAGAGCAAATTTGAACGGCCGGTCTGTGTGAAAAAAAAAAATGCTCTCCGACGCTCTCCGCGCCGGTCTATCTGAACGGTCCCTTAGGCTATTTGACTGAAGCAATTTGATTATCGCCATTTTTAGCCCCCGACGCAAAAACGACGGGGTGTTATAAGTTTCTGTCTGTGTGTGTGTGTGTGTGTGTGTGTGTATGTATGTGTGTGTGTGTGTGTGTGTGTGTGTCTGTCTGTTCCCCTGTAGCGCTCAAACGGGTGGACCGATTTGAATGCGGTTTTTTTTGTTTGAAAGGTGAATTAGTCGAGAGTATTGTTAGCTATGTTTGATAAAAATCCATCCAAGATGGCCGCCGCTACAAAATGGCGGATTACATATTTTTTCATGGGTATCAAATGACATCAAACTAGTAGTAAGTAGGCTTGACTAGTAGAATAGCACTATGCAAATCCAAGATGGCTGCCGCCACAAAATGGCGAATGTCGGGGGTTTTTTAAATTTTTAATTTATACTTGTAGCACTGTTTGTTCAGAAAAGTGAAATATATGTATCCGGAAGTAATGTGAACTGCTATATAATGTATCAAGGGAAATGGCTTTAGTTTCTAGTACCTTCTGCGGGGCGCATTGAATTGGCACAAGTATCAACTTTTTGTATGACCATAGCCATAGCCTGCCCACTGCCTAGCGTACTTGTAGGTAAAAATAGCAGTGAGTGCTTATTTTGAGGTCTCACGAGGGGTTTTCTACACTAGAGGTGTAAATAAAAAATATAGTGTCCCAGGTATTAAGTTAGTTGTTTATGGACACTAATGATCACAACAAGGCCTCGACTTACAAGGAACGAAAATATAAACTAACGCCGCCGGTATCGGGGGAGCAAAAATCACGCCCACACGGCCGCTCGAGTGGAAATATGGCCTTCCATTATGTCGCATACCGTGACGCTCCTTAATTAATACGACAAGAATTATATGGAATGTTTTGGCTATCTTCATCGAAATACAATATTATAATTAGGCAGTAGCGCGAGCCGCGAGTAAGTAACGTAATATTTGGGGCCTAGCATCAAAGTTGGACAGCTAGTATAGGGTCGAAACTCGAAATGACCTCTTCACTTTTTCTTTACTCTCTTACGAGTCATCGTCACCGTCGTCTCAACCAATAGAAGTCCACTGCTGGACATAGATCTTTGCAAGGATTACTGCAGAATATCTGTATGATACTATACTATTACAAAAGGAAAGCTTGGCGCAGGCAGACTGACATATTTGGCATCTTCATTTGATATTTATGCTGTTAAACCAGAATCAGCCGTTTGGGAGATCGCCACAAAAGTTTTTATGACCTTTTAAGAATAAATAGAATGGAATTATCTTCATTTGGAGCAACTCGTTTTTTGTACGAAACTTAAAAGTAATGACCTCTTAGAATGATTATATTCTATAAGCCAATTATAATTTCTCAAAGTTCAATTGAGGTATCATTAGTCTTGTTTTAATCAAGTTAATAAAGCTAAATACTTAGTCGACACTTTGCTTCTACTATCTGTAAATATATAAGCAAAGTAAAATAAATACCTACCCTCTTGAGAATTTTACGATTTCCTCTCTATTCTCCCTACCTTTAGCGAATTCTCAAACACTGAAGACTTTCTTTAGAATTCTTTCTCGTGAAGCATTTTATTTTGATGAAAATATCCTTTGGCTCCTTTGATACAGAACCAATATTAAGAATGTTTTAAGACAAGTAATGTGAATAGGCGTATCTATATTATTGTAATCCAGGCCGTAAAAATTCAAATGATTCTAGTATGTACATAAAATCGATGTTTTTAGGGTTCCGTACCTTAAAAGGTAAAAAAAGGAACCCTTATAAGATCACTTTCTTGTCCGTCTGTCCGTCTGTCCGTGTGTCACCACCGATTTTCTCAGGAACGGGTGGACCTAGCAAGTTGAAATTTATACCAGATACTAAAGTCTAAGTCCCTATTGGGTGTATAAAAATTAAGGTCCTGAGTCCACACAATAAAGAGATATGGGCAAATTTAGATTTTCACGAAAACTTGTAAGTACCAACATTTCCCTTAATTTTCAACTTTTTTATTTTTCGGAATTTTTCCTTTACTTGATCTGTAAGACCTTGCTTTTGACCAAAATTGACATATCTAAGTCAACCGGAAGTACCCTATAGGTTTTGGGTCGAAAACCTAAATGGTAGTTTCAGTTGACCTAGAATTACGAAATTTGGCAAAAAGCCGGATCTTACAGCACAAATAAAGAAAAAATTCCAAAAACTAAAAAAGTTGGAAATTAAAGGGTGTCCCCATACATACATAGTTGAGCCAATTAAGATAGACCTCTGAGTTGTATGAGCGCTCATACAATTTATAGGCCTAGCTTAATTATTAGCACCTTACCTTTTAAGACAATCTAATGAAAAATAGATTGTACTTATACTTCTGGAGTACGGAACCCTCGGTGCGCGAGTCTGACTCGCACTTGACCGGTTTATTTTCATCTATACTATCTATACTAATTACTAATAAATAAAATTGAAGTGTCTGTCTGTAATTTCGAAATAACTACCACATATTAAGCTCATATGGTTATTTGAATGATACCATAACCGAATCACACGTTTTTAAAATTTTTGTCTTTCTGTCTGTCTGTTTGAACGGGCTAATCTTCGGAACGGCTGAACCGATTTTGACGGGACTTTCACAGACAAGTAGAGGATTAATCAAGGAGTAACATAGGCTACTTTTTTAACCGACTTTCAAAAAAGGAGTTGTGTTGAAATCGGTAAGTACCTATGTTAAAAAACGCCCTGATAGGTATTTTCGCTGCGCGCGACGGCCGCGTACGCGGTGCGGCGGTACGCCGCCGCGCGGCGGGCGGGTGCGGTGAAGAGGGTGCATGCTCCAATCCAATTCCAATCTCCATTTCGGACGAGGGAGCTAATGCGTGCGGATGTGTACTGCGTTTGTTGCGTGCGTTTTCGTAATTTTTATTTTGAATCGGAGATTTTGTTTTTATTAGGGGTTATGATGTTTTTTATTTCTTTAGTTTGTTTTAGTCGTATGTATGTCGAAGGCAGGGTCACTGCCAACCGCGCCAACGGGCCAGTCAAAACTACTGAACAGATTTGGCTGCAATTTTGAATGGAGATAAAAAATTCCCTAAGTAAGTACATATAAAGGTTGGAAAAGGGAGCGGGAACGGGAACCAGAAATCTACTTATCCCTCAGGATTTGTGAAAACCCGAAATTCACGCGGGCGAAGCCGCGGGCAAAAGCTAGTTATAAATATATTATGTTGAAAAATAAAATAGGTATAATTTCGAAATCTTATAAATTTAGACCTTTTATGATGAAGCTGAATAGGGATTTATTAACTCAAAATTTAATCAAAACTTTTGTTGAATTTAATATAATAATTGGAATTGTTTGAATGGAAAAGAGCATTTTAATATTTTTGTCAAAAATAGATATGGGATTTTTAAAGTTCGTTCCTCCTCGTTATGACCAAGAAAAATAAAATGTTAATATATAATATAATAATGCAGCAGTACGTTTTACTGAGTAATTAAATCTTTTCCGAAAACGACAAGCTGCAAAACAAGCTGTATTAGCATGAAAACGATATGAATAACCCAGGATGAGAATAGAGAATAGAGTGTACGAAGTTTTAAGCAGGCCCGGATCTAGGGGGGGGCAGGCCGGGGCCCGTGCCCCGGGCGGCAGAATCAGAGGGCGGCAAATTCAAAATGCTGAGTACAGCATTATCGAAACTTTGCGATGATTGAACGCGCAGTATAGTAGTAAAATAATCTATAGGTCAATTATGGCGGATTATCTTTAAGGCAAACTAGGCACGTGCCTAGGGGCGCGAGATTACAAGGGGCGCCAAAATTAAGTAAGCAGGTGCTGCAAAGTTAGCACAGGTCTTTCGAAGCTGCAAACTTGGATTAGTACCTACCTATATCTACACGACTTTTATTGGTCCTAACAACATATTAAAAAATCAGAACTAGCCGTTAGTTCAGCCAATCAGGGGCGCCGCGCCGATGAGGTGCTGCCTAGAGCGCTGTCGACATCTAATCAGCCACTGTAATTTCAAACTGTTACAGGTCCAATTTTGTATTACATTGAAAATATTTTGAAAATTCTTTTGGATGGCACTGTATAATCTGATACTGAACCTAAAAATGTAATTTTTCATTTTTGTCTGTCTGTCTATAATCTTGGCTACGAATCACGCCAAATCTACTACGCCAGTCAAATCTTACATTAAAATCGCAATCAAACGGCAAGTTCTGATTTTTTAATATGATGTTAGGACTACTACCAGTAGTATTAATCTAATTTTGCAGCTTCGAAAAACCTATGCTAACTTTGCAGTTCTCGAAAAACCACGAAATTTTTGCACTTGTTTGGATTTTTCAATATAAGTCCTAAACTATGCATTTTTAACAAAATGTTTCAACACTTTTTTAAAGTAAACTAAAATTGCTACAATTTAAGACTAGAACCAACTCTGAAAATTCAATATTTACTGAGATACAGCTCTTCAAAACTTGACAATTATTTCCAAAAAAGTTAAATTTTAAGGTTTGGTCAATTTTAAACTCATATTACAGGTAAAGTTATATGAAAAGAAGTTGTAGTAAATATAATTAACTTTAATTTAAACATAAAACGACATTTTTAGGCCATATAGTTTATTTACAAATCCTGAAAATTCAAAAAATAAGATAACTGCATTTTTAACTTTAGTTTGTTTTGAAGATAGTTTGAACGAAAAAAACCATATACATCCACGAAATATATGTATGTTTAAACTACTAAAAAAAATATTATTATTGATAAGTATTTATGAAACAAACCTGCATTACAAGGACATTATGAGTGCCGAGCAAAAGTCATAACCGGTCTAATTAGATTTGGTACACCATTTTTGCCTATAATTCTACCCTTAAAATGAGTAATATACCCAACATCGCGGTCGAAAATTGTCCAAATCTTAAAAATTCAAAAATTCACTTTTTTAGAAAAAAAAAAAACAATTTTAGTGTTACTTTCAAAATATAACTATAGAAAATATTTAAAAAAATGCGTAGTTTATACTGGTGACCGATACTGGTGTATACCGAAAATATTGGTGGGGGCGGCATTTTTCAGTTTTTGCCCCGCCTCGAAAAAATTGAAGATCCGGGGCTGGTTTTAAGTTATTAAGATTAAATGAGCCATGTTTTTATAAATATAGTAGGTAGTATTTTTAGGATTCCTTAATAAAGCAAGAAACTAATATTTTTGTCCAATATGTCTGTATGTTTGTCACAAACATTTTATTGTTTGTCGCAAACTTCCTTGAAAGTAGGTAGGTATAAAGGTTGGAAAAAAACAGGAACGGGAACCAGACATCCACGACTCCCTCGGGATTTGTGAAAAACCGAAATTCACGCGGGCGAAGCCGCTGGCAGAAGCTAGTATTTTATATGTGTAAGTGTGTAACTTCACATATAAGTTACTACCTATTAAAGCTGAAGAATAACATTTAGCACAGTTATTTATGTAGAAACTTGTTACGGAACAGTGAACTAAAGTTAAAAAAAAAGTATTTTTTCAGAGTCAATCGGTGATCTTTAGCATGCACGGTTGGAGTTCACAACGCCACGCAAGAAAAGCGTCGTTTTTGTCGCTTTTTATTTGTATTACGAACAGACTCCAAAAGGGATGAAAGTTATTGTTTGTCATGAGGCTCCATGTTTTAAAATTCAATGTGTTATATTTTCATTACGTTGTTTTTTATTTGCATGGGCACTTTATTCGGCGTTCGAAATAATACAACATGAGTCCAATGTTTATTTTCAAAACATTTGTTTATTTATGTATTACATTACTTTAGTAAGTATACGTAATATCTACTCAGCTGTTGTCCAATATTTCTGTTGTCTAATATGTACGTATTTATTCGTCGTCTGAGTAAAAGTAGTTTTAGTGATAATATGTTATATATTTTTTATACGTCCATGAATTAGAATAACAAATATAATAGAGATATTATTACAGAGATTTTTGTTTTGGTATTACTGAGTACTAGCACTGGGTGCTATCGCCTGAACGATTTTTTCAACACCTTAGGCAGCCATTGAGAAGATTGCCTTCTTATTTAGGTAGATGTGGCTGCTAGAGATATTAGCCAATGCGCGTCCAGCCAAAGTTGAGATCAGTTTCATTGATCGATAGAAAAATAATTTAGAGATACTACATGCGATTTTTAAAATACATAAGATCTATTTTATACGAGCGGATACCCGCGACTTCGTTCGCGTGGATATTGATTTTAATAATCCCGTGGGAATCATTTTGTTTTTCCTATGCTCCTTTGAGCTTAAACCTTGCTAAAAACTGTTAAAAGTTCACTGGCGGATGTTTAGGTACAGCAAAATGTAAACATCCGCCAGTGAAAGTCCCATCAAAATCGGTCCAGCCTTTCGGAGATTATCCAGTAGTCTATAAAGTATCTACTTTCTAACAAAAAAAGAATGAATGAAATCGGACCACCCGTTAACGAATTACAGCTAAGTACACATTTTGCCTTTCATCCCCTCTCCCAAGGGAACCGTGCTGAATTTCGGGATAAAAAGTATCCTATATGTTACTCCATAGTATTAACTTAAATCTTGCCGAGTTTCATTTCAATCCATTCAGTAGTTCTTACGTGATGCGCGCACAAACATACAGACAAACAGACAAACAGATAAACAGACAAACAGACAAACAGACAAACAGACAAAAATTTCAAAAATAGCTTTTTAACGTTCTATTACTTATCCCTAACATCCCCCAGTTATTATTTTGCAAAAATCTTCAATGTACAGATACGGCAATTCTACGATTTTATTATATGTATATAAATATAACTAGTATGGCGCGTGGGTGCGCGGCCCGCTAAAGCGGACCGCGAGGTTTTGCTTTCGGGTATTTTGGTTTGAGCAGCCTATCTCTGCCATATTTCTAACCCTCGATCATTATCACTCTCCATATTTTTCTCCGAATAATTTGTCAGAATGAGAGTTCTTCCATAAAAAAAATTTTTTGAAAAGCAACTGTATCAAATTTTGCATAGTTCCCAACGTGTAGTCTCTTCAATATTCGCCATATATTTTGTATGGAAAAAAAATTCCAACATCTTGTTTCTTTTCTGTTAATCAAGTAAACCACGTCTTGATCATCTTTTGCCAAAAAAACCACTCTTCTATCTTTTATACTCAGTGAGATAGACACCGACGAAATTTGTTTGGCCGCCATCTTGAATCCGCCATTTTGGACTTTTTTTCAGCTCACTGCCAATTAGATGAGGTTTCGAGTAATTTTGTTTGATCACCTCGCACCTATCTTCAATACCCTGACCGTGCTCCTTACGTCTCCAAAATCTTCAATCATCAGCTCTCTCCATATTTTTGCTCCGCATGAATTTCTTCTATACGAAACTATCAGGGAAAAAACTTTTTGTGTGAAAATATAAATTTCGTCATCTTGATTTTTATTCTGTTCATCAAGTAGATCTTTAGGTCTTGATCATCTTTTGCCAAGAAACCACTTTTCCATCTTTTATACTTAGTGAGATAGACACCAACGAAATTTGTATAGCTGCCATCTTGAATCCGCCATTTTGTTTTTTTTCAGCTCAGTGCTAATTGGATAAGGTTTTGAGCAATTTTTGTTTGAGCACCTCCCAGTCCCATCTATCTACAATACCCTGCCCGGGCTCATCAACCATTTTCCAAACCCTCAATCATCATGTCTTCCCATATTTTTCTTTGAGATTTCTCCAAAAAACCGCATCCTTGCCTTGCCTAATTGAATGCCTTGCATAATTCACAACTTCTCTCTCTCAATATTCGCCATACATTTTCTTTGGAAAAATAAATTCCGCCATTTTGATTTTTTTTTCTACTCATCGAGTAGACCTTTGGCTCCTGATCATCTTTTCCGAAGAAACCACTCTTCCATCTTTTATACCCTCCGAGATGGACACGGACAAAATTTGTATGGCGGCCATCTTTTTTTCGCCATTTTGAATTTTGTTTCGGCTCACTGCCAATTGGATGACGTTTTGAGTGACATTTGCTCGAGCACCCCCCACCTATCTTCAATACCTTAAGCGTGCTCTTCACCCGTCTCCCAAATCCTCAATCATCAGCTCTCTCCATATTTTTGTTCCGAATGAATTTTTGTCCTCTATACGAAACCATTATTGAAAAAAAAATTTTTCATACAAAATTTTACAGGAGGGGTGATCAATCAGTCAGTGAATCAGCACGAGCAGCTATATATATATTAACTAGTAGGGCGCGTGGGTGCGCGGCCCGCAAGCGGACCGCGAGGTTTCGCTTTCGGGTATTTTGGTTTGAGCAGCCTCCATCTATCTCTCCCCTATTCCTAATCCTCGATCATTATCACTCTCCATATTTTTTCTTCGAATCATTCTGCTCATCAAGTAGAACTTAAGGTCTTAATCATCTTTTGGCAAAAACCACTCTTCCATCTTTTATACTTGGTGAGATAGACACCGATGTTTGTATGGCCACCATTTGGACTTTTTTTCAGCTCACTGCCAATTGGATGATGTTTCGAGTATTTTTTGTTTGAGCACCTCCTACCTATCTTCAATACCCTGCCCGGGCTCCTCAACCAACTTCCAAACCCTCAATCATCATGTCTTCCCATATGGTTCTTTGAGAGTTCTCAAAAAAACCGCATTAAAGCCTTGCATAGTTCACAACTTGTAGTCTCTTCAATATTCGCCATACATTTTCTATGGAAAAATAAAGTCCGCCATTTTGAATTTTTTTTGTATTCATCGAGTAGATCTTTGGATCCTGATCATGTTTTGCTAAGAAACAACTCTTCCATCTTTTATACCCTTCGAGATGGACACCGACGAAATTTGTATGGCGGCCATCTTTTTTTCGCCATTTTGAATTTTTTTTCGGCTCCCTGCCAATTGGATGACGTTTCGAGTGACATTTGTTCGAGCACCCCCCACCTATCTTCAATACCTTAAGCGTGCTCTTCAACCGTCTCCGAAATCCTCAATCATCAGCTCTCTCCATATTTTTCCTCTTAATGAATTTTTGTCCTCTATACGAAACCATTTGTGAAAAAAAAATTTTTCATACAAAATTTTACAGGAGAGGCGATGAATGAGTCAGTGAATCAGAACGAACAGCTATATATATATTAATAACTAGTAGGGCGCGTGGGTGCGCGGCCCGCAAGCGGACCGCGAGGTTTCGCTTTCGGGTATTTTGGTTTGAGCAGCCTCCACTTATCTCTCCCATATTCCTAATCCTCGATCATTATCACTCTCCATATTTTTTCTTCGAATCATTCTGCTCATCAAGTAGACCTTCAGGTCTTGATAATCTTTTGCTAAGAAACCACTCTTCCATCTTTTATACTTGGTGAGATAGACACCGATGTTTGTATGGCCGCCATCTTGAATCCGCCATTTTGGACTTTTTTTCAGCTCACTGCCAATTGGATGATGTTTCGAGTAATTTTTGTTTGAGCACCTCCCTCGTATCTTCAATACCCTGCCCGGGCTCCTCAACCAACTTCCAAACCCTCAATCATCATGTCTTCCCATATTTTTCTTTGAGAGTTCTCCAGAAAACCGCATTGAAGCCTTGCATAGTTCACAGCTTGTAGTCTCTTCAACATTCGCCATACATTTTCTATGGAAAAATAAATTTCGCCATTTTGAATTTTTTTTCAATTCATCAAGTAGACCTTTGGATTCTCATTATCTTTTGCGAAGAAACCACTCTTCCATCTTTTATACCCTCCGAGATGGAGACCGACGAAATTTGTATGGCGGCCATCTTTTTTTCGCCATTTTGAATTTTTTTTCAGCTCACTGCCAATTGGATGACGTTTCGAGTGACATTTGCTCGAGCACCCCCCACCTATCTTCAATACCTTAAGCGTGCTCTTCACCAGTCTCCGAAATCCTCAATCATCAGCTCTCTCCATATTTTTGTTCTACTTCAATTTTTGTCCTCTATACGAAACCATTAGTGAAAAAAAAAATTTTCATACAAAATTTTACAGGAGGGGCGATGAATGAGTCAGTGAATCAGAACGAACAGCTATATATATATTAATATATATGTATATTGTATAGATATAGATATAGATATAGATGAGAACAATTTTCGTTGGTCGATACAGGGGACTTGGAGTGGATTTATTGAGTATCATTTGTCATTGTTATCATTTGATGAATTTTACTGCTAGTTGTCTGCGGGGTGTTAGTTACCATAATACGCTATGAACAACCTTGTTTTGCATTATTCGTTATTTCGTTTGTGGGGACTTCCCGCATGTTGTGTTTCAAAATTTCAATTCAGTTATCGACCAATGTAATAAACCATAAGTAATTTGTTAATCACCCAATTAAGTACACTAAATTATAATAAATATTTTATTATTATTATTAGAGAAATATTGCTTTTTGCTACTTCCACGAGTAGGTATGAAATTCTCTAGCTCTGCGAAATATCGAAGAGTTAGAACACAACCTAGTGCTCATCTCGAGAATCTAGTTTAACATTGATGGAAACTTAAATTAATTTAACTCGTAGGTACCTCAAGTTTCTCCTCATGGTGCTATTAGTGTTACTAGTGATTTAGGCAATTTACACTATACTTGATAAATTGTATTAACAGCTCGTACGTGAAGTTTCTTGTTTCTAATATTCTGCAAACATTTGGGAGCACTTAGAGTCACATATAATTATTTATCTTAACGTCATAATAAGAAGAGAAAATAAACGTTGCTTCGATCACATCCGATTAATTTCGTTATTTTCTATTTAAATATAGAAAATACCATCGTGCGTGTGTTCATAATTCTTCTCCTAAGCGGCTCGACCAATTTTAAGTTTTTTTGTACTTACCTAGAGGGTCACAATGGTTATATTTTTTTTATAGAGATAATTTAATATTTCTTTCACTTTTGTACTTATTTCATTTTGCTTATACTTATATACCCACAAAAAAAATATATAATTAATTTCTCCATATTGTCTGTTCAAGCTTGACGCTTAAAATATGCTACGACGCTCAGCATTTCTTGTTGTTTGTTGTGCCAACCGAGCATATTATATTTTCACTTCGTCGAGTACAGCTCTATCCTTGTTTCTTATTATGACTCTAATATTATTCTGTCCTCATATTGCTATTAGCAGTATCAGTAATTAAGGGCCTCGTGACTTCGACGAATTGATGTATCGTATATTTGCTGTTTGCGCGAGAAGTTCTCACACTCTGCAAACACTCAAGAGCACTTTATAGTCACTAATAAATAATCAAATACTAATGTAACTAAATGGGTTCGATACTAGGGCGTGAAAGTACTGAGCAACTCTACGATTCCGCTTCAATACAGTTTACTTGTAATGTTATTATAGGTCGCTCGCTTACTTACATTTTAAAAACCGGCTAAGTGCGTGGCGGGCCACGCGCAGTGTAGGGTTCCGTAGTCACAAATCACAATCCTCGAAAAACAGATATAACTCCTTAACCTGTGAACCCTACTTAGCCATGATAGTTTTCCTTTAAAATTGATTATATATACTACTGCTGTGAATTTTTTCAAGTTCCTATATACTGCCATTTGGCTGATAGAGGGGGGGACACTTGACTCTAATAAAAATTAGCACTTTAAAACATCATATTTTATAAACCGGTCTAGAAATCGAAAAATGATGTTCCCATACCCACAGTATTTTTAAAAGACCTATTCAACGATACCTTACACTATGGGTTAGACGAGAAAAAAAATATTCATCCCCACTTTACATGTAGGGGAGCTACCCTAAAAAAAAAATATTTATGAAAATTTTATTTCACCACTTTGTCGGCGTGATTAATATTTATACCCATGCCTAATTACAAATTTCTAGCACTAATAGTCTCTGAGATTAACCGAGGACGGACGGACAGACAGACGGACGGACATGGCGAAACTATAAGGGTTCCTTGTTTACTACGGAACCCTAAAAACAACAGGTAAGTAATACATATAGTTACAGGGCAGAAATGATATCTGTGCGCAAGCGATTATTTTCTCAAAATATCTTAATCTGTACATAATTAAAACATTTTCACTACATAGTATAAAACAAAGTCGTTATCTCTGTCCCTATGTCCCTATGTATGCTTAAATCTTTAAAACTACGCAACGGATTTTGATGCAGTTATTTTTAATAGATAGAGTGATTCATGAGGAAGGTTTGTAAGTACAAAAATTGGACCCGGTAGGTGGCGCTAATAGCGGGCAGGACGACGTCTGCCGGGTCCGCTAGTAACATAATAATTAAAACATTAAACATATCGAGATTGGCTTAATATAACTGAACTCGAACGTGTTATTGATACACTCCTATTTTTTTTACTTGCATAGTAGCAAAAATAGGAGTGTATCAATAACACGTTTATTAATTTTTAAGTAGGTAGGTAACTACCTATTTAACATTATTTTGCTTGTCTGATAACGCATCTATACTAATAAATAAAATTGAAGTGTCTGTCTGTAATTTCGAAATAACTACCTAATATTGAGCTCATATGGTTATTTGAACGATACCATAACCGAATCACACGTTTTTAAAATTTTTGTCTGTCTGTCTGTCTGTCTGTCTGTCTGTCTGTCTGTCTGTCTGTCTGTTTGAACGGGCTAATCTTCGGAACGGCTGAACCGATTTTGACGGGACTTTCACATACAAGTAGAGAATTAACCAGGGAGTAACATAGGCTACTTTTTTAACCGACTTTCAATAAAGGAGGAGTTGTGTTTTTCTACCTATGTACACCGATATCTCCGAGATTTCTGAACCGATTTGCGTAATTTTTTTTGTAATCGATAGAGGAACATTGCGACACTGTCCTACAAAAAATTTGGATTCCAACTCCTCAATCCTGATGCTGTAGGGGACCTGATCCCCAAAACTAACGGGATTTAGGAACTGTTGGTTATTTAAATTGATATTGGGGGTACCAATTAAAGACTTTATCGTTGAATGAACTCAAGTAGGTATATCCAACTCCTCAACCCTGATGCTGTAAGGAAAATTGCATTCCGAAACCGTAGGGATCCCACGGAATTTTTCCGTTTTGGGGACGAGTTACTACAGATAGGCTACTTTTTGTTCTGGAAAATCAAAAGTTCCCACGGGATTTTTAAAAACCTAAATCCACACGGGCGAAGCCGTGGGCATCATCTAGTATCAAATATTTTGATATCGCTTATTACCGTGCTTATTACCATGTTAGTTTCCCAAAATAAGTTTCTCATATATCATCAAATAACAATTAATCACCCTGTGAAACATATTTTGTTTGCACTTTAAATTAAAATATCAAGCGATTGTGTTAATTTTGTATAAAACGTCAATACGTCATACTATTCACCATCATATTTTAATAGGCCACCAGTTAACTATACTTCGACTTTTAATTGTATTCACTAATGTGAAGTTTCGTGGGTTGTCACTTTTTAACGAAAATAAAATAGGGATGGGGTACAGGTGATTGATTTGAATCATTCAATTATTTTATTCAAATTAAAATTTATATTTTAAGTAATTATTATATTTTATGTACATATATATATGTATATATATAAATACATATATCTTTAATATAAAAAACAAAGTCTGGTTTGTTCGAACACTTATAACTCGAGAACGGCTGGACCGATTTTCATGGTTTTTGATTTGTTGTATTTGTCTCTGTCCCGAATAGCAGAATAACGGTTAAAAATATTGGAAAATTGACGAAAAAATAAAAGAAATAACATTTTCCCATACAAAATGTTCATGGTCCCGCATTAAAGACTAAAGTTGAAAAAAAAATCAAAAATCAGATTAAGTTCATAATCATCGTCTATTTTTTTTATTCAACTACAAGTTAGACCTTGACTGCAATCTCACCTGATGGTAAGTGATGATGCAGTCGAATATGGAAGCGGGCAAACTTGAAAGAGGTATGCATACCCCTGATCGGTTTCTACACGGCATCGTACCGGAACGCTAAATCGCTTGGCGACCGGTCGGCACAGCTTTGCCGATAGGGTGCTAACCAGCCACGGTTAAAGTCTATTACCAGACCGTACCAAAGACAATTTAGAAATTATAAAATCCCAAATTGCCCCTGCCGGGAATCGAACCCGGGACATCCCACTTATAAGACCAAAGCGCTCACCACTGCGCTAGGAAGGTCAAAATCATCTAGAAAATTATAAGTAGATTCCAAAAATATGTAACACTGTTCAATGTATTTTTTTCTGAATAACTAGTAGGTATTCTTTTAAAAATATAATTTTTTTTAAATAAAGAGGCAGCAGCAACTTAGCATGTTAAGTATGACAGATATCGTCCTTATTTACAACATAGTGTTACATTTGTATATATTTTAGTTTTTCTTTTACTGCTCTTTGGCCCTTGTACATTAGTTTTTATTATATTTATTTTACTCCAAAAACAACCTAATAAGGCCAATGTGCCAAAGTGGCCGTTAAAATACTTATGTAATTTTTTATATTTTTACTCACCAAATTTAGTGAAAGTTAAATTAAAATGTTAACTCACACAATAAATATAAATTATTTACATATGTTGATAAATATGTTATATTGATACTTATATGATCTGATTTTCAGTTCTATAGTCTTCACTCTTCAAAACTTATAGTTATGGACCCGTATTTAAAACGTAAGCTGTGATAGCCTAGTGGTTAGGACGACCGACTTCTAATCGGAGGTCGTGTGTTCGATCCCGGGCACGCACCTCTAGCTTTTCGGAGTTATATGCGTTTTAAGTAAGTATTTAAATATCACTTGCTTTAACGGTGAAGGAAAACATCGTGAGGAAACCTGCATGCCTGAGAGTTCTCCATAACGTTCTCAAAGGTGTGTGAAGTCTGCCAATGCGCTTGGCCAGCGTGGTTAGACTATGGCCAAAACCCTTCACACTCTGAGAGGAGACCCGTGCTCTGTAGTGAGCCGGTAATGGGTTGATCATGATGATGATGATGATGATGATTTAAAACGTATTGTGTTTAATAAATTAAGAAATACCTAGTTAACAAAAGCAAGTTTTTTTTAAAGATCACAGTTTAATCACTAAAATTACCTAAAATTATACAAAAAGTCTTTCACATTGTTTGTTAGTCAAATCAAAAATTAATAAAAAAAAATCTTAACTGGCGTAAAAAAAGCATCTCAAGAAACAGTAGTACACTAACGCTGAGTTGTACAAAAGAAACTTCCATCCCCTCTTCCAAGGAAATCGTGCTGAACAAGATACAGACAAACAAGAATCAAAACAAGTAGTTTAGGCTTAAGTATCGATTATATATCAATTGGAAGTCATTTTTTAGTTATTTATGTAATAACTAAAAGATGACTTCGATGATAATAAACGTATCAACATGATAAAAAAATTATGCAGATTGGCCGGAAGCATAAACAAGTGTGTCTAAAATTACCATTTGTACGTTTATTTTTACGACACATAGGCTGTTATACTGCAATAGAAAATAGTACTTCTTACTTTTTTTTCAATTAAAGCTCATATTATTAATTGTACCAATAGGATGCGTTTGCCACAAAAAAGTCAAGACGACAAAATTGTTAATTTGGCTTTTATACGTAGGAGCCATCGATTTACTTAGTAGATAAATAAAATTATGATGACAATGAAAGAGTAACTTTGAACGAAACTTTTGTGAATGAAATTGAATGAATTGAACGTATCACATCACTATAGAAATGGGGTTGGCAACATTATTTTACGCAATGACATTAGGAAACGTCAGATTACTGCAGATAATTAAAAGTCGAACTATAGGTACCTACTAGTATTAAAACTACACTTACACTTTTTGAATATTGAATATATTTATTACTAGCGGTCCGCCCCAGCTTCGCCCGTGGTACATAATTTATATAGCCTCAGGGATCACGTACATATCGCGTTCAAACAAACAAACACTTCAGCTTTATAATATTAGTATAGATATTCAGAAAATAATCACCTAACAGTTTGTATAGTTTACTGAGCACAGTTCATGTTTCCACCCTGATGGCCTGTGTGTATTGGGTAGGTGCATAAGTTCTTTCGTTTTCTATACGTTATCAAGAAGATAATGATCTTTATTCTTTATAGAAGGATCGGTTTTCCTTTGTTTCTGCGTCACGGTCCACCGGTTTCAATTTCCTATAGGTACTTTTTCTTGTTTCTGTATGTAGTTATACCTACTGGCACGCAGACTTATGTCTCACAATGATTTTTAACCCCCGACGCAAAAACGACGGGGTGTTATAAGTTTGACGTGTCTGTGTGTGTGTGTGTGTGTGTGTGTGTGTGTGTGTGTGTGTGTGTGTGTGTGTGTGTGTGTGTGTGTGTGTGTGTCTGTCTGTTCCCCTGTGGCGCTCAAACGGGTGGACCGATTTGAGTGCGGTTTTTTTTGTTTGAAAGGTGAATTAGTCGAGAGTGTTCTTAGCTATGTTTGATGAAAATCGGTCCAAGATGGCCGCCGCTACAAAATGGCGGATGATATATTTTTTCCCAACTCCCTTGATATGGGTATCAAATGAAAGGGCTTGACTAGTAGAATAGCACTATTGCAAATTCAAGATGGCCGCCGCCACTAAATGGCGAATGTCGGGGGTTTTTTAAATTTTCAATTTACACTTGTTTAAAGAAATCGTTGCTTTCAAGCGCTGCGACGTGGAAAAGTTAAAAGTGATTTTCAGTCATCTAGAATTTTATCCAATTGCTCCAAATCGACGGTATGTTTAGTATATGTAAAGTATATTAGTAGTAGGTATATGTAAATTGTAAAGTATAAGCTCAAGGAGGGGTAATAACACTTCAAAGTGATAATTTAAACGTAATATACTTAGACGCTATGCTCAGTCTAGCTGGCTCCTTAGATTATGTCGACTAAATTCATTCATTTCAAATTCATGGTGTAAGCCGGATAGACAGTTAACGATATGTGACTAGGATAAGATAAGTAATATCAGGTTACTAATCTTTTCTCTTGTTTATGACAATTGTTTGGATCGCAAGAGAGACCCATCATTAATCTTCGTCCATAAAGGTACTTAAAGCGATACGTTATTGAATAACTTAGAGTAATGCCACATGGCGCGTTGCGGTGCCGTTATAGTTTGTTTGCCATATTGCTAGTGCAGCGTTGCGACAAGTGACATTTGGCAGTGCACTGTGTTTTATACCCACAGACATAGAGAGTACACCTGACTTAACTAAGTACCTACTTTAAAATCGTGTTAAAAATTACGTCACACACAGTGGCGTAACTATACCGATGGGGGCCCGTGGCAAATTAATCAGATGGGGCCCCTTCTGCTCAATATAAAGAAGCTCGTCGTTGTCGTTATCAACCAATCGACGTCCACTGCTGGACATAGGTTTCTTGAAGGGACTTTCATATGCCACGGTCTTGTGCCGCTTGTATCCAGTTTCCCGAACGCTGCCCATCCGAGATGGATTCGGCGGTTGACCTCTTTCTTGAAATTGGACCTACCTAGCTGGACTGTGTGTCTGTGTATATATACTTACTCGTCTACAATTTAGAGCGCCGAGTTCTTAACGATTACCGGGTGAAGCGGGACATGAGTATTTGACATGATTTTCGTCTTACTCATGTTCATTTTTAGGCCCACCTGTTGAGAAACCCTGCTGAGGTCGTTGAGCATTGTATTAAGATCTTCCAGAGACTCTGCCATCACATATATCATCGGCAAACCGCAGGTGAGTGATGTACTCGCCGTTGATGTAGATGCCAAGTTCGTTCCAATTCAGAAGCTTAAAGACGTCCTCCAATGCTGCGGTAAAGAGCTTCGGGGAGATGACGTCTCCCTGTCGCACTCCTCGCTGCAATTGGATTGGTCTTGTAGTCTGATCCTGTATACGGACCGACATGGTGGCGTTTTCGTACAAACACTTCAGCGCTTGAATATAACTACAGAGATGCCGGATCGACTATTCAAGCGAATAGTCGATCCGGCATCTCTGTAGTGATCTCAATACAGCCCAAGTTTCCACTAAATCAAAGGCTTTCTCATAGTCCACAAACGCTAAGCAAAGTGGCTGGTTTTACTCTTCGGTCTTCTTATAACCTGCCGCAGCGTATGGATGTGGTCTATGATACTGAAGCTTTTTCGGAACCCGGCCTGTTTAGGAGGCTGGAAGTCGTCGAACCTACGAGCGAGACGATTTGTAATGACACTCGAGAACAACTTATAGACATGGCTCAGCAGCGAGATGGGTCTATAATTCTTCAGCAAGGTGTTATCACCCTTTTTGAAGAAGAGAACCGCCATGCTCCTGTGCCATGCCTCTGGCGTTATACCCTCGTCGATGACGGAATTGAACAATCGCTGAAAGATCTTAAGAACTGGTTATCCACCTGCTTTCAGGAGTTCCACTGTGATTCTGCCATCGCCTGGCACCTTGTTGTTCTTCAGTTGTTTGAGAGCCATACTAATCTCGTATAGGCTGACGTCCGGGATATCTTCGGTATAGTGTCGGGTCTATTTGACTCTGGGATCTTTAGCCAAATCTTCAACAGGCTTCTGAATTGAGGTGTACAACTGTTCGTAAAAGTTCTCGATCTCTCTCAAGATCTCAGGCTTACATGAAATGAGACTACCATTGTCGGTCTTCAGTCGCGTCAGCTGGCTCTGTCCGATAGACAGATCTCTCGCGAAGACTTTTGAGTCTTTGTTTCGCTCGATCGTATCTTCAATACATTCTGTATTAAAGTTACTCAAGTCTCGCGTTTGCGCCTTAGAGATCTGACTATTAATCTGCCGGTAAGCAAACGCATCTGCTGAAGACTGTAGTCTCATTTCTTGCCTCTTTTAAATCCATTAGCTTGAGAGTCTGGTCTGAGAACTTTTTGGTTCTGATTGCACGGTGGGTCTTAAAGTACTTGGACCCAACCGTATGGACAATTTCCACCAGCCTGTTGTTTAGATCGTCCACAGAGTCGCAATCTGCTAGGCAATCGAATCGGTTCTGCAGTTCGAGCTGAAAGCTTTCGGGGTTTTGTATATGAGCACGCGAGTAGGCCGAAAATAAGCTCAACTAACGATAAAGTATTCATTTTATTTTAAATTAAACCATGTAAGTATGAAGAAGGTACATAAAACGCTATTAAAATAAGTAATTTCGTTTTCTAGTAACTTTTAATCTATAGAGCATGGACGAACATTTTGGTTAGTTTTTGAACATTTTGTTCTGAAACAAAAAATGACATGCAATTTTCGTCTTATAGTGCTGCCACACCGCAGTTACAAATGTTAGTAAACATTATTGTTAGTTAATATTTTGTCACAATTCACAAATGTTAGCAAAGTTTTAAATGTTTTCATGTTCATGAAACATTTTTAACAAATTTTTATTAAACATTTTGCAACTAGTATAACAAATTATAACATTTGTTAAACAACATTAACCTGGGCGACTGCGAGGCGTGCGGAATGTACACACTTCAGGAAAGCTTCAAGAAATAAAATTATTTTTTATCTATCTTCAATCTACAGAGTTATTATAATATTATAACAAAACTGTCCAATTCTGTCCATTGAAGATTATATTGAATTTTTTTAAAGGCCTCTGTACAATTGATACTGAAGCCAAACCTGTAAACTGTTCACGTTGGCAACTTAAATTAATTGATGATAAATTGATGTAATATTAAATGTTAGGATACTCCTGTGCTCACGGCCCTCTCAGGCCGGGGGCCCCTTTCGGCTCGGGGCCCGTGGCATTTTGCCGAAATGCCACCCTGTAGTTACGCCACTGGTCACACACTCATAATCCGCGACACCGAAATGGCGTCTGTTCATCATGATGTCTCGGTTATTGTGTGTGTGTGTGTGTGTGTGTGTGTGTGTGTGTGTGTGTGTGTGTGTGTGTGTGTGTATTCATGTATAACATGTAATATATAACATGTAACATAGATCAATAATAATTATAGATCTATGTCTAGGCGGATCTATCGCAATATGGCCAGCAGTTTTAGTATGGTAAATGAAATTATGTCACCTCTACTATTACATGCTATTACTTTGTGGATTTATTGTGAAAGACGCCGCAGAAGCAACGCAGCGACCCTACAACGTGCATTGCAGTGCGATCGCATGGTGCAATAGCACTAATGTTGAAAATATAAATTATTAAATTAGGTTGAATACGAAATCTATTTCAAATCATTCGTAATATCCACAACTCATTAGGAATGTGTACTAGAAACATTAAAATTAAAATTATGATACCATTAGGTTCACAAAAGAAAAACAATCTAAATAGAAATAATCCGCGCTGCCCTTTGATGATAAACGAATGAAATAAATTTTTTTGACTCGTCTATTTGCTTTGCGGTAGACAGCTTGGCGTGTGGCCAGAGTAGAGCGATCATATTGCGTTTGTTTTCATAGACCGCCATTCGGTAATATCAAGAGACAATATTCGACGGTGTTGTAGTCATTAATCAATGTCGCTTCATTTTAATACTCTTCGCGCAACTGTTGTCCTGGTACCTTTTATCTTAATAGATAGGGACCATTTATATTTTGTAATTCTTTTTACAGAATTGGTTTTTGTTGCGACTGTATATATTTACTAGCTGTTGCCCGCGGCTTCGCCCGCGTGAATTTCGATTTTTCACAAATCCTGAGGGAATCGTGGATTTCTGGTTCCTGTTCCCGCTCCCTTTTCCAATCTTTATACTTACTTTCAAGGTAGTTTGCTATATTGATCTACCTATAGCTGTTGATTTGGGTTTTTTCAAAATCCCGTGGGAACTGTGGATTTTTTCAGGATAAAAAGTTGCCTATGTTTTATTAATTTATTAACTTATACAGGTTTTTATCATTTAAAAATTATAATCTAAATGCCTATTTTCATATCTGTAACTTCAAAAACATAACCTCCTTAACATTCCTAACCCCATTGTACCCCCTTAGGGGAGGATTTTCGTGAAATATTTTCCAGGCTGATATCTAAGCCCTAGAATTAACCTACCTTCCAAATTTCAAGTTGATAATAGCAAAATTATAATTTAAACTTTCCATTAAAACTTTCATACCCTATTTTACCACCCTTAAGGGAAGATTTTTCAAAATAAAATATACAGAGTTTTATTATTTAAAATTAATAATCTAAATGCCGATTTTCAGGTCTGTAACTTTAAAAACATAGGACTTTCATACAAACTTTCTACCCCCATTTAACCCCCTTAGGGGAAGATTTTAGGGATATTAAATAGCCTAACCTGCCCCAAAAGTTGGACAACCAAATGCAAAAAGAATTTTTCAAATCCGATCGGTACTTCCAGAGATTAGCGCGTTCAAACAAACAAACAAACAAACAAACAAACAAACAAACTCTTCCGCTTTATTATATTAGTATAGATAATATATCAGGTGTTTGTCATGATGTAACCTTGTCCAATGGTGTACCAAGTCAGTAAATTAATGGGCCTCGGAGGTTAGAAATTGGCCTTGTCCTCTCCTCCATGCCTCGGAGAGCGCGTTAAGCCATCGGTTTCAGTTAAATCTCTAACGACTAACAATTAACAATAATAATCTTTAACAAGTAGCATAATTAAATATTTAGATATTTTATATTTATAATCTTATAAATCTATAAAGATACCATTATTTCTTTGGCGAGAGGAACAATTTCTAAAGAACGAGTTAGTGTGGCAACGGTTCATTAGACCGCAAATTCATTTACCATCAGGTGTAATCACAGTTAAGCGCTAGTCTATACACAGGTATATTAAAAATACCGAAGGGCGTGTCTGACCAGTCACCACCTTCTGATAAGTGTCCGATAGCCTAAACGTAAGTTTTGTCACTTTCTTACTTTATGTCAAATGACAAAGACAAAACTTATGAATAAGCTATCCGAAACTTATGAGAAGATCCCTAAGAGTAAATGTCTATACAGAGTAAAGAGTAAACAGGCCCTAAGAGTCGAAATCCTACTAATCCTACTAATATTATAAATGTGAAAGTGTGGATGTTTGGATGTTTGGATGTTTGTTACTCAATCACGCAAAACTACTGGATGGATTTGGCTGAAATTTGGAATGGAGATAGATTATACCTTGGATTAACACATAGGCTAACTTATTATCCCGGAAAATCAAAGAGTTCCCACGGGATTTTTTAAAAACCTATATCCACTCGGACGAAGTCGCGGGCATTAGCTAGTCTTACATAAGTCGAGATGTATGCGAACCGTGATCTAGGAACATACCGCATTATGATCCCAAAATCCAAACCCCTCAACGATTATAATATGGCTCAAAATCCATCTCTCCTATATCAGAGGAGGCTTGTGCCCAGCAGTGGGACAGCAGTGTTGGTACGCTTTTCACTGCTTGGATGGATGGATAGCTTTTCAATTCAAATGTCATGTGGATTTTTATTACCGATTTATAGATGGGCAGAGTCATGAAATATCCATTTACATTTACGTAAGAAAGTTATATATGAGAAAACCAACCCATTCAAACGAATAACGATAGATTTCATTTCCAGATTCCCCCAGCACCGTCGCATCTAATGGGCGAATCGATTTCATACGCCATATCGTCCAACTGAAGTGAAAAACGCCGCAAGATGTCGAACAAATCGCAGACTTTAATGGATATATTCCAAGAGATCCTGGCGGCGTCGGGCAACTCCTCGGACACGAAGACCATAAACGAGACGAGAATCCTGACAGTGCTCAAGGAACAGGCGTTTAAGGAGAGGAAAGAGAACATCGGTTCAGTTCTCGTGAAGGTTGTGAGCGACGCTCAGAGCAAGCTGAATCTTACAATTAAGCCTGAGGCCTGCACCTACTGCGACGGTGGATTCAGGGAGGTGGTCGAAGCCTACAACGGAATTCACGGATATGTTAGCCTCATGGTAAGTACCACGTTACCAATATTAAAAACCGGCCAAGTGCGTGGCGGGCCACGCGCAGTGTAGGGTTCCGTAGTCACAATCCTCGAAAAACAGATATAACTCCTTAACCTGTGAACCCTACTTAGCCGTGATAGTTTTCCTTTAAAATTGATTATATACCCTACTGCTGTGAATTTTTTCAAGTTCCTATATACTGCCATTTGGCTGATAGAGGGGGGGGACACTTGACTCTAATAAAAATTTGCACTTTAAAACATCATATTTTACAAACGGATCTAGAAATCGAAAAATGATGTTCCCATACCCACAGTATTTTTAAAAGACCTATTCAACGATACCCCACACTATGGGGTAGACGAGAAAAAAAATATTCATCCCCACTTTACATGTAGGGGAGCTACCCTAAAAAAAATATTTATCAAAATTTTATTTCACCACTTTGTCGGCGTGATTAATTTATACTCATGCCAAATTACGGATTTCTAGCACTAATAGTCTCTGAGATTAACCGAGGACGGACGGACAGACAGACGGACGGACATGGCGAAACTATAAGGGTTCCTTGTTTACTACGGAACCCTAAAAAGGCAGATATATTTGAATTAATATACTAAATAAAAACCAAATACCTACTGCAAGAAACACACACATTAATCCATTTGACGTTATATACTTTGCTAAAAAATATTATTAAATTCAAATATTGTGAATTAATAATATTTACTTTTATATTATAGTTATCTAGTCAAAACAGATAAATTCAAGTTACGTACGCAAATGTTCGTAACATAATCTGCCGACTTCTTTGAACTAGATAAGTCATTAAAGGACGTACCTATTCGCGAAAATTAGCAACGTCGTAATATTTGAAAAAAAAATGAAAATAAAAGATTGTTGATAAGTAGTTCTAACCTTAACTTTTTTAGGGCTCTCTACTCAAAGGGCATAATCCTATTATTCTTTTGCTGTCTGTGTTAAGTCAGTTGAGTCTCATAGTCATAGGGAAGACATAATTGGTAAGGAACAGTCTAAGATGGAAGCGAGCTAACCTGGAAGGGGTATGACAATTTTCATTAAATTTTTACCTAAGGATAGGGACTTTAGGGCCTAAGGCCTTAGGTATAAGTTTAATAAAAATTGTCATACCCCTTCCACGTTAGCTCGCTTCCATCTTAGACTTCCTTACCAATAATTATGTATTCCCTGAAACTATGAATTGCGAGGCAGGCACCGCAGGGTAGCACTGTAGCAGATAGTTATTATAATATAATAGGGCACCCTACGAAAGGATCTAAACAACGACCACATGATCTAAATATACCCACAAGTAGGTACACAATTTGGTTTTATTTGATAGCTAACATAAATCTTTGTTTATAGAGACAACGGTTTAAATGGGAGCTTTGCTAGTTAATTCGTGGACGCGCCGAGTAGGTACTAAGCAAAGAGACTAATGTTCACCACGATTTTACCTTCCTTGCGGGACAGTGCGGCTTAGATGAAATTAGAACCTCCCAATTTAGAGTCTTAAAGGCGTTGTTGTTAATGGATACCTACTATGCTGTTGTTAATTGTTTGTTGATCGTTTTTCAAATTTTCCGCTTCCAATATTATCTTAAGTTAAATATAAATTCTGAATAATTTTAGGAAGAAATATGATAGGTAGATACTTCCTATAAATAACAGAGGAGAGATACCTGTAAGGGATAAAGGCCTTTGCATACGAATTTTTTTTTATTGTTTTTTGTTTTTAATTGCCTACAAGAAACTTACTTATTAACCGACTTCCGAAAAGGAGGAGGTTCTCAATTCGGTGCTTATTTTTTTTTTACTATACAAAATTCAAAATTCTTGCCTAAACAGATAAATTTTCACCAAGTTTAAGGTCATAAAGTATTTTAAGTATAACAATAACTAAATATTATCATTTTTTGTGCTACATAATATAAAGAACTAAATGTGACTGACTATACGAGAAAAATTCTTCATTAAAAAAAATGCAACTTCGTGCTTGGAATCTGTTCTCTCGGATTAGAAGTTTTCACCTAGAATAATAGTCGATCGTCGCTCGTCGGCCTGGATTTCAATATTCGTTTGTCTTTAGTCCCAAGAGAAGCTGGCTCAATGAATCTATACTAATAAATAAAATTGAAGTGTCTGTCTGTAATATCGAAATAACTACCTCATATTAAGCTCATATGGTTATTTGAACGATACTTTAACGGAATCACACGTTTTTAAAATTTTTGTCTGTCTGTCTGTCTGTCTGTCTGTCTGTCTGTTTGAACGGGCTAATCTTTGGAACGGCTGAACCGATTTTGACGGGACTTTCACATACAAGTAGAGAATTAACCAGGGAGTGACATAGGCTACTTTTTTAACCGACTTTCAAAAAAGGAGGAGTTGTGTTTTTCTACCTATGTACACCGATATCTCCGAGATTTCTGAACCGATTTGCGTAATTTTTTTTTTAATCGATAGAGAAACATTGCGACACTGTCCTACAAAAAATTTGGATTCCAACTCCTCAATCCTGATGCTGTAGGGGATCTGATCCCCAAAACTAATGGGATTTAGGCACTGTCAGTTATTTAAATTGATATTGGGGATACCAATTAAATACTTTATTGTTGAATGACCTCGAGTAGGTACATGTCCAACTCCTCAACCCTGATGCTGTAAGGAATTGCATTCCGAAATCGTAAGGATCCCACGGAATTTTTCCGTTTTGTGGACGGGTTACTACTTACTACAGATAGGCTACTTTTTGTTCTGGAAAATCAAAGTTCCCACGAGATTTTTACAAACCTAAATACACACGGGCGAAGCCGTGGGCATCATCTAGTATTGAATATATTGCGGAAGTTGCTGATATTTGCGGCTGTAATTTGAACTTCATCTAAATATTTACATAGGTATCTACGTTACCTTTTTTAATTGCACCAATATTAGTAACCGACTCTTAAAAAAAGGAGGTTATCAATATGACACATATATTTATAAATTATTATCGGAACCTCAATATATATTCACGCATAATAATGTATTACGGCTTCCAAACAAATAAGTATACAAAATTTTATAGGAGTATGTATATTTGTATGTAGGTGTCCCCGAAGCCATTAATCTGATTGTAACCATTCTTCTTTTATTAGCTTACATTTACTTTGTTTAGGAAATAGTGAAAGTTTAATCAAAATCGGTTCAGTAGTTTTCAAGATATAGACAATTCTTTATTTCGGTATATTGAATTCTGTTTAATTTTTCGTGAAATATAGCTATGATGAAAAGTTATTTATGAATCCGCAAAACAGTCAAAATTTGTGTGGTACAACAAGCAGCTTTTGCAATTCTGCATTGTAGAGTCTATATCAAAGTCTTTTGCAATTATGCATTGTAGAGTCCTGAGGATGCTCCGGTATCGGAGTGAAGCGATCGTCGAGTTTATTTTGGTGGTGGATGTGTATGGTGTTACATGGTGGTGGTGCTTGGGGTCCGCTTGGTTGCTTGTTTTTCCTGCATATTTAACAGCAGGAGGGTTGACAGTCCATAGCAGATGCTGCTTATTGTACCATACAAAGACTGTTTTGCGGATTAGTTATAGCAAATTAATTTTGACTTTTCATCATCATAATATATTATGGATTTCCGCAAAGTAACGTCTGCTTCTCTTCAATAAATTATAGCTACAAACATTATACCTTGTAGGTTTCTTACGTGCTCTTTACATTGTTTTTTTTTTTAAATAATTCAAAATGGGTAACTATTTCCTTTTGTTTAATCTATACCATGATAATTATTATTACTCTAAAAACTATTCATCCAGCTTGGAGCTTCGGAAATAACTAACAACGTAATTGACCCTAATTAGCGAGTGGCCAATTTTCCCTCCGATGGGCAGGCAGTGTAGATTGATGATCGACGAGGGTTGTGCGTCGATGAAATGATGACAAATGACGCTCATTTACTGTGTTGATCACATCATGTGTCATACGTTACGGACCTTGAACATTTTAATGATTGAACACGTGTTGCCCCAAAAATTGTATGAATTACCTAACCCTCAATCAACTTTTGCAGAGCAAGGACGGCCTGTACGTACCTAGTTTCCATCCTCTTTTTCTGAAATATGCCCGTCCCAGTCAGTGTTTCTTAACCTTTAAGTACCGACGTGTGGTCTGACAGACACCTCGAGAGGTCGAAAAGTCTGATTACCTATGTTAGCGAAAAAGTATCCTCCTGTGCTTCTCTCTACCCCTCAGAAAGTCGCCCAGCAGCGTTCCTGCAGAGTGGCAGTGTTGGCGCGTACGATTTCGGTAAGTTTTGATTTTTATAAGATCACGAGTGGTCTGTCAGACCACTCGTCGGTACTTATGTAACTATTTCTGGATGCAACTTTTTTCAGATTATATTGTTTTCTCTTTTATTTTCAGTCAGTTATAACAATGGATTAGCCAGGTTCTTCAGGCATGAAACGGTCAGCCATAAATAAAAATAAATGTGTTCCTATAAGTAAGAAAAGATATCAAACACTGCTTCAATATAAAGACCACCAAGAACTTTTAGTGGAATGGCTAAATGAGAGCTCAGAGTCCGAATCTGAGGTTATCTACCCAAATTTTACTGCTGGAGAGTGACCATAATTCAGCACCTGAACAGACTGTGATACTTGTATGAAACACGTGTGCCTACAATGCAGTAAGCCTATGCAAACACTGTTTTTAAACTTTGATAGTTCCTGCAATTTGATACTTTGTGATTTTTGAGAAAACGGTTGATTATTAAGTTTTTTAATTTTTTATTATTTATCTAGCTATTAATCTTTAAGAAAAAAATGTTTTTAAGAAAAAATAATAGTATTACTGATACATATGAATTATTAAGATAAAAGTTAATTTTTCCAACGAAGAATCTATGATTTCTATATTAATGCTTATAATTAGTAATAAATGTGAAAACTTCTACATTTTGTTTAATTTATACAATAAGTAGATATTTAACAATACATAGAAACATTTTTTTTAGGAGAATAATAAGAAACACAAAAGTTTTCGATTGGAAAACTATGGTGGTCTGGCAGACCTCACGTCGGTACTTATGTAACTAAAATAGTATGTCGGTACTTAAAGGTTAAGTGTTTGTAGCCAATGATTTAAGCAGTTTTCTCCTGCCAATTTACACTAAATCTTTATTTAAGTAAAACGCGTCTTCGCCGAATTGGTTTTTCACAAATTTTTACAAAATTTATTTTGAATGAAAATCTCTACAGTACTTTCAGAGATTAGCGTTCACAAACAGATTAAGTCGGCAAAAATCCGTCTGTCTTTCGTCTGTGTTTCTTTAAATATGCAAAATATTTGATTTAAATCACTTTAACACGATGTTAAATATTACGCAAAACAAACTAAATCGCAACAACAAGTCTTAAATATTATATATACTACGCAATTTATTTCTTACCAAACGACGCTCGGAAAGTAGCAATTTTGTAAGAAATTCAGCGATTTACGCACTCGCGCTCGTTCTCTGTGATAATTGAGGGAAAGGGGTGCAAAAAAGTGCTGCCTTATTTTAGAACTATTTTCCTATTGGAGCAATACTAAATAAAAAATACCCATTGCGACTAAATGGCACCAAAATGATAATATCGACAGAAATAGGTATATTAAAGAAGTGCCGACTTATTTGCGGGCCTAAGGAGCATCCACCCAACCGAAAATCAATCTATGGTTAGTTTGTACCACTCTTGCGAAGCTGGGGCCGGTTGTCAGTTAAGTTTAAAATAAAATATTTGCGAGGATATACTTACCTATATATTTTTTTCATTCAATATCATTGAATGTGATCGCGCAAAACGAATTATTTACGAAAATATGACCGGAAGACGAATCAATTACGTCATAAGAGCAACTGTGAAATTATGGAGTCGACGGCGAGTCGATTTCACGGGCGGTCGATTTTTCAATAAAATATACCTATCACCGAAAGGAAACCAGATTTTACGGCCTATTATTAGGCTCGCTAGTCGCTATTGAAACGTTCGGATTTATTTCAGTTATCCCTATATAAATAGGATTAGAGCTTGTTTAACGCTTCATATACTTTTGCGAAATTTGCACAATTAACTAAAGTCCCTATTGAAATTCAAGTTAGGCGGGAATGGAATCTTTCTGGAAAATCTCATCATAACTTTGCAAATAATATTATTATTTTCGGCTCCTGTAAGTAGCTAGGGACAAAAACTCTTTACAAAACGAGTTGATTTACTGTAAGGAAATTGGACTTTTAACTTACAAAGAAAGTGGAAAAACATGTTTTTACTTACTTTATTCAAGGTATTCACCTAGTAATATATTTACACTGATTGTGAGATTTAGTATAAGTAACACGATGGAAGAATATAAAACACTATTATTTTTTATTGGAAAGTCAACAGTGTAACAATAAACAGTTTTATCAATAACTAGATAAACAAGCTATAATTTAAAAATTAAAAAACCCGACTGCCATGCTAAAAAACGAACTAAAAAATTAATAAACTACCACCGTACCCACTTACAGTGTAGTTGTTATTTATTTTGTTTTTCATGATTTGTCACTCCAAATTGATTTAAAACATATAGATTGTATACATTTTCGTACTCGCCTTTTAAAGCCCTTTATTTTGATACTCCACTCGAGGGTCTTGAAGAAAAAAATTTTTTTCAGCCCGCACATTAAAGTGCATAACATTCGCCATTTTAATTTTTTATGAATTTTATGTACCCAGTAACCTTTGCGCCGTCAAGACAAATCTAATGACGTATAATTTATCAAAATAGGTTGAGCCGTTAAGTAGTTACGAACTGACATAGGAAACGGTCATTTTCTACGATTTATCACTCCAAATTGTTTCCAAATATATAAATTTATACATTTTCGTATTTGCCTTTTGAATCCCTTTATTTTGATACCCCACTCGAGGGTCTTGAAGAAAAAATTTTTTTTCAGCTCGCACATTAAAGCGCATAAAGTCCGCCATTTTGATTTTTTTTTAAATTTAGGTACCCTATAACACTCGCGTCATTGAGACAAATCTAATGACGTATCAATGATCAAAATCCGTTGAGCCGTTGATTAGTTACACGCGGACATAGGAATGGACATACATACACACAGGTGAAACACATATACCCAGTCGGGTAAAATATATAGCCTATGTCATTCACTGAAAAAATGATTAAAAATTTCTCCACTATTTAATGGATGTTATTATGCATAAGCTGTGATAGCCTAGTGGTTAGGACGACCGACTTCTAATCGGAGGTCGTGGGTTCGATCCCGGGCACGCACCTCTAACTTTTCGGAGTTATGTGCGTTTTAAGTATTTAAATATCACTTGCTTTAACGGTGAAGGAAAACATCGTGAGGAAACCTGCATGCCTGAGAGTTCTTCATAACGTTCTTAAAGTTGTGTGAAGTCTGCCAATCCGCTTGGCCAGCGTGGTAGACTATGGCCAAAACCCTTCTCACTCTGAGAGGAGACCCGTGCTCTGTAGTGAGCCGGTAATGGGTTGATCATGATGATGATGATGATGATGATGATGCATATAAATCTTCCTCTTCAATCACTCTATCTATTAAAAAAAGCCGCATCAAAATCCGTTGCGTAGTTTTAAAGATTTAAGCATACATAGGGACAGAGAAAGCGACTTTGTTTTATACTATGTAGTGATAAGTATATATAAAAGCTGTGATAGCCTAGTGGTTAGACGACCGACTTCTAATCGGAGGTCGTGGGTTCGATCCCGGGCATGCACCTCTAACTTTTCGGAGTTATGTGCGTTTTAAGTATTTAAATATCACTTGCTTTAACGGTGAAGGAAAACATCGTGAGGAAACCTGCATGCCTGAGAGTTCTCCATAACGTTCTCAAAGGTGTGTGAAGTCTGCCAGTCCGCTTGGCCAGCGTGGTAGACTATGGCCAAAACCCTTCTCACTCTGAGAGGAGACCCGTGCTCTGTAGTGAGCCGGTAACGGGTTGATCATGATGATGATGATGACCAGTAACAGATTTTGTCAAAAAATAAATACTTATTATTTTACAAAGAAATAAAAAAGAAAACAGAAGAAATAAAACAAGTTAGAACAGTGCTGGATAAATAGGCAGCTTATTAATTTATCATATTTTTATGTGCCTTGCTAGGTATACTATCTACTAGGTATATGTTCACATTTCACATGACTGTGAACTCAAATAGAATTGTGGAAGTGGAAACTATGGTTCAAGCGTATCTCCAGCAGAGACGAAACGTAGCGAAGCGTTTTTGCTTTTAAATGAAAATGAATTTGGTTGCTACCTAATTAATAAATACAAAATGAACTTTTAATAATGTTAAAACGAAACCGTCCAATTCCAAAAGTAAACCTTACAAAAGTAAAAGAAAATGGAAGGTGTAATTAAAGCTTGTCCAATTAACTTCATTAATAATATAGTACAATGTTTTTGTAAAGTAAAAAGTTTAGATCTTAATTAAAAAGTTTTGAGTGACGCAAACGCGTAACACAGTACACAGATACAACCAGTAGTGAAACTACCTACAAACGTTCGAAACGGCTCACTCACACAAACATGCTCATCGACGAGACCATTTAGCCGCAGTCGCTACTGACATTCACGCGAAAACCCGGTAGGGGTCTCGTCGATGCGCATGTTTGTGTGAGTGAGCCGTTTCGAACGTTTATGGGTAGTTTCAGTACTGGTTGTAATCTGTTTACTGTGCGCGTAAGGTGTACTGCCTCAATTGATGCAGCTTAGTACGGGTTTTCACGATTCGAAAAAGTTGAGCGAGTATCGAAAGTCGCTAACTACACATATTATGTATATTATAATCAACGTCAAAGTAAAAGGGACGATTTACTTACATAATCGTAATGCAACTTTTTACAACAGATTTTTGCCCTTCGCTAAAGGTGAACACCCTATCAATGTTTTTTTTTTTACATAATCGGTACGGGACATACCTACCTACCGATGATTATGATATTGGAGTGTCTAAAGTATTACAGCATTATTAGTGGAGCGTAAGCGAGATCACTACCACCTAGGTCTGTACGTGTAGGTACGTAATCTATCTATCTATCTATCTATACTAATATAATAAAGCAGAAGAGTTTGTTTGTTTGAACGCGCTAATCTTAGGAACTACTGGACCGATTTTAAAAATTCTTTCACCGTTGGATATGTACGTGATCCCTGAGTGCTATTAGGCTATATATTATGTACCACGGGCGAAGCCGGGGCGGACCGCTAGTCTATACATATAATAAAATCGTAGACTTGCCGTATATCTGTACATTGAAGATTTTTGCAAAATAATAACTGGGGGATGTTAGGGATAAGTAATAGAACGTAAAAAAGCTATTTTTGAAAATTTTATCTGTTTGTCTGTTTGTCTGTATGTTTGTGCGTGCATCACGCAAAAACTACTGAATGGATTGAAATGAAACTTGGTATGATTTAAGTTCATACTACGGAGTAACATATAGGATACTTTTTATCCCGAAATTCAGCACGGTTCCCTTGGGAGAGGGGATGAAAGTCAAAATGTGTACTTAGCTGTAATTCATTAACGCGTGGTCCGATTTCATTCCTCCTTTTTTTGTTAGAAAGGAAATACTTTAAAGATTACTGGCTAATCTCTCAAAGGCTGGATCAATTTTGATGAGATTATCACTGGTGGATGTTTACATTTTGATCTACCTAAACATCCGGCAGTGAAATTTTAACAGTTTTTAGCAAGTTTTAAGCTCAAAGGAGCTTAGGAAAAAGAAAATTATTCCCACGAGATTTTCAAAAACCAATATCCACGCGAACGAAGTCGCGGGTATCCGCTTGTCATAAAAAAGTTAAACTTTTTGTTACACCTGTAGGGTACTTAAGGAATATTTTCTCACAAACAAATCAGTTAGTCATTTAGTCAGTCATGGTCAAAGAAATACATTATCAACGGGCAAGTGGGAGGAAAACGCGTGTCAAATTGATGCAGAGTTGAGCACATATTTCCAAAATCACACTCAGTACACACCGAGATTTCAGCGTAATTTATTTGTGCACAAAAATAACAAAAGAGTGCTAAGTATTTCGAACTGTAAACACAGTCACGGTCATGTCACGGTACTGTTTTCGGTATAGATACTCGTAGATAGAAGATAAAAAATAACGAAGTTATGCACCAACCCAATAGTGTACTCTGAATAGATTTTTGTGTACACTAGTGTACTATACACACATTATGGGTTACGTACACAATTTATATATAAATAAGTGATATTAAGTTTATGTTCGCCGAGCAATATTTTCTACAAAATGGTCTCGAGAGGATTGAGTATTAGCAGATGTACACACAGCATACTATCAATTCGACACAAATCAATCTCGCAAGAAATAATCAATGTTGAAATTTGAAATGTATCTAATCTAAATTTCTGATTGATATTCTGAACTGGGTAGTAGGTACCTATGCGTTCAGATATTTCTTTTAGATGGAATATTTGTATTATTCTTTTCTGTCATTTTCGCGTGTTAGATTTTTGCCTTTTTGTTATATACTTATATAAAGGAAATATATAATGGATAGCGTTAGGGAAGTTTCGAGATGAGCCTAAGTTACTCTTTATAACATCAGCCAGTGAAAGTCCGGTTAAAACTATCCAGTTTGGAGATTTGCCGCAACAAACAGATAGACAGAAAAACAAAACTCTTAACGCACGCCAGCCTAAGATGAGCCGTACGTTCAAAGGTACAATCCGGGTCCCAAGTTATTTGACCCAATACTGTGTGTCTGTAAAATGTATAACTACTGTGTGTTTGTGGCTGTTATGTCTGTAAAATGTCTGAACTATGAAACCGATGACCTTGAAATATTAATTACGGGCCAATTTTTAAGTACCTCCTTTCTAACGAAAGAATAATGAATGAAATCGGAGTATCTACTCGTTAAAGAATTACATACAACCAAATACACATTTTGACTTTCATCCCTTTTCCCAAGGAAACTGTACTGAATTTCGAGATAAAAAATTCCTACCTCGTAGTATGAATTCGAATCATACCAAGTTTTATTTGAATCCATTCAGTAGTTTCGGCGTCATGCGCGGCCAAGATACAGACAGACAGACAAAATCAGAACTATTAAAGAAAAATTTTAAAATAGTCGGAACTGTTGTTTTATTTCAATCTCTAGATGTAAAATTGCAAAATATATGACGTCACACTAGTTTCACAAATGTGACGAGTTGTGACAAGGACGGGGGAGGGGGTAAAAATCATGAAAACTGTGTGACGTAATTTACGGATGGCCCCTAATAATTTTGTGTGATAAAAAGTTTTTATGACAGGTGTGCACAATCGGGCTGCTGGCCAACACTATGAACGTGGCGGTGCTGACGCGACGCGACATGGCGGCGGCGCCCATCAACCGCCTGCTCAAGTGGCTCGCCGTCGCGGACGTGTTCGTCATGCTGGAGTACGTGCCCTTCGCTATTTACAAGTACTTGGTAAGTTTTTCTATGTGAAAAAGTCATCATCATCATCATCATTGTCAACCCATTACCGGCCCACTACGAGACACGGGTCTCCTCTCAGAATGAGAAAGGTTATAAGTAGTCCACCACGCTGGCCAAGTGTGGGTCGGTAGACTTTACACGCCTTTGAGAATATTTTAGTGTAAGTTTTTAAGTTAACGTTAAGCATACAAGTAGATAAGTACAGAGGGAAAGCTTCTACAAGCGGCCCGCTGTAGGTACACTCACACATATGCGCACGTTTGTCACCCAACTGTACCGGTTGGGGGACCGAGCGGGCGTCCGTGAACCGTTGGTGAGTGTGTTTCTGTCAGTGTACCTACAGCGGGCCGTTTGTATGAAGCTTTCCCTCTGTACTTATATACTCGTGTGCGTTAATTGTGCGTAAATTTGTCATTTTGTATAGGACGGGAAAGGGACGTATGCCTTGCTGTCCCTCTCCCGTTCACACGGTCAGATTTATGCACGGTCACAGATAACATTATATGTAGTACTATTGGTATGGTAAACGTTAACTTGAAACTTACACTAGGCCCTCTAGTAACGAATAGGTAAGTATGCTAATTTTATATTCACGCGACGCTAGTTCTAATGTAGGAGGACTTGCGATGTTCGCATCGGTTATACGCGCTGTGGTCGCGTATTGGCATTCTATTAGCCAATAAGCCTCACGTTGAACGAGAAATACTTACCTAACAAAAATACTTACATTGATATTAATTTCCTTTTCTGACTGAGAAAATAAAAAGAAGATATTGGGAGGACTTTTTGAGATCTGTCATAAAAATAGTTTCCAATCATGTAAGTAAGTACTTCTACGTCTTGACAAATGAACCGGGGGCGTATGAAAAGGTGGTAGGCTAAAATCCTACGCGTCGAACTATTTTCGTTCCAACCTACTCTTTGCTGAAACTTAGCTATTTGGAGAGCATACAAGTGAATATTATTAGTTGTGTTAGACATATTATCAACAATTACATGGCCCATACAAATGAAGTTTGATTCTTATTTGAATTCTAGCTGAATCCGCATGAATTTAGGTTAAAAAAAATAATTCTTCAAAAGTACCTAAAAAAAAACTTTTCTGACTCTACGTGAAAATTCGTAACTTTTGCTATTTTATTCAAATTTAGATATACAGAAAAATCGAGTACTAGTACAGTAATATTACCTACTAAGTATTATAATTAAGAAGTTTTGTAAATAACAAAGATTAAACTTTCACTTTTGTTTTTAGGTCCTACCAGAGACATTGGACTTCCGGTACTCCTGGGCTATATACCTACTTTTCCACATGCACTTTGCTCAAATATTGCACACGTCGTCAATTTGTCTCACCCTGTCCCTAGCGATATGGAGATACATTGCTATAAAGTGAGTTGGATCTTTTATTGATTTTTTTTACATACTTTACCGTCTTGATAGGACGTAAAAGAGCTGTAAAAAGGAAATAACGATGCCGTTTCATAAGAACCCTCCGAACAAAAGTGTTACGATCTAATTTTTTTAAATATTAGCCATGCTGAAAATAACTAATACACCATTTTCTCCTTCAAAATAAAATGGTCTAAAATTGTATCCTAATTAGATAATAATCGATTAAAACGATAAAATGGATATTTAAACAGACACGAAAGGATTTGATATTCATCCTGGCTAAGTAGTATTTTTTAACGAACGAGTTAATAGATCGAGTGAAACACCTGATGCTAAAGAACTCCAGACACGATCAATGGCGATTGTCAATGTTCACGTGATAGACGCTCATTGTCAATGCCGATTGATCGTTATCGGTCGATTAAGCCCAAATTAGACAGTTAATTTTTCGGGATTTTTGCTTTGATTTTCGAGGCTTCATCGATGAGTCATCGGAAATAAACCGTCTAAGCATCATTCATCGTTCACAGGCACTGTGCCATAGCAAATATCGTATCGTGCATCGTTCATCGCAAAAATGAACAATGAACGGGGCACTGTCTAAGGGACCTTTCAGATAGACCGGCGCGGAGAGCAGAGCAAATTTTAATCGCATTTAAAATAGAATCTTATGACATTGAAATAAGCTTTATTTTTACATTTTATCTCTTTTATGATAAGAGGATGCTCGAGGATGCTTCCCATACGCTCGGTGTGAAAGCGGCTGCTCGTCGAGCCGGTCGGCTGCTCCATGCTCGTGCTCTTTCGCTCTCGAGCAACCGACCGGCTCCGTTCGCGTGCTCTTCCATGCTCGCGCAGCCGACCGTAGGCCGACTTGCTGCACAATCCGGCCCAAGAGCGTACGCTCGGCTCCGAACACATCCGCGTGTCCGTTCACACAGACCGGCGCGGAGAGCAGAGCAAGTTTGAACGGCCGGTCTGTGTGAAAGAAAAAGGGACCTTTCAGATAGACCGGCGCGGAGAGCAGAGCAAATTTTAATCGCATTTAAAATAGAATCTTAAGACATTGAAATAAGCTTTATTTTTACATTTTATCTCTTTTATGATAAGAGGATGCCCGAGGATGCTCTCAATACGCTCTGTGTGAAATATGAAGAGCAGCCGCTCGGCTGCTCGTCAAGCCGGTCGGCTGCTCCATGCTCGTGCTCTTTCGCTCTCGAGCAACCGACCGGCTCCGTTCGCGTGCTCTTCCATGCTCGCGCAGCCGACCGTAGGCCGACTTGCTGCACAATCCGGCCCAAGAGCGTACGCTCGGCTCCGAACACATCCGCGTGTCCGTTCACACAGACCGGCGCGGAGAGCAGAGCAAGTTTGAACGGCCGGTCTGTGTGAAAGAAAAAGGGACCTTTCAGATAGACCGGCGCGGAGAGCAGAGCAAATTTTAATCGCATTTAAAATAGAATCTTAAGACATTGAAATAAGCTTTATTTTTACATTTTATCTCTTTTATGATAAGAGGATGCCCGAGGATGCTCTCAATACGCTCTGTGTGAAATATGAAGAGCAGCCGCTCGGCTGCTCGTCAAGCCGGTCGGCTGCTCCATGCTCGTGCTCTTTCGCGCTCGAGCATCCGACCAGCTCCGTTCGCGTGCTCTTTCATGCTCGCGCAGCCGACCGTAGGCCGAATTGCTCTGCCGTCCGGCCCAAGAGCGTACGCTCGGCTCCGAACTCATCCGCGTGTCCGTTCCATAGACCGGCGCGGAGATCAGAGCAAATTTGAACGGCCGGTCTGTGTGAAAAAAGAAACGCTCTCCGATGCTCTCCGCGTCGGTCTATCTGAACGGTCCCAAAATGCTCTCCGACGCTCTCCGCGCCGGTCTATCTGAACGGTCCCTTAGGGCTTAATTACCAGGAACAAGTATACTCTCAAGAGAATTGAAACAATTGTCAGTCGCAACAATCTCTTGGTAAACGATCAATCGGCATTGACAATGAGCGTCAATCACGTAATCATTGACAATCGCGATTGATCGTGTCGGGGGTTCTTAAGAGTTTGTCGCCGTTTACGAATACGTACTCGTATATCAACTCCTTTGTAGCGGTGACTTCAATAGAACAAGGCCTGTTGACCAAAATGGGCTTTTCCGGACGTATGTCGTATTCAAAGCTGGGAAATGCGGTTCGAGAGAGGTACTTAACTGTATCCTTTGTGCTTCTCGACAACGTTGATTGATATCAAACTCGCAACACTATAACGTAAGAGTAACATGAGCTTGCTAACTGGCTTCAAAGTCGTATATTTAGTTTCACTAATTTTGATTTTCCAAAGTTTCCGCTTGGGGCGCTGGCTGTACATGTATGGAAGACTGTATAAACAAGGCAGTATAGAGGTTCGCTTTACTTTGAAGTTTTAGTGTTACGATACTCGTCGAACCGATACATCGAATTCGAAACGTTGTCTAGATGTAGGCACAAACTCGTACTAAACCAAGTCAGTGAATGAATGATTTCAGTTTCAATCTCAGTTTGGTGTCAAATCAGAAAATTCTGATTTGACACCAAACTGAATTTGATTTGAAGTTTAGTTAATTTGACCGAATGATTTGAAGTTTTGAGGAAATTGAGTAGGTACCCTAAATGTAACGAACGAGAGATTTTTGAAATCCATACCCTAAAGGAAAGGAGTGGTAAAGTTTCTACGAAGAAAGTAGAAACATTCCTTTAAACCTCAATCCATGGACGAACTTGTCAGTATAAACTAGCTAAATAATCGAGCTAGCAACGCATAAACTGATTATTACGCCTATAATAATAACAACAAAATTTAATAATAACAAAGCAAAATAAATCCAATTATTTTAGTCTGGGTGTAGTTTATATCGTTACCGCCTCTGAATATAAGCTTTGTGAAAACATCGCAGAGGGGTCTGGTTCCACTATAAATTAGTACCTACCTAGGTTAGGTACCTAGGTTCTAAAATGTTATCATTGTCAAAATTTCCAATATCTTAAAGTATTTTTTCCCTATTTGTTCACTAAAAAAAATGTGCTTTAAAAGTATCCTTCAAAGTGTGAATTTTCTCAGTAATTCTAGACTTAAAAACAATTTATTCAGAAGTCGTTGTTTTGGTTTTGACATCTAAGTGATACTACGGGTTTTCGGATGTTATTGTTTCTCGTCAACAATGCTTTTGTTTTTGTTCCCGAATTAATCTTTCTTTGAAAGGTCCTTAACGTTTTATATAATTACGTTGTCTGTTATTTAAATAATTGATTATTTGTTTTGTTGTTTTTCATCTTATTTAAATAAAATATGTAATGTTTTGTATATTTTTAGGTATTCGGACAGAAGCCATATTTTATGTACCGAAAGGCGATGTAGTGTAGCCATATTAGCAAGTTTCATTTTACCACCTATACTATGCATTCCTACTTTTATGGTGAGTGGAGTTGATCATTTTCCTAAAATATTGTCCCTAATATATGTATTGAGCCCTTTACAATTTGATATAAATTCATCACCAATAACGTTAAACATTATGCAAATAACTTAGAAACAATAAATTCTATCCGAAGATATTCTCATTCCATTATGTAAAAAATTATATGCTCTTATTCGAATGTACTCTTGATTATTCTCTGCATAAACTATATTGTACGTTGCACCCGCTTTCCATACAATACAAATTATCATCGAATGCGTTCAAACTCCTTTTACATTTTAGGTGTTTGATATTCACTCGAAGAACGTCAGCGACGTCCCTGGCGACATTGCGTATCACGTGGACTCCGACAACCAAGGCAAACTGTACCAAGTCAACTTCTGGGTACACGCCGTCGCCGTCAAACTGTTGCCATGCTCAATCCTGACAGTGATAATCTTGTGGCTGATACGAGCGTTGTACAGCGCGAACCAACACCAGAAGAATCTGAGGAGCTACAGCGCCTGCCCGGCCGCTGAGAAAATGGTGAAACGGCAGCACAAGGCCGACAAAAGAACGGACAGAACAACGAAAATGTTACTCGCCGTATTGCTGTTGTTTCTGGTCACGGAACTGCCCCAGGGTATACTCGGACTGATGAGCGGATTGTTGGGGAAGTGCTTCTTTGACAAGTGTTACAATTTGTTCGGAGAGCTGATGGACTTTCTGGCGCTGCTGAACGGCGCGATCAACTTCATACTGTACTGTTCGATGTCCAGGCAGTTCAGACAGACGTTCAGGACGCTGCTTCTGCAAAGGCATTTCGCACGGTTCCTGCCTCCTACTGCTTCTCACTCGGAATCTCATAACCAGAACACGTATGTATCTAAACTCTTTGAATTGAGTATAAGTATTTAGTTTGTTGTTAGACATTTGTGTACCCGCTCTGCTTGTTCTCTTGGTCAAGGCGAATATTCATAGTTAAAGTAAAGAAATAAAATACTGTGCTTTGCATAGCACTTTTCATGTTGAAGGGATTAACAAGCCCATTAAATGGGCTTACACGTCGAATCAATGTCGCCTTATTTACTTATTGATATCCTCGCTCTGTCCGGAATGTTTATTTCAAAACGAGTTAATTATTTCTTGAAAGTGATTGAATAAAATTTAGGCTCTAGATTAAATATATAGTGGTATAAAATATACTTCTATCTCAGTGGAAATTGAAGTAATATTTTGTGCAAAATAAAATTTAATTTATGGTGCTATGAATATTCGCTTTTATGAAGAATGAATAAATAATTATTTGGTATTGACTAACCTATAATGCATACTATATGTATCAGTACTAACTGGTCTGCGTATTATAAATCCAAACAAAAACATTTCATGTGAATAATAAGGCCAACTTCCTATCAAAAAGTTTCGGCCATTAAAAGTACTGATATCAAAAATTATGACCAAGTCCTTTGTTATGCTCGATAAATGAAACCATACAGTTTTAGAAGGTATATCTTCTTCGATCACCCTCAAGCTGTCATACCATTCCTAATGATCCTGTTAAAATATTTTTAAATAATTTATGTCTTACTAATAACACTATAATATGAAGCTCATTTGGGACTGAGAATAGTTTTATTGTTTTCAACTTGACAACATTTTTGCACTCCTTTGAATTTGTTTAATTTAAAAAATGTTGCCAAGTTGAAAACAATAAAACTATTCTCAGTCCCAAATGAGCTTCATATTATAGTGTTATTAGTAAGACATAAATTATTTAAAAATATTTTAACAGGATCATTAGGAATGGTATGACAGCTTGAGGGTGATCGAAGAAGATATACCTTCTAAAACTGTATGGTTTCATTTATCGAGCCTAGCAAAGGACTTGGTCATAATTTTTGATATCAGTACTTTTAATGGCCGAAACTTTTTGATAGGAAGTTGGCCTTATTATTCACATGAAATGTTTTTGTTTGGATCTCACTCCTTTTTTCTAAGTATTTCAAAGTTAATGCAATAAGTATAATGAAGTCTTTTTTCTCTCTTACGCTTCAGTATAATTAGGAATAGAACCCTATCACATTTTACGGTCTGATTAGATGTGGTTTAATCTTCAATACATAGTATAAAACAAAGTCGCTTTCTCTGTTCTAATTGGGTGAATTTTTATTTTGTTCGTCTGTCTGTCAAAATCACAGATAACAGAAACTCCACTCCAGAGTATTTCCACTCAGTGGTCAGTTTCAGAACTTAGAAACATACGGCTTAACTAAGAGAAGATTTTGAGTATTTGACTAAGTTTAATGAATAGTATTAGATATTAGTGATACCTAGTAGCCGGAATCAACAGGACACCAAAGTCTCCTCCAAACCTCCAAAGTCGGCCACCCATCCATTTCCTGACTTGGGTGAAGGTTGCTTATCAAAATGATTAAGAAAATCGCGCTGCTGGTTTTATTGGCAAAGACGAATCTCAAACTACTGGAAGGAACGGGCTTAGGCACACAGATAGCTATTAATGTGGCGTACGACATCCGCAAATAAAGGATTTTTGAAAATTCAACCCTTTAGGGGGTAATATAGGGGTTTAAAATTTGTGTAGTCCACGCCGACGAAGTCGCGCCCGCGACTTCGATAAAAAAATATACCTCTTGGCGTTTTATTATTTACCTACACTTTACTTTATATTAGAACTCAAGACCAGTAAGATTGATCCCTTGCTAGAAAACTTAAAAAGTCACATCTCCCTAAATAGTGCACCGATTTCGATGAAACAAGAACCATATATAGCTTCGAATAAAGTAAAATACATTTATTAAAACAAAATGAAAATTTGTTCAGTATTTTTTGTGTGATGTGGGAACAGACAGATTTTTATATATCTTTGAATTGGTCAGTGTCTGATGCAACTTTTGGACATTTTTCGATTTTTTCCTTCATATGCACACTAAGACTCATCTTCTTACCAAATTTCAACATTCCACATACACGGGAAGTGCGTCATAATTTTGATCAGTCAGTGAGTAGGTCTTGTTTTATGTGATTTTCAAACCTCTGTATCTCAGAAACGGTTCAACTTGAAAATTTGAAACTTTCAATTTATCATCACATCCACGAGTTTAACTTATATTTCAAATTTCGTAGGATTACTATCCCGCAAACCAGAATTATGAGGGGGGTCAAAACAGCTCGAAATGGATCGTGTAAATAACACACTCATGCGACAAGGCCGGAGGAACTTGGCCTGGCGCACTTCGTGCGCCTAGATAAAACAAAAATTGGTGTAAGGCTATATGCACATTGGCTAATTTTTAGCAGACTTAGCATTTACAATTTCCTGTAGACGATATGACTATAAGTATCTGTCGTAGAGAAGTCCAATCTTCTCTAGAGCAACTCAAATTGTGCCTTTTGGCCAGATGCTTCCAACCGTCTCGTCGGAAGCCTTAATTGCTTAAAAGCAGACGCTTGGATGCTGTATGTAAGCTAAAGCGAAAGTAGCCAATGGGCGTCTAGCCTAAAATATCCATTGGATCTAGTTAGAAATTGCATGTATTTCAAGATTAGTAGGTAATATATTCGACAGTGAATTTTTTTAATTAACGAAACAAGCTGTCATTTAACTTCATTTTTATTTTGTAAACAGACAGAAGTAATTATTTTTCGCTCACAAAGGACAAAAAAGAAAGGCATGAAATCATTTTCTCCCTACAGGTGCACAGAAAAGATAAAAAGATAACCATTGCAGAGCGACACTAATCTATGAATTGCTAACGTGAGTAAGTTGAAAACTGTTTTGGCAATATTAAAGCTACTTACTATTAGTATGTTAATGGAAATTTTGCACTGAGGCTTCGACTCCAAATGTTTGTAACAAGAGCACTGAAAACTATAAGCAGATGATTTCCAAATAGCTTAGGTCTGTTATTTTTTTTTTATTCACCTACAAGTTAGACCCTTTTTAACCCCCGGGCCCCGACCCAAAAACGACGGCGTGTTATAAGTTTGACGTGTCTGTGTGTGTGTGTGTGTGTGTGTGTGTGCGTGCGTGCGTGTGTGCGCGTGCGCGTGCGTGTGTGTGTATGTGTTTGTTCCCCTGTAGCACTCAAACGGGTGGACCAATTTGAATGCGGTTTTTTTGTTTGAAAGGTGAATTAGTCGAAAGTGTTGTTAGCTATGTTTGATGAAAATCGATCCAAGATGGCCGCCGCTACAAAATGGCGGATTACATAATTTTTCACAAGTCCCTTAATATGGGTAACAAATGAAAGGGCTTGACTAGTAGAATAGCAATATTGCAAATCCAAGATGGCCGCCGACACAAAATGGCGAATGTCGGGGGTTTTTAAATTTTTAATAATTTATACTTGTGGCAATATTAAAGCTACTCACTATTAGTATGTGAATGAAAATTTTGCACCGAGTCTTTGACTCCAACTGTTTGTAATAAGAGCACTGAAAACTATAAGCAGATGATTTTCAAATAGCTTATGTCTGTTATTTTTTTTTATTCACCTACCTTAGACCCTTTTGTCTTTTATTGTGGAAATTACAAGTGCATCGTGATCGTATGAGGGTCGCGATCCCTTCCGTTGATCACAAAGCGGTGAAGAGTTTCTTGGTATAATAAACTAAATCAAACAACAACAAAAATTATCTACCTATACCTACTGTATGTATAACATTCAAAACAGAATTCTATTCTGTTTTAAAATTCAGAATTCTATTCACTGAATTATATTCGTCTTAAGATTATTCTTCTTATCTTAGGATATTCATTCTCGTATTCGTAGCTAAAGCGTCGCGTGGCCGTGTCTACTAATAATATTTTTTTAAAAGACCGTCTGATAAATTTAAATTTTCACTCGCTGTCGTTAATAAACGTGCTGATGTTTTTGACAAACTGTCGTGACGATAATTAATTGAATCTAGGAAAAAAGAATGAAAAAGCCTATTGTATAAATCCCATTAAAAATACCTAAACAATCTACTTATAATTTATTTTTTTACTTTTAAATAGGTTACGTTGCCTCTTCTAACAAGTATAAATTAAAAATTTAAAAAACCCCGGCATTCGCCATTTTGTGGTGGCGGCCATCTTGGATTTGCATAGTGCTATTCTACTAGTCAAGCCCTTTCGTTTGATACCCATATTGAGGGCGTTGTGATAAAATATGTAATCCGCCATTTTGTAGCGGCGCCATCTTAGTCCGATTTTCATTAAACATAGCTAACAACACTCTCGACTAATTCACCTTTCAAACAAAAAAAAACCGCATTCAAATCGGTCCACCCGTTTGAGCGCCACAAGGGAACAGACAGACACACACACACACACAAACACGTCAAACTTATAACACCCCGTCGATTTTTCGTCGAGGGTTAAAAAGGTTCGTTTTCGTGGAAAAACGTCTGATGAATTTAAAAGTTTTCATTAAAATATTGAATGAACTTTAAACAACTTTCTCTGTGGCTTAGGTACTTTCGATATTATTTTGAAAATTAATTAATATTTCAAAGAAACAAGTACAAATACTACTCTCACAATCTAGTCCCTAACAATCTAGTCAATTAAAAAGTTTAAATATACAGAAAAATCAGCCAAGTGCGAGTCGGGCCTCGCTCTTTCAGGGTTCCGTACATAATTATGAACAATATAATATTTTGGGTCTAAGAAATATTTAATTTCCGAGCTAGACATCGCAACAAACCGTGAAAGAAAAACCCAAAAAAATGTTCGTTTATTTTGGTCACAGCTTATAAACTATTTAATAAATCGTTGTTTTCAGTATTTGTTGTTTAAATAGAGCATATAGTACATAATATACTGAAATATCATATTCCCAACTAGTTTAGTTTTTGAGATAGCCCCCGTCACAAAAATGGTCTAAAACTGACAACTTTGATGGCCTCCCATTCCCATATTTTTTGAGATAAAAATTAAAAAAATATATATTTGTACTCTACTTAATGAGCTCTAAACAATGATACCCCACAAGCTAGGGTAAAGAAAAATTTTTTTTCCGGCTCCTTTTTCATGTATGGGAATGTATGCCCCCCTGAAAAATAATTTAATTCAATTTCTAATTCAATATTTGATTTTGGGTTAACGTTTTACACTAAATACCAAAATTTCAGGTTTGTAACTCATTTCGTCTGCGAGCTAGAGACCTGTGACCGGCGGACAGACGGACAGACAGACAGACAGACAGACAGACAGACAGGCAGACAGACAGCCGAGTGACATTAATAGGGCTCCGTTTTTACCCTTCGGGTACGGAACCCTAAAAACTGTGGTGAACCATTTAATATACAAAGAGTTAACTTGGTTCATTTGAGAAATCGTAAAAGCTCGTTGTCGACGCTCTGTCGCGAAATAATTTTAGAAATGACTACTCTGCAGTTTCCAAACGGTTTTGATTTTATTGATTTATTAAGTTTCGCTTTAAAGTGAAAATATCATGGCATATTATTTCATGGTTTATGTGACGAATGTATATGTTTACTGTGATATTGTGGCCGATTCTGTTGTACACAATCTCTAAATCTAAACTAAAATGACAAGTCTAAATATATTCCTGTCTCTTTCACAATCCTCCCTGCTGAAGGGGATAGCACTATTTTTAAATCTGTCAATTTAGTTTAGGTTTAGAGATTGTGTACAACAGAATTAGCCACAATGTCAATAAAAAATTGACGACGTGTTTAATATACAAGGCAAAAATCACTTTCACTTTATTCCTCCAAAAATCTAGTCTCAATAATGGGTAGAGAGTAGATATTTTGATACTTTGATAGTCATACTACCACTACACTGCATTACTTATATCTATCATAAATCAATTTCTGCATTCGACTTGGACGTTGGCGCGAGAAATACTTACATGTTTTTGCCAACTTTTAAAGTTCCCTGCTGGCCGCTGCCCATCGTGCGTAATGCCAAAGGCAAGTCCATTTCTATAAGAAAATAACTTACCGTCTCTGGATTTGGATTTTGGCGTAGATGTTAACACACAATTAATATTTTAAATTTGTAAAACAGTGAAAAAATAATTAAGAAGAAGATTCCTTTTTTACTGAAGATTAGTCCATCGATCGGTACGTATAAAATTGAAGGCAGATAAAAAATATTTTTTCTTTACATTATGATTAAACCGAATTAAGTTAAGCAGAGCGCAAAATTAATTAAGATGGGCGAAAAAAATTAATTCGAAACTGCCCTAAAATACGTTTCAATTAAGAAATAATCTTCAATATTGTAGAGTCAGATCCTTTAAGCTCTACAAGTTTACTTTATAAAGGGTTGATTTTGTTAACCTGTAGGTAGAATCCTTTAATTTCTGATCTTTTTTGAAGACATAATTTATTGATTAAAGTTATCACATTATGCATATTTGTCAAGGTAATATAAAAATTATCTTTCTTAGAAGAGGCAATGTAACCTATTTAAAAGTAAAGAAAATAAATTTATAATTAGATTGTTTAGGTATTTTTAATGGGATTTAATAAAAAAACTCTTTACATTCATCTTTTCATAAGTTGTACTTTTTTAAAATTGTTTGCACCTAGTATTAGATATATAGATTTTTATCATAGCAACAATTATATTCAAGTCAATTCATTTATACCTACCTATATTTACTTATTTTCCCTAGGTAGATAAAATGGCTACCATTGCACGCCAAGAAATTTTATAAGCCGTACAAACTAAAGAATTTACTGAGAATATACATAAACGTGATTGCTCTCTCTCGCTTAAGGTCATCCATCATAATCTAGCTGAATGAAGCGCAGATTCTTTTCTTGCCATATTTACCCGTCTTTTTCATGACTGGCTTTTGTTAATCTACATAGAAAATTTCTTTCATAATGAAAGTAACATGTTACGTTGCGGGAAGATACCGTTAAATGTGGTTCGCGAATACCCTCATAAAACAAATTTACCCTTTTCATCCTAAATTTCCTTCATTTTGTTCCCCAATCGTTCCATATTCTTTAAGTTAGTGACAAGTAACATGTTGTGGTGGTGGTGCTCTTCTGTTGTTGTGACAATGTTGTTTTTTTATCTCTTTTCATTAGAAGATTCCTTTTTTATTACTTAGCTATTTTGTAGATTTTATGTTAAATACCGGCTAATTCCGTTTTTGCTACCTTACGCTACGGATGTCAGCGGCTTGCTTCGCTCACCTCCTTATTCGCTCTATTGGGTTTGCTCTATTGGGCGCCTCTTGAACTGTTCGGCGCTTGTAGCCACCGTGCCCGCCACAAAGGAGGTCGCCTGCATGTGGAATGCGGGATGGTATCTGCACAGGGGAATCCCGTATTCCACACGCATCCCGAATAAGCGACCTTCCTATCCTCCAAGGAACGAGTGTCCTTGCCATTTCTTTCTACGCGCAAAACCAATAGATTAGGTATAATATGATAAGTTAAATGAATACACATAATCTTCCGTCGGTGAATTATCTCGGAAAAAAAAAACAAAATTTATTCGCAACAAGAACAAGGATGTTCATATTACAATAAGTATAAAAAAACTCAATGTTGAAATGTACCTATTTACATTGTACAAAATTAATATTTTGTTTCAGAGCAAAAACTTCGGTGCCGTGAGGCCGGATTACGAAGGGATCCCCTCCCGCCGTGTGTGAACAGTTTCTATGACAATCGTAATGATTGAAGTGATCAGTGTTAACATGGTTTTGTACGCTAATGTAACAGTAGACACCATATTATTATAGTCTACTGCAAATGAAATGTCTTACGAATATCGCAGACAACTGAAAATATTTTTTTTTACTTACTTAGGCCAGCGTAAATAGAACCCAGAAAAGTAACTCAGTCGCCCACAAAAAGAAAACATCCTACGCAGGAGGTAAGTATGAACAACTCTTGCTGTCTCTACCGCGATTTTGCTTTTTACGGTCGCCATTTTGATTTTATGAAAACAAAACCAAGCCTATATGCATAGCACGGTTAAGAATCAATAGACACCTGCCCCCTGATTGTGTAACTTTTGACGATGAAATGGTATTCATTTGATGGCCTAAGGCCATTAAAGTAAAATATTCCTTGAATGTATTGATTTAAAGTCACAAATTCAGTACAACTGATTTTAACATGGAGCGTTATGGATCGTATCGTACATACCTAAACGTATAAGAATGGATACACGAAATTGAGCTCTATTTCAATCAAATTATGGCTTATTTTACTTTGATGCCTAAGGCCATCAAATGAATACCATTTCATCGTCAAAAGTTACGCAATTGGGGGGCTGGTTGATTAAAATACATGATACGATAGGCATAAAACAGATTTTAGTGTCAATAATCAGGATCAACGGCTAAACGTGCTCTCCGAGGCACATAGGAGACCAGCAGGGCGATTCAGAACACTTCGATTCGGTTTCGGTTTCCGACAACTACCCTGTCGATACGGTTATTCTGAATTGAAAATACATCTTATCGTACGATAACTTACCGAATCGATCGATAGTTACGTTATCGAAGTGTTCTGAATTACTTACCGTACGATAAGATGTATTTTTAATTCAGAATAACCGTATCGACAGGGTAGTTGTCGAAACCGAAACCGAATCGAAGTGTTCTGAATCGCCCTGCAGGGGGGTTATTCTGTAACTTAGTTAGCAACTGAAAATAGTTGCCAACGGATTAGTTCAATATACATTGCTGCTTTACTGTGTAAAATTATGAAAACACTTTATATTTCCCACAGTAAAGCAGCAATGTATATCAAACTAATTCGTTGGCAACTATTTTCAGTTGCTAACTAAGTTACAGAATAACCCAGCTGGTCTAATAAATAATTCCTAATTGGATCTCCAAAGTCAGTCCAGATATCGCTTGGGTGAATGTTGCTTAACCAGGGCAATCGACTAAGCACTATCACAATTAGGTCACACGTCCCTCAATTTACTGTATTGATGCACAAAAACTATTGTTAAAATTTTAAACTACACAATGATAAAAGACTAAAAATAGCACAAAATATTACATTATAAAATGTTACATCGCGTTAGCTTTATGGTTACTTTGGGGACATGAGATAGAGCTTTATACAATACATAGCATAGATTTTATAAATGGACGAAGGGATACACTTTTGCTGTATTGTTATTTAGGAAAACATAATTAGGTATTAGAAATTTAGAACATACGCATAATATAAAATGTGAAGATAAAACTCAAAAGTATACTATTTAGAATAATATGAATTTCGTTAGTCGTTAAAATTCGGGATGCCCAACTAGTTTCGAATTCATCCCGAATTCTTAGCCTTAAGGTTTTTTACATACGAATATTATTCGTAGAGACGTGAATGGGTTGCCAAGCTTCTCAATATGCTACAAGTCCAATAAATAATAGTTTTTAGTAATAATATTTATAGCAAGTTAAGTCAGTTAATTTTCCAAATGTTTATCATTGTCTAGGTATACAGCAGATACAGCAGGTTATTATGATTAGGCTCAGTCAGTGAGTCGAAAATGTAAATGATTAGAGCTAAAGGAATTTAGGAAAATATAGAGGAAAAGGAAAAAGGTCTATGGGATTATGGTGGCGGTTTAACCGCTCTTAAAACAACATACGTTATAGTTAACTAGGTTTACCCATTCTACTTACATTGCCCGTATGGTAATGTAAGTAGAATGGCTAAATCTAGTTTTATATGGAATAACTTAAAATTACCCAAAATTACGGACCTCACCCATCTACTGGGAGAAACGATTATTTTCATTTTGCCCAGCCAACTGTGGGTAGACCTAGGTGTAAACGGGTAAAATCCGAAATAACATTTATTTTGGGTAAGTAATTTAGGTCAATTTACCCGTTCACGTCGCATTACCCGGAAATAAATCAAGGCTTAAAAGTTTAAGAATGCTATAGAAGTTTTACATCGATGTGCACAAAAATCAATATCTAGGTATTCTATAATGTTAACTACAATTTAATTGTTAAACTCATACATTGCTGTGACGTAAAAGAGGTGGCAATATTAAAAAAAAAAATCTTAAAAATTAATTTATCTAAAACTTGTTCATAGAAATGTAGCATATTTCTATATTTCCTATGGTACTAGATAATTTATAAAATTAAATCAGTTACAGTGGCGTAACTATACTGTTTGAGGCCCGTGGCAAATTAATCGGATGGGGCCCCTTTCGACTGGGGGCCCGTGACATTTTGAAATGCAACGCTATAGTTACGCCACTGATCAGTTAGTTCTTTTCAATTATTATCAAGCGAAGTTTATCTCGAGCTCGAAGTTTATCTTGTTCGAAGAATACTTCTATTAATTTTTTCAATGTTGTGTCTCAAAAAGTGGTTCACGCGTCAGGTGACCCAAGAGCTGGCTCATATTTTGCCCAAAGGCTCAGGCGTCCAGCATAGTCAGCGAGAGGGAACAGCCGTGGTGGTTTTAGTTAGGGTATATCCAATAGGGGGAGTCCCACATAACCCCCGTTCTGCCCAAAGAACGGGGGTAGCCATAAAGCTTTCCACCACGAAAAAAAAAAAAAAAAGCCTACAAAGAGGCAATAGCACCAGTGTCTTGGGAACCATGCCCATAAAGGATCATTTGAACGGTGTAGGTATTTTTTGTAAATATTATTATTAATTATTTTTAGATACAGATAATATGTTAATGTGTAACTAGTTAATATATATGTTATATTCAAATAAATAAAGAGGATTTATTATTAAATAAGAATAATTAATACTTAATAACATATTAAATCTTCAATATTGCAACGATCACGACTCACGAGACGAATATGAAATCCGAAAGTTGGGAGGTTTTAATTGCACTGTTATCTTACCGAATACAAGCACACTTTGGAGGGAAAACGGTATAAAAGTTATGGGGTTAGATATAGACATTTATTTTACATGATAGGTATATATTATTATTCATTAATTTAAAATGGTAGCGTGTATTCGTTGCGTAAAGTCTGTTCGTTTTCTTACGGTCGCCTTTTGTGTCTCGCCGCCTCCGCCACGCGGTGTTTTGCTAAAGGCACCACCGTGACTTCAAATCATGTTTTATACCTACTCATTTTTTTTATTAAAATTCTCTTGCCTTTTTATATTTTTTTATATTCGTATTTTATTACAATATAAACATAAACATAAAATATAATATTACCATGAACACGGGTCTTCTCTCAAAATGAGAAGGATTTTAATTTTTAACCATAGTCTACCACGCTGGCCAAGTGCGGATTGGCAGACTATTCGCAGAATATTCTGTTAGAATCATTGACTTATATATTACTTCGTAGTTAGAATAGAAAAAAATTACAAACAGAAAAATAATAATAAAAATAAAAGCAGAATAACTAAGAGCACCTGCGCCTGTACCGACACTATGTTACCGAACGGACTATACATACGGAAGCATACACGCTACCTTTTGGTGTATATTCATAAGTCCATATCACGTTTTTTAATGTCCCTTATTAATAATATTAATATTCACCATTTTGAATTTGAAAATGGACGTAATTTTTTGTGGGATGTTTTTTTAAATGAAAAATATTCTGAAAAATACCGAAGAAAGAAGAAAGAAAGAACCGAAATGATAAAACAAAAACTTAATGAATGACTGCATATCCGTCACAATTATTTCTTACATAATACGTTTCGTCTAGATACTCGTACATTTAATTAGTTTGTGTTTGTATTGTATATACTTAGTAGGAAAAATCTACCTCTATCAGGTATATCTACCTACGATATTTAACGTTTTACAGATTACAATTTCAAAAAAAAATAGTTTGATAAAGTTTTAAAGTTTGATAAAGTTACATACTTACTTTATTAGGAAGTTATTACAGCTATCCATTTAACACAGCTATCCATCCTCTAAAAATTAATATTGTACTGTAGTAAATAACGATAAAATAAAATAATTGATGTTGTGATGATGTGATGTGATGTCATTCAAATAATTCACTTTTACCACATCCCTATTTTTTTCTTCAAACTTTCAAAGACTGGTCACCCACGAAATGTCAGTTTATTGCATCTAATTAAAAGTCCGACTATAGTAACCATTTGCAAAGGTACCTCCATGTGGCCGAGTGCATAACGATTGCGGTTTTCCTAACACAGGTAATTAAGTTTCACTTCAAACATAGGTACATCAACATATTATGCGCACCTATCTAACCAGTAACTACATAAGTACCTAGTATTAGGAAAGGTATTAGGTAAGCATGTGAAAACTTAGCAAATCACTTTGGCATCTAATGACCCTATGATGAAATCGAACCGTCTCTATTAATTCTGTTACCATCTGAATAGGTAAATATATGTATGTACATAATGTGTACATCGATATCGTACAGATCCATTAACACCTTTGTGTCTGAAACAAGCGTGTCACAACGACCTCTTCTCGTATTACACGAACCATGCGTTTTGCTCACATAGCAACATGGTAGGTACGTTTAGATTTTGTAATGTGAAAAATATGGAAAAAACCGAATACTGAGGTATTGGAGATGGGATATCCTTTGTGAGATAGTCCATTACCAAAAATGAAATAGGAGCGGGCCGAGAGTTGAGCCTCGGTGGACCCTACTTTTACTTCAAATAATTAATTAATCCAGTCAGACTTTTTTCGTATACTAACTCGGTTGTACATACTCATATCATGCAATACGGAGATATAGTACTCTTCCTTGGGATCGTAGTACGTACTTGCTACAATACTACGTGGTATTCTGTCAAACACCACTTTCTAAGAAAATCTGAAAATATATCCTTGATGAACTGTTAACCGAATCCGCGAAGTAAAGCCACACGAGTAGTAAATCTACAGAGAGGAAGCTTCCACAAGCGGCCCGCTGTAGGTATACTCACACAAACACACTCACCAACGGTTCACGGACGCCCGATCGTTCCACTAACCGGTACAGTTGGTGACAAACGTGCGCATACATATGTGTGAGTGTACCTACAGCGGGCCGCTTGTAGAAGCTTCCCCTCTGTAGGTACTCTGTGGTAAAGCGAAGCGAAATAGGTAGATATAAGGTTGGATCTCGAAAGTAGGTTACACGTAAATCGGCAGTCATTCATAAGAATTTAAACTTCCAGTTTGTTTACCGGGAATTATTTAATTTAATTACTTAGTTAATTAATTTTTATTCCTGCAATAATTAATTTTTTTTTAATAAATTCTAGCTTTGAAATAAGCGAGAATCTTAATTACTTAATTACTGAGGGATTTAAGTGGGGAAAAAAAGAATGATAAGTATTTTAATTTGAAAAATACTCTTGAGTTTATGTACATACCTACTTAGAGATAGACCAAGGACTGAGTCTTTGATAAAGAGTAGTAATCTCAGAGTAGGTACAAACTTAGAATAAAATTATTATATTTTAGTTTTACCCATGACCTCTAGAAACTATTCGTTTTAGGAACGGGCGCCTATACCTAACTCAGAAACTTGCAAAGATTATCCTCAGTGTCCAGATTTCAAAGTGATTAATGATATGTTTTATTTTTAAGCGGACTTTGCAGGCTGAGTGAAACTCACAGTAATAGTTAGTAGTCAAATATTGAATGTGTTTTATTTTGAGCCGAGTTTAGACAAAATTAGTTGAAACTAACAACCATTCATAAATTACAAGTATCAAATACGTACATCGATTATTTTTTTCACATCCTTAGTGCTTATGACGCATTAGCGGCTGACCGCGCGGCTGGCCGCTTTTATATTTTTATATGCAACCACTCATTTTGTACGCACTAAACCGCGACGAAATTCTATAAAAGAGGCTAGCAGCGCGGTTAGCCGCGCACGCGGTTGACCGCTAATGCGTATGAGCACTTAGGGGATGTGAAAAAAATCTATTATTTAAAAAATCTATTATTTTTTCACATCCTTATCACGTAAATGCCGCTCTCTGCAAATGGTATTTTTATAAGTTACAAGCGGAAACCCGCGACTTCTTTCGCGTGGATATAAGTATATTGGTTTTTAAAAATCACGTATTAATCATTTTGTTTTTCCTAAGCTCCTTTGAGCTCATATCATGCTAAAAACTGTTAAAAGTTCACTGGCGGATGTTTAGGTTGATCAAAATGTAAACATCCGCCAGTGAAAGTCCCATCAAAATCGATCCAGCCTTTTAGAGATTAGTAGGTAATCTTTAAAGTATCTACTTTCTAACAAAAAAAGAATGAATGAAATCGGACCACGCGTTATTGAATTACAGCTAAATAAAAAGTATCCTATATGTTACTCCGTAGTATGAACTTGAATCGTGCCAAGTTTCGTTTCAATCCATTCAGTAGTTTTTGCGTGATGCGCGCACAAACAGACAAAAGCAGATAAACAGACAAACAGACAAAAATTTCAAAAATAGCTTTTTTACGTTCTATTACTTATCCCTAACATCCCCCAGTTATTATTTTGCAAAAATCTTCAATGTACACATACGGCAAGTCTACGATTTTACATTAAGTATATATGTTACAGCCAAAGTAATAAATAAGGATATTATGTATACTATCCAGCCATTATAAATATTATCAACTCAATTTGGATAAAGTAATAATTGACAAAGAATTATTAAAATTATCTAGCTATTATAAATAATATTCAGCTATTTTATATAATATCTTGGAAGACTTGGATAAAGTAACAAAACAAGGACTTATGTTTAACTGATCACCAGATATTGCAAAATATAACGTCAAATAAACAGTTTATACCACCCAAAAACATAGTTACTTCTGCAACAGCTTCGGCGCTGGGGGAAGTGCAGACCCATCGCCCAGGTTGCGTAACAAAGCCCAGGCACCCACGCTCACCACCGCAGCTTCGGCTTGCTGGTCGCCTTCGGCGACCTGCCTCATCCGCTACGGCTTGCGCGGGTGCCTGCAATTTTCTACGGCGGGCGGGGGCGCGTATTTACATAATATACATAGACAGAATGCACCCATAGGATTCTGCTTATGTATACATTGTAATGCAGTTTTCAAATTTTGTACTACAAAGTATACACGAATTTTGCGTACTACTAGTATATATTTTGTAACGTGGACGCGCGCGTGCATCGTTCCAATATATACAAGGCCAAAACGCAACCATAGGATTTTTGTTTTTTTTTTTTGAAAATTAATTAGGTAACTATTTGAACTTAACCGACTTATTGCTTTGGGTTGGGGTGCTCAGATTTCGTTTTGGACCACATTCTACCTAGGATCCAATAGAACCTAAGTGCCCGGCCTGCGGCCGGGCACCTCAATATTTATGTTCTAACCTAACCTAACCTAGCTTCTGTAAGTGGCACGCATCCACTATTTCATTAATAATACTTATTTTCGTGAGGTACTTATCTTCTGAGGTGTCTCCGGAGAAATTACAACAGCTATGCATATAATGTTTCTATCATCAGCTTTGGCACGGTCTACATCAGGAATTTTAGGTTAGGTTAGGTTAGGATAGGGTAGTTTAGACTACGAGATCGTGGTGATCACGCCACACCACAAAGGAATGAGATGCGGGAGGGGAAGCAAGGCGGGCCGTATTTATCATTTTGACCAACGTTCATCTGCTATTATGAATAATGTCTGGTTTGACATGATATTATGAATAATATCTGGACAATTTAGATATTATTTATAATTGCCAGTCATTATGAATAAAAGCTAATTAATTACTTTGGCTGTAACATATATAGAAGATAGATAAGTACAATGGAACTTTTTTGATAGGTAGGCGCAAAAATGTCATGTATCTAAGTAGTATGTATAATGTATAATATTGTCTTGAGCAGAAAGTATAAGAAAATAATGTTGCATTTCAAATCTAGTAATGAGCAACAAACCTGTATTTCATTGGTGTTTATATTATAATCGTTTTTAACCCCCGACGCTGTGTGTGTGTGTGTGTGTGCATGCGCGTGCGTGCGTGCGTGCGTGCGTGCGTGCGTGCGTGCGTGCGTGCGTGCGTGCGTGTGGGTGTGGGTGTGGGTGTGGGTGTGGGTGTGGGTGTGGGTGTGGGTGCGGGTGCGGGTGCGGGTGCGGGTGCGGGTGCGGGTGCGGGTGCGGGTGCGGGTGCGGGTGCGTGTGGGCGTGCGCGTGCGCGGGCGCGTGTGCGTGTGTGTGTGTGTGTGTGTAGCGATCAAACGGGTGGACCGATTTGAATGCGGTTTTTTTTGTTTGAAAAGTGAATTAGTCGAAAGTGTTGTTAGCTATGTTTGATGAAAATCGATCCAAGATGGCCACCGCTACAAAATGGCGGATTACATATTTTTTCACAACTCCCTTAATATGGGTATCAAATGAAAGGGCTTGACTAGTAGAATAGCACTATTGCAAATCCAAGATGGCCGCTGCCACAAAATGGCGAATGTCGGGGGTTTTTTAAATTTTTAATTTATACTTGTAAATCAAAGTATTTATTTCTGCGTTGACTAATCGATGTAACTTATTTCAATGGACTAAATATTTTATAAAATATTTAGTCATATTTTATAAAAGTTAGTTGCAAGGTAATTGCTACGTAGGTTTGTATTACGTTTATTAAATCTAAATAAATCCATTCTTTAAAAAATATATTACTTGGTATCAATGTATTTACAGAATCCCCAAAAAACTAACCATCGAATGTTTGATACACTTGCCTAGAACTCGTCTTTTGATAGATTTATGATGGAAGAAGTAGATTTATGGCTGTTTTTTTACCTTACTTAAAGTATAATATTTACTTTATTTCCAAGTAGGTATAGTGAGTTATGTATTTTATAACTTTTCTGTCAACACTTCTAACTGGATGCTGCAACCATTATCTCATCGCTTGGCTTGGCTATATGCCAGGAATGAAAATCTTCAGGTTTAATAATTTGTTCGTAGTTTCCGTAATTAAAAAGTTGGTCTCGGCACCAAAGGGAATTTCAATTGTTCAGATTGCTTAGCAAAGGCTTCGTGTTCGCTTCGTTTACCATGAATAAAAAGAACGCGTCGAATTCAGAACTTCCACCTTTATTTAAGTTGGTTAAGATACTCTGGGAATTAAATTTTCTATCTAATTAAACGTTTTACGGTTTTATGGCAGGTATTTCTGAATCGAAATCCTCTTAGCAAAAAAAAAAAAAGAAAATTCACTTTTCTTTTCATAAATTTTCCCGGTAAATCCAATTTCAAAACTTTTAGCAATCTAAGCAATTAGAATTCTGAATTTTGTTTTGATCCTCCTAAATCCTACAAAAATGTAAACCTATCCAATATTATATAGTCCAGTCAAGAACTTTCTGGCGAGGTTGCTTTTTCTACGTGTCTCCTTATTATATACCCTCCTTGGGAGTGACAGGAAGCAAATTTCAAACATAGTAGCACATAGGGACTACAAAGGCATAGTCTAAGGTTACCCAATTTATAGGGAACATTTTTTAGGTATACCTTTCGCCTACAAGATTGAAGCAATTCTCTGAGGTGCGTATGAACGAAAGCGTCATCAAGGAAAGAGTTTTCTAAGAATTGCAAAAACAAATTGGCCTTTTTTCGAGACTACAATAATGGTCGTCTAAATGACTTAGTTAGTTTTAATACGAGTAGTTTAAATATCTGCGGTGTTTTTCAATATTTTTATTTAATTTTGTTTCTCTATTTTGCTAAGAAGTTTAATAGCTATATTATGATTTCTGTGATATTTGTCTTGATGTTAAATTTTATCCAGTAATTTATTTTGTTTTGTTATTTAGGTACTTACTAGTATAAGCTAAATTCTTTAGGTTTTCAGCTTTTACCTACTTGCGGCATAATATGATAAGCTTAAAGTGCATCAATCATAATATAACAATCTACAATATCGGTATACTGCAAGTTCGCTCAACTGTATAGATAGGTGAAAAATCATAGAGTAGATAACTTGTATGAACTCGAGGATTACGGATTTACCTAATCTCTTGATTTTAACCTTGATTTTTATTGAAATCGAGGGTTTACCCATGAAATATAACCATACTTACCACCTATACGTACATATGTAGGTAATTTTAGATTAATAACTTTTCAAGAAGTTAATTCTAAGGTTGCTTAGCCAAAATCGTGATAAGTTTTGTATTACAGTAGTATATTTACTGCACCGTTGCTGTGTTTCAACAGGCAATACTGTTTACGTGGAATTTACCCGTGAAAGCTGTAAGTAAGTAATTAGCTTTAAGCTCATATAAATTTGTGTTACAATACCTAGTTTATTTACTGCATGGTTGCTGTGTTTCAACAGCCAATACTGTTTACGTAGAATTTACACGTGAAAGCTGTAAGTAATTGAAATACTATCAAGGATATATTATATCTGTGTTTTAAGCCACTCAAATTTTCAATTATATTGTATCTAAAGCTGTTGATTTTTAACAAAATAAAATAAAATATCATGAAGGCAGGTTTTCATCGATCCAGTGACTGTCGACAGTCACAGCCGCCAGCGAACACTGTAATCGAACCGTATCTTCAAGACAGGCGTCCTTTTCGATACTAACTACTACTACCATTACTAAGACGAATAGGAAAAAGAGTTTTCACGACGCCACAACCATTCAGCGCGGGAATGCCAGTGACGCTATCGACTGGACGACAGTTACTGGATCAATAAAGTGCTTGACAATTAACTATAAGTAGATTATAAGGCGCTGGACTCATCGTCACTATGCCAAAGTGAATATAAGTAAAGATAAGTTTGAGTAGGTAGTTACAAAAAAAACCGGCCAAGTGCGAGTCGTACTCGCGCGCGAAGAGTTTGGTATATCTATAAAAATGGCAAAAAATCATGTCTGCTGTACATTTTAGTTTACTTTAGAGATTGTGTGAATTAGCCTCATTGTGTAGGTACATTGTTAATTTCTGAAATAAACAATGTAAAATTAGGTCGACAAACAGTCTTTTAGCAGTAACATTGAATTTGTAAATGTACTCTGATACTTTAACCTCATTCCACGGCGTACTTATTTGATTCCGGTAATCTAAGCTTTTAGCTAAATTGTGTTGACTTACCGATTGCTTGTTAACTGTGTTTTGTACCCTAAAATTAAACTTGGAATAAGTAGGTAAATTATAAATATATTGTAATTGTGAAAAGCAGGCTCTAGTTAAATATTATTAAGCTTAGCCACAGTAAATAATACGCGCGCTTCTCAGTATGAACGCTTTCTATAAATTGTTTATAATAGAGCCGAATAAAATATTAGTGCGGAATACGGATCCCAATTCAATGCAAAAATCCTCCTACATAATTTGCATACATTTTATATGGATAATTTTCATACCCTTCGGACACTAAGAGGCGGGCCGCAGTGCAACTTATGAGCGGGATCGATTAAGCTCTATATTATGTTAATAGATAGAACTTAATATCAGTTCGACGACCACCCTGGAAGGTGAAATGGTGAGCTGAGTTTAATTAAACAGCCATGCCCCTAATAAGTTCCATCATAAGTAATAATAAATACTTACACATACACACACGGTCGTCTGTTCCTAAAGTAGGCAACTTAATGCCTGTGTTATAGGTAACAACCGACTGATATACATATTTACATATTTACATATATTGCATATACCTATATATTTAATTAAATGTATAAATACATAATACATATTATTAATATACATACTTACATATACAAATACACCCAGACTCGGGGTGGGAATCGAACCCACGGCCCCGGAGAGGTAGACACTAGACAGGGTCACTGCCAACCGCGCCAATGGGCCAGTCAAAATAAGTATATTTATACTACATTTATCATGGTTTGATGCAGCGAAATGAAATGCGGCCCGCGACTGTAGTGTACGCGGGCTACATCAATGTGCGCGGGCCTTAATAAAAATTCAAGGAGCAGCAGCGTGGGAAATTTTTTCATTTATTTCAACCTTGAATATAACAAACGCAACGTGGTGGCTATTGAAAGTGTTTTTTTTTTAATAATTAGGTATCTTACATACATAGGTCACAAGTAATAAAAATATGATATTATCACTTTTGACTGTAATATCGTAATTTTTAATAAACATAGAAACATATTTTACTTTATTTTATTTATTTAAAAATGAAGTTCATAATTTTTTTTTCATGAGTTGTTACTTGGATCCTAATGTGATACTGATTTTGTGTACTTACCTTAAATAAATAAATAAAAAATCATCAAAGATTTGTAAAGTTTTAGATAGGTATCCCCTGAGATTGAACTATTTATGTACCTATATATACCTACTATGAATAATACTTAAAATATTTATGAAAAAATATTGTGCACCGTTCCAAAAAATATTTATTTTAATTATTACAAGCGGACACCTGCGACTTCGTTCGCGTGAATATTGGTTTTTGAAAATCCCGTGGGAATCATTTTGTTTTTCCTAAGCTCCTTTGAGCTCCTACCTTGCTAAAAACTGGTAAAATTTCACTGGCGGATGTTTAGGTAGATCAAAATGTAAACATCCGCCAGAAAAAGTCCCATCAAAATCGATACAGCTTTTCAGAGACAAGCCGGTAATCCTTAAAGTATCCCCTTTCTAACAAAAAAAGAATGAATGAAATCGGACTACGCGTTAATGAATTACAGCTAAGTACACATTTTAACTTTCATCCCCTCTCCCAACGGTACCGTGCTGAATTTCGGGATAAAAAGTATCCTATATGTTACTCCATAGTATGAACTTAAATCGTGCCAAGTTTCACTTCAATCCATTCAGTAGTTTTAGCGTGATGCGCGCACAAACATACAGACAAACAGACAAACAGACAAAATTTCAAAAATAGCTTTTTTATGTTCCATTACTTATCCCTAACACCCCCCAGTTATTATTTTGCAAAAATCTTTAATGTACAGATACGGCAATTCTACGATTTTATTATATGTATAGAAGATATAGAAGATTATTCTGGTCTGTATTCTAGTCTTAAGCTATTTTAATGTATTTGTTCTGTAACACTTAAAAGATTTTTATGAATAAAGCCAATTTCAAATACCTAGTTAGTTTTTTATTCGTCAAACGACTTTACAAAATTGTCACTTCGATACTACGCATAAACCTTTTGTTGGTTGGTAAGTATAAACTTATGGATCAATGGGGTTAATTAGAGTTTTCATAACACTGATTAGATTTCGAGTATCGAAACACCTTAACGTCAAAGTATAATGGGAATTAATTGCCTTGTTCTAAAGCTCAAGTTGTCCATATTATATTTACAGCCAGCGCACCAAGCGAAGGTTTTGCGAATTAAAAATTAGTAGTACGTAATGCTGCGTTATTCTGTAACTTAGTTAGCAACTGAAAATAGTTGCCAACGAATTAGTTTGATATACATTGCTGCTTTACTGTGGGAAATATAAAGTGTTTTCATAATTCCCCACAGTAAAGCAGCAATGTATATCGAACTAATTCGTTGGCAACTATTTTCAGTTGCTAACTAAGTTACAGAATAACCCCCATGGTCGACCTCGAGCTCCGCGCGCGGCGACGATGAGATCGCCCGCAGCGCGGAGCACCACCCACGGATATGACTCCCAATAGGCCCTCCAAGAAATTGGCAGGCCTGAGCCGACACCGGCTCAAAGAACATCACCGGGGAGGCAAACCTCCCCGCGCGGCGCGCCCCACCCGGGTAAGGAGGCCTGGCCTCGACGCCCGTACCTCCGTGGCATTAAGGCCACGAAGAAGACCTTGTTGAATGGTCGACCTTAAAACGTCATAATATTGTGTTTCGATGCTCGAAATCTAGCAACGTTAGCGAGATGTGCTAACGCGTAGGTACCTACTATGGGGACTACTAAATCAATCTTGTTAGGGTCATTGAGTTATTCAAACCCAACCATACCGAGACTTATGCTTGAATAATTATTCTAATATCTTAAGCATTATTCAACAGGATTTAAGGCTTAGTTTGAGTAATCCTTATACTAAATGTACTTAGTTGTTTGCTTCAACAGGTTTCCTTAGGAGCGCCGTATTCAATAAATTCAATGAAAAGTGACTCCCTTCGCGGGGATTTAGGTTGATCCATAGGAAACATGTTCTCCGGGATAAAAGTATCTAAAATATAACACGGGTGCGCGCTAAACTGGTTGTCTGAAAAGGGTACGGCAATTTAGTAATCAGTTTTACATTTACAAGTATGACCGTCGTCTTTGGCTTCGGTCGGATAATCAAACAACGTATTTTTAAATTTTATAAATCTCAACTCGCGAACCGAGTTTGTTGTAGGTACAAGTGGGAGAGTTTTCAAGTAAATAAACCTGACATCATAATAGGTAATCAGCGTCATTCATATTTCTACAGTTTGGTTTCGTCAAGTAACTATAAGTATTATAGGTATATTCCTCGGTTTCATGTTAAAAACGTAACCCCAGACTTATTATGTAACTATGACTTTCGTCAACGCTTATGTCATTTTAAATAGTTTTAAATAGTGAAAACATGCTCATTTATATGAGTGTGATATGCTACACCTTGAAAACTAGAATTTTTTGTGAATGAAAATGATAATTTGATTTTTTGCTCACTTCGCGGCCAATTTACCACCCAATTACCGAGAATGATCTCGGTAGTCGGTACTTACATTATAATGAATAAATTTATCCTTCTCACATTTTTGCTAAAAATCAGAATCGACAATTCTTTAACTTGAAAATTTAAGAATCTTCGATTTTTTTTAAATTTTAGTGTCTCGAAAATATAACAGGACACCTACACTTCAAGCTCTGTTTTCTATGAACTCAGATAATGCAGAAGTACCATCTCAGATTTCAGCTTTTAACAAGGACCTCCACAAAGTTTTCGACGATCTCGAGGCTGTCGTAGTAAACTTTACTTATATTTTACTTTACCAAACGCCGCCGTTTTTACGAATCCCCCGTATTTAACAATTTGGGTTTAGCACACTTTATTTCGTTACTTTATAAACTTACTAGGAAATAAACTACAAATAAACAAGGACCGTTTTTTTCATAGAAAATGATGCAAATATATTGATTTCAACAATTTTTTAAGGGTTACGCTATTGATGAAATGAAAATCAATTTCAACAACAAACAGTTTTAACATAAATATATTAGGTATATAATAGGTACTTATTGGAATTATTCCAAACTTATACGATCTCAAAAAGATACATGATCACCGACAGATAACACCGTAAAGACAAGATTGTGAGGATTTTGAAAATATGAACGGCAAAAGATTCGATTTTCACAAGACTTCAGTGTCAATTACGCGAAAGAAAAGATCCCTTCCATTCCTTTTTGTAAAAATTATTATGTAAGTAGGATTCGGAGCATTTTATAAAAATTGGAATAATACACATACATTAGTTTGTATAATTAAAAATAAAAATCCAATACATAGTCATATTAACGATCTGGAATCTTCGTATAAAGTCTATAAAACTTCGTTTAGTGTCAAAAAGCTAAAGCTAATTTTGTAAGTACTACTTACAAAATTGATCATTTGAGGAGTTGATAGTTGATACATACTTATTTGCATTGAAAAAATATTTTTGTTAGCTTCGATTCAGTTTTTTTCCTCGCTCGTTTACTTACTCTTATTTAGAAAAAATATGCCGTAGGCACTTGCGTAATGCAAATGATCTAACAGACGATGCCTTTCATTCCTTATTCGTTCAGCATTTCTTAACAAAAAGGTCAAATTATCCTGGTGAAGTTTTATAACTTTACTAAAGGAGTTTACTGAATTTACTAAAGGAGTGCTTCGCAGAGTGAATAATAATGAAAAATTAGTCTGCTATGGAATAGTGATAAAGAATAAAACTCATTAAAAATAACATTCAACCTTTTAGCCGGTGAGTCTCGTCAAATCTCTGGCAGACTATTTAGTTAATAACAAATCTGTCATTTTTACACGCTTTATATTAGCTTCACTTGTATGTATGTTTGTAACCGACTTCTTTGAACGCGATTTTGACCCACTTTAAACGGTCAGATTTCATTCAAACTTTGTAGATTTATCGAGGACCGATGACAATACACTAATTTGATAAGATTATTTCATTATTCAATTTGGAAAATAAGATTTTGTGTTAATTTATCAAAAGTAAGGAAAAACAATAAACATTCAAAATCGCACGGTAACTAACTGTAACTAGGGTAAACAGAATAGATGTCACACACAACTAAAATCTAAGCACAAAACGCACCAATGCGAAGATAAAACAATATTAAAACAAAATAATAATATTATTAATGAGTACTTATTTACTTTAATCATATTGTACGACTAGCTGACCCCCGCGACTTCGTTCGCGTGTTTATAGGTTTTATATAGGATCGGAACGGATCCCATAATTCTTTTATGTACTTAAACTAAATGTAGCCTAAGTTACTCCTTATAACATCACCTATCTGCCATTGAAAGTTCCGTTAAAATCGATCCAGCCGTTTCTGAGATTAGTTGAAACAAATAGACAGACCGACAAACATAAAATATAAACGCACACCAGTTTAAAATAAGCCGTACGTTCAAAGATCCGGGTCCCAAGTTATTTGAACCCAATAAATGTGTGTCATTTCTGAACTAAAAAACCTATGACCTTGAAATATTTACGGGACAATATATAAAGTACTACCTTTCTAACAAAAAAAGAATGAGTGAAATCGAACAACGCGTTAATGAATTACAGCTAAATACACGTTTTAACTTTCATCCCCTCTCCCAAGGGAACCGTGCTGAATTTCGGGATAAAAAGTATCCTATGTCCTACCTCGGAGTATAAACTCAAATCAGACCAAATTTCATTTGAATCCATTCAGTAGTTTCGGCGTGATGCGCGGCCAAGATACAGACAGACAGACAGACAGACAGACAGACAGACAGACAGACAGAAAGACAGACAGACAAAAATGAAAAAAATTGCAGTTTTGGCTTCAGTATCGATTATAGAGTGCCCTCCAGTAAAAATTTTCAAAATATCTTCAATGTACAGAATTGGATCTGTTACAGTTTTATTATATTATAGATTTACAATAAAAAACAAATAAAATAATTTATTAATATTTAATATCTGTTGTATTTTAAGTGACATGATTTTTTTAGTGTTTTATAAATAAACCAAACTAAAAAGTAGAAAATAAATAATAGTTAAAAAAAACTAAAAAACACGCTTTTTATAGAAAACCAAACTAAAAAATAGAAAATAAATTTTAATAAATATAAATTAATAATAGTGTGCATATGAAAAAAAATGTATTTTATTTAAAAAAAGCGTGGAGTGCTTTTAAGATATTATCGAAATGATAATCCTCTATACACCCATGCACCCCAAGCTTTTTTAAATAAAATATTTTTTTTTCATATGCACACTATTATTAATTTATATTTATTAAAATTTATTTTCTATTTTTTAGTTTGGTTTTCTATAAAAAGCGTGTTTTTAGTTTTTATAAACTATTATTTATTTGTTACAGGCTTTGTTACAGGCTTTGTTACAAAAGTTAAGCAATGGTTCATTAAATGCAGCGTGCTCCAGGTGACTGCAATATAAGAGTTTTGGCGAAAAAACCGCTATATTATTTTCATTTTATATAATACTAGATGATGCCCACGGCTTCGCCCGTGTGTATTTAGGTTTGTAAAAATCTCGTGGGAACTTTGATTTTCCAGAACATTTTTGTAGCCTATCTGTAGTAAGTAGTAACCCGTCCACAAAACAGAAAAATTCCGTGGGATCCTTACGATTTCGGAATGCAATTCCTTACAGCATCAGGGTTGAGGAGTTGGACATGTACCTACTCGAGGTCATTCAACAATAAAGTCTTTAATTGGTATCCCCAATATCAATTCAAATAACCGACAGTGCCTAAATCCCATTAGTTTTGGGGATCAGATCCCCTACAGCATCAGGATTGAGGAGTTGGAATCCAAATTTTTTGTAGGACAGGGTCGCAATGTTTCTCTATCGATTAAAAAAAAATTACGCAATTCGGTTCAGAAATCTCGGAGATATCGGTGTACATAGGTAGAAAAACACAACTCCTCCTTTTTTGAAAGTCGGTTAAAAAAGTAGCCTATGTTACTCCCTGGTTAATTCTCTACTTGTATGTGAAAGTCCCGTCAAAATTGGTTCAGCCGTTCCAAAGATTAGCCCGTTCAAACAGACAGACAGACAGACCGACAGACAAAAATTTTAAAAACGTGTGATTCGGTTATAGTATCGTTCAAATAACCATATGAGCTTAATATGAGGTAGTTATTTCGATATTACAGACAGACACTTCAATTTTATTTATTAGTATAGATTATACTCCATGTACTACATGTAGGTACAATTAAATAAAATGGTAGTGTTTTTCATATACAGTTTTTATGCACGATGGACGATTTACTGTTTCTAAAGGGATTTACTCAGGCAGATCGAGAACCGTGAATGGAGTGAGTTATGCTACTTTTTATTTTAGTTTTTTTCTAGAAAAACAAATGTTTTCTACGGGATCGTTAAAAAATCTCATGTTTGTAGCTGAAGTGGTGGTCAAAAGTTAGCATAATTATGTGGATATAAAATAAATACGAAGCCGGGGAAAATGCATGGATGCGGATGGTAAGCTGATTGGATTGCAGCGGCGATGTCGCGTGCCCAATGCGCCCATGGCGATGTCGCGTGCCCAACGAGTTTACTGACGCGAATTTAATAGAGTGGTTGCATTACATCGTACAAACAATCTACTCGTACGGTATTCATTACTTTTGCTGTTGTTGAAGGGTTAACTTGTCTCCTCTTTTGATTAAAAAAGTTACTTATTACGAAATAAATTTCCACTCTTGTGAGCTATTTATAAATGTTATAAAATTGATGAAGTAGTAGAGTATTGTACTCTTTTGCACATATCCATTAGGTAATAGTATCTAAATAATATTAATTCTTTTAAGTGCGGATTGTAAAACGGCTTATGTTCGAGCTTGAAACCTCACCTTGTATGAGTTACTTAGTATCAAAAGAAAACAAATAGATACGACGTTGACTTTCTCGATACATCTACAAATAGAGGCTCTTTTCGAACATTTCGAAAAATAAAATAAATCGGTCGAATATAGAATGTACATGTACCTATGACTGCCTTAGACACAAGTCTCTTTGAGTCCACCTTCAATTTATTAAATCCAAACTGCCACAGAGAAAATTAACAGATATACGAGTACAAACTAAGAAGTAGGTACCATGTATAGGTGCTATTGTATCACGGTTAGCTTTAGTGAAAAAGAGACGAATACCTAATTAGTCATCAAATTCAATGAAAGCAAAATCTCGGGTGGCCTCTATAATGTACCTACCTAGTACATGCACTTGAAAATAAGACGTCTATTATATATCTATTTCTCATATATGTATACCTGATCTCCAATAACGCTCAAGGCGACCACAGCTAAGAACCCTCTGAGACGTTGACGACCGACCCTCTCGAGTCACGCTCAAAACCTCCACTTCAAACCTCCACTGTACTATAAAGTCAGACTGATCTCCGCCTCAATTACTAGATTGTTTGTCCCTTTCTTACGTCAACAGAACACTTAAGTTGAACAAGAACGGAACGTGCTTGGAGAAAAGTTCAAAAGAAACGCCGAAGCAAATAAGAGAGGCCAGCCCTTGTACATTTTTTTTGTGCGACATGAAATTTTGCTTATGATATTGCTCTCGTACTTTCAAGTCGTTACAAAGGATAATAAGGAGCAAAAAAACATTAAATGTCAATAGGTACTTACCTAAATAATTGCTATCGATTTTAGAAAATTCGTCGTCGTCGTCATCAACCGGTGGATCTAGGCTATGTAGAGACTCCGCATGCTGCAGTCTTGTGCCGTTTGTATCCAGTGGTTCCCTGTGACTTGTCTAAATATGTCATCGGTTCTCCTAGAAGGAAGGTCTGCTGCGCACATCAACACATCGCTTTCTGGTGTGAGATCTCCATTCTAGCACGAATAGTTCGAATCTTTAGCTCCATCGGTTTAGGCTGTACAATGTACATTGTCTATCAGTCTACACTCATTGGCCTTTTTTTATTATTCAACTACAATTACTGACTGCAATCTCACCTGATTGTAAGTGATTATGCAGTCTAAGATGGAAGCGGACTAACTTGGAAGAGGTATGCATCCTCCTGATCGGTTTCTACACGGCATCGTACCGGAACGCTAGATCGCTTGGCGGCACGGCTTTGCCGGTAGGGTGGTAACCAGCCACGGCTAAAGCCTCCCAGACCAGACCAGAGACAATTTAGAAATTATAAAATCTCAAATTGCCCCTGCCGGGAATCGAACCCGGGACCTCCCACTTAAATGCGACCACAGCGCTCACCACTGCGCCAGGGAGGTCGTCATGAATTCACGTCACGGGCTCATTATGAACGGCATAAATCAACAAGCAACATATTGTATTACAAATATTAACGATGCGCCATAAAAATATTGAAAATATTGTAATTATTCATCACTCACTCGCTATCTAGCGCGATAAGCGTGGTTATTATCTGCGTTTTATCCTGTGCTCATGGAATACGCCTCCACTTCAGCTTTTATATCGCTCATTATCTTTAACATACAAATTACGGGAAAACGATTTTCTCGTACGGTGACCTATTTTTTTTATGATGTAAGTTATTTTTTGCGATCAAACCGGAATTGGGGAGATCAGTAGAAGAACCAGAGTAACAGGAAAGATCGACGAGTCGCAAAGCTAAAGTGGCAATGCGGCAAAACAGCTAAACGTTAGAATCGATAGGCATCGGGCTTTTTTCCTTCCTTTTTATTTTTATTTTTTTATTTTATGAGGTTTGTATTATTATTATTTTTTTATTTCCAATTTTTGGGCGTTGGGCTCTCAAGGTGTTGGAATTGCGACCTCGCACCGAAAAGCGCAGTAGTATTGGAAGACCTACCACTAGGTGGACAGACGACATCGAGCCGTTGGATTCAAGCGGCGCAAGACCGAGACTTTTAGAAGTCCCTACAAGAGTGAAGAGATCTTTGTCCAGCTGTCTATCGGTTGAAGGAGAAAAACTTACTAAGAGTTGGACATTTCGAAACACACGTCCATATTGAGTACCTGAAGGTGGTCTTATTCCAGCCACGCAATCAATTCAACGTCTTTTTTATGGTAATATAAAAAATATCTAATAATTTGAGCCATACAACGCGAAAATCTTATGAGGGTACTCAGGATTTCCTTCTGAATGGGACCTCAAAGTTGATGACGCTAAAATATGTAATGAGGTTACTGCGGTGAACCGGTGGTTCTGAGGGACGCATTTTTTCGGAAATTATTACGCTATGAACTGAAATTAACTAATTGTTTTGTATATGGAACAGATGTTTGTGTTACCAGTATTGAAATATTATACTAGAATATATTATGCTCATAAAAAAAGCTTATTATACAATTGAAGATTATATAAACGATAAAAAAGCTTGGATTATGGATAACTCGTTCCAGCAATGCGCGAGACGGCATTTCAATCATGTACATTAATAATAATAATTGTTATAATGTTATTTAAAAAAAAAGAGCAACAGCCGAGTTTCTTGCAGGTTCTTCTCGGCTGGAACTGCATTCCGAACCTGTGGTAGATTCAGTTGACGATTCAAAAGTACTTGTAAAAGTTTATTTGAATAAAAAACTTTTCTATTCTATTCTATTATTTTATAATTAATAAAAGTTGATTGATTAGCTGTTGCTAGACTTATATTTCGAGTAAAGATTTAAAATATTGGTATGAATAATTGCCATTTTCCGGGAATAGTATCTATACTATCATCATCACCATCATTATCAACCTATGTTATCCTATCCCGCTGCAGAGCACGTGTCTCCTCTCAGAATGAGAAGGGTTTAGTCCGTAGTCCACCACTCTGGTCTCTGGCCAAATTCGGATCGGTAGACTTCACACGGCTTTGAGAACATTTTGGAGAACTCTCAGGCATGCGGGTTTCGTCATGGTGTTTTCCTTCACCGATAAAGCAAGTGATATTTAATCGTTTAAAACGCACATCTCCGAAAAGTTACAGGTGCTTGCTGGGGATCGAAATCGGTCTTGCAAAAAAGGATGCCAAAGACTTAACCACTATCTATATTAATAGATACTATATTACAGAGTAAAATATAATAGGTACTATAGATACAGTATAGTATTGTAGACAATACAAGATAAACAAAACTTTCATTAATTGTATTGTTAATTTACTCATTGTGGGGTGCCCTATTTTCGAGACAAAGAATCATTTGGGTCTACTCAGGATTCAACTAATTAGTTTGTAATAATTGTTTTACGTAATAGTTCCCCAAACTCCAAAGTAAAGTCGTTATCTACAGGAAGACGTTGAAACTAAGAGAATTCAACCAACGTTGAAACAATTTGAAGGCCATTCGTGGGTGGTAAATTGGTCTGTTAGAGCGAGGCCGCACTGCGAAAATTATTCGCGCGAATTTTATTCTCGCGGTTTATATTCCGCATTTTAATAAATTTTTCTCGCGAATTTTAAATCGCATGTGCGTGCAGCTTCACTCATTCCCATATGTCACAGAATTTTGCGAAAAAATTCGCGCGAATAAATTTCGCAGTGCGGCCTAGGCCTTAGGTAATCTACTAGGACCACAGCCGCATATAACCTGCCAAGTAGACAATCAAAGTTATCTATGTATGTACATAATATTACTATCAACTTGTAGTGTGAAATTAAATGTTTCTACCTATTTCTATTTTATAATAATAATCATCATCATTGTCAACCCATTAACGGCTCGCTACAAAGCACGGGTCTCCTCTCAGAATGAGAAGAGTTTAGGCCGTAGTCCACCACGCTGGCCAAGTGCAGATTGGCAGATTTTTAAGAAAATTAAAAACACGCTTTTGAGGAAATTATATGGAGAGCTTTTTAAGGCATGCAGGTTTCCTTAGGATATATTCCTTCGCCGTTAAAGCAAGTAATATATTTTAATTGCATACGACTCTGAAAAGGAAAGGAAAGCTGAAGTCTGAACCCCTAAACTATTAAGTTAAGGTTGCGGTAACCGCTATTTCATATTATGGTTAAGAAATAGGATAGATGAATGTTATAGTATTTTTCTTAAGTGAATTGGTATGATTATTATTATTTATTTACTAGTAATTATTGTTTCTTTAGGTATTTTTTCAAACCGGTCTTCTTTCTAAAAATTGATTACATAATAAAGTAGGTATGGTTCGTAGGACGTTTTCGACCAAATTTATCCCGCCTCTGTCAACTGTGAAATTATTCATTTACTGTATGACTCAGGGAAATATTATGTTCTCGTGACTCGCCATGATATGTAAATTTTATGGCGCACCACTTTATTTTATCATTTTTAAGGTTCCGTACCTCAAAAGGTAAAAAGGAAGGTAAAAAGGAACCCTTATAAGATCACTTTCTTGTCCGTCTGTCCGTCTGTCCGTGTGTCACCACCGATTTTCTCAGGAACGGGTGAACCTAAGAAGTTGAAATTTATACCAGATACTAAGGTCTATAGTCCCTATTAGGTGTATAAAAATTAAGGTCCTGAGTCCACACAATTAAAAGATATGGCCAAATTTAGATTTTCACGAAAACTTGTACCAAAATTTTCCTTAATTTTCAACTTTTTTTATTTTTCAGAATTTTTCCTCTACTTGATCTGTAAGACCTTGCTTTTGACCAAAATTGACAAATCTAGGTCAACCGGAAGTACCCTATAGGTTTTAGGGCGAAAACCTAAATGGTAGTTCCAGTTGACCTAGAATTACGAAATTTTGCAAAAAGCCAAATAAAAGAAAAATTCCAAAAACTAAAAAAAGTTGGAAATTAAAGGATGTCCCCATACAAACATAGTTGAGCCAATAAAGATAGACCTCTGAGTTGTATGAGCGCTCATACAATTTAGAGGCCTAGCTTAATTAGCACCTTAGGTACCTTTTAAGACAAACGAATGAAAAACAGATTGTACTTATACTTCTGGAATACGGAATCCTCGGTGCGCAAGTCTGACTCGCACTTGACCGGTTTTTTTACCCTCACTTGTCTGTAGTAAAATATTTTTGTGGATATTTGTACAAAAAGTAAGCCCCTCACCTCTAGGTGTTATTCATCTACAAGTTAGCCCTTGATTGCAATTTCACCTGATAGTGACGAAGTGGTAAGACGTACGTCAGTTTTTAGGGTTCCGTACCCAAAGGTTAAATATGGGACCCTATTACTAAGACTCCGCTGTCCGTCTGTCTGCCCGTCTGTCACCAGGCTGTACTTATCTCATGAACCGTGATAGCTAGACAGTTGAAATTTTCGCAGATGATGTATTTCTAATGCCGCTATAACAACAAATATTAAAAAACAGAATTAAATAAATATTTAAGGGCAAAAAAATCACGTTTATTGTATGGGAGCCCCTTATAATAAACGTGATTTTTTTGCTCGTTTTTACTCAATATTGGTAACGGCAACAGATAGGCGCTTAAAATATTCACAGAATATTTAGTTATATATTCACTTTAAAAATAAATAATTAAATTAAAATAAAACAAGTATTTAAGGGGGGCTCCCATACAACAGACATGATTTTGTTTGCCGTTTTTATAGATAACTAGATGATGCCCACGGCTTCGCCCGTGTGGATTTAGGTTTTTAAAAATCCCGTGGGAACTTTTGATTTTCCAGAACAAAAAGTAGCTTATCTGTAGAAACCCGTCCCCAAAACGGAAAAATCCCGTGGGATCCCCACGATTTCGGAATACAATTCCTTACAGCATCAGGGTTGAGGAGTTGGATATGTACCAACTCGAGTTCATTCAACGATAAAGTCTTTAATTGGTACCCCCAATATCAATTTAAATAACCGAAAGTTTCTAAAACCCATTAGTTTTGGGGATTAGGTCCCCTACAGCATCAGGATTGAGGAGTTGGAATCCAAATTTTTTATAGAACAGGGTTGCAATGTTTCTCTATCGATTAAAAAAAAATTACGCAAATCGGTTCAGAAATCTCGGAGATATCGGTGTACATAGGTAGAAAAACACAACTCCTCCTTTTTTGAAAGTCGGTTAAAAAAGTAGCCTATGTTACTCCCTGGTTAATTCTCTACTTGTATGTGAAGGTCCCGTCAAAATCGGTTCAGCCGTTCCGAAGATTAGCCCGTTCAAACAGACAGACAGACAGACAGACAGACAGACAGACAGACAGACAGACAAAAATTTTAAAAACGTGTGATTCGGTTATGGTAGCGTTCAAATAACCATATGAGCTTAATATGAGGTAGTTATTTCGATATTACAGACAGACACTTCAATTTTGTTTATTAGTATAGATGGTACGGAATCCTTCGTGCGCGGGTCAACTCGCACTTGGCCGGTTTTTTTAATTATTAAACACATACTCCTGATCAGTTTGTACGCGACATCGTACCGGAACGCTAAATAGATTGGCGGTACGGAACCCAGGACCTGCCACCAGATGTCGTCAAATGGTTATAAAAATTTCACAACGTTCTAACCTTATTATCTCAATTTTCATATTTACAAGCTAGGTCCCCATAGTGGGATACATAATATAATATGAAGAAAAGCAAAGAATCTTATAAAAAAAACTAGGTAGGTATAACGATTGAGCTTTTAAAATAAGTAGTACTTACATGGCACTAAGGATTCGAAATGCTTTCAGGAAACGGGAAACTCTAAACTCAGTATTGAGAACAACAAGTAATAAAATCTTACGGGTGTTTCTATGAGCTTTTTAACATTCAAAAGGGAGGATCCAACACAGTGTAAGATTATTGAAAGTATCCTTAACAGTTTGTTTGAACAACAAGTATTCATAGATTATTTTTATTTTTTTGTACCAAACAATAGAAGAAAAGAAGAAAAAAGAAAATATTGTGGACAAGGAAGCACTTATCCCTATTAGAGGTCTCTATTACTCTCACGGGACAAAGACTCATTATTATCGAAATAATATTGAATTATACGTAAGTTTTTCTAAATACGAGATAGTGGTCGATTGATAAAAAATTAAGTATATTTTTATGGAAAATAATTAGGTACTTACTAAATAAGTAATACAAATAGTTTGATTGAATTCTATCTATCACATAAAATAACAGCAATAGCTTAAAGGTACCTACTTAGTAGAGAAAAATGGACACAACCGTTTGAGTTAATGCAAAGTGAATCGATATATATTTCTTACATTTACTCTGTGTAAATGTAAGAAAGAAAATGTGTGTGAAAGACTACATGAACAAAGTGTCTCTTTTATCAAGAAAGGCTATGGATATCTGATACATCATTGGACAATTTCTTAGTAGGTATATAGGTATAGTCATAATGACTATAGTAATTTATGTTATTACATTTTTTTTAAAGAATATTAGCTATGATGTACATGACTAATATTCCCTTTTCACCTTCAATTAAGTGAAAACTTCTGCTATAGGACTTAGGAGTGTGTACGACAATAGTGTATAAGTAGAGTTTGAACCGACGACCCTAGGGTTCCCGTGCCACGCCACGACCGTTGCGCTATTGAGGTTTTTTAATTTAAATTAAATTACCAATGACTAGAAAACTAGCTATAAGGTCGTCTATTTGCATCGATCTACCACTTGGTTTACTCAATTATTTATCTACAAGCGACTTTGTTCGCGTGGATATTGATTTTAAAAATCCCGTGGGAATCATTTTGTTTTTCCTAAGCTCCTTTGAGCTCATACCTTGCTAAAAACTGTTAAAAGTTCACTGACGGATGTTTAGATAGATCAAAATGTAAACATCCGCCAGTGAATGTCGCATCAAAATCGATCCAGCCTTTCAGAGATTAGCTAGTAATCTTTAAAGTATTTCCTTTCTAACAAAAAAAGAATGAATGAAATCGGACCACGCGTTAATGAATTACAGCTAAGTACACATTTTGACTTTCATCCCCTCTCCCGAGGGAACCGTGCTTAATTTCGGGATTAAAAGTATCCTATATGTTACTCCGTAGTATAGACTTAAACCATACCAAGTTTCATTTCAATATATTCAGTAGTGTTTGCGTGATGCGCGCAGAAACATACAGACAAACAGATAAACAGAATGTTGTTCTTAAAAAGTGTTCGTAAAGATTTTTTTCAGTTCAATAGAAAACGGAGCTCAATAGGTTCTTCTTGCGAGGAAATTGTTATTTATTTTATATTAAGTAAAGCTAGGTATATCTAGTACTTGTAGAATTAGATTCGAAGACCTTTAGCATTTTAGCTTGATCTTCTAAATTATGACGTATTGTATAACGCTGTATACACCTGTAATTAACCTGTGTTGTTGGTGTATCAAATAAATAAATAAATAAACGCTGAAACCTTATTAACCACACGACGTGTGAGATAGGTGTAAATTACCTATTTATTATAACGCTTTAGTGTGATAAGCTCACTATCGCAATTTAGATGTTAATTATGATCTCAAGCACCTACTACATTATTTTCTCAGATTGCCTCTAATTAACATTCCTATAACTCAGTAGACTCTTATTTTTTAATCATATTAGGTATACTACGGGAGGTCGGAGTTCAATTTAAAAAGTCATTTTATACCGACTGGAAATTTTAACAACAATAGTTTAGACCGAACTTCAGCTGCCGCACCAGTGGTGGAGTTAAGAGTAAGAGCATGTGAAAGTGCTTGAAAATCAAAGCGCTCCGAGTGATTTTATCCCGGAAAAAAATGGTCTTAAATCATTGTTTCAATCATTTTTGATACAGAAACAATAATCAGCTGCACCGCCGAGGTTGGGTTATACGTCCGCTACGCGCATGAAGTGCATTAAAATTTTGAAAAAAAAGTTATTTTATACCTTATGAAATTTACGCAGTAGGATTTTCACACTTTTAAAATAATAAAAAAATCTTCAGCTGCACTTCTGGTGGGGGAAAGACCGTCAGCAAGCGTGATAAACATTTTGCGCGCTTAGTGCATTTAGCCTAGTAAATCTAGGAAAAACATCCTATAGTTTTAAAAATTGGCCAAATGTATTCGTTGGGCCTTCCTCTTGAATATATCCGAAAACCCCATATGGGGCGTGCTGAACCAGCCGCCATTTTTAATTTTGTCCCTTTTTCGGTTTTTTTCTCATATCACGAAAATCTCTACGAATAGCATTATAATTACTTCTGACAAAAGTTTTAGTATACAATTTGCCACAAATGTGGTCTCTTGCATTTTTACTCTAAGTTTATTACTTTAGGAGCTATTGGGTGTTTAAGGGTATTTTAGATCCCTTTTTCGTTTATTTTGCCCATATCTCGAAAATCTCTACAAATAGTATTATAATTACTCCTGACAAAAGTTTTTGTATAAAATTTTCTACAAATTTGGTACCATTCATTTTTACTCTAAGATTATTACTTTAAGAGCTATAGGTTGTTGAAGTTAATATTTGAGGTCCTTTTTTTGGTTTTTTGCTCATATCTCGAAAATCTCTACGAATAGCATTATAATTACTTCTGAAAAAAGTTTTACTATAAAATTTTGTACAAATTTGGTCATGGTCATTTTTACGCTAAGCTTACTACTTTAGGAGTTATAGGGTGTTTAAGTTAATATTTGAGGTCCCTTTTTCAGTTTTTTGCTCATATCTCGAAAATCTCTACATATAGCATTATAATTACTTCTGACAAAAGTTTGAATATAAATTTTTCTACAAATTTGGTCCTGTTCATTTTTATGCATTTCAAACAAAAAAAAACCGCATTGCGGTTTTTTTTTTGTTAAAAAGGTGAATTAGTCGGAAGTGTTCTTAGCTATGTTTGATGAAAATTGGTCCAAAATAGCCGCCGCCACAAAATAGCGAATGTCGGGGGTTTAATCTATACTATTTTATCTCCCTGTTAACTTTAACACTCTGTAGCTCCTAAAGTAAAAAGCTTAGCGTAAAATAAACAGGACCAAATTTGTAAAAATTTTTATACTTAAACTTTTGTCAGAGTAAAAATAAAAATAAAATGTTTTTTAGAGTAAAAATGCAAGAGACCACATTTGTGGCAAATTGTATATTAAAACTTTTGTTTGAAGTAATTATAATGCTATTCGTAGAGATTTTCGTGATATGAGAAAAAAACCGAAAAAAGGGACAAAATTTAAAATGGCGGCTGGTTCCGCACCCCCCATATGGGGTTTTCGGATATATTCAAGAGGAAGGCCCAAAGAATACATTTAGCCAATTTTTAAAACTATAGGATGTTTTTCCTAGATTTACTAGGCTAAATGCACTGAGCGCGTAAAATGTTTATCACGCTGACTGACGGTCTTTCCCCCACCAGAAGTGCAGCTGAAGATTTTATTTATTATTTTAAAAGTGTGAAAATTCTGCTGCATAAATTTCATAAGGTATAAAATAACTTTCTTTTTCAAAATTTTAATGCACTTCATGCGCGTAGCGGACGTATAACCCACCCTCGGCGCTGCAGCTGAATATTGTTTCTGTATCAAAAATGATTGAAACAATGATTTAAGACCATTTTTGTCTGGGATAAAATCACTCGGAGCGCTTTGATTTTCAAGCACTTTCACATGCTCTCACTCTTAACTCCACCACTGGTGCGGCAGCTGAAGTTCGGAGCTGTGATGGGTTAGGTCTAAACTATTGTTGTTAAAATTTCCAGTCGGTATAAAATGACTTTTTAAATTGAACTCTGACCTCCCGTAGTAGTATGTATCATCATCATCATCATCATCATGATGATGATGATGATACAGTAGTAGAGTAGTATGTATAAGACAGCTTAATTCTTAAATTACTTTAATTATAGTTAAAGGAGTACTAGGTATTTGTGTGATACATAACTTAAATAAATACATACCTAAATACTTTTCTTATTATCATATTTGACAATTCTGTTGTATAAAAATGGAAAAATAGCTCATAAAATCTTGACGAAAAGAGTTAAAAGTTACAAATGTAAACAGCTATTAAACAAATCGTCCAGAATTACTTTGCTTTTGGAGTGCTTGTGACTTGTGAGCGCAGTGGACTTTATTATTTTTAAATAATTGTCTCTGGTCTGGTCTAGAGGGAAAATCTATCAATAGAAGTTAGTCAATACTAAGTTTAAATGGAGGAGACTTCGGCCGTGTGTTACCACTTTACGGTCGGCAAAGATGTGTCGCCAAGCGACTTAGCGTTTCGATACGATGCCGAGTAGGAACCGATTTTCAGATCTGTCTATTTATTTGTTTAAGTAACTACCTAAAAGGTACATCATCATCATCATCATTATCAACCCATTACCGGCTCACTACAGAGCACGGGTCTCCTCTCAGAGTGAGAAGGGTTTTGGCCATAGTCTACCACGCTGGCCAAGCGGATTGGCAGACTTCACACACCTTTCAGAACGTTATGGAGAACTCTCAGGAATGCAGGTTTCCTCACGATGTTTTCCTTCACCGTTAAAGCAAGTGATATTTAAATACTTAAAACGCACCTAACTACGAAAAGTTAGAGGTGCGTGCCCGGGATCGAACCCACGACCTCCGATTAGAAGTCGGTCGTCCTAACCACTAGGCACTAGGTACGGAGAAATAAAATTATCAAAAAATAAAGTATCAAAGACAAAAGCTACTCTGAGCCGCATAGCAACCTACTGGCTTTACTATGTTGCGTTACGGTAACTATATCAAGTCTCCACTGGTATACTTTGTGCCCAACGGCCCGCAGTCTCTCCCAGCTACTTGGATGCAAAAGTTCATGCTACATATTTAATCCAGGGTAGAAGTAATCTTAACGTACCCACCAGTTGAGGTTAACCCTCAACTGGTGTGTAGATATATCGTTGTATAGGTATACATATAGCTTAAAGGGCATTAATTCCTCAAAAAACTAGTAACGTATTAAATCTGGTTTAGAAAAATACAGTCCCTGGATTTGCTCGATGAATATTTATGAGTGCTCCGCTTAAGGCGCTGCCTGCATTATTCCTTAGAAAATACTGTTATTTAACACCTATCTAGTCCTTCAAATGACATCACAAAATTTTCAAAAAAATATATGCCATACTTTGATTCATGCTCTTTAGTTCTGTAATCTTTTTTTTTTTAATTGTTTTTTTTACGATAAATTCAAGAATAATAAACAAAAGTAGCTTCGTATCTAAATCGTGTATCAACTTCTTTACCTGTGCAACCATGAAAGTAAATCTTACATTCAATTATAGAGAATATATATATGATACAATCTCTAGAGATATTTTATTTATTTTCGACTGTTTTTTATGAAAAATTTACATATTTTGATTATTTCGGTCAAATAATTCCAGCGGGCGACGTCGCCGACAGGATGCCATACGGCTGGCGCCTTTCGTAGGAGGTAGATGTGCGCAATTTTTCCCGCCAAACGCTCTCGTTCAATTCAACGCTCTTGTTTCAGGGAAAATATTTTTTTTGTGTAAAATATTTTTTTAGTTAGCAAATAATTAGTACCTATATACTTTATAAGGATATTTGTAAATAAGTATTGTGTTAGCTGTATTTTGTCTAAGTATATACATTTTTTAGTGGTATTTCGTTGTTTTTTTAATTGTGTTAGCTGTATAATAGGTACGTAGGTATCGTAGTCAACCAGGATGCCGAAAATATCTCGACTAAAACGATCTTAACTACAAAAGATTGAAAACACGAAAATCGCGTAAGTACCTACCTAATTACCTACCTTACCTATATAATATTACCTACATAAAATATTTTATGGCACACTATCTATTTTTGGCCCGACCTCTGGAATCGAATCCACGACCTCGTCATCTGCAGTTGAACATGGAAACTCCTAGCTCATGGTGATGATGATGATTTTTCTTATTTTAGAAAAGCAAATAAGAGACAAGTTTTACAACCAATAGACCAAAATACCGTATTTCCAGAATCAGAGATCGGACAATCCGAATCTGGGAACACCACCATTACGTAAGTACCTACCTACTTTGATGAATAATAATAAAATAAAAGCTAAAAATAATACGTGAAAATACCTACCTACCTATCCCTGAATAAGTTTTAAATTCTATGTCCTATGTACCTATGTGTATAGGACGGAAGTATTATTATTATAATGTGCATTTAGACTGCATCATCTGGATTCTGGTGGTAACTAATTGTAATAAATCTGCTTACGTAATATTTGAACGGCCCCTAATCAAAAATATTATGATAGGTACCTACCTAATAACATGTACCTATAATAATATTATAAGTAGTTAAAATGTATTACATTACTTTAGACTCACTACATCTATTTTCCTATTTACGATACAATGAATAGGTATTCACGCAATTTCCTAGCGGCATGCTTACGAAAGTGGCAGAGGCGGCAAATGCATAAAAAGGGCCAAAGACCTCAAGTGATTTTTTTAAAGTAAAACTTCTTTAGGTACCTACCGATTTTAGCAACAGTTAGGACTTTGAACTTGAGGACAGGATGCCTCGAAATATAAAGCCCAACCTATTTAGGCAAAATTTTAAGGAAGCCAGTAAATACATGACATAGTTTTGATCTATATTATAACCATTTAGGAAACTGTTATTCGAGTTAGAAAAAATGGCAGCCATTCTGTTTTTTGTCAATGGATCATTTTCTTTTAAAATTCATAACTAGAGTTTACTGTTAGGGATCATCCATAAATTACGTCACACGTTAAGGGGTGGGAGGGAGGGTCGACGAATTGTGACATTGTGTGGCAAAGGGGTGGGAAGGGCCCTAAATTTTGTGACCTCACATTCAATTCACATTCAAATTTAATTTTAAAGTACTAATAGAACACGAAATACGTACTTTTAAAGATAAATTTAAAAATATTTGAAACTGCTGTTTTAATTCAATGTCTGGACGTAAATTTGCCAAATATGTGACGTCACCCTAGGAGGGGGGGGGGGGTCTTAAATGTGACCAGCTGTGACGAGGACGGAGGTGACGGGGTGAAAAATCATGAAATTGGTGTGACGTAATAATTTATGGATGGCCCCTTATCACAAAAGTATTTTTTTTGAGTATCGTATTTTTTTTTCAGTTTGAACGAGGATATCAATAGACAAACTGAAGGCTTACACAGGGACACCACAAATCAGGGACTGAATAACCGGAATTTAATGGTAGTTTTATTTAGCGGTAATGGGCCTACCCTTTTAATAAAAGTACCGAATTGTTTAAATACCTATAATTTCGGTACCGCTTCATTTCGGTACCTCTTTATTTCTGTACCTTTATATTTCAGTTTACCGGTACCGAAATAAAATTTCGGTACCGAAATTTTATTTCGGTACCGCTATTTATATCGATATTTTTATCTAATAAGGCTTTACTTTGATGTGCCGTTGAATGAATCCCACCACTTCGGCATTCTATATTCTTTAATATTCTTATTTTTAGATTAAAATTAGCATTTGGAATTTCTTAAAATCCTTACGTTTTAACAAACACAGGAACCGACGGGAAGCGGGGGACGCGCGGCGCGCGGCTAGTGGTCAAATTCTTCACCCCCGCGCGCGCACCTTTTCGTATTTTTTCGGTACCGAAATCGCAAAGCGGTTAAATAAAGGTATCTTTTATAAAGGTTGAGATTTCGGTACCTATTTTGTACCGGTATGATAACGGTGGTATGTACCGGTATGCTCTACCGCTTTCAGTCCCTGCCACAAATAGCGCTTGTAAATATTTCAATGACATGATGACTATACTTCTAATTGACATAGAACCTTCATGGTTTGAGATTTTTGAGTGACACTTTTTTCATACGGTAAAGATCGACCAGAATCTCATGAAAAATAGGGAAATTAAATTTTGTAGTAAGCAACACTAGGTTAACTCGGCTGCCCTAGTGATAAACAAAGTAATTACATTCAGAACACCTTACCTGGGATCGTTTCACGAAACGAAAAATCAAGCAACTGCATTTTAAATACAAAAACAAAGTAATCAACATCCAATTACTTTGTTTTTAGGGTTCCGTACCCGAAGGGTAAAAACGGAGCCCTATTAATGTCACTCGGCTGTCTGTCCGTCTGTCCGCCGGTCACAGGTCTCTAGCTCGCAGACGAAATGAGTTACAAACCTGAAATTTTGGTATTTAGTGTAAAACGTTAACCCAAAATCAAATATTGAATTAGAAATTGAATTAAATTATTTTTCAGGGGGGCTCCCATACATGAAAAAGGAGCCGGAAAAAAAAATTTTTCTTTACCCTAGCTTGTGGGGTATCGTTGTTTAGAGCTCATTAAGTAGAGTACAAATATATATTTTTTTAATTTTTATCTCAAAAAATAAGGGAATGGGAGGCCATCAAAGTTGTCAGTTTTAGACCATTTTTGTGACGGGGGCTATCTCTAAAACTAAACTAGTTGGGAATATGATATTTCAGTATATTATGTACTATATGCTCTATTTAAACAACAAATACTGAAAACAACGATTTATTAAATAGTTTATAAGCTGTGACCAAAATAAACGAACATTTTTTTGGGTTTTTCTCTCACGGTTTGTTGCGATGTCTAGCTCGGAAATTAAATATTTCTTAGACCCAAAATATTATATTGTTCATAATTATGTACGGAACCCTGAAAAAGCGAGGCCCGACTCGCACTTGGCTGATTTTTGTGTTGTGCTTGTTGTTTACTTGGTTTTTGCATTTATATTCCGGGTTAGTGAGTGCAGTTACTTTGTTTGGGCAATTTAAATTTCAGTAAATGGTTCAAGTTATTTGAAACTAGTGTTGCGCTCGGTGCGCGAGCTGCAAGCAGCTCGCGGGCCTTGTAGTCTCTTCAATATTCGTAAAATATAGAAATGGGAGGCCATACCAAATACCAGAATATTCGGGAGAGTCTCTTGAAAGATAGAAAGAAATATTGGTATCACGTTTTGTATCTTTTCTGAAAGGACCTAATGAGTTCTATGCATGCGTTTAGTGGGAAAAAAAGATCTATACAAAAATGTTCTGGAGAGCCACTTGAAAATTAAAAAGAAATGACACGATTTTTTTTTGTTCCGTAGCTATCTTTTTTTTACTGGCTCACCAAAGGGCCTAAGGTCTTGAACATTTTTAGTTTCAGGACCATGCCTCTATGATTGATAGTTTTTGAGGGCCGTTAGGGTACTCTGGTAATTTTTCCTCATTCACTACGTTTTGTATTTTTTGCGAAAAAAAAATCCTTAAGTTCTATTTACTTATACGTGTATTGGAGGGAAAAAGTTTCATACAAAAATGTCTAAGAGAGCCTCTTAAAAAGAACCCAAAAATTTGTATGGAGAGAATTTTTTTTTGTTCGGCGGCCATCTTTTTTTACCTGTTCACCCAATGGCCCAATGTCTTTAACAACATCTGTTTGGGACCATGCCTGTATGACTGGTAGTTTTCGGGGACCCATGAGGTACTCTGGTAAATTTTCCACAATCATGATGTTTCAGAATTTTCCTGAAGGAAGACCCATAAGTACGACATATATAAATAGTTAAGGGAAAAGGTTCCATACAAAATTGTTCTGAGAAGCCTCTTGAAAAGAACCCAAAAAATTTGTATGGAGAGAATTTTTTTTTGTTCGGCGGCCATCTTTTTTTCACCGGTTCACCTAATGGCCCAAGGTCTTTAATAACATTTGTTTGGGACCATGTCTGTATGACTGGTAGTTTTGGAGAACCCATGAGGTACTCTGGTAAATTTTCCACATTCATGACGTTTCATAATTTTCTGAAGGAAGACCCATAAGTTCTACGCACATAAGTAGTGAAGGGAAAAAAGTTCCATACAAAATTGTTCTGGAGAGCCTCTTGAAAATTAGGATTTTTTTTGTATGGAGACGAATTTTTTTTTGTATGGTGGCCATATTTTTTTCACCGGTTCACCCAATTGCCCAAGGTTTTGAACATTTTTTGTTTCGGGACGGTACCTTTCCGACTGATAGTTTTCGAGATCCCTTAGGGCACCCTAGTCAGTTTTCCACGTCCAGCTCTCTCTATAATTTTGTAGACCTTAAATTTTTGAGTTTTACACACACGGAAAATATGGTGAAAAAGTCCCATACAAAATTGTTCAGGAGAGGTGATCAGTACGTAACTTCAAGTAGCTTTATATATATAATATTAAACTGTGGTAAAAAAACTACTCGACATAAAACTTTTGTTAATGCAAAAAGTCAATTTCACAAAAAATGTCAGTTACTTTGTTTATCGCTAGGGCAGCCGTAGTGTTGCTAACCTTGGAATTTCATTTCCCTATTTTTAATGAGATTCTGGTCGATCTATACCTATGTAGTTCTTCTTTTAAAAATGTGCAACATTCGATTATCAACTTTCAGTTGTTTTTTTTTATTCAGCTTAGACAATAAAGATGGATACTTCGAAAATTCGTGTGATTTTTGAATACGAGTTTAATAATGGTAATTATTTTGATTAAATAAATATGTTAAATTAATAAAACGAATTTTTATTTTTCAGTACAAATCGGCAATTTCATACTTTAAACCCTAATAATAAACATCTAATTTTAACCGACTTCAAAAAAAGGAGGTACTGTATTCGACCCGTATGTATGTATGTAAGTAAGTATGTATATATGTAAGTATGTTCGTGATTATCTCCGCAACTAATAAACCGATTTTGATGATTTTTTTCACTATTGTAATCTACATACTTTCAGAAGATTTTAGTGTATAACGAAGTTATAAGCGTAAATGTACACATATGTCACTAATATGTTCTCTGAGATTGCCAGACCTGTTGCTGAAGTTTGATATAGCTATTCTGTCCAAAGACTTCATTCTGCTACGCCTACGTAACATTGACTTTTTGCAAAAACTTTTGGGCCGAGGTCAATAACAGCTATATTTAGAGTGGTTCCTTGGAGTTTGTGCACGGTTATGCGTATTTCCATTCTGTACAAGGCCAAACTGCAGGAGTGTGAAACTAGTCGCATATAGATTGTAAATTACTTTTTAATCAAGGTCTTCCAAATTATACAAGAAGTAGTACGCATACAAACTAATCTTGTACAGATCGGAAATTAGGTTAGGTTGGGTTAGAACATTATAAAACCATTCACCTATAGTAGTAATACATAAAATGTATATATGTCACAGGATAATTCATAATATATGAGTCATAATCTATTTTACATAGTTCTCATTTATATTATTATAATTATTACCTAAAAATATATAGAAAACAAATCACTAAAAAGCATAAAATATTTTTTTTTCAAAGAAAAACCGACTTCAAGGGATTCGAACTAAAAAGTTTAAAATAATTTTTTATTCATTTAGCTTGACGATTTAACTACCTAACATAATTTTTTGAAATTCTGACTTTTTTATTTTTTGCTTAAAACATCCCATACGAATAACTACGCTGTGTTGTGAGCTCTTAAAGCTCAATTCGGTATAGTTCCGAATTCAAACTATTTAAGTCAAAGAAAAAAAAATTAATACAAAATATTCAGGAAGAAAGATTATTCCAAATTCAAACTTAAGACCAGAAATGAAATTTCATAATTACTTTTCTGGATCGTTGTGAGGAACAAACATTATTCCAAATACAAACTTAAGACCAGAAATGAAATTTCATACTTACTTTTCTGGACAGTTGTAATACTTTCCAGAAAAGAATAACTTTCAATCAACTCTACAGTCTATGAAATGTGCACATTTCGTATCATTTTTTAATAAATAAATAAAATAAATACTTACACATACACACACGGTCGGCTGTTCCTAAAGTAGGCAACTTAATGCCTGTGTTATAGGTAAGAACCGACTGATATACATATTTACATATATTACATGTATATATATATATAAATACATATAAATACATAATAATAAGAAAGCTCAGAGTCGCTCAGAGAGCGATGGAGAGAGCTATGCTCGGAGTTTCTCTACGCGATCAAATCAGAAATGAGGAGATCCGTAGAAGAACCAAAGTCACCGACATAGCTCAACGGGTTGCGAAGCTGAAGTGGCAATGGGCGGGGCACATAGTTCGGAGAACCGATGGACGTTGGGGTCCCAAGGTGCTGGAGTGGCGACCTCGCACCGGGAAGCGCAGTGTTGGTAGACCCCCCACTAGGTGGACCGACGACATCAAACGAGTCGCAGGGAGCCGCTGGATACAAGCGGCACAAGACCGTGGCAAGTGGAAGTCCCTTCAAGAGACCTATGTCCAGCAGTGGACGTCAATCGGTTGACAACGACGACGATATATATAAATATTGAATAAATGTATAAATACATACTTATATACTTACATAAACACACCCAGACTCGGGGCGGGAATCGAACCCGCGACCCCGGAGAGGCAGGCAGGGTCACTGCCAACCGCGCCAAGGGGCCAGTCACTAATTATATAATTCATATAATAATAGTAGTATGAATTAAATAATATAATTCATAATATTATTTAATTTATGAATTAAATAATATAATTCATATATTATTTAATTCATATAATAATAGATATATTTCATATCATTTTTTAATAAATGATATGAAATATATCATTTTTTAGAAAATTAATATTTTAAACAGTTATTTACGATAATAATATAACACATTAAATTTTTCTCTATTGCCGCTTCTAACACGCTTTTGCTCTATGAAAAAAAAAAACTAAGCGCACCAATGCCATCTCGCGGCTCTTTTCATCCTAATGTGGTTGTTGACTTGGTATGTCGTAGTACAGTTCACCGCCATTAGATGGCGGTAAAAAATTAACGTAAATATGTAGAGGTGTAGGGGGGACAAGAGGTAGCCAAACGCACAAGGCCATTCGTAACTTGGAGAGCCTTAAAATGATTTTTATGGGGTTAAAAATTATAATAAAGTGTTTCGTCATAAAATCTGCATATTATGACGCAAGCACAGCAGTACAATATTTTTTGCCGGTCGTAAATTAACAATTTCATGGATGAAGGTACACTCCCTGGCGATCAATACGGCTTTTTGTAAACGAACCGAACTCGCAAATCTTGCTCGATTGCTTCGGTAATGCCGTGAAATGGTAGTGTAGGTCATGTAAAGCACGCATTACTACATGACAAAGTATGATTAATGAGTATAAGTATGATTATGATTAATGATTATTATGTCGCAGACAAAGCGCTACGGCAGCGACGCTTGGCGGCAGCGGCATGGTAGAATGTCACATTGAACGCTTGTACGATATTTTTAAGCCCCGACGCAAAAACGACGGGTGTTATAAGTTTGACGTGTCTCTGTGTGTGTCTGTCTGTTCCCCTGTAGCGCTCAAATGGATGAACCGATTTGAATGCGGTTTCTTTGTTTGAATGGTGAATTAGTCAAGAGTGTTGTTAGCTATGTTTGATGAAAATCGATCCAAGATGGCCGCCGCTATAATATGGCAGATTACATATTTTTTCACAACACCCTTAATCCATATTAAGTATCAAATGAAAGGGCTTGACTAGTAGAATAGCACTATGCAAATCTAAGATGGCCGCCAACACAAAATGGCGAATGTCGGGGGTTTTTTAAATTTTAAATTTATGCTTGTGTTATACGAGGAACCGTATGAAGCGCACAACGCGTGATGTTTGTACATAATATGTACGTACTTCTATGAGCCGCGTTAGGTTAGCTCTCCACTCAATCGGAGCGAAGCGAGGGAACAGAATGGAGCGGTGCAGCAGTAGGTATATCCCTGTTCATTGAAACGGAACGAGGTAGGTACATAAGGCATACATAGGCACCAAAGCCTCGCCGAACTCAGCGTAACCTGTGTGCTAGGTACCACTCTCCTTGATATATTTCTTCACTCCACAAACTAGTTCCACAACCTCGCTTCACAACCTCTGCATGTATTTTCGCATTGAAATGTAAGCTCATATTCTCTCCACTGAAACCGTGACCACTGACGTGACTGACGAAGCTGAGTGGAGTGGAGACCTGTATTTTCTGCGATTCTATTGGTCCTAGCTCCGCACCGCTCCACACCTGCGCGCTCCAGAGGACGTGTCCCTCCCTCCCGTCCCTCCGTCCCTATGTCACGTATGTCACGTCCATCGCCGTCGTCGAGCGTTGTGTTTGTCCAAGTCTTTAAGCTCATCAAGTTATCGCAGTTCGCACTGAACACACCCAACCCGGCGCAGAAGTGGTGCAGTAGACGCTGGTAAGTGTGAGGGTAGCTTTATCCGGATGATAAATGGAGTCATAAAAAGCGTTATTATTGCCATCTTAGCATGATTCATTACATTTGGATGTGTGGCCTATTTTGTCTGTTATACATTATTCACGTTATACCTACACTTCTTCAGGGCCGTCGTACGCCGTTATCGTCTTAATACCAACTCGGCTCAAGATAAAGCCTTGAAATTTTAAGGGATAGGAGTGTAGTTCACAATGCTTTGTACAAAAAAATTCGTTTCCATTCCATTCCGCGGCGGTATAAATTGGGCCTAAGCGGAATTGTGCGAGTTTGCAGAGATTTGAAGTACCAAAACACCGGAAACATCAAAGTAAAACATACCTAAATCACCTTGCTTTAGGGCTCCAATTGTTTCATACTTTTACAGGTAGCGTTCACACCAAAAGCAAACTTTGCGAAATAAAGCAGACTGCTTGCACGACTTCAAAATCAATACAAATAAATAAAATTTAACGTCAAAGTCGGGTGAAAATGGTAGATACTAATTAATATCATCATCATCATCATCATCATCATGATCAACCCATTACCGGCTCGCTACAGAGCACGGGTCTCCTCTCAGAGTGAGAAGGGTTTTGGCTATAGTCTACCACGCTGGCCAAGCGGATTGGCAGACTTCACACAACTTTAAGAACGTTATGGAGAACTCTCAGGCATGCAGGTTTCCTCACGATGTTTTCCTTCACCGTTAAAGCAAGTGATATTTAAATACTTAAAAGGCACATAACTCCGAAAAGTTAGAGGTGCGTGCCCCGGGATCGAACCCCCACCTCCGATTAGAAGTCGGTACTCCTAACCACTAGGCTATCACAGCTTTTTTACTAATTAATATATTATATATTAATTAGTATCTACCATTAGTATTAGCCCTCATACCCATTAGCGGTCAACCGCGTACGCGGCTGACCGCGCGACTAGCCGCTTTTATATTTATAGGTGCAGTGAAAGTAATAAAATAAAATCCAATAGAGCTTTCACGGACATATGTTGTATTCTCGCACTTTTAGAGTTATTATTTAGTACAGGTTTAATCTTCTGGAAAATGAAACTGTCTCAGGCTATAGGACCATCACTGAGGTCTGATCTCACCGGGATAACAAAATAGAATCATATTAAAACAGAATCTGGAGCCGACCTTCCGGCTCTAAAAACGGAATAATAATACTACACCGCGCACATCGAAGGCGCAGGCTGAGACAGCTTCTACATTTGAAAAATATAAACACTTATAATCTCTTGACACACAAAAACGGCCGGCGAGAAAAACCAGCCAGGAAAACTGTGGAGGTTGCAACGCTGCCATGAGGTTGCACACCGCCACAGATGCTCCCCCACGAAGTCATGAAAACAAAGAAAAAAAGAAATTGTTAAACAAGTTTTAAATGTAATTTACGCACGCTAGTGGCAACTTAAAATGAACCTTACGACCTGACCGGGTCCTAACAACCGGTTTACCCAAATCATCCAATTCCGTAGGATCCAACATATATGCCGGTTTCAACCTATCCACTGAAACTTTCTCAGGTCTACCTTTCAAATCTACTGTAAAATACTTGTCTCCGCTCTTTAAAACTTTAAAAGGACCTACATAAGGTGGCTCTAACGCCTTGCTAAAAGGACCTCGACGAACAAAAACAAACTCCGAAGATAGTAAATCCTTTGGAATATGAAAGATCTTTTTGCTACTATGGTTAGATGCAGGTGTTGGAGATAGGGATTTCAAATTTGATCTAAGTCTATCCAAAAAGAAAGAAGGATCGTCAATATGATTCTTAGAAGGATTAAAAAATTCACCTGGTAGCCGAAGAGGCTCACCATACACGAGCTCTGCACACGACGCTCCTAGGTCCTCCTTCCAAGCGCTCCTGATCCCCAAGAGCACCAATGGAAGGACTTCTGTCCACCTTGGATTAGCGTGACACATAATAGCTGCCTTCAGCTGCCGGTGGAACCTTTCTATCATCCCGTTAGCTTGAGGATGATAAGCAGTGGTCGTGTGGTGCTCAGCACCTGTTAGTTCGATCACCTTCTGGAACATATGTGAGCAAAACTGTGAACCTCGATCTGTAGTGACGCTACGAGGCACACCAAACTTCGCCAGCCAACCAGAAATAAAAGTTGAAACGCAGGTTTCCGTTGTAATATCTGGCATGGGAAGGGCTTCAGGCCAGCGCGTAAACCTGTCAATGATAGTTAGGCAATACTTCATGCCAGCCGAAAATGGCAACGGACCTATGATATCCATGTGAATATCTGCAAATCTTTCAGAAGAAAGGGGAAATTTAGAAAACGGTGCGGTAGTGTGACGCACTACCTTCGATGATTGACATGCCTGACACGCTCTTGTCCATACGCGGCAGTCTTTTTTCATACTAGGCCATACGAAGCGATCTGAAATTAATTTATAAGTAGCGCGAATCCCAGGGTGACTGAGATTATGGAAACTTTCAAAAACATTCCTCCTAAGTTGCGGAGTTACATAAGGACGTGGTTTACCTGTTGAAACGTCACATGTAATTTTTACCCTGGTGCCTGGAATAGTAACCCGAGCCAACGTCAACGACGTTGTGTCATTCAGTGTTTTTAATTCCTCATCGGCTTCTTGAGATTTCGCTAGTGCTACAAGTATGTCTTGAGCTGTGACGCTCTCCACACGAGAGAAGGTATCAGCCACAATATTCTCAGCTCCTTTGACATGTTGAATGTCAGTAGTAAACTGCGAAATGAAAACAAGTTGATTAAGCTGAATAGGTGGAAGCTTCTCTCGTTTTTGTGTAAACACATAAAGTAATGGCTTATGATCTGTATAAATCGTAGCCGGTTGAGCTTCTAGAATGTGTTTAAAATGTTGCACACTCTCGTATATGGCTAATAATTCGCGGTAATAAGCCGGCCAAGACGATTGCTTGGGAGTCAGCTTCTTACTGAAAAACGCTATAGGTTGCCAGCCCTGCTTCACTTCTTGTTGAAGACATGCACCGACATGAGAACTCGATGCATCTGTAAATAATCCAAGTCTAGCATCAGCGACTGGATGAGCTAAAAGTGTTGCGTTAGCTAAACTTTCTTTACACATATTAAAACTACGCTCTAAATCAGCAGTCCAAGTAAATGGTTTAGCACCTTTACCTTGAATTTCTGATAAGGCATCAATTAAAGGAGCTTGAAAACGCGCTATGCTAGGGAGAAATTTCCGATAAAAATTAATCATACCAAGAAATCTTCTTACTCCTTGTACAGTCTTAGGTAGAGGAAACTCTTGAAGACTTTTAATGCGATCGGCAGGAGGGCAAATCCCAGCCGCGCTAATTTTATATCCCAGAAAACGTACCTCCGGGACATTAAAATGACATTTCTTTTCATTAATAACTATACCGTATTCTTCCAAACGTTTGAAAAGAATACGCAAATGCTCAGTATGTTGTTGACTATCTTTTGAAAAAACGAGTATGTCATCAACATAGGCAAAACAAAAATCTAGACCACGAACAACTTCATCGATAAATCTTTGAAAAGTCTGGCCTGCATTTCTAAGACCAAAGGTCATGAAAGGAAATTCGAAAAGACCGAACGGGGTAATGATAGCTGTTTTACAAATATCCTCTTTCGCTACCGGTATCTGATGATACGCTTTAACTAAATCTATCGTGCTAAAAATCGTTGAGCCAACTAAATTTTGGTTAAAATCGCCGATATGACGCACAGGATATCTGTCTGGAATTGTGCGCGCATTTAAAGCGCGGTAATCACCGCATGGACGCCAATCAGATTCACCTTTCGGCGCTAAATGAAGTGCCGAAGACCACGGACTATCCGAAGACCTTGCATAACCACAAGCTAACATGCTATCGAATTCTTTCTTAGCAATAGCTAACTTCTGTGGAGCAAGTCGGCGTGGACGGCAGCAAACCGGAGGACCATCCGTTGTCCGGATGTAATGAACCGTATTATGTTTAATCTCCCGATCCGGACCAGGCGGGCGAGTAAGAGCGGGGAATTCAGCTAAAATATTATTACTCGAAACTAAAGTTTTCACACTCGCTTGTTCGTGAGAAATAATTGATGCAACGCACGATAGGCCAGTCGAACCATCTAGAATTCGACCTGACCTACAGTCTGGCAATAAATTAAAATATGCGAGAAAATCCGCACCTATAATCGCAGTTGTAACATCGCAAATGATAAAATGCCAATTAAAATTGCGCCTTAATCTAAAATCCAACGATAATAAAATTGTCCCAAAAGTCTTAATATCGCTGCCATTTGCCGCACGCATACAATAGTCGGCCATTTTGGGTCGACTATTCAACCATGAGACCGGATAACAAGAAACATCTGAACCAGTGTCGATTAAAAATCGTCTATTGGTTCGGATATCATTTACAAAAAGACGGCGACTACGAGACGACAAATCAGGTACCGTCGCTACTGATTGTCGCTCAAGTTTTCCGATTCTTTAAAAGAACACGGTTTAATACATTTATGGGCACGCACTGCGAATTTGCGATGATACCAGCATAAATCGCTGTTGCTATTATTTAAATTATTGCGAGAAGGGGACGGTGATAAAAACCGCCTATACCTAAACCTATTTCTCGATTTACTCCTATAGGACCATCACTGAGGTCTGATCTCACCGGGATAACAAAATAGAATCATATTAAAACAGAATCTGGAGCCGACCTTCCGGCTCTAAAAACGGAATAATAATACTACACCGCGCACATCGAAGGCGCAGGCTGAGACAGCTTCTACATTTGAAAAATATAAACACTTATAATCTCTTGACACACAAAAACGGCCGGCGAGAAAAACCAGCCAGGAAAACTGTGGAGGTTGCAACGCTGCCATGAGGTTGCACACCGCCACATATTTTTACTAGCGGACCCGGCAGACGTCGTCCTGCCCGCTATTAGCGCCACCTACCGGGTCCAATTTTTCTACTTTAAACCTTCCTCTTGAATCACTCTATCTATTAAAAAAAACCGCATCAAAATCCGTTGCGTAGTTTTAAAGATTTAAGCGTAAGTACATAGGGACATAGGGATATAGGGACAGAGAAAGCGACTTTGTTTTATACTATGTAGTGATATGCAACCGCTCATTTTGTACGCACTACACCGCGACGAAATTCTATGAAGAGGCTAGCCGCGCGGTTAGCCGCGCATGCGGTTGACCGCTAATGCGTATGAGGGCTTATACTATCATTAGTTAATTAGGGCCTACGCATAATTCTACTTTTTATTACGAAGGTAGGTAGAGTGAATGTTCTATATATAAGTCGGCACTTTAAGCCCTCATACGCATTAGCGGTTGCGGTAGCGGTGCGGTTATATTTTTATATGCAACCGCTACCGCAACCGCTAATGCGTACGAGCGCTTAGTGCGTACAAAATGAGCGGTTGCATATAAAAATATAAAAAGCGGCTAGCCGCACCGCTACCGCAACCGCTAATGCGTATGAGGGCTAAGGGTCCGTGTCATGTTTAAAAATTCGTAGACGTGTCAAACGAAGCAATTTCAGTACACTGTTTTTTTCTTCTAATACTGTATGCTTTTGCTTTATGCTTACGTTTAGGCTATCAGACACTTATTAGAAGGTGGTGAAACAGGCCCTTAGTCATCTAAAATATTTCGCCGTTTTACTGTTCAACAAACTACAGAACGATAGAATGAAGCCTTTTCATGACCATACTAAAGGACAGATTTTCTGGTGAATAATAAAGACACAGTGGAGTTAATGAAAATAAAATTTTATTATTACTCTATGTATCACAAGTTTCCAATTTATTATTAAAAAAACTCATTTGTATTTCTTTGCACACTTTTTGGTAAAGACCTACGGAGGTCTCCTAAAGGCTTTTTGCTCGGTTACTTTGCATTGTACTTAATTCTTTTTCCCGTATTTGGCGATGAACGCATTGAAGGTTTCGGTGTATTTGCCACCGGGGTTGTAGGTCTCGTCTAACTTCTTCCAGCATTCGGAATGTGTCTTCATGAACCCTTGGCACATCTTGGCGACGAGCTCCTTCTGGTGTTCTGAGCATTTGCCGCAGTTGGATGCCATGGCGTCAGGTATCACATCTGTCAAGGGAAAAGGTATCATATAAGAAAAAATCGGCCAACCATTTATTTATAAAAATGAGCCAAGTGCGAGTCGGGCCTCGCTCTTTCAGGGTTCCGTACATAATTATGAACAATATAATATTTTGGGTCTAAGAAATATTTAATTTCCGAGCTAGACATCGCAACAAACCGTGAAAGAAAAACCCAAAAAAATGTTCGTTTATTTTGGTCACAGCTTATAAACTATTTAATAAATCGTTGTTTTCAGTATTTGTTGTTTAAATAGAGCATATAGTACATAATATACTGAAATATCATATTCCCAACTAGTTTAGTTTTTGAGATAGCCCCCGTCACAAAAATGGTCTAAAACTGACAACTTTGAAGGCCTCCCATTCCCTTATTTTTTGAGATAAAAATTAAAAAAATATATATTTGTACTCTACTTAATGAGCTCTAAACAATAATACCCCACAAGCTAGGGTAAAGAAAAAAATTTTTTTTTCCGGCTCCTTTTTCATGTATGGGAGCCCCCCTGAAAAATAATTTAATTCAATTTCTAATTCAATATTTGATTTTGGGTTAACGTTTTACACTAAATACCAAAATTTCAGGTTTGTAACTCATTTCGTCTGCGAGCTAGAGACCTGTGACCGGCGGACAGACGGACAGACAGACAGACAGACAGACAGACAGACAGACAGACAGCCGAGTGACATTAATAGGGCTCCGTTTTTACCCTTCGGGTACGGAACCCTAAAAATGGCAAAAAAATCATGTTTGTTGTATGGCAGACCCCCTTAAATATTTGTTTTATTTTAATTTAATAATTTATTTTTAATGTATTTATAACTATATATTCTCCTCCTTTTTTAAAGACCGTTAAAAATAGTGCTATCTTTTTCGCAATAGAAGAAGTACCTAAAGTACCTACTGACTAATATTGAAACGGTCACTATAAAATGTTATTAGTTAACTACTTAGGTAACAATTTATGACTAAGTTGTTGGAAAGATTACTCCCATAGATGGACCTACTGAATATATTAAACGACTTGGTTTTACATCAAATCTCACAACTTTTTCCTGTGGAAGAATTGCGTTGCGAGACTTGCATTTTTGTGCATGTTATATTTTTAACCTGCAAACGACTACGTGTGACATACGGCAAGATAAGGCATCAATACACGCAATAAAAGAAACTTACTCCTCAAGTCGCTGGCTTCAGTGGTACAAGGGCCTTTATTCAGCCAACAATTGCAGTAGTTGGTCATCAAACGTTCATTACTGATGATTTCATCCACGTTTAGGTCCGGGTACTTTTTGTAGACGTCCGTGTTCGCTGTCGCGGCCGCTACCAAGGCGAGGATTACTAGGAATTTCATGGCTGAAAGTGTTGGCTGAAAAATAAAAAATAAAATAAAAACTTCTCATTCTTATATGGTATGGGTTTCGCCTGGAAACCTACGGCTGGTAAGGTATAGTGGCAGACGTAGAACTTGAGTAGTGTGCTCTCTTAATGGCTTAGTGATGTTCTTTAGACGTGAGCTGATGACTTTGATTTGATTCAGATTATATCTTGGTTATATCATTATATCCGAAACCATATAGTTTGACCATGCTCCATGTTTAACCAATAACAATAGTATATTTTACCAAGTTGAACCATGACACGAAGAGACTTTTGGTAAACAGTCAATTTTGGAGTGTCAAATTGAATAATAGTTACTAAAGAAACTGAGTTAAGCTTTGGTCAACGTAGCAACAAACATAATTAATCCACACGCGCTGTCATATTTAGCAGAAAATACTATCCTCAAATGCGTTGTTGAACTAAATTAGAAGACCAATGCATTAGAAAATGGAAGCTAGTCTCCTGGTCTTAACAGCTATATTATATTACTAGCTGACTCCCGCGACTTCGTTCGCGTGTTTATAGGTTTTATATAGGATCGGATCGGATCCCATAATTCTTTTATGTACCTAAACTAAATGTAGCCTGTTACTCCTTATAACATTGAAAGTTCCATTAAAATCGATCCAGCCGTTTCGGAGATTAGCTGGAACACATAGACAGAACGACAAACATAAATTTAAACGCACGCCAGTTTAAAATAAGCCGTACTTACAAAGATCCGGGTCCCAAGTTATTGGAACCCAATAAATGCCTGTCATTTCTAAACTAAAAAACCTATGACCTTGAAATATTTACGGGACAATACTTAAAGTACTACCTTTCTAACAAAAAAAGAATGAGTGAAATCCAATAACGCGTTAATGAATTACAGCTAAATACACGTTTTAACTTTCATCCCCTCTCCCAAGGGAACCGTGCTGAATTTCGGGATAAAAAGTATCCTATAACCTACCTCGGCGTATAAACTCAAATCGTACCAAGTTTCATTTGAATCCATTCAGTAGTTTCGGCGTGATGCGCGGCCAAGATACAGACAGACAGACAGACAGACAGACAGACAGACAGACAGACAGACAAAAATGAAAAAAATTGCAATTTTGGCTTCAGTATCGATTATAGAGTGCCTTCCGATAAAAATTTTCAAAATATCTTCAATGTACAGAATTGGATCTGTTACAGTTTTATTATATTATAGAAGTATATATTACTTTTATAAATAAATTCGTATTAGAAAATATATATCATCATCATCATCATGATCAACCCATTACCGGCTCACTACAGAGCACGGGTCTCCTCTCAGAGTGAGAAGGGTTTTGGCCATAGTCTACCACGCTGGCCAAGCGGATTGGCAGACTTCACACACCTTTGAGAACGTTAAGGAGAACTCTCAGGCATGCAGGTTTCCTCACGATGTTTTCCTTCACCGTTAAAGCTAGTGATATTTAAATACTTAAAACGCACATAACTCCGAAAAGTTAGAGGTGCGAAAATATATATAATAAGTAATAAAAGCAATCCAACCCGTTGCACTTTGGAGAGGAAATGTTATGAAGCTAATATTGTACCTCTGCATAACTTGAAAGATAAAACTTTCTGTGACATTTCCTAGATATTATTATACATAATACTATGTGTGGTACTACGTAGTACATTAGGTACATAGACTTTTAATAAAAAATTAAAATCGCAAATTCTATCAGTTTTAACTTTACTAAAAGTTTCGGGCAACGTATTTATTCATATTATTTTCTATGTATCTATTTTGAACTCTCACACCCGCGCCTAATAAGTAAGACCAAAAAAAAATATAATAAACATGAACACACATATAATATATAAAATTACATAATATATACATTGCACAAATAAGTTGCGGATGGATTAGACGTCAAGTCTATCAACACGGCTTTTTGCATCGTTATTATTTTTAAGTAAGCCCTCATACGCATTAGCGGTCAACCGCGTATGCGGCTAACCGCGCGGCTAGCCACTTGTATAGAATTTCGTCGCGGTTTAGTGCGTACAAAATGAGCGGTTGCATATAAAAATATAAAAGCTCATTTTGTACGCACTAAACCGCGACGAAATGCGTATGAGGGCTTTTATAAGTCTAATAATAAATAAATAATAAGGTAAAGTCCCCTTATTCCGTGGTATTTTCATAAAAACTCGAAAGAACGTCAAAAATTAAGCATTTACTACACCTTTCTGAAGAACTGGCTATTTTTATCAGAAGCGTTATTTATTTAACTCTTGAAATATCCTAAAAGGACAACAATTACAACTTGATTTAAATGTAAAATTAAATTAAATATGAAGAAAGTCCGAATGCTCCAATTCCGAGGTAAAAATCCTAATTCCGAGGCAAATGGCTCCTAATTCCGAGGGTACAAAATTCAAAGAGAAACGAGTAGAATGAATTCTACATGGTGTTCAAAAATGAACTGTATTTATTAATAGATTTCAAAATCAATTCGATACGTATGTAATTGTTTAATTATGTTTGTGTGTAAAATATTAATATATGTATATTATTAATATATATATATAGCTGCTCGTGCTGATTCATTCGCTCACTGACTGACTGACTGACTGATTGATCACCTCTCCTGTAAAATTTTGTATGAAAATTACTTATTTTTTTCACAAATGGTTTCGTATAGATGATAAAAATTCATTATCATTATACATTATATACATTATACATTATTATCATTCAGAACAAAAATATGGAGAGAGCTGATGATTGAGGATTTCAGAGACGAGCGATGGGCACGCTTAAGGTATTGAAGATAGGTGGGTGCTCGAGCAAATGTCACTCGAAACGTCATCCAATTGGCAGTGAGCTGAAAAAAAAGTCAAAATGGCGAAAATAAGATGGCCGCCATACAAATTTCGTCGGTCTCCATCTCGGAAGGTATAAAAGATAGAAGAGTGGTTTCTTGGCAAAAGATGATCAGGATCCGATGGTTTATTCGATAAATAGAAAAAAAAACAAAGTGGCGGAATTTATTTTTCCATAGAAAATGTATGGCGAATATTGAGAGAGAAAAGTTGTGAACAATGCAGGCCTTTGATGCGGTTCTTTAGAGAACTCTCAAAGAAAAATATGGGAAGACATGATGATTGAGGGTTTGGAAGACGGTTGAGCAGCCCGGGCAGGGTATTGTAGATAGGTGGGATGTGCTCAAACAAAAATTACTCAAAACCTCATCCCATTGGCACTGAGCTGAAGAAAAACCCAAAATGGTGGATACAAGATGGCGGCCATACAAATTTCGTCGGTGATTATCTCACTAAGTATAAAAGATGGAAGAGTAGTTTTTTTAGCAAAAGATGATCAAAACTTAATAGGAGTCAAATAGTGGTCTTGAAGTCGCGTGGCCTTTACTTCCTTTGACAGTACCGCGAGCCTCAATAAATTCAAGGCGGTGCGTACGAATGTAAGTTAACGACCTGTATGGTTAGTTCGAGCTTGCACACTTCGAAAACGGTACTAGATTTGAATATCGAAAAACTACAATATCAGAGCAAAATTAACCCTAATGCTCTTACAATCAAATAAGATTATAAAGTCATAATGTGGTAGGGTACTTCGAATATTTATTTTAAAAAATTCTGCTTGGAGCGTAGACGAATGGCTGAATATATTGGCGGACTCAAACCTTAAAACCAGCCAGTTTAGTTGCATTTCACTCTCAAGACGTCATGTTAGTCAATGTGTTTCGATACTCGAATTTCTATCATCGTTTCCCCAATGTACAAAGTCGGCATAAGGCCTCTGTACTCACTAGGTTAGCAATCAGCTGTTCGACAAAAATCTTAGATTTGATAACATGACAGGTTTAGGTATGACGGTGTGACTCTTGTTCCATGGAAGCAAAGGAGGTAGCTTAGATGGGATGCCACGTGTGTGGATACACTGGCACTGTCTCACATACAGGTGACCTCCGTGACGGCCGGAGCGACAGCCACTAAGGCGGAAAGGGCCAAGAGGCGCAAATATGAAAATATAGAAAATAAATTCATATTTGTGCCTTTTGGGGAGGAGACCATGGGTTCGTAGGGCGAGGATGCTAGGTCCTTTTTTAAGGGCCTGTCATCCCGTCTCGTGGAGTCCACGGGTGACCGGAGGGCAGGCAGTATAATATTGTACTACTGTATATATATATATATATCTACCTACCTATCTAGAATGTGCCACTGGCTGTGCCCCTCACCCATCTTTCAAACCTTCGATCATCATCACTCTCCGTATTTTTGCTCCGAATAATTTGTAAGGATGAGATTTCTTAAAAAAAAACTAATTTTACATTTGTACAATCGTTTTTTTTATGAGGAAACCTGCATGCCTGAGAGTTCTATATAACGTTCTCAAAGGTGTGTGAAGTCTGCCAATCCGCTTGGCCAGCGTGGTAGACTATGGCCAAAACCCTTCTCACTCTGAGAAGAGACCCGTGCTCTGTAGTGAGCCGGTAATGGGTTGATCATGATGATGATGATGAAAATCGTTTTTTTTAGCTCACTGCCAATCGGATGATGTTTCGAGTGATATTTGTTTGAGCACCACCCACCAATCTTCAATAGGTGCACTGGCCGTGCTCCTCATCCATTTCCTACATCCTCAATCATCAGCTGTCTCAATATTTTTCCTTCGCATGATTTTTTGTCTTCTATACGAAACCATCAATGAAAAAAACAATTTGTACGGAAAAATAAATTCTGACATCTTGATTTATTTTCTATCCATTTAGTAGATCTTTAGGTCTTGATCATATTTTGCCCAGAAAATACTCTTCCATCTTTTATACTTAGTGAGACATCGACGAAATTAGTATAGCCGCCATTTTGAATCTGCCATTTTGGGGTTTTTTTCAGTTCAGTGCCAACTGGATGAGGTTTCGAGTAATTTTTGCTTGAGCACCTCCCACCTATCTACAATACCCTGCCCGGGCTCCTCAACCATCTTCAGAACCCTCAATCATCATATCTTCCCATATTTTTTTTGAGATTTCTCCAAAAAACCACATCAAAGCCTTGCATAGTTTACAACTTGTAGTCTCTTCAATATTCGCCATACATTTTCTATGGAAAAATAAATTCCACCATTTTGGTTTTTTTTCTATTCATCGAATAGACCTTTGGATCCTGATCATCTGTTGCTAGGAAACCACTCTTCCATTTTTTTACCCTCCGAGGTGGACACCGACGAAATTTGTATGGCGGCCATCTTTTTTTCGCCATTTTGAATTTTTTTCAGCTCACTGCCAATTGGATGACGTTTTGAATGACATTTGCTCAAGCACCCCCCTCCTATCTTCAATACCTTAAGCGTGCTCTTCACCCGTCTCCGAAATCCTCAATCATCAGCTCTCTCCATATTTTCGTTCCGAATGAATTTTTGTCTTCTATACGGAATCATTAGTGAAAAAAAATTTTTATACAAAATTTTACAGGAGGGGTGATCAATGAGTGAGTCAGTGAATGAATCAGCACGAGCAATAATAAGATAAACGTTTTAGGATATGAATGTTTGCGTGACTGAACGCGAATGATACTTGGTGTAACTGAAACTATACTGAAATATTGTGAGCATCCTGTATTTTATTTCTATACATACCACGTAATTAGAGGCTCATAGAACCTTATTCCGAGGTAGTATTTCTATCCATACCACATAATTAGGGGCTCATAGAACCTTATTCCGAGGTAATACCACGGAATTGAGTTTTGTAACAAAAAACACGTTTCCTAATTCCGAGTGTTAAAAAAGAAAAGATTTTTCCATAATAAACAAATAATTTAAAGCTTAATTAGATTATCTTCGTAAATATGTACAATACTCTCTCAAAATTGCATCGAAATATGTATAAATTTAATTTTCTTTTAAATTAATTTTCTTTAGCTTTCCCATACAATCTATCAATAAATTACCTAAATAGGTAAACTTTGACACGGTATAGTTAGTGATTGAGACGCCAAAGTGTACCTCGTAATTAGGACTCTGTAACCTTATTGCCTATTTAAATATTCAAAACCGAAACAAGAAGTATTTAACATAAAACGACTCTAAAAATTGAAAAAGTTATGAAGTCTATGAAATCGCAATTCCGCGGTAAACCACGGCGTTAGGAACCGGCTAAAATATTTGGCACCTAACGCCGAGGTATTTTCAAAACCTATTTTCACCTTAATTTCTTTACAAATATTCACAAAAGTTGATTGTTTTCGATTGAAAATATAGTCCTTCAAATATTCAAATCGAAATAAAAACAAATAAAGCTTAAAATTAACGGATAAACACTATTTAAAAAAATGTAGGTATTTCGTGCACGAGGTCCAAAATGTATGAAACATGCGTTCGGGCCGGCTACTGGTGTAAAACTTGTCGGTTATTTTAAAACATATACATATAAAACTAACAATTTCGTCATTTATCTATAGAATGATAAACTATCAATTGATTAAGATATGTTGCAGTAAAAAATAGCTTGGGGATCGGTTGAAAACGCTGTTTTTCTATATACCTCGGAATTGGGTGCCCATTTTAGAATACCACGGAATAAGGAGACTTTACCTTACCTAATTTATCAGTCGTCATACTTGTTAGTACAATATATTATAACAATAAATCATTATTTATTAAAACACTAGAAAGAATGAAGATTCCCGGAGAACGTTTTAAAAATATTGAGCTACCTGCTACGAGTTCTCACTGAGCTTATCACTAAAATATATTTTTAATAATAATTATAAACCAACTCACCTTCAGTGTTCTACAACTTAGTTGAATATGATGAGCTATTTAATTTCGAATCCTTTTTATACTAATACAAGACGCGGGTCCTTGACTGCCAAGCTGCGAACAGATTAGACGTCGGCTTATAAAAAAACGGCTAAATCATTTTCGGAGACCGAAATCATACCTATACAGGTTTTTTCCTAAGTCACCTGGGGAGTTTTTATTCATATTTGTTACGTCAATGATGCGGTTTTAACAATAATATTAATGGTCTTGTTTGTTGTTTTGAAAACATACCTACCTACTGCTTAGGTGTTTACGCTGCATGGGGACGTAAACGTGATGCATACCTACCTACTGCACTCTACGAAAGATAGGTACCTAAAAAGATTTTCAATTGAGAGAGAACCGACTTCAAAAAAGGAGGTTATCAATTTGACATGTATGAAGGTATGTAATATTATTGGAACTGCAAAATATTTATTTAAGATTGCGGTTATGCCCGCGGCTTCGCCCGCGTGAATTTCGGTTTTTCACAAATCTCGAGGGAATCATGGATTTCCGGTTCCCATTCCCGCTCCATTTTCCAACCTTTATACCTACTTTCAAGGAAGTTTTCTGTAGTAATCTATAGCTGTAGTTATAGATTTCGGTTTTTTTCAAAATCCCGTGGGAACTATAGATTTTTCCAGGATAAAAAGTAGCCTACGTGTTGTCAGGGCATAATCTATCTCAATTAAAAATTTCTGCCAAATCGATTCAGTAGTTGTGGTGTTAATGAGTAACAAACACACACACACACACACACAAAAACTTTCGCCTTTATAATATTATGTGATAATCTGTAAGGGTTTCTAAGTTCTAAACAAATATACAAAACATAGGTGAATTATAATAACCAATATTTGTTATGTTTATATTATGCATGTATGTTTGTCCGCGAATTTCTCCGAAACTTTTAATAGGATTGTGACCATTCTTTTTTATTAGCTTACATTTACGTCAACTCAGGGAACAGTGCAAGTTTCATCAAAATCGGTTCAGTAGTTTTCAAGACATAGACTGAAGTCGGTTTAACTTTCAATCTTTTAGGTTTAACTTGTTTTATTATTCAACTAAGTAGGTCCACGTGTAGAAGTTTTTGTGTATTGTATGTTACCAACTGGTAACATACATCTGTATCTGTATACTTACAATTTTTTTTATTTTCGGGGATCAATTTGGCCGTTTTCATGTTACAGGTACAGGTAACTTGGTAGTTGGTAACTACCTGAGGTAACTTGGAAACGGCCATAGGGTACTTTTGGCCCTCGAAAAAAAAAAGATAAATTTCTCAAGATCGGTTGAGTGGTGAGGACGTGTAATAACCAACAAACACACTTTCGCATTTATGATTGATATTTAAATTAAGTATGATCGCCACAAAATAATAATATGTATAAGAATGGAAATTTTTTGACACACAAAGTACGAGGTACATCTCATATCTTTTTTCTTTTTACCTGTGTACACTTGTAGGTTTTTTCATATTTTTTATTCACAAGACAACACGTTGGTTTCAATGTATCGTTGTTTTTTTTGAAACACTTTAACAGCTACTGGGTCCAAAACATCCCGGTCTCTGCATTTTGCGTTGTAACTTTAATAAGTAGTACTTATTTCATATCGAGAACTACTTGCTATAATGTACACATTTCTCAGAAACTTATGAACCGATTTAATTTTTTTTTAATTGACAGAAGATATTTGAGAGATGTTGCTGTTATATCAACTTTTCTCATCCATTATAATATATTCGGGCGAAAAACTGGCTTAAAAATTTTCATTTTATTGTGATCTTGGGTTAGTAACATTAGGTCTTAATAAATATTGTTAGTGTACTGCCAAATACTATATACGGCATGCGATAACACAATTCAAATACTTATGCAAATTTTATTTTTATGTCATTTATTTAAATATATTGTTACTAGTCATATTGTGCTATATACTATGTCAGTTATATCTATAGGTACTAATAAATAAAATTGAAGTGTCTGTCTGTAATTTCGAAATAACTACCTTATATCAAGCTCATACGGTTATTTGAATTGCACCATAACCGAATTATACGTTTTTAACTGTCTGTCTGTCTGTTTGTTTAAACGGTCTTCGGAACGGCTGAACCAATTTTGACGGGACTTTCACATACAAGTAGAGAATTAACCAGGGAGTAACATAGACTACTTCTTTAACCGACTTCCAAAAAAGATGGAGTTGTGTTTTTCTATCTATATACACTTATATCTCCGAGATTTCTGAATCGATTTGCGTATTTTTTTTAATCGATAGAGAAACATTGTGACCCTGTTCTATAAAAAAACTGGATTCCAACTCCTCAACCCTGATGCTGTAAGGAATTGCATTCTGAAATCGTGGGGATCCCACGGGATTTTTCCGTTTTGGGGACGGGTTACTACAGATAAGCTACTTTTTGTTCTGGAAAATCAAAAGTTCCCACGGGATTTTTAAAAACCTTAATCCACACGGGCGAAGCCGTGGGCATCATCTAGTAATTAATAAAACTTTAATCTATCATTTTAAGCCATTCAATTAATATTAAAAGCCAGTCAAGCCGATAGCGACTGTTTGGGTATCAATATATAAAGTGCGACTGCTTGAGTGTTAAAATGTTTTTACGTTGATGATGTAACGAAAATGATTCAGATTAATATTCTTATTTATAAACAGCCATTGTTTTTTTCGTAGGAAGTGTAACAAAAAATTGTTAAAACCGTAGGAAGGTACCTACTCAGTATTCGTACTACTTATCTTCTTCTTCTATCTATATCTATTACCTATTATTACATAGACTTGGTGTTTGTGCGCACATCACGCAAAAACTACTGAATAGTTTGAAATGAAACATGGTATGATTCAAGTTCATGATACGAAGTAACATATAGGATACTTTTTATCCCGAAATTCAGCACGGATCCCTTGAGAGAGGGGATGAAAGTCAAAATGTGTACTTAGCTGTAATTCATTAGTAGCGTAGTCCGATTTAATTCATTCCTTTTTTTAGAAAGGAGATAGGTAAGTACTTTAAAGATTTTAGATAGAAAAGAGATACTTTATCGTGTAAATATTTCAAAGTCATCGGTTTTGTAGTTCAGAATATACAGCCATCAAAACCCTCAGTATAGGTACCAGATAACTTGGAAGTTGGAACCCAGATTGTACAGGAACCTTTGAACGTATAGATTATTATCTTAACTTCTTAAGCTGGCGTGCGTTGTGTTTCTGTTTGATCCCGCTAATCTCCGAAAGGCTGGATCGATTTTGACAGGAATTTCACTGGTAGATATTCAGTTTGATGCGCCACAGTTTTTAGCAAGGTACGAGCTCACAGGAGCTGATTAAAAACAAAGAGTTTCCACGGAAATTTTAAAAACCAATATCCACGTGGACGAAGTCGCGGACGTCCGTTTATACTTTATAAAACAAATAAAATTAGAGTGGATGTCTGTAATCTTGAAGTAGGTACACGAACATAACTACACGTTTTTAAAATTTTTCTGTTTGTCTGTCTATTTTTGCGAGTGAATCTTCGAAATTGCTTAGTCTATTTTGTCGGGATTTTTACAGACAGGTAGAGACGAAATGTAATCTAGGCCACTTTCCCAAAGTGATCCCGGAAATATTAAGGTAGTAGTAAAATTAAAAGGGAAAATATATACCCTTTATTATAGGTTATTGACGTAATATTGAGTATTATTACGTCAATAACCTACATTAATAGATATTAACGGCCTAATCGTCTAATTGAACTTGGTTTCTGGTGTAGGGATAGCTTGCATCCCGAAGACAGACAAAGGCTACTTTTTATCCCGGGAAATCTGAGAGTTCTCGCGCGATTTTTGAAAACTGAATCCACGCGGACAAAGTCGCGGTCATCAATTAGTAAATAAATACCTTGCAAATTACAGACAGATAATCGTCTGTCTGTAATTTGCATGTTAAAACCCAAACACCCGTTTTAAAATTTTTGTCGGTCTGGCTGTTTATGTACGCCGATTTTGATGGGACTTTCACAAGCATCTGCTTGTGAAAGTCCCATCAAAGGATGGGGGCCTTTGACGCGTGATATGTCATATGACAGTATTCTGTATTAAAGACGTTTTTCAGTCCCGAATCTTAGTCCGAGTAGGGAAAATATATACATCGCGTAAATACGGAGTAAGTCGTCGCGCGAAACTAGTACCTATCATGTAAAGTAACTGTTAAACCCGTTCCGAGTTTCGGTATTTCAATAGAAATATTTTTTTTCGATCTACGTTTTACCCAGTTGTTGCTAAGCAACTTGTTTTTGTAGGTATAATATACATACTTTAAGATGAATATTTGCGTTCGTTGCCCTTTTGTATAAAAACTATATTTGATCGGTATGACTCAGTGGCTTAATTTAGTTGTGCACTAGCCGTATGTGTCCAACAAAGTAACTGTCCAACACCTATTTTTTTTTCTGGGTAACTTCAATGAACAATCTGAAAAAACGTCTTGAGCACTAAACCTTGATCTCCATCCATCTCCACTTAGATGGAAATTATATTATTATCCCGAGAAAACCTTTATTGAAGAAAACTACTAAAAGGCAAATTTTAAAAAGTAACACCTAAAATAAAAGCAAATATAAATTATAATTTAATTATGAATTTTATTAACATACTTAATATATTATGACAACAAGTATAAATTTAAAATTTAAAAAACCCCCGACATTCGCCATTTTGTGGCGGCGGCCATCTTGGATTTGCAATAGTGCTATTCTACTAGTCAAGCCCTTTCATATGATACCCATATTAAGGGAGTTGTGAAAAAATATGTAATCCGCCATTTTGTAGCGGCGGCCATCTTGAACCGATTTTCATCAAACATAGTATTTTCGATTACGATTTTCATTAAACTAACAACACTCTCGACTAATTCACCTTTCAAACAAAAAAAACCGCATTCAAATCGGTCCACCCGTTTGAGCGCCACAGGGGAACAGACAGACACACACACACACACACACACACACACACACACACACAGACACGTCAAACTTATAACACCCCGTCGTTTTTGCGTCGGGGGTTAAAAATATAAATTAAGATAATATTATTATGTCGTTTTACATTTTTTGTGGCTACCTTCAGAATACATTTAAAAATATATAAGTACTAAATACCTGTTCAAATAAAAATAAATAGCTCTCGAGGTACTTAGGTATAGTCTGATTAAAGTAATAATTATTTTACTTTTTGAATATTCAAAAGAAACATTATATATATACAAGTGTTTAAGCTTAAAACTGTCGCTTTAACCACGTTTTAATGGGTTGGTACCTACCACTAACTTTTCGAAAACTCTTAAATTACTCGATTACAGAATTTTGACTCTAAAACGTTTATTTGTCGGTTCATCGGTTCCCTCCATAATTGCGAAACTACTCCTCTTATATAGTAGGTACTAGCTTTTGCCCACGGATTCGCTTGCGTGAATTTTGATTTTTCACAAATCCTGAGGGAATCGTAGATTTCTGGTTCCCGTTCCCGTTCCCTTTTCCAACCTTTATACTTACTGTTAAGGTAGTTTGTTATAGTGTAGCTGTAGATTTGGGTTTTTCAACATCCCGCGGGAACTGTGGATTTTCCAGGATAAAAAGCCTATGTTTTAAGTCAGGGCATTATCTATCTCCATTCAAAATTTCAGCCAAATCTGTTCAGTAGTTGCGACGTTATAGAGTAACAAACATCCAAACATTCAAACATCCACATTTTCACATTTATAATATTAGTAGGATTTCGAGTGTCATATGCTTTATGACGCTATGACAAATTGAATAAGGTGGAAATGACAAACGAATAAAAAAGTTGAGATTTTGTTGAGTTTGACATCAAATGAAAGATCTCACTGTATGCATTCCGAAAATATTATTTATCAGGTTTTTATATTTTAAACTTTATCTTGTTTATTTGATTTATAATGAATGCAGGAAAAAGATGTAGGTATATAAATATTGAAGAATGTAGATAAATATTGAACTCCATTACGTTAGAATATTAAGCTAATATTATTTTAAAGAATGTCTAATAATTGTGATGACCAAGACAAAGGAAGTGTGATGACAGGCTGTGATGAATGATTCAAATATGTCACAAGGGTTCAATCCCAAGAAACTTTGAAAGAAAGATTGATGACAAAAGGGTCGCCGTAAGGCAGTTAGTGGGTGTAAAAATGTTAATACAACTACGTAGAAGTTGCTTGGCTTAAATCATGCAAATGCGATGATCTTTTGACTCCAGCTAAGCTGGGACATCTACCTTCGACTTTTAATTTCATCTTATCCTATACAAAAGAGTATACGCAAAAATGTTCTCACTAATAAATTAAAGTCATCCTTTTTATTACGTATTATTATTATTATTATTTTATTACGTACTAGCGTCCGTCCGCGGCTTCGCTTGCGAGCAATTAGAGATTCCTTATTCCGTAGGATATTCGAAAAATCCGGCCTTATTCCTTAACCACGTTCTGTAAAAACTACAGTTTTCTAAGTTCAAGGGTTTGGACGTTGATAATAATTCATCCAGGACTTTTCTTTTATCAATCTATATTATACTTAGATTGATTTTCGTCATGTATGATGGCCTCCTTGGTGCAGTGGTGGTCTTAGGTATAAGTGTAAGGTCTCGGTTTCGACTCCCGGTGGGAGCAGTATAGGATTTTGAATTTAACATCAGTTAGGTATAAACCTACTATAGTTAAATATTATTAAGTTGATCGTGTGTGTGTTGCAATTCTACACAACCATAATATTATATTCGTAAGTAGAATCTTCAAGAGCATATATACGTTATGACTAAGTTTTTTTGTACCGACTTCCAAACAATCACTCTACCGAACAAAACATTATCTGATTTCTTATCAAAAAATTGTTAGTTAGGTACTCTAATTAATTATAATTAGCAACTGGTCAAGTACGCGTCAGAACATACGTAATGTAGGGTTCCGTAGGGTATCATAAAAACGTATAACCGTAAACCAAAAACAAAGAGTTATATTTTATACAAGCGGACACCCGCGACTTCGTTCGCGTGGATATATTGGTTTTTAAAAATCCCGTAGGAATCATTTTGTTTTTCCTAAGCTCCTTTGAGCTCATATACTGCTAAAAACTGTTAAAAGTTCACTGGCGGATGTTTAGGTAGATCACATTTTGATCTACCTAAACATCCGCCAGAGAAAGTCCCATCAAAATCGATCCAGCCTTTTCAGAGATAAGCCGGTAATCTTTAAAGTATTCCCTTTCTAACAAAAAAAGAATTAATGAAATCGGACCATGCGTTAATGAATTACAGCTAAGTACACATTTTAACTTTCATCCCCTCTCCCAAGGGAACCATGCTGAATTTCGGGATAAAAAGTATCCTATATGTTACTCCACAGTATGAACTTAAATCGTGCCAAGTTTCACTTCAATCCATTCAGTAGTTTTTGCGTGATGCGCGCACAAACATACAGACAAACAGATAAACAGACAAACCGACGGCCCCTACGTATAAAGCGACATGTCCAAAATGGCAATTTTTTTTTATTGCATATATTGCTTTAGATTGTCCATACGCTCATACCTATATAAGATTTTTTTTAATATATGATGTATTTCACTACATATACTAATCGTATAAGAGAACATGTATAATAATTTCAAAGGATATGTGTCGTAGATGCGGATATGTAGACATATCGCTTTCTACAGTGTTTCAAATTGCGCGCCACTCGAGTCAAACGCGGACATGTCTGACTTGTCGTCATTCACCGGAGATTCTCCAATAAAATTTTGCGACCGTAGAAAGTAATCATAAGCGTAAAGACTCAAATAAACAGTATTTAGGTAGTGAATTGACTTTAAAATAAAATTTACGACATTTATATTGTATGGTATACTTCTATATTCAGGTTTTTACAGACCTGAATAAAACCGAAAATATTTTTTCAGACCTGAATATAATTTATGTAAGACAATACAAAGATATTCCTACCAATGAACGAAATATTGCTTTCCACGTACCTACCTGAAAAAGACCAGTGCGACTTCTGTCACGCAATGAAAAACAATATTTCACATAAACTATAAAGCATATTAAGTCACACATGTCAGGGAATTAAAAAATATACATTAAATTGAAGCTCAGTCAAAACTGTCTGATATTTGCACAGCGATTTTAGGTACTTCCAAAAACTAAATAACTCCAAATGGCGAAATTAGTGTGCTTTAGACAAAATGATCAGTTTATAATTTTACAGTTTTTGATGCTGGGTTAAAAGAAGGTACTTACGTGTTACATATAGGATGAGACAGTCGCTAAACGTTTTGTTTAACTACAAGTTAGCCCTTGACTGAAAAACTCACCTGATGGTAAGTGACGATGCAGTCTGAGGTGAAAGCGAGCTAACTTGGAAGAAGTATGCATAGGTACCCTGATCGGTTTCTATTTTCTCCACGGCATCGTACCGGAGAACGTTAAATCGCTTGGCAGAAAGGCTTTGCTGGTAGGATGGTAACCAGCTACGGCAGAAGCCTCCCACCGGATCAGACCAGAGACAATTTAGGAATTATAAAATCCCGAATTGCCTCTGCTGGGAATCTAACCCGGGACCTTCAAATTATAGGACCACAGCGTAGACAACTACGCAGGTCGCATTGCGCAATCGTATTTTTTTTTTATGTATTTGTTTGTTAGTAAAAAAATAAGGTTAATGTATTTGGAAAAAGACCTCACTCAGAACGCGGCAGATAGCGTTTACGCATTAATTTTGAGCAAAGAGCAAAAAATAAAACACGCGACGTATACCAAATCAATGGTATACACTGAGCTGGTGGTTAAAATAGAATGGTCCATCTTATGCAGTCATAAAGGTGGATCAATATTTCATATTGGATTTTAATGATTAGCTACATACTGGATTAAAAATTCAAATTCAGAGAAAATTTCTTGGAATAAGATAAGAAAAGTCAAAGTGCAGGGGAGTCCAGACGTTATTGAATTTAAATGCAATGTTTTTGAAGAAAACTATGGAAAGCTAAATTGTAGCAATAATTTGAAACTGATAATTGGGAGGAAAAAGAAAGAGAAAAAACAAATACCAGAGAAGTTATATAATGAGCCAATCCCTATCACTGAAGTAAAATATTAAGACTTAATTAGTTTGTGCGATACAGCTAGAATGATGTATTCTCTCTCATCTCTCGCGATAGAGTTAGGTATATGAAAAAAATATCATGATTTCTATAATCTCCTTACACATAGTAAAGCAGAACAGGCTAATAGTGACGAAGATTCTTAAGATAATATTTAAGAAAACTTAATAAAGATGAATCGGTTTGAACAAAGCTGTGATAATTGTTAAATATTACTTACTTATTATTATTTACAAAATTAATTTAAAAAATTGTTGATTGTAAATCTAAGACAAAAATGTGATTTTCAGCATTTAGTTTCTACTTAAAAATAGAGTAATGTTTCGATTTTCAATTATAAACCTCGTTTTATTAATGAAATAAATTTTATATTGAGTACATGTACTTGTTTACATTGCATGAAACAGTCGTATCCTAATTAATTGAAACCGCGTATAGGGAGATATGTCTCTATTATTGCGTTTTTAATATTGATAGATGATGATCTTATGATGTTTAACGTATCCTTTTGAAATAAGTGACGTAATACCACGTTTTCATAAAACATTTAATTAAATTCATCTTCCTATCATCGTTTTTTTGTTTCCTAAGTATAAAGAGGTATCTCAGACTTGTCCGACATGCTTTTATTTGAATGTAAGTGTAGAAACAGTCATCTATCAGTTTTGATAGGTAAATATAAAAAAATTAAATAAATATAAATACTATTATAAACTTCCTAAAGTTAATAAAATATTATAGAAAAAAGAAAAACATAATTGTACATAGAATTATTTCTAGAGCGATTTGAACCTTAATTACGCTCTCCTGAAAACCTCACTTTTTGACATGTCGCTTTATACGTAGGGGCCGTCGAAACAGAAAAAAATTTCAAAAATAGCTTTTTTATGTTCCACGAGCGGATACCCGCGACTTCGTTCGCGTGGATATTGGTTTTTAAAAATCCCGTGGGTACTTTTTGTTTTTCTTAAGCTCTTTTGAGCTTATACCTTGCTAAAAACTGTTAAAAGTTCACTGGTGGATGTTGAGGTAGATAAAAATGTAAACATCCGCCACTGAAAGTCCCATCAAAATCGATACAGCCTTTGAGAAATTACCCGGTAATCTTTAAGGTATCTCCTTTCTAACAAAAAAAGAATGAATGAAATCGGACCACGGGTTAATGAATTACAGCTTAGTACACATTTTGACTTTCATCCCCTCTCCCAAGGGAACCGTGCTGAATTTCGGGATAAAAAGTATCCTATATGTTACTCCTTAGTATGAACTTAAATCATGCCAAGTTTCATTTCAATCCGTTCAGTACATTTTGCATGATGGGCGCACAAACATACAGACAAACAGATAAACAGACAAACAGACAAACAGATAAACAGACAAACAGACAAAAATTTCAAAAATAGCTTTTTTACGTTCTATTACTTATCCCTAACATCCCCCAGTTATTATTTTGCAAAAATCTTTAATGTACAGATACGGCAAGTCTACGATTTTATTATATGTATAGATGTATAGAAGAAGATATAGATAGATAGATAGAAGATACTTAAGTATGTGAACTTTTTTCTTACTTAGTGGGTTGGAATAAAAGTAGGTACTTATACTTTTTGTTCCAAGTTTGATACTTATTGGACCAATTTTCACGTCATTTAGTCGACTACAGCTTGTAAGATATAAGTATGTGTCTCAAAATAATCGTAACATTTCTTTATACTTAAGTTCTATATTATGTCAGATTTTACAATAGGTATAGGTACTTACGTAAAATTGCCACTTTGGCACATATTATTAAATAATTATTATTTTTCAAAAATGTATGTAGTAGGTAGGTAGTAGGTACTACTCTTATGTAGCGGTAACTAGTTTTTGTGACTGTTGTAAATCTGCTGTGATAGACAGACAGACGAACGAACGGATAAGCACTGATGTGTACCGTTTTGTATTTTGAATACGGAACGCTAAAAAAATTATCATTATCTTCTTGCATTTACTTAAATAAATTTTACATTATTTTTTCCTGATATAAAAATGTATATTAATAAAAGTTGTCCAAAAACCTTTAATAATTATGGAGCTCCTTTGCTTGTAGGCTAATAAGGAGTACCTACCTACTAAAAATATCATCATTATCTTCATAATATTTAAATAGTTTTTATATTATTTTTTCCTGGTATAAAAATGCATAGTCAAATTCAAAAGTCCTTGATAATTTTGGAGCTCCTTCGTTTGTAGGCTAATAATACCTGTTACAGATCTCGTATTTCGCCACTGAATTTGGTAAACAAAATCAAGATCGCGTGAACTCTGCGATTTTACGTACGCACAGAGTACTTATCTCCTAATGACATTCGGTGTCCTTAAGTCCCCTTAGAAAAAGTAATTAGTGTGCGTCATTCAGACACTCGGTGGACTCCTTAATTAAGGGCATCACGATAGGTCGAGTTGATTCAGCGAAAACTTCCACGGCTCCACACTTATCCTACTTAACCTCTTTGTTGATGAGGGGCTCGATTCTTCAAGGCGGCGAGCATTTGCATTTAATACAGGGCTTGATCCAGCAATTTCTTTTAAACCTTGCATTTTGAAGTTATACTTCTTTAGGTGCGTTGTGAGAAAATGATGAGAGTGAATTTTTATGACACGCGCACAAGGTGACACGAAACAAAACGACATGTTGAAGTTGTTCGCCTAACCTCTTGACTGTCAGACGCTCCGTAAATAAACATGGCTGTCTGTCGCACCATCTATTGTCTGATTATAATTAACTAGCTGATGCCAGCGGCTTCGTCCACTTGGATTCTTATAAATCTCGCTTGGGGTAGAATTTCCAAAATTCCTGAAACACGTAATGCAATTCTTCTACATCTACATCTACATAATATTTTAATATAATAAAATCGTAGATCGTAGTGTCATAGATGTTTGTGAGCGCGTCACGCAAAAACTACTGAATGGATTGAAATGAAACTGGGCATGATAAAATCATGTTCAAACTACGGAGTAGTCATATAGAATACTTTTTATTCCGAAACTCAGTACGGTTCCCTTGGGGGAGGGGATGAAAGTTAAAATTAACGGGTAGTTAAATTTTATAATTCATTATTTTTTTTGTTGGAAAGGAAATACGTCTCCGAAATGCTGGAACGATTTTGATGGGACTTTCATTAAGAAAACTTTAGTGATGAGAAAGAGCTATTAAAAAAATAATACTTATTACAATAGTTCCATTTTAATGCGCGGCCTTTAACAGTATGAGGTCAAAGGTTAGGAAAAACAAAGAGTTCCCGCGGGATTTTTACAACCTAAATCCATGCGGACGAAGTCGCGGGCATCTTCTAGTATCTACTAAGTAAGTACTCTACTAATTAGTAGTGTTTTCGAACGGTGTACCTACGTTTATTTTTAATTTTAAGTTAAGCGATATTACGTTAAACTTTTGAAATAGAGTGTAAGTAAGTCTTAAGATACTCCATGAACTCGTTATAGTTAAGGGCATCACAACAATTAGTAGTGTTGATTTAGCGAAAAGTTCCACTCTTATCCTCTTTGGGGATGCGACGCTAGCAGCCGGCGGCCATTCGCATTTTCCGAGAAATTCATCTACCAAGAAAATATTGTACCTACCTACTTACTGAAAATACTATTTCTGAATTGAAGTCTGAAGTTGTTTAATATAAATATGAGATAAGCTTACTCTAAAATTTAATATGCACGATAGTATAGAATGTCATATATAATTCTACTAGCTGATACCCGTGACATCGTCCGCGTGGGGTCACATAAAATTCATACAAACTTCAACCCCTCTTTAACCCCCTAGAAGTCGAATTTTCAAAAATCCTTTCTGAGCGGATGCCTACATCATAATAGCGAGCGGATGCCTATATCTGCAGTCCGATCCGTCCAGTGGTTTGAGCTATGACACGATCAATCGTGGGACAGACGGCTTTACGTACTCCGGGCTGGTACAGAAAATTTATTGACAGGAAAATCCAATAACTCTCCCGCCATCTCGCGCTCTGGTTAACTAAATCCCTTCACCGAAGGTTGACTGTAAGAGATTTAGCTATAAGACCGCCTTTGCACCTTTCAATATTGTTTCTTTTGCATATTTTTATTTTTATGAACGTGTGAAGATTTCGAATTAAGTACCAAATAATTTTTGTTTATTGGCCCCGAGCCGCGATTCGAACCCAGGACCTCACGATGCATCTAACAAGCTAGCCACGGGACCTACGGCTACCGTCTCGTGGTCCCACTGGTTGACCCCCTCAGTGGGTCCACGAGGAATTTCAATTCCTGTTGGTCCCACTTTGATGGTGGGACCAACAGGACATGTTTTAGCGATTACATTTTTGGGGTTGTGGTCCCACCGATAAGTTTTAAGTAAAATCTATAAGACCACCACGACCACCACGACCACGGGACCACGAGACAGTAGCCAGACCTACGAGGGAGTTATTGGTATAAAGGTACGTCCCGCATGGCAGGTAATCAATCTCGCTTCAGCTTCCGTCAACGTCAAAAAGCCATCACGCGATGAATAAATAATTCGTGATCTACTCAATATAAATAAAAAAACCGGCCAAGTGCGTGGCGGGCCACGCGCAATGTAGGGTTCCGTAGTCACAATCCTCGAAAAACAGATGTAACTCCTTAACCTGTGAACCCTACTTAGCCGTGATAGTTTTCCTTTAAAATTGATTATATATACTACTGCTGTGAATTTTTTCAAGTTCCTATATACTGCCATTTGGCTGATAGAGGGGGGGGACACTTGACTCTAATAAAAATGAGCACTTTAAAACATCATATTTTACAAACGGATCTATAAATCGAAAAATGATGTTCCCACACCCACAGTATTTTTAAAAGACCTATTCAACGATACCCCACACTATAGGGTAGACGAGAAAAAAAATATTCATCCCCACTTTACATGTAGGGGAGCTACCCTAAAAAAAATATTTATCAAAATTTTATTTCACCACTTTATCGGCGTGATTAATATTTATACCCATGCCAAATTACAGATTTTTAGCACTAATAGTCTCTGAGATTAACCGAGGACGGACGGACAGACAGACGGACGGACATGGCGAAACTATAAGGGTTCCTTGTTTACTACGGAACCCTAAAAATGCGTTTCGTGTAGCGCTTGTTACGCTAGTGCAATCGTAGCCTAAAAGCCATGCTGGTATAGCCCTAATGCAGCGCGCACGGAAAGTAAACCGCCGACACAGCAGCGACCCACTGAGCTACATGTATCTAGAACAACCGAAGGTTGCCTACGAAGCATCGCGACCGGCCACGGATATTCTTGCGTCTAATATCGAGCAATTATCACGAATAATTAGTTATAAGTTTTTACTGTAAAATCTCTTTTTTTTAATAAATTAAGTACTAGCTGCATTTCTTTGCATCCCCTGGCTGCCCTCAACATAATTCGCTACGCATCAAATTAATGTTTATTCCTCATCATAACACTGATTCTCGGCTTCGTGTAGATTTTTTTTATAATCCCTTTATTTTCCCAGGGGAAAAATTAGCCTGGACTCTGGATCACTTCTTGCTTAGTCCTCTACCTGCCTGTGAAAGTCCTGTTAGAATAAGTACTGCCTTTTCGAAGAAACAAATGAAAGGTGGTCTGGTCAAAAACCGGTCTAATAAACAAATGAAAGTTAAATAAGGATTAGGTATAATTAATGTAAGTCGTGGTAAGTTCGTTTGATCATCAATTTTAAAGGAACGGGTGCGTAAACGTGCGTAAAAGTATAATACAAATGTAAGTACACAGGGTAGGATTTCACTGGCAAAAAGTGCTTTTACTGCTTTTTTACCGAGTAAAAAGTGGGTTACGGGCTAATTAATGGAAGTTAAAGTAAACAGTGAGTTTTTGGGAGTTTTGTTACTTCGTTCTAATGTTAATTAAAAGCAAGACCGCTGCAGGCACAAAAATTACTCAAAGTCTGATCGGTCGCATGTTTCACTAGGTAGGTACCTATTATCGCTAAAACAATTTTAACAATGTGCCAAAACACATTCAGGTATATCGAAGTTACACAATTAATTTTCATTTCTTAATGAATACTTCTTAATAATTCTTAAAATAATTTGAAACTTTGATATATTATACCTAACATTGTTTTATTGCTACAAAATTAAATACCTATCCCAAACAAAAATTTTATGTGAATATTAAGGGCAAGTTCCTATCAAAAAGTTTCGGCCATTAAAAGTACTGATATCAAAAATTATGGCCAAGTTCTTTGCTAGGCTCGATAAATGGAACCATACAGTTTTAGAAGGTCATATCTTCGACCACCTTCAAGCTGTCATCGCATTCGTCGTTGGCATTGTCGTTGTCAACCGATAGTCGTCCACAGATGGATGTACGAGTAGGTATTTTGCAAGGATCGCCATAGAACACGGTCTAGTATCCAACGGATGCCAGCGACTCGATTAAGATAATCCGTCATCCTAGTGCGGGGGTCTTCCAATACTGCGTTTGCCGATACTGGATCTCCATTTGAGCACCTTGAAACCCCAAAGTCTATCCATTCTTCTAACTTGAGAATGTTTAATATAAAATTAGATAGTCGATTTTTGGAATAAATAAAAGAATATTATTAGCACGGTCAAATAAATACTCACCAAAAAAATACACATTTTCTAAACATTTTGATAAGATGGCGACTTATTTACATAACTATGCGACATCTGGGGAGAAGCAATAAGCATCCTAACATTTCAAGGCAGATAGCAAAATAAAGGAAAACATAAGGCTGAAGACACATTGAGGGGGAGTTGAAACGGGACCAACGCCGGGACGCGTCTTTTCTAAAATGCTGCAAAGTGAATTTTATCTCCGCTATTTAACGCGAGGTTTGCGCATCACGTATTATCGGGTCAGGTTGCAGGTTTACACATGAATGAATTTTCACCTTATCGTTCAAAATTTGCCCAAGAATGTGACTCTTGATTACTTATGTAATTGATTCTGCTATCACAGAACTACTTAGCTTCGGGCAAAAGCAAAGATCTTTCGTAAATGTTGAAGAAAATGTGTACAAAATATATTGTAACCTACCTAATGCAAGGATACGGATATGTTAAAAAATAAGGATAACGAAGAAGGATAACGTATGAAAGGTACTCATTTCTTTGATGGATCCAATTTATTTACGGATATAATATTATTATTTATCGAATATACTTATTTCTTTTAACATTTTGCACATATTCCACGAATGTTCAAACTTTAAGAGATCGTATAAAGTAATATTTATGTTGCAAATACATACTCCCAATATAAAAATAAAGTCGAGGTGCAAATAGTATCCAAGCCGAAGGCGAGGATTTTAAATAGTGCCGAAAGTATAATATAACGCAAAGATTTGCAATGGTGCGTTGTGAAGTCGACATCTCTTGAAGATGCTCCGGTGTCGGAGCGGAACGATCGTCGAGTTTGTTTTGTGGTCAATTTGTGTGGTGTTGTGCATACAAAGTCACTGTTAGCGGATTCTAGCATAGTATTTTTTTTCTCATTGTATCTATCACCAGTAAGTACCAGGTTTCATAAAGTAGGTTCAATGTAGTTTCTACATGATCAAATTCAGATTTCAACCTCTTTATTATCATGGAAATTTTACTAAAATATGGCAGATTGCGGTCTCAAAAAAGTTCTTCTGTTTGGCGGCCATTGGTTAAAATATAACCCAATTCAAATGCTAACAGGCACGGTTTCGTGATTTTTACTAACTCCACGTTATGAGTGTTACATTATTATTAGTGTTACATTAATTACGCCTTTATGGTTGAATCAAGCGGGAGGCAGAGTCACTTTACGAGTAAATTTATTGCAATAGGTACTATTAGGTGTAATTATGTAGAATTAAAGTCAGTTCAGTATATGAAATTCCAAGAATACATAGACATTTTTCGTATTTAATATCGTAGGTAATATTATACTATGTTACCGCACGAGACTTTCATTTCATACACTTTAGGCAGTAATTCCACGATTGTAAAACGTTCTTGGCAATATTCTGGATCCATTAAAGGTAATAGCTGTTCGTATTGTAGATTTTGGCTGAAGTGTCATTGCTGCTGTATTCTTGTAAAATAAAATTGGACAGAGAAATTTTCTTTTTCTTTTTTTCAAAAAAAAGTTATAGAGCAAAAAAGATTTTAAAAATTTTTTCTCACTTTTTGCTTATAACTTCTTTAATTTTTAATTTAGGGCAAAAAGTTATATAAACATATTTGTAGGCAAAATATTTTGCTACAAATTATGCTTTTACGAATTTTTTGTAATACGCGTAGTTTCCGAGATACCGCGACTATAGTATTTTCACCCCTTTTTCCAAGATGGCGGCTGGGGGACAAGGGTGGTGACCTCACAAACTTGAGGTTAAGCTTCTATTGACATGTTCTAACAAGTGTAAATTGAAAATTTAAAAAACCCCCGACATTCGCCATTTAGTGGCGGTGGCCATCTTGAATTTGCAATAGTGCTATTCTACTAGTCAAGCCCTTTCATTTGATACCCATATCAAGGGAGTTGTGAAAAAATATATCATCCGCCATTTTGTAGCGGCGGCCATCTTGGACCGATTTTCATCAAACATAGCTAAGAACACTCTCGACTAATTCACCTTTCAAACAAAAAAAAACCGCATTCAAATCGGTCCACCCGTTTGAGCGCCACAGGGGAACAGACAGACACACACACACACACACACACACAGACACGTCAAACTTATAACACCCCGTCGTTTTTGCGTCGGGGGTTAAAAATAAAATTGCGTCCTCTAATAAATGCAATATTCGGTCCTTAAATTGTAACATATCAATGGACTATAACGGAAGAAACGTCATTTCCTATCGTTTGAGCCCCTTGACCTAAAGTAGCCCAAAATGGGCCTACAAATTGTGACGTGTAATATATTCTATTAACAACTGACGTACACACACACACATGCATGTTTAAAGCTCAAAGGAACATTGAAGAGAAAATATGATTTTAATTTTTATTTTTTAAAGGTACCTATATAGGAAAATCATTGAAGTTGAAACGCAAAGGAACATTCAAGTTAGCTTGTTAGGACTGTGACGTTGATATTTTTTGTATGAAAACGTTCCTCTTCATTGTTCGTTGTTTTCCATTCGATCGGTCTTTGACTCTCATTATTTCGAGTTTCGTGTTTGGGTATTCCAAGTGGGTGTAAGATGTCGCATAAGGTAGGGTTCCGCAGCCATTGTAACTAACAAAAAATTCTTACCGTAAATCAAAAGGAAGAAACAAAGTTGTATTACGAGGGATCTCCCCTTCAACTCAGGTAAGACTTCAGGTTAGGTATATCACTTTGACATTTATTATTTCTTAAACCTCATAATAATAATTCCGAAGAAAACCTTTTCAACGAGATACATCAACAGCTAGCGCCCCAAGCGGAAAATTAGCGAAATAAAAATCGGTATTACCGAATTTGCGACTCTAAAATAACAAGCTTTAAATCCATTTTAGGCTGTCGTTACGTATTACGTATACTTGCAGAAGTATAACAATTTTGTCGGAATGTGCTAAGTCGTAGATACTCCGAAAGAAATAGTAAAATAATAGACTACTTACTATTATTTTACTATTTCTTTATAAGCTATTCTATTTAAGCGTATTTTTAATAACTATATTAAAAATACCTTTTTCAGTTCTGATAGTTTATGAATAAAAAAGTTGTGACACATAGATAGATGAAAATACAGAAGGAAGAACAAAAGGACAGACAGGCGAGAATATTCACCTTTCAATGTTTTAATTTTAATCGTAAAAGCGTGGGTAGTGTTTACTAGGCACCAGCAGCAAAATCCGGAGGTTGTTGACCCGAAGCTCCTTCATGTTACTGTATCTAAACACTTGAGTAAATTAAAAATTTAAATTACCCCGCACCACGTAGAATGCTCGATGTATACCTGATGATAGACTTTAGGTTGATTCGTTGGAACCAGTCCAACGAGTAAGTTTATTTATTTTATTTATTTATTTACTTATTTGGCTTACTATCGATTCACATGCATCTCAACTTAGCATACATATGTACATCTTCAGGTCATGCAATGTACATAATCATTTGATAGTAAACACATCATGCATATTTCCGTAATATCTAGATACTTACATGATACATTAAAATTAAAACACATTAAAACTATGATACGAGTAGAAATGGTTTATAAAAATAAATAAGTAGTAGTTGGACCTAGTAAGTTCACTGTAGCTTGTGATCTATGTTCAATACAAATGTGTTCCTGTGACCACATTCCTGCTCCAATCATCAGACACTGGTCAAATTAATATTATTAGTAAGTAGCGTGATAAATTTTATCACGCGGACGTAAACTGATTGGTCGAAGCGTGGTCGAAGCAAACAGGTCTCCATTCCTACCCTACCCTAATATAATACTAGGTAGGTATATCAATTCTATTAGATTCGAAAAAGGTGTTGTAATTTAATAAGACATACCCATATCTTGTCCTCTTGAAAATGTTCTATTGAACTACAAAAGCTAAGACGTGCAGAGCACGTCTAATCTACTTAAGTTCAACGAAAAACCTGCGATCAATTAGGTAATTGTACCTAGTTCATGTAATTCTACACAATTTAACTGTATGGTTCGTAAGCTAGACAACGTGAGTTTTTAAGCCCCGATGCAAAAACGACGGGGCGTTATAAGTTTGACGTGTCTGTGTGTGTGTGTGTGTGTGTGTGTATGTGTGTGTGTGTGTGTGTGTGTGTGTGTGTGTGTGTGTGTCTGTTCCCCTGTAGCGCTCCAACGGGTGAACCGATTTGAATGCGGTTTTTTTGTTTGAAAGGTGAGTTAGTCGAGAGTGTTGTTAGCTATGTTTGATGAAAATCGATCCAAGATGGCCGCCGCTACGAAATGGCGAATTATAGTCTTCATTTTCTTACGGTCGCCTTTTGTGTCTCGCCGCCGCCTCAGCCGCGCGGTGTTTTGCCAAAGACACCGCCGTGACTTCAAAGCATGCCGCGCGGCGTGTACAGGCACAAGGGGTTTTGGCGTTTTATGCCTACTCATATTTTTTTATTAAAATTCTCTTTTCTTTTTATATTTTTTTATATTCGTATTTTATTACAATTTATAACCATAAACATAAAATATAATATTATCATGAACACGGGTCTTCTCTCAAAATGAGAAGGATTTTAACCATAGTCTACCACGTTGGCCAAGTGCGGATTGGCATACTATTCGGAGATTCTGTTAGAATAGAAAAAAAAATTACAAACAGAAAAAATAAAAAAATAAAAGCAGAATACTAAGAGCACCTGTGCCTGTACCGACACTATGTTACCGAACGGGACTATACATATTTTTTACAACTCCCTAGTGTGATATAGTGATATTCTACTAGTCAAGCCCTTTACTTAATTAATCAAAGTATCAAATGAAAGGGCTTGACTAGTAGAATATCACTATGCAAATCCAAGATAGCCGCCACCACAAAATGACGAATGTCGCGGGTTTTTTAAATTTTTGATTTATACTTGTAAATACCTTTTCGATAAGTATCTGATGGCAGAAAAAATTAAATCATATTTTGCTTGCGTGCCAGAAGTTAACTTTTATCATGAAAACGCCTAGAATAAATTCCTGGCATACCTGGGTGAGCTGAGCTGAGTTTTTACGTGAATAATATAAAATAAATAAAAACAGCTTTAACTAAGTAAGCTACATTATTTGTTCGCATCTGCCATTTTTTCCTAATGCTCGTCAACGAGACTTCCATATAAATCTTTTCGCCAGTCTTTTAATGTCTCTGCATTAGCATAGTAATATGTGGCGTTAGTTAGTAATTAATTGTTGTTTTGAACTTTTGGTATACCTATCATAATGAGTTATGATGACTTATATTAATTACTAGCTTTTGCCCGCGGCTTCGCCCGCGTGAATTTCGATTTTTCACAAATCCTGAGGGATAAGTAGCTTTCTGGTCCACCCGCCCCCCGCCGCTCGGCGGCGTACCGCGGTACCGCGTACGGCGGGCGCAGGGCGCAGGGGCGCGGCGCGGCGCGGGGAGCGGGCGTCGGCCGTCGCGATCGCGCTCAGCGAAAATACCTATCAGGGCGCTTTTAACATCTGTATTTACCGATTTCAACACAACTCCTTTTTTGAAAGTCGGTTAAAAAAGTAGCCTATGTTACTCCTTGGTTAATCCTCTACTTGTCTGTGAAAGTCCCGTCAAAATCGGTTCAGCCGTTCCGAAGATTAGCCCGTTCAAACAGACAGACAGACAGACAAAAATTTTAAAAACGTGTGATTCGCTTATGGTATCGTTCAAATAACCATATGAGCTTAATATGTGGTAGTTATTTCGAAATTACAGACAGACACTTCAATTTTATTTATTAGTATAGATTTAAAATATTATAATTTCGAGCAAGTAGTTTCTTTTATAATAATTATGTTATCAAATTAAGCTGAGTACCTACTTAATATAAAAATTAAATATGAGACATTTATGAGAAAAACATTTTAGGTCACCTTTAAATTGTTTGTATAAAAGTCCCAAGTACCTATGTATTATATTATTATTATCGAAGTTTTTACTGAAATGCGAAATGAACCTTCAGTGCTACATTATGAAGATTTTTTAATTATAATTATGTTATTTTAATAGCTTATTATAATTTCAATGTCAAAATATGACTCATTCATTAGTATTCATTACTCGTTTTTTCCGGAGTATTGTAATAAAAACTTAGTTTAATGTTATGCAAGCAAATGTATAATTAATTGCAAACGCATAATGTACATACTCACCTTTTATTAAGTTACTACATAATATAAATGAAAGTAAGTAAGCCTACCGCACGTCTGTGTGTTTGAAACTGGAAATCTCTATTTTTGATATAGGGTAAATGCCAGATAGTTAGCCCAGTGGGATAGTTGCCCCGGTTCTGAATACACTATGTTAGAGATGTCCCTGGCCTTAGCACTCTTCTAGAGTTAGAAGCACTCCCTATGCAGGGTTCAATGCCATAAAAATTGTACACTAGAGTGCATGCGTTTCGTCCATGAGTGCGAAAATCTTCCGCGGCAAGACCTCCACGAGCATCGAAATTATATTTGTGAGTATTTACTATTGAATATATTTTTTTTATAGTTGTCGATTCAGTTAACTTTTTGTTTCTTCGCATGCACTGAAGATTACATTAAATTGTCTTTGACGTTTAATTGTTAAATTTCTTTTATTTTATTTTTATTTTTTAAAAGGGCAAGTATCCGTACTGAAAAGGATAGTCGCCCCATATAATTTTGCGGATAGTTGCCCTTAGAGTGATGATCTGCAAAAGTATGGGGCAACTATTTCTTCAACAGTTTTATGTTGCAGGTGGGTAAACTGTGCGCGACCAATTGCCTCTTGGCTCTATAACGTGTTACACGTGTATTTAGTTACATGTTGATTATTTAGTATTTCCATTAAAACTTAATAAAATTATCTAAATAAATAATAAAGACTGATTAAATTTACATTCAGTTAATAGATCCAAAAAAATTATATACAACGTTAGTTTTACTTTACGCAAAACCTGAAAGTAGTTTGTTCAGAATCAGTAACAAAATCGAATCCAACCATTTTTATATAGTGTTATATTTTTCTCCAAAAATATTTTGAAATCCTACAAGCTTAGACACAACGATTTACCGCGCATCAGCTGACGGTCGGCACACAGCGGCGGTCATTCAACTCGCGTCGATCGCTAGCCCCTGCGGCGACGGCTTGCGGTGACCATTTTTTTCGAGGACAACGACGCAACATAACAAGCTTATAACTTCGTTCTTCTTCTTCTTCTTAATATTGCGGCTTTGCAGGTTCTTGAGCCCCTGTAGCACTTTGACCGTCGCCGATCTATTGTGCTCGCCACGATTTACAATTCCCCGTCAATGTTAGTTGCCGCCAGGAAAAGCAGCAACTTTTTGGCTGGAATGAAAATAGCCTCCTCAGGGTGTATGAAATGTTCCCCTAGTAGGAGACTTCGTGTATGCATTAGAGCGGGGCACTGACAGATCATGTGCAGCGGCGTTTCCGCCGATTCTTGTGACAGATTCTGCACAATATCCGTGCCCTGGAGCTTAAGGTTATATCTGTGTCTATTCAGTCCACAGTGTCCCGTTAAGGATCTCACTAGAATGCATAAGTTTTTCCTACTCAGCGCCAATATATCAGAGGCGACCTTCTTATTGAAGGACCTGATTAGCGCTTTTGAGTGGTTTAGACCTGGTAGGTTACGCCATCGCATTAGCGTGTCGTAGGTTCTGGACCTATCTGTCGCCCCCCTGTACCTGCTTTCGCAAGGCTGTCGGCCTGTTCATTGCCGGCAATTCCGGCGTGCCCTGGTACCCATCGGAGAATTACCCTGTTATGATTGGACAGGGTATTCAAAGTTTGTCCGCAGTTTTCGATCAGCTTTGAGTTTATTACCTCAGAGGACAATGCCAAAAGAGCAGCTTGACTGTCCGAATGGATGTATATTGTTTTATTCACGTGGTTGTATTGCAGAATTGTTTCCGCACAAATTATTATGGTGTAAACCTCCGCTTGGAATATTGATGCATGAATACCCAGGTTGCGACAGATTTTTACCCTAGGTTTCACGCTAAATACTCCACAACCTACGTTTTTTCCCGACTTGGAGCCATCTGTAAACCATTTAAGGCTGCCAGAAACCCAAGTTAATAGACCGTTAAGCCATTGTTCCCTTTCGGGAATTTCCACAGTATAAGACCTCTGGAAGTAGTATTTGGGGGTCATCGTGTCCGATGGCATCCCCATGATAGGGATCTCAAGAATTGAGTCTTGGAGTGTCCTCAGTGCTTGAGATGACCATCTCACCTTTTGTTGGCTGATCAGTCTGTACTTCCACGAATGTGGAGCCACATAATAATTATGGTGAAGGCTGAGACACATACTTAGTTCGAAAAATCGATAAATGTTGGAATCTCAATGTGCGGGAAGGGCGATGCCGCATCGGAAAATGCATTCTTGGAAGATCCCTCCCCAACATAGCGGTATCGCTGGGTGATCGCAAGCGAGCCGATGCGAGCTGCTGGATACAAGCAGCACAAGATCGTGCTCGCTGTAAATCATTGCGAGATACCCATATCCAGCAGAGAACATCTAATTATCATTTACAATGACGATGGTACACGTAATAGAGTCGTGTGATGGCAAAACATTATTATGTTTGGGACACGGCTCCCAACAAATGGATTCGCAATAGCTGCAATAACAATTACCTCACAATAAAGATCCCCGACATACCTGTTAAAGGATACCACTACTAAGGGTTATCATCGATTCAAACTTTATTTTTGCGAGAAGTTAAACCAACTTCTTTGCTTCGATAAAATTTATTTTTCTGAGCAGTTTTCAACTTCAGTTCCTTCCCTACTTTGCACATTTAGTTAGTATAGAAATAGTTTGCATTGGAAACGGACATAGGATTCTTTATATCCCGGGAAATGTAAGAGCTCTAAAAACAATCAAAAGGTATAACTAATAATTCGAGCGGTTCCAAATGGGATGGCAACTTGCCGGAAGTGAACTTAAGATGACAGTTCTGGAGCTAAATAAGGTTTTATTCGATTCAGTCAGACAATCTATATCTAGATCTATCTATACATATAATAAAATCGTAGACTTGCTGTATCTGTACATTAAAGATTTTTGCAAAATAATAACTGGGGGATGTTAGGGATAAGTAGTTAATAAAACGTAAAAAAGCTATTTTTGAAATTTTTGTCTGTTTGTCTGTATGTTTGTGTGCGTATCACGCAAAAACTACCGCATGGATTGAAATGAAACTTGGCATGATTTAAGTTCATACTGCGGAGTAGCATATAGGATACTTTTTATCCCGAAATTCAGCACGGTTTCTTTGGGAGAGGGGATGAAAGTCAAAATGTGTACTTAGTATTCATTAATGCATGGTCCGATTTCATTCATTCTTTCTTTGTTAGAAAGGAGATAGCTTACAGATTACCGACTAATCTCTGAAAGGCTGGATCGATTTTGATGGGACTTTCACTGGCGGGTGTTTATATTTTGATCTACCTAAACATCCGCCAGTGAACTTTTAACAGTTTTTAGCAAGGTATGAGCTCAAAGGAGCTTAGGAAAAACAAAACGATTCCCACGGGATTTTTAAAAAACAATATCCACGCGAACGAAGTCGCGGGTATCCGCTTGTACTAAATATATGCATTGAATCTAAGGCAAAAACTGCAGGCTTTGCTTAGAAGAGCATTTGGCAGGGTCCCCATCGAGCCCAGCAGCAGCTCGATATCGTAATCGCCTCAATTGAAACGTAATTTCAACGACCACATTCGTTGCGTAATTTAGAGGAGCTATGCTATAACTGTAAATTAAAAAATGGAACCTGTAGAAAAACTTGACTTCCCACCATCCTGCTCCAAAGTCAGAATAAGAATTATGAAAAAATCGCATTCAAATCGGTTTACCTGTGAGCTACGGGTGAACCGATTTGCGTTGGGGGTTAAAAATAATAATTTGTGTATTCGAATCGAGTTCCAACAGTACGTCGTAGAGCGGCGGGTGACATTCTTATCACGGAGCATATCGGCACCCAGGGCACGGGGCAATTTACATTTTCTCCAATTTAGTTAACTCCGGCTGGAATTTCTTATCGCTTCACTTGATCGGGAATAATGGCGAGGTGTTTAGGAAACACTGAGATAGCACCAATCCTGATATCAAATTCTTCACGGATTTTTTTTTCAATTCCGCTGGGATTTACAACGCAAGCATGTTGCAAATTGCAGTTTCATTGCTACTTGCCAGTAATGATTGTATTTAGTTTTACGATTCTACTTTGCAATTTCAGCTGATTTTTCAATAGCAAAATCACAATTTTTAAGGTCTGTAGCACACCTCCGCAGCGAAACCAAACGCGGAGATGTGGCTGGCATGTGAGTTCATCATCGTAATTGCGTGAGAAGAAATAGACTATTAAGCAGTTTGTTTTTGTTTCATTTGTGTTTGTTATTGAGGAATGCTGTGATAGCCTAGTGGTTAGGACGACCGACCTCTAATCGGAGGTTGTGGGTTCGATCCCGGGGCCTCTAACTTTTCGGAGTTATGTGCGTTTTAAGTATTTAAATATCACTTGCTTTAACGATGAAGGAAAACATCGTGAGGAAACCTGCATACCTGAGAGTTCTCCATAACGTTCTCAAAGGTGTGTGAAGTCTGCCAATCCGCTTGGCCAGCGTGTAGACTATGGCCAAAACCCTTCTCACTCTGAGAGGAGACCCGTGCTCTGTAGTGAGCCGGTTGCTCTGTAATGGGTTGATCATGATGATGATGATGATGATTGAGGAATAATATACTTTTGACAGATTTTTTTAAAATATAAAATCTGACGTTGGATTTTATCTAACGATTGAAAACAGTCCTAACTAAATATACGCACCAAACTTTCACATTTCACAACAAAGGACCATCCCCTTTCGTTAAAAGACGGTTATTTTTTGTGTATTTTCAGGCGTAACATGCATACATTTTATTTATTGAAACAGCAATTAAAACTAAAATTTTGAAGTAAGTATGAGTTGCGACAGAAACTTGCCCCTTCTGAATATTTAAATGCTCCATCCCGGAACTATGCAGCGGAACTAAAATTAGCAGCGTAATGTCAGATATAGGTACATGCATTGTCAAATACTATACGTTAGAATTCAATCTCATACATACGTCGGTTCCGCTGCTATGGTTTCGCGGCGGAGATGTGCTACCGCCCTTAACGACGTTTTTGCGTCACGAGATAAAATCTATTTTGAGATAATTTTCCACCATAAAAACAGTATAATTTGTTGTTCAAAACGCCACGCTGCCAAAAATAGAATCATAAACTAAATTGCAATGAGCACTTAAAAACCCCGCGGTCGTTATTGCGGTATTTTCCAAACAATTCAAAGTCCCGGATTACTAATGTTATTGATTCAGTAATAAAACTGCCGTGTTCTGTCATGCTCCATAACTTTTGCCGAGCAAATACGCTATTAGGCACATTTATTGGTCATTTCGTAGTATTGGTTACCTGTCAAGGTGCGGTAACAACTCAGTAACAATTATAGCTAGTTAGAATGACGCAGTCCACCAGCACCATGATATTATATCCTTTTATTCCTTTTAACGTCACAGCTGGGAACAGGCCTCCTTTTCTTACAGGAGAGAGGAATTTGAGCTTAGACCCGCCAAGCTGTTCCAATGCAGGTTGGTGGGTTCAACGACTATTGTCGATACTATGATGTTCGTCTGTCCTCTGTGGTTGGTGTCTTTGCAACTGCAAGAGTGGATAACGCTTTGTACAAATATAAATATAATTATGGAGCTCGGAGTCTACTACCACGATACCACCAAGACCTTGCCGTGTGGTGCATATCCGAAAAAAAAAAACGCCTTAGAGCAGGGTATCCCTAGTCATGGACCCCTCTTAAATTTTCAAAGAGCCCACGAACCTTTCCGAAAAGATAAAAAAAGTTTAGCTTTTATTGTTCGCTGCTGCTTATACTGGATTAGAACGTCAAACACAGTATTTACTCACAGCATATTGTATACCAATTTTATCCCACAACCCCCCAACACCCAAGCGACCCCAAGCGGTCCATGGACCCCAACCGTTAATTACACGCACCCCTCAGGGGTCCATGGACCACAGGTTAAGAAACCCTAGAGAAACGGTTTTTCTGTGTAGCTTGTGACGCCTGTGCGTCCGTGGTACTCAAACCAGCAACCGACAAAACCTGACTGGCACGATTAGATCACAGATCAATAAACTTTATCATAACATCGATAAATATCGTATTTAAATGTTTTTTATAAGTATACACCTAATTCCAATAAGTAATAAATTTTATTAGGTAAGTAGGTGTTTTCATAATAATTAAGTTCGTCGAAATTATGTATTTTAATATTTTATTTTGAAGATTGAAGAATTATTACCCACCTACTAATAAATTAAATGTTATTTCCCAACAGTTATTTTCCATCTTTACATAATACATTGTACCTAACTAAGTATGTATTTCATTTTAATTGTTTTTTTCCTGTGTTGACAAGAAACTTGTTCGGAAAATTTCGACGATAAAGAAATCAATAACACAACTCTATAATATTTGCGAAAGTGTGTCTGTCTATCTGTTAGCTTTTCACGGCAGCAGCTAAACCGATTTTGATGATATTTGGTACAGAGATAGCTTACATCCCGGGGACGGACATAGGCTACTTTTTATCCCGGAAAATTAAAGTATTCCCACATAATTCTTAAATGTCCATTCGTTTAACCGATTTATACGTAATTTGGTGTAGAGGTAGCTCGCGTCCCGGAAATTGATATAGGTAGGTAAATCCCGGAAAAGCAAATATTTCCCACAGGATTTCAGAAAACCTAAATCGACGTGGACGTTGTCACGGGCATCATCTAGCTATTATAATTTTATTTCAATACATTAACTTTTATATCATTTCAATTATCTATACTAATCTATACTAATAAATAAAATTGAAGTGTCTGTCTGTAATATCGAAATAACTACCTCATATTAAGCTCATATGGTTATTTGAACGATACTATAACCGAATCACACGTTTTTAAAATTTTTGTCTGTCTGTCTGTTTGTCTGTCTGTCTGTCTGTCTGTCTGTCTGTCTGTCTGTTTGAACGGGCTAATCTTTGGAACGGCTGAACCGATTTTGACGGGACTTTCACATACAAGTAGAGAATTAACCAGGGAGTAACATAGGCTACTTTTTTAACCGACTTTCAAAGGTAAAAGGAGGAGTTGTGTTTTTCTACCTATGTACACCGATATCTCCGAGATTTCTGAACCGATTTGCGTAATTTTTTTTTTAATCGATAGAGAAACATTGCGACACTGTCCTACAAAAAATTTGGATTCCAACTCCTCAATCCTGATGCTGTAGGGGATCTGATCCCCAACACTAATGGGATTTAGGCACTGTCGGTTATTTAAATTGATATTGGGGATACCAATTAAAGACTTTATTGTTGAATGACCTCGAGTAGGTACATGTCCAACTCCTCAACCCTGATGCTGTAAGGAATTGCATTCCGAAATCGTAAGGATCCACGGAATTTTTCCGTTTTGTGGACGGGTTACTACTTACAACAGATAGGCTACTTTTTGTTCAGGAAAATCAAAGTTCCCACGAGATTTTTACAATCCACACGGGCGAAGCCGTGGGCATCATCTAGTAATAAATAAAATTGAAGTGTCTGTCTGTAATTTCGAAATAACTACCTCATATTAAGCTCATATGGTTATTTGAACGATACCATAACCGAATCACACGTTTTTAAAATTTTTGTCTGTCTGTCTGTCTGTCTGTCTGTCTGTCTGTCTGTCTGTTTGAACGGGCTAATCTTCGGAACGGCTGAACCGATTTTGACGGGACTTTCATATACAAGTAGAGAATTAACCAGGGAGTAACATAGGCTACTTTTTTAACCGACATTCAAAAAAGGAGGAGTTGTGTTTTTCTACCTATATACACCGATATCTCCGAGATTTCGGAACCGATTTGCGTAATTATTTTTTTAATTGATAGAGGAACATTGTGACACTATCCTACAAAATTTGGAATCCAACTCCTCAATCCTGATGCTGTAAGGAATTGCATTCTGAAACCGTAAGGATCCCACGGAATTTTACCGTTTTGGGGACGGGTTAATACAGATAGGCTACTTTTTGTTCTGGGAAATCTAAAGTTCCCACGGGATTTTTAAAAACCTAAATCCATACGGGCGAAGCCGTGGGCATCATCTAGTATTAATATAATTGTTTTGAATAAATATCAAATTCAAAAAATTAGCTATAAGTCCAATTTATTATTATTGTAAGAATAAAACCTTAATTCTTATTTCTTGAGAAATAAAACTTTGAAAAGTTGCTCGGAGAATTGTGAGACAAAAAAACTGGAAGTTCTTTCTTCTATAAGATTTTTAGGGTTCCGTACCTCAAAAGGTAAAAAAAGGAACCCTTATAAGATCACTTTCTTGTCCGTCTGTCCGTCTGTCCGTCTGTCTTTCCGTGTGTCACCACTGATTTTCTCAGGAACGGGTGGATCTAGCAAGTTGAAATTTATACCAGATACTAAAGTCTATAGTCCCTATTAGGTGTATAAAAATTAAGGTCCTGAGTCCACACAATAAAAAGATATGGGCAAATTTAGATTTTCACAAAAACTTGTAAGTACCAAAAACCTTAATTTTCAACTATTTTTATTTTTCGGAATTTTTCTTTTACTCGATCTGTAAGACCTTGCTTTTGACCAAAATTGACAAATCTAGGTCAACCGGAAGTACCCTATTGGTTTTGGGTCGAAAACCTAAGGGTGGATTTCCCAACAGCAAAATTCGCACGGCATGGGTGAAATCGGTACTGTCCAACGTTAGTATAAAGATCTAATATTTTTTTCTAGGTAGAATAGGTAGATACCTATGCGAGACAATAAATATTTATTGAGTAGGACTGCAGTTTAGGAAATTAAAAAATTTTAAAGCCCCGAATTTATCATTTCGGTAGCTGTCCTCACAACCTTTTTCGATGTAATTTCCGTCATAAATCAAAAAGTATTGCTTATTTAGGTATATGGCTACTTTTATTTAAATTGTGAATAGTGACAGTATAGTAATAAAATAATTTTATGATAATATCTACTTAGTTTAATAACTGGTAAGTAAAAATGCTTGTGTCCCAGAAAGTCCTCTCATCTCGGTGTTTTTTTTTTAATCGATTGTAGTTTTGCATAGGATAACTCTAGCTCCCCCCTCGTGCGCTTAAAATGTAGGTAACAGTGTGGTCTATGTGCTTATCGTAGGAGGAAATGCGCCGCTTGCCTGCGTGTTCCCGCAAAAAAAGTAAGTAGTTCAATTCGGTGGCATGTGACAAACTTCTTATCATTTCCGTGTACAGGTATAACTTGTCTTGCAATTAGTTAATACATATAAAAAACTATTCAAGAGTGCGTAATGGCAATACGTTTTTTTGTGTAATATTCATATCATCTTGTAATAAATAGTCTTCTTGTAATGCTAATTTTTGTCCGTATTTCTAATTTCGGTGTTATCATTTCGGTGGATTCGGTGGGCTAAATTGTCAACCGAAATGACAAAAATCTCACCGAAATGATAGAAATTCTCATTTCGGTTTTTTTAAATCTTAATTATCTCATTTCGGTGGATTGCTTTATCATTTCGGTGTTTAATTGTCTCATTTCGGTGGATTGTTTTATTATTTTGGTAGATTATTATTTGTTTCGATGAAAATTCAGGCCAGCAGGTAATTTTTTGACTAAACCACTTCAAAAAAAGAGTTTATGTATTTGACCCGTACGAATGTATGTATGTATGTATGGCCGCAATTATCTCATAGACTAATGAACCGATTTTGATAATTTTTTCGCTATCGTAATTAACATACTTTCAGGGAGTTTTTAGTAACTATATTATACCTACGTTCATATAATTCATATGTACAAATTGACATAAGTGTACACTTACACTTACACTACACTTATGTCATCAAAATATTGAACCTGTACACCGATTTTCCGCATATTTGGTTCTACACTAATTTTTTTTTTGCTCAATAGAGAAAGTTTATGAAATGGTCGCAAAAAGAATACATGAACTGTTGGTAGGTAGAAGGTAGGTGGTCAAAAACACTGAAAAATAAACGAAAACCAAACCAAAAAGGAAAATTCTAGTAGATAACGAGCTTAGCACCTATGTATATTAAAATATAGGTAAGTTTTGATTTTTTGTTCATCAGTTTTTTGTAAAATCATCATGATCAACCTATTACCAGCTCACTGCAGAGCACGGGTCTTCTCTCAGAGTGAGAAGGATTTTGGCCATAGTCTACCACGATGGCCAAGCGGATTGGCAGACTTCACACACCTTTGAGAACGTTATGGAGAACTCTCAGGCATGCAGGTTTCCTTACGATTTTTTCCTTCCCATTGAGAACATTGACCAAAGATGAGAGAAAGGAAAAAAGAAGATTATACGAACAGAAAAAAAAACAACGAATTAAAAGCGATCGAGAAGAGTTTCTTAGAATAGATAGAGAGAGATATGCAAGAAGAAAAGCTACAGGATTAATTTTTTCGAGGAGTGCATTAAATTCTCACAAGCTCCGAAATCTACGCAAAAAAAATGCAGCCAGTTCGAAAGCATATTATTATAAGAAAAAAAAAATACAAAATTCAGACAACTCGACAAACACTCAGTGTGACACTCAATTATCAATGATGATTTAGAATCTAATGGAACTTCAAATACACAGTCAAATAATGCATCTGCATTATCTATACGTTATCATATTCTTGGTTGGTCACAGACTTTCAAACTGTATACTTTATTAGTCACTGTATGCATCATAATATTGATTTTTTTTTTCTCTTCATTTAACGACAACTCTGAAATCTCAATAACTCCATAAAATTAGAAGCCCCCTTAAGTATCGCAATATAGAGTTTACACTGTATTTAAGTAAGTGCGAAATTATTAGAATAGTAGAAATTAAAAGACTGATTATTGCTAAGCTAAGATTAAAATCGTTAATTAAAATATGTCTTTTCATTTAGTTTTATTCTATTCCTTTTATTGTAGGTAGGTGCATTTTTTGTGTGAAATCCAGAGGAATATCTAAAATTAAGTAGAACATAGTACGTAACAAGGTTAACACATTGTCACTCATGATAGTATACAACCTTTCACACTTGCTAAGAGTGCATCTAAGTATTTAGTTAAAGTGTATAGTTGAAGCTGCTCAGTAGTATATATTTAATATATTTTCAGTGAATTTTAATTTCGGTGGACAGTTTCTATCATTTCGGTGGCTACTTATATCATTTCGGTGGCTAGTTTTATCATTTCGGTGGCATTAAAATTTTAAACACGTATTCTCACGAGTTTATAAGACATATTTTGATGGCATTCAATAAGAGCATAAACAATAACAAGAAGAACAATAAACCATAGTTCAAAGTTGAAAAAACTTAATAATAAAAAAGTCCACCGAAATTCAAGAAAAAACGGCTTTGTTGAAATTGCCCCCTAAATGGTAGTTCCAGTTGACCTAGAATTACGAAATTTGGCAAAAAGCTGGGTCTTACAGCACAAATAAAGGAAAAATTCTAAAAACTAAAAAAAGTTGGAAATTAAAGGGTGTACATACATAGTTGAGCCAATTAAGATAGACCTCTGAGTTGTATGAGCGCTCATAAAATTCAGAGGTCTAGCTTAATTAGCACCTTATCTTTTAAGACAAACTAATGAAAAACAAATTGTACTTACACTGGAGTACGGAACCCTCTGTTCACGAGTCTGACTCGCACTTGACCGGTTTTTGTATGAACTTAAAACCATAGACCTCACGATTCGAACAATAGTCTATAGAAAGGCCCACCAATGCGAAGTCGGGGTCAACTAGTTGCGAATAAAATAAAATCAGTCTATAGCGATGACCGGACCCCTTGATATTATGCAAAAGATAATAGGTAGGTACCAATACTATTAAAGTAGTAAAGGATTTATGGTTCCACTTTGCTATAACCGCTAGTTTGAAAGCGCACCCTCTAATATTTCAAAATTTCCATATTAAGTAGGTAGGTGTAACATTATGTTTTAATCTCAATATTATAATAAATTCAAAAACCGGTTCAATTCAATGTCATGATCATCTTTGGGGGACGTTTGGTCACAGAAATTCATTGAGAGCAACGATCTCTGTAGATATGTAATTTATTGAGTAACGAATGAGAGAAACAATAAAACCGGCCAAGTGCGTGGCGGGCCACGCGCATTGTAGGGTTCCGTAGTCACAATCCTCGAAAAACAGATATAACTCCTTAACCTGTGAACCCTACTTAACCATGATAGTTTTCCTTTAAAATTGATTATATATACCTACTACTGCTGTGAATTTTTTCAAGTTCCTATATACCGCCATTTGGCTGATAGAGGGGGGGCGGGGACACTTGAATCTAATAAAAATTTAAAACATCATATTTTACACACACACCCACAATATTTTTAAAAGACCTATTCAACGATACCCCATGGCCCACACTATGAGGTAGACGAGAAAAAAAAAATATTCATCCCGACTTTACATGTAGCTACCCTAAAAAAAAAATATTTATCAAAATTTTATTTCACCACTTTTTCGGCGTGATTAATATTTATACCCATGCCAAATTACAGATTTCTAGCACTAATAGTCTCTGAGATTAACCGAGGACGGCCGGACGGACAGACAGACGGACGGACATGGCGAAACTACATGGGTTCCTTGTTTACTACGGAACCCTAAAAAGGATTTCCAACATAATCGTTTTTTTCCTTCCTTCGATTCCTTCGACAAAGAGTAGAGTCAATACTCTACTCTCTCTTTTTTCTCGTCGTGATATACTTACATACATTGCTGTAGTTGATGACGTGATATTGTAAAGCAAAGTCCCCCGACGCGTCTGTCTGCCTGTCTGTTTGCGATAAACTCAAAAACTACTAATCGGATTTTCATGCGGTTTTCACCAATACACAGTGATTCATGAAGAAGGTTTAAATGTATAATTTGTTTGGTTATGTGTAAAATTAGTTGAAATATGACGATTTATGTTGAAAATGTCGGAAAAAGTCAGCTACCTGGGACATTTCGTCGAAAACGCTGCCTTATCCCTTTGAGATATAACAAAACAATGTAGGTATGTAGTAGCGAGTAATTACTACCCGAGCAAAGTCGGGGCGGGTCGCTATCTCATGAATAATTCTCGTGGGCTCGCTACGATTGGAGTAGTGCGATTTTTGACACGTAGGTAAATGATTATACCTAAATCATTGAAATCAGTTTACAGCCACCGAGTACTGGGCCACTAGTGGCGACGACTAGTGGCCGCCACAAGTCGCGGAAGAGATTTTTCATACATTTTCTTGTGGCTCGAACGCGGCCACTCGAGCGAGCGCTCAGTATGCGGTGGTGCCATATAAAATGTTTGGCTGAATTTGACGTCGGTCACCCATCCAGGCAACACTTATGACAACGTTGCTTCACTGACACATTATATGCGTTGTAAGTATACGTGCTTACTAACAGCACCTTAACAGGCAATTAATTCAAATCACAAACAGAGATTTCAATTATTTATTTGTATTTTTTTTTTATAGGAATAGCGGGCAACCTAGCAAGCGGGTCACCTGATGTTAAGTTATTACCGCCGCCCATGAACATTAGCAGCACCTGAGGAACCACTAATGCGTTGCCGGCTTTTGAGGAAGGGGACTGGCTCTTCAGCTCGCTGCCGGAACACACGGATGTTTTGCGGCAGATTACGGCTGAAGTGTGGTCGCTAGCCAGGCGGATTCGGGGTAGAATCCTACCGCAAAGCGGTGAGAATTCAGATTACATTGTGTGGTATCAGGCACAACGACCCTTAGAGGGGACTGAGAGCGTCAGGGCCTCGTTAGCATATTGGCAGGGTGCACCGCGTGCAGGTGAGGTTGACTTTGGCCACATAGGTGGAATTTGGGCCACTTACACCCCAAAATTATCATTAATATCATAGTAAGTATCATAAGCATTCATCTAATTTTAATTAATTTACCTACTCAGTGTTTGTCCGTATTTTATTTATTTCGTATAATATTTGCTTGCGAACTAACGTCAATTTTTGTAAATACGGCGAGACAGATTGTCATAATTCATCTTCGTTCGGGTAAATGGGCGCCGGTTCTCTGATTTATAACCTGAAAAGTGGAAAAACGATGCGCACTGGGAGCAAATCTTGGAATCATTACAAGATTAATAAATATCATTTGTTAGCGTCACTTGGCACTAGTACTTATTGGTATTTCATCGAAACCTTGATATAATTAATCTAAGTTAAAATAAAAATACTACAAGTATAAATTAAAAATTTAAAAACCCCCGACATTCGCCATTTTGTGGCGGCGGCCATCTTGGATTCGCATAGTGCTATTCTACTAGTCAAGCCCTTTCATTTGATACCCATATTAAGGGAGTTGTGAAAAAATATGTAATCCGCCATTTTGTAGCGGCGGCCATCTTGGATGGATTTTCATCAAACATAGCTAACAACACTCTCGACTAATTCACCTTTCAAACAAAAAAAAAACTGCATTCAAATCGGTCCACCCGTTTGAGCGCCACAGACGAACAGACAGACACACACACACAGACACGTCAAACTTATAACACCCCGTCGTTTTTGCGTCGGGGGTTAAAAATAAGAAACACTAAATCGATACTAACGACCTCCCACAGTTCACAGATAGATTGGTCGCACTGTAGGTACGCGGTGCGCAATGCCAGTTGCACCATGATTGGTGGTTAATGTTACGGTAGCTACCGTGTAAGTTTTGACTAAGTATATACCTACCTACCTAGAAAAGCAAAATTGGTTCCCCATAGGTTTCATTAAATCCTTAACCTTACTAAATACGATTATAAACTTGTGCAACGCATTTTGCTTTTTTTAGTAAGCTTTAGCGGTAACCGTAACGTAACTTTAACTGCTTCGATAAACATATACCTAGATTTTTAGTTCACTATGTTCACTAGTAGTGCTAGCTAGTTAGATGTAGGTATGGAGGATCTGTAGGTTTTCGGAAACTGAAATATCTATCTAAACTAAAGTACGATATCGTACTAGCAGATGTATTAGTAGTACTACAATATCTAGTTCTATACGATATTAGATAAATAGAACATAGATCTCGTATCTCTATCAGTAAGATATATATAGATATCTACTAGGCTACGGATGTGCTGATAGGAAATTACGGCTTCCTATCAGCAAATCAAACCGTTTGGGTGTTACGGTAGTTATCTAGTTCTACATACTCTTAGGTAGGAAAAAATGGATAAGGAAAATAAAACCACAGAAATACTATACTTTATTAAAATCTACTCTTGCATAGATTTAATTCGTTGCAAATTATATATTTATTTTAATATAATATAACACTTAAAACGCATAATATGTAACACTACTTATGCATAATACTTATTACCTACATATTATAAGACTAACAGAAATGTCCTCCCGATCGAATTTCAGCCACGGCGCGACTAACCTCTACGAAGGCGAAGACTAGCCTACTACGCAGGAGATTTTATAGTGCAAAAGTGTGTGCGTAAACACAAATGCACTCTCTTCTCTTTCTCACTCTCATACTCCGATTGGACGGTCATCAGACGGCTGGCAGACACGTGATCTTTTTCCTGTGTATCTAACACGATCAACTTCATAACTCCTTCCTGAAAGGGCTTTGAATATTTTGGCCTACCTACCAGTCCGCCATTTTCCTTTTTTTCTAAATAACGGTCATGCATTAATCATTAGCTGGTATGAATACAAACAACTATTCTTATGAGACAAAATCTTCCAAAGTGTCATGTTTTTGAGATATAAGCGATCAAAGTTGAAGTTTTGTTGCATTGTTTAATTTCAGTTAGGTAGTTATACAGTTAACCGATGACGCCACCGGTAAGTTTGAACTTTAATAGCTTATATCTCGAAAACGTGACACTTTGGAAGATTTTGTCTCATAAAAATAGTGGTTTGTATTCATGCCAGCTATTGATTTATGCAGGTTTTATGCGTGGCCGTTCATTTGAAAAAAATAGAAAAATGGCGAACTGGTAGGTAGGACAGGCTCCATACAAAAATATTCAAAGCCCTTTCTTGTAAAAACCCTCCTAACTTTTATTTGTAGCCCGATCTACTAGACTACACCAATGAAGCGGTTAGGTTAATTACCCAGAAATCGGAAACATAATTTGCATAGCTCAATTTGCTAAGACAGCTTTATCCAATTAGCATTATATCTAAGACATCTTATCAATAATGGTATCAATTATGAGCTAAGTATACAAAAGTTATTTAATTTTCAGTCCAAAAAGTCTCGCCGCAAACGACGAATAATCGCTCTTATCTATTGTGAGTAGGTACTTATAGGTATATTGAAACGTTGTCTAGATGTGCAAAGCATAGAGATAATAATAATAATAATAAGTAGAGTAGGCATACCTACCTTAAAAACGTGCCAAAAATCCACTCACACACGCACAATCCCCCAACCTAAAATGGCGCGTGTTCATTGTGATGTCTCAAGTTGTGCGTGTGTGAGTGTTCATGTATACATTTAGGGAGGCCATCTTAAGGGAAGTTGCAATAAAATTTCTGCCACGATCTGTTTTATTGTTATGTTTAAAAATGTAGTGTTGTCTCTTACACACTTATGAAAATTTTGATAAGCTTAAGCTATTTTCCGATCCACTATTTTCTATAGGACATTATGCCAAGTCCTCTTCTGTAGGTTCATGGTGCAAAGTCGTACTAAGTTAATTGATTACATAATCTTAATCTTTGAACTAATTAACTATTTTAGTAAACATAGTAGTACCTAACTATCTCTTAGGGCGTTTGTGCACTTACTCGTTTTCGATTCGTTTTCGATTCGTGTTCGTTTTTTTAATGAACATCATAAAAACGTATACGAAATTCACGAATGACATTTGTGCACTTAATCGTGATTTCACTATACGTTTTAAGCATTTCGTAGATAAAACCGTGTTCATAATGTGTGCTGCATTTAATCGTCGTCAGCTTTTCGCACTTCTCTTATACATTCGTAGGCGATCATCACTTAATGACATGACATGACATCATGAAAAAACTTTTTTTAATTACTATCGAAAGAATGTTGCTACTTTCGATTTCATATTGTGTCATATAAAAAAAAGATTCCTCGGCTAGACACACGTTTTAGAGAATGCATAACTCCAGAAAAAATGCTGGCAGTAACACTAAGGTAAGTGATTATGAATATTTCACACGGTACGGTTAGTATCAAAATTATCTAAGCATACGTCATATATTTTGTGAACATCCCAAGTGGACATTACGCTCTTGTAAGAAAACAGTAACAACTAAGTATCAGAAATGATATTTTTTATGAAATGTTCATATTTTGCTGATAGTTTTTGACTACCAACCACAGGTATGGAAATTTTGATTATACTACAATATTTAGGTATTTTACTCGAAGTAAAACTAATTTGAATGAAACAAACGATTTATTTTAATGCCAAACTAAGTAGGTATTAATTTTTAATAATAATCAACTGCGTTGAATCATGTTTTGTTGGAATTCAAGAAATGCAAATACCTATGTTTTCCAAATACCTCACAACATCAGGACTCATCTCTGCCCTCTTTCCACACACCATTCCACTCGCGTCCTTATTTTAAAACGATTCGATGTGAAGAATTCACGAATATATAAACACGAAAACGAATCGAAAACGAGTAAGTGCACAAACGCCCATACAGTTATAAGGAAGGCTATGTCGAATCGTGTTTTCACGAAACACGAAAACGAATCGAAAACGAATAAGTGCACAAACGCCCTTATACTCTTGTGACATTACTGTAAGGGTAAGTATACATACAAGTAAAGATAGAGATATATTGAAAGATTAGCGGTCCGCCCCGCCTTTGCACGTGGTACATAATATAATATAGCCTATAGCACTCAAGGATCACGTACATGATATCCAAGGGTGAAAGAATTTTTGAAATCGGTCCAGTAGTTCCTGAGATTAGCGCGTTCAAACAAACAAACTCTTCCGCTTTATTATATTAGTATAGATAGAAGAGAAGGTCCAGGTCCAGCCCCAATTAAATTAATAATAATTAGTGTAAACTACTTAGGGTACCTAAGTAGTTTACACTACACTACACTACTACACTACTTAGTAACATTTTCACTAACTTCCGTACCACAGTTTTTTGTGAGTTAAATGCCACAATAAACTAGAACTTTTTATTACTTTTGCTAAGGAAGATAGCTGTTGAACTAGTACAGTTAGTACAACAGGTTGAGTGCTATATTTTGGAGTTTGTACATTACATAAAAGTAATGTACAAACTCCTGCTGTTTCAGAAAATAATTCTACCACAGATCACCTAGTTATTAATTAATTATTAAACAGTCTATATAAATATATAATTATATATAATATTCTTATATTATAATCTCTTGATATAATCGTATGAATGCCATTATTTATATATTTACATATCCTTTTATTTAAATGAATGAATTTAATAATAACAAATAGTATCGTACATAAAATTAAAACTTATTTCTTACTTCAGTGCCATCCTTTATTTTACTCCTTTTATTATTTCTGTTAAAATCTTATAATTTAAAACAAATTAACTACTTAAGTAGGTATAATATAATTTCTTTATCTATCTTTGGCAATTTTTGTTAACATAACATTATTCACTATTTCAGTCGCATCAAATTTATTTATGATAGCCTGAATTTATTTATTTTTTGCAATAAGGCTGTTATTTCTCTTATTAGATACCTATATTATTTTAGGAATATTTTTATAAAACAAATAAAGCTTTATCCAAAAAACTTAATTTTCATTCACTTGTCGTACCATTCAAGTGTATTCAAGTGCCATACTTGTGCGTTTACGTGTAACATCATTGGTGATACCTGCGCGTTTTATTGTACCTATTTTAAATTATTTCTAAGTAAGGAGCAAAAAGAGTTTGGCGTGTATTTTTTTTTTTCATTAATTCTTTTAAGTAGGTAGTAGTCCAGTACAGTGATGAGTCCAGTACAAAACAGTCATCATCATCATGATCAACCCATTACCGGCTCACTACAGAGCGCGGGTCTCCTCTCAGAGTGAGAAGGGTTTTGGCCATAGTCTACCACGCTGGCCAAGCGGATTGGCAGACTTCACACACCTTTGAGAACGTTATGGAGAACTCTCAGGCATGCAGGTTTCCTCACGATGTTTTCCTTCACCGTTAAAGCAAGGATATTTAAATATATAAAACGCACATAACTCCGAAAAGTTAGAGGTGCGTGCCCGGGATCGAACCCACAACCTCCGAATAGAAGTCGGTCGTCCTAACCACTAGGCTATCACAGTTTCCGAAGCTAGCGAAGCCTAGTGGTTAAGACAAAACAGTACTATACCGTAAATGAAAAGTGTAGGTACTACACAGTTAATACAATTAATTAACTTTAACATCGATAAATAATTAATTTTAACATCGATATGAGCATCTTAAACAATTTCATTATTTAATTATTATAATATTTTGTTCATATTTGGTTATTTTCATTTGTACATTTTTAAATAGTACCTACTACATAAAGAGTTCTCTTGTGCTAAATGTATCAGCATAACATAATTTGTCTTACTAAAACTATCTATTGTTTTTATTTCTTAACTAACCTACTCGTATTTACCCAAGAAGAGATTTTTCTTAAACTTTATTTAGATTATATCGATATTGGACATGGACTCTTACATACTAAGACTAGATTTAGTAACATCAATTTTTTCCATAGTCCAGATAATTAACACTTATTACAACATTTATTTATTTAATACATAAAATTACACTTATTACCCGTGCTCAATAACATGAGAACCTGCCCTGAGCCCCTGATGTAGGGTGAATGCTCTATAAGTCGGCACTTTAAGGGTCGTGTCATGTTTAATAATTAGTAAACGTGTCAAACAAAGTAATTTCAGTGCAATGTTTTTTTCTTCTAATACTTGATGCTTTTGACTATTTAAGTCAACTGTTAATACTCCTGCTTTTAGTTGATATAAAGAAGTTTTTTATTTATTTAAAAAAAAGTACTAATTTGCCTAAGCTCGGCACCTTTGTCCCTTCCTCCGGCATTTGTGTTCTCAAAGTCGGCTCTCACGTTTTTATTAGAAAATTAGCTTTAACCCCCGACTTTATCCGCGTAAATTTGTTTTTTAAAATATTTATAGGAACTCTTTTCTCGTTTTCATTTTATTTCATTTTTCCGACAGAAAAATACATTTTTTTTTTGCGGGAAATAGAAAATTTTTATATAGTTAATATCAAGTTTATTCAATAAGGCCGACCTTAGGAAAATCCAAATTCTTAAGTCGGCACCCACTGCTGACCTCAGGTACCTTCATACTACTGGTTTTTCTTAGTCCGGCACCCCTGTTTTTTCTTTAAATACACAAAATAATTGAATTAAATCACTATAATACGATGTCAAATGTTACGCAAAACAAATTAAAATACAACAACAAGTCTTAAATATTATAATACGTAATTTATTTCTTACCAAACGACGCTCGGAAAGTAGCAATTTTGTAAGAAAAAAAGGGGTGCAAAAAATGAGGCAGTATTTTAAAACTATTTTCCCAATAACGACTGCAATGACAATGCAGCAATAATATATAAAAAATAAATGCCACCAAAACGCTAATAACCACAGAAATAGAACGAAGTGCCGACTTTAGGGGGGGCGGGGGGTGCCGGCCTTAGGAGCATCCACCCTATATTGTTTCTTTGAATTCTTTCATTTATTAATATTATTCTTTACAGTGCACAAAGAGAAAAATGTAGTGAATACGTTCCAAAAATGGGCGCAAGCGATGACAGGAGGAATTGTAGAGTAGAAGAGTAGAGGAAATTACGCGGAGTCCAGATGGTCTAGTGTAAGCTTCCAAGTTAACATTAACTGTGCGTAAATCTGTCTTTTACTTAATTTGCACGGGAAGTCATGCGTCCCTTTCCCGTACTATACAAAGTAACCTGATTTATGCATAGTTGACGTTATCTTGGCAACATACACCAGGCTGACAGGTAAAGTTATGGTGTACGCCGCATAGTTGCTGTACATTGTTTTATTTTTAAACACCACGAAACTCCCATCAATTCGTATTTTAATCATTTGTTATGCATCAATTCGTATGATAATAGTAGTTTATGAAACGGTTGCATAATAGAGGTTATTAAAACACGAGTGTTAGTTTAAAAAACGAGCCGCAGGCGAGTTTTTTAATAGTATTACACGAGTGTTTTAATAACTAATTATGTAGAGTTTCATACACTACTTTATCTAAGCTCATCAATAGGTATCTTACGTATAAAAGAAAAGACTAAGAAATTAACAAAATTATTTATTATAATAAGTATTCATGTTTTGGATATTGCAATTTATAAATGTACTCAATTCTTCAGGGGAGAACGTTTTTGCATTTTTTCCCTTAAAGCCCTGCGATTTTCTTTTTAAAACAGCAATCAGTCTTGTGTATTTAATAATATCGATTTGGTTGTACTCAATATACTTTTGAGCATTGAGTATTTAGCCCATAAGGACAAAGACTTAAATTTATTTGATAATTCTTGGAAATATGCTAGCATTACATTTTCTGAAAATGAAGTGGTTTTTTTCAAAATTTTCCAACTCATAAAATCTTGGTAACATTTATCGTAAATTTTCTTTGATTTTGCTGGCAAAAGATTATTTGTCATTCCCGATGCTATTTCCAGAATGTCTGGTGGAGTTAAATTCTCTTCAGTATCACTGCTAGACATTTTTCCGCGCAACAAAAATCACTTGCAAAATTTTGAGTTACAAAAACTGAATAGTAAATAAATAATAAATTAAAAATTTAAATAATAGGCGCCAAAATTCAATTGTCAATTTCGAATGTGCGGTGCGTGCAGTGCGTCTATGGTCAATTATGGTAGCACTACACTCTGTCCTCTGGCCGCATCTTGCTACCGCCACACTTTCGCAGTAGTAGTAATAGGGTAACTTTGATAGCGGGATAATCATTGTAAGTAACAAAATTAAACTAACTAACTATTATAAACTAACTATTGTACCTATTTCTTTTAAATTGTTTCTTTTGTTTAATTTATGTTTTTTTGGTGTACAATAAAGTATTAAATAATAATAATAATAATAAACACCCGGCATGGCTCAAAAATACCAGAACCCAGTGCCTGTACTATAATGTAGAAAAAATTATTTTTTAACATTGTTTTGCAATAATTTCCTAACAAAGTAGTGTTATAATGAACTTTTTTATTTTTTTTTTTAAATATTATAGATGTATGTGAATAAAGTAGTCCAATATATGACACATTTTGATTTCATATTCGGAATTTTATGATATGAGAGTAGATAAAATAAATTTTATCATACGAATTGATGCATAACAAACTCCTGCCGCTGCCTCGCCATCCTGTTTCAAGGAATCGATGTTTTAACCCTGAAAGAAAGAAGATACCGTTACATTAGAATTAAGAATTATGCTACTTCTAAAAAATTTTACACCACATACATAGATTTGGAGGTTTTATCAGTTCGGGTTTGGGGTAGCTTGTACATAATAATTATTTCAGAAATGATTTTGTTAATTTTTTTAAATTTGATAACAAGTTAGCTCATATCTACGTCTCTGTATCTTTATATACCTTATAAGTGACGATGCAGTCTAAGATGGAAGCGGCCTATCCTGTTCTAATCTATTCTATCATAATTCTACCTCAGCGCTCGGGAAGTCATTCATTTTCGCTGTCTGGCGTTTCATCTTAATCTGAATTAGGGTGGGTTTAGTTTACACGGTTCGAATAATTGTAACATAACAATGATGTATTATTTAATTCTTGCTAAACTGCGCCCCTTCTGCGCAAACAATTTTTTTATTTTTTTCATTAGTTTTACTATGGGCAAAGCTTATGGGCAAATGGTAGCGCCATTTAGTCGAATATTATGTTCGGTCTAATAATGTCTAGACTAAGAACAAATCTCTCAGCGTGCTACGGAAAGAGCTACGCTTGGAATTACTTTGAAGTCCGAAACGAAGTAATTCGTCAAAGAACTAAAGTGGTCTCGAGCTCTCAAGGCTAGCGCGTTGAAGTGACTGTAAGTTAGTCACATATCAGAGGAACGATGGATTCGGATAACTCTTTGGTAGTAACGGCATTCCGAACCAGTAGTAGATTCATTGTACGATTCAAAACCGCTTGTAAAAGTTTATTTGAAAAAAAAAACTTTTCTTTAAATAATTTGTACAACGTATTAGCAGTGATGACAGAAACCCATAAAATAAAGAACCGTGACCTTTACAATCGGGTAAGATCAAGGTCAAACGAAACCATTTAATAACGTAAACAAATAAAAAAACAAAAGAAAATACAAAAACACATGTTAAAATACCTTCCTAAATACCTTTTTTTCTTTATTTAATAACGAAAACAATATTCAAATTCAAAGCGGTATGGGACAAAGGGCAAATAATCGCGCTTAAATTCCATGAATGAAAAAGGAACGAAAAGTAAAATAAACACAATGGAAAAATATGGAAACCTTTTTGCGTAATAATCCATAGAACATTTACAAACGAGCTATACCACCTGTTATAGACTTAGATTTATTAAAGATGTAACTGCAGTTTTGTTGGTTTGTGCATCAATCACGCCGCAACAGAGCAACGGATCGATTTCATTTTCTGCACGGACTCTACGGACTAAAGAGAAAAAAAAACCTAAACAGTGACAAAGGATCTTTTTACTCCACGAAAACAAATGATTCCCGCGAAACATTAAAAAAAATTAACTCAACGCGGACAAAGTCGCAAAAGCTGTAAAATGAATAAATAAATAAAAACATCATAACATTATACTTACGTATTCAAACCGTCCGAATGCGAAGCATGCGGCGGGGGCCATCGGTGCAAATGCGCTCGCCACATCAGCTGCCTGAACGTCATCCGAAACTGTCTCGACATGGCGCAGTACAGCACAAAATTAATAGCCCCGTTGAGTAATGCCAGCGCATCCATTAGCTCGCCGAACAGATCGTAGCAGCGTTTGAAGAAACACCGACCTAAAGCCCCGCTGAGAAGGCCCAATATCCCTTGGGGCAACTCTGTCACCAGAAACAGGAGTAGCACCGCTACCAGCATTTTTGTTGTCCTATTCATCCTCCTGTCTCCCTTGCACTGTCGCTTTATCATCTTGTCGCTCGTCGGACAGGCGTTGTATACTCTTATTTTCTTCTGGTGCTCATTCGCACTGTAAACTTCTCGTATCAGCCACAAACTTATCACTGTCAGTATGAAACAGGGTAAGAGTTTGATTAGTACTGCGTGCACCCAAAAATTTATCTGATACATTTGACCCTCCTCATCTGAATCCACGTGGTAAAGTATCATCGGCCCGTTGGGCTCCAAAACGACGGCTGTGTGTACATCGAAAACCTGCCGAGTAAAATTAAATTGTTAACCACCAGTACAGTCCTTTAACTTCCCACTGCTAGGCACAGGCCTCTTCTCTCATAGGAGAGAGGAATTTATATTTCAGATTCGCCACACTGCTCCAATGTAGATTAGCGGACTTTAGCAACTATTGAATAGTGATAATAAGCAGGACCGACGGTTTAACGTACCTACTCTCCGAGAAACGGGTTGGAAATACTGCCAATTATCAACTCCGGGCTGGCACTGAGAATTTCTTGACAAAAAAACCTCTAACAATAAAATTGTTGACCCGATCCGGAAATCGAACCCTGAGAATGTTTGAACATTCTAACCGCTAGACCAACGAGGCACTTCACTGTTGAAGATCCATTAAATTTAACAAACCAGAAGTAGATATTAATTTGCGAAACGAGGCCATAAATTGTTACAATTTTGTCCCCGCCTCGTTCGGTCTTAACTCTTAGCGGCCCAAATAAAACGGTTACAAGCTCGTTATCGTCTCACAACGCTTTAACTTGAAGGGAGATTTTTTTTTTATTACACAGTAACCTTTTGCCCTCAATTAAACCTTTTCACGATGTACCTAGGCTCCTTACGTCTTTATGGACCATTGAAGAGATAACCCTCGCTTGCCATTGAATGCCATTGTGGTTTTTAATCCCATAGTACTTTGTGTGCAATAAAAAACACAAAAGGGAGTTATAAAAAAGTAAACCGAGTGAAATCAGCAGGAGTGTTGCCGTTATTCGAACGTTTACCTTTTTCGTCGTTTAATAGAGGGATGGAAGTGTTACAATCACGGGTTTCCATTACATAATAGGGCACCCATAAACGCGGCGTATCTATTTCGAAGATAAACAAGTAACGTTTTTTACTGGATGACGAGGGAGACATTTTTCGCGTCAAGGTGGGATATTGTCGTGGGTTGATATATGTACGTCTATCGAGATATTGCTCTATTTTTGTCTTTCGATTGGTCATAAATCCCCAAGGCTCAAGGATAATTCGGCATTTTATACTTGAGAAATCAGAGACTTTCGTGTAACTTGAAAGTAACCGTAGCTGTGCATCCGTCATTCACTATGGAGATTCTATGGCGTTCCTTCAGCAAAATCAGTGCTTTTTTGCGGATTTTGTGCTGTAGGGTTACGCGGCGAACGCCTCTTAATAGATTAGATGTGAGCTCATAGAAATTATAAATTCCTAAACTGAGTATAATTGTAGCTGAAATCTCGCACTTATTAAACCTCAGCGCACGTCAAGGTAGCCAATAGAGTTTCGAAGTTCTGAATATATGTATGTCGAGTCGCGACTCGCGAAGCTGCAGAAATGGCAATGGACGGCGCACATAGCATAAAGAACCGATAAACATTAAGGTCTCAAGTGTTAAAACGGTGACCCTGCACAACAAAACGCACCGTTGGAAACCCCCCACTAAGTTGATGGACAGTCTCAAGCGAGTCATCAAAAGCCGTTGGACACAAGCGGCGAAAGATTTGGAGAACATTGCTTAGGTAAGACCTATACGATATCAGGCCTATTCTGTATCCCTGTGATTATATACCTAATTTAGTTTTTTACTGCGCAAAGTATCCAATAAATAACTGCGTTGCTGTGTGGATGCCACTTCTACCGGTTTTCGAGATTTAACGTCATCTTCGTTGGTCACCAAAGTTATCCAATAACAAATTAGGAGTTTGCTAGTTATTCGTTTGACACTTTCCGTAACTAAATTGCATAGCCACCGAGTTACGGAATAAGCTTACGGAGGTGGACATTTATACAGCTTACCATGAAGGTGGGAATACAAAGTATAGGCGGCAGTATGAAACTGCTGAGTATGGCCGTACTGCAACGCCTTTCCGTGCACAATACGTGGCTGCGGTCGGAATATCTGAGGACAATTATTACAATGGTTAGTCACTTGGTCAGGACGCAGGTCACGTTCGCATTGCGGGCAACTAATTGTAGCATAATAGGTATCTTGACTATTGTGATTTGTGACCGTAAAGCAGTTGTCATTTTAATTGAAATCTCCAATTTTGTCGGTCTGCAATTGCAGCTTTCTCTGTCAAATAATGCATTGTGGAACTTGTGGTGACAATGAAGCAATTTTGGGAACTTTAAGATTATTTTTTACGTAAAAAATAATAGGCATGTTGAATGGAAGCAGGCGTTACTTTGCGGAATTCCATGATATACAATGAATATAAAATTATTTTGCTATAATCCGCTAACAGTGACAAATTTGTAGGCACAACACCACACAATCTTGTAGGCACAACACCACACAATCTTGTAGGCACAACACCACACAAATTCACCACAAAACAAACTCGACGATCGTTTCGCTCCGACACCGGAGCATCTTCAGGAGATGTCGACTTTGCAATCGTCCGTTGTGAAGTCGACATCTCCTGAAGATGCTCCGGTGTCGGAGCGAAACGATCGTCGAGTTTGTTTTGTGGTGAATTTGTGTGGTGTTGTGCCTACAAGATTGTGTGGTGTTGTGCCTACAAGATTGTGTGGTGTTGTGCCTACAAATTTGTCACTGTTAGCGGATTATAGCAAAATAATTTTATATTCATTGTATAATAGGCATGTTTTAAGATAGGTAATTACTTAGTTGATTTTTTTACGCCCCTAATAAGCGTAAGTTAGCTGTAGTTCTAGCAGCGGTTACGACACATGAGTGAGTGGTATCCGAGTTCAAAAGTACTTTGTCCCTGATTTTACTTTTTTCGATTCAAACAATCAGGTCGTCTAAACCTTACAATATTTGTTATATTCAAGTATATATTTCAATATACTCTCGATATTCTATATCTACATAGTACCTGATTGCTTATTGTAATTCTGAGGCTGTTCAAGCTAAATCCAATACATGGCTTTAATTTAGGTACGTACGTATCTAATACATTTATTGTAATAATGTATTCTCTAAAGCCAAATCATATCAATAGACCAGAGTAAATCCCTTCAAAAATAATAAAAAGTAAAGAAAAATCACAGTAGGATGAAACCAATTGGAAAGGGAGGAGAATATAATAAGAATTAAAGGAAAAACAATTTACGGGCGATCTGAGCTAGGGGAAAAAAAATGGGGGGAGTTTTAAGGGTAAAAAACGGTTTATCTCGATTTCCGACAAAACTACAAGCCCTATGGAAAAAAGTCCAATGGCGAAATTGTAGATAATAAAAAGATCAACAACTTTTGTATACACACTTTTTTCATTTAACCTCAAAATGTATGTGAAAAACTCAAAAAACCATGTTTTTGGTTTTTTATTATTATCTTTTACAAAAACATTTTTTTTTTTTCACGAAATTTGGTGAAAACTTACCTTTTTATATCCCAAATACACTGTAATTTATTTGATTTGAAATGTTTATTATTTCTCCTTATTTTGACTTAATATCGAAAAAGCACCCTAATTTTCAATCGAAAAATCATCCGTCAAAATGTCAGCTTTTTTCAAAAAGTAGATGTGCTTTCTGTTTGCTGAAATCTCTACTTTCCGATGGTGTAAAAAAATATATGTATTACTATAGTAAATGTTTTCAGAAAATGCAAATAATCGAAAAACCAGAATTCGAAATTTATTTTAATCTATACTAATATAATAAAGCGGAAGAGTTTTTTTGTTTGAACGCGCTAATCTCAGGAACTACTGGACCGATTTCAAAAATTCTTTCACCGTTGGATATGTACGTTATCCCTGAGTGCTATAGGCTATATATTATGTACCACGGGCGAAGCCGGGGCGGACCGCTAGTCATTATATATGTATACAATTTCATCAAAAATGTGACTGCTGCAATTTTTTTCAATTAAAAATTTAATTTATTAAATGCTAATTACATTTGTGTCATAGAAAACTCATCTATACTAATAAATAAAATTGAAGTGTCTGTCTGTAATTTCGAAATAACTACCTCATATTAATCTCATATGGTTATTTGAACGGTACCATAACCGAATCACACGTTTTTAAAATTTTTGTCTGTCTGTCTGTCTCTTTGAACGGGCTATTCTTCGGAACGGCTGAACCGATTTTGACGGGACTTTCACATACAAGTGGAAAATTAACCAGGGAGTAACATAGGTTACTTTTTTAACCGACTTTCAAAAAAGGAGGAGTTGTGTTTTTCTACCTCTGTACACCGATATCTCCGAGATTTCTGAACCGATTTGGGTATTTTTTTTTAATCGATAGAAATACATTACGACCCTGTTTTATAAAAAATTTGGATTCCAACTCCTCAATCCTGATGCTATAGGGGACCTGATCTCCAAAACTAATGGGATTTAGAAACTTTCGGTTATTTAAATTGATATTGGGGGTACCAATTAAAGACTTTTTCTTTGAATAAACTCAAGTAGGTACATATCCAACTCCTCAACCCTGATGCTGTAAGGAATTGCATTCCGAAATCGTGGGGATCCCACAGGATTTTTCCGTTTTGGGGACGGGTTAATACAGATAAGCTACTTTTTGTTCTGGAAAATCAAAAGTTCCCACGGGATTTTTAAAAACGTAAATCCACACGGGCGAAGCCGTGGGCATCATCTAGTAATATATAAAAATAAATGTAAATCGTACTATATTGAATTTAGATACTTTATTTTGATTAATTTAAAAAAGAGCAATTGCCGAGTTTCTTACTGGTTCTTCTCGGTTGGAATGGCATTCCGAACCAATGGTAGATTCAATTGACTATTCGAAAGTAAACTTGTAAAACTTGTAAAAGTTTATTTGAATAAAAAACATTTCTATTCTATTCTATTCTATTAAAGATAAAGTATTTATGAATAACAAGATTAATTCATTTAAAAACACTATAATGACTATACATATAGCGTAATCAAAATAAAGTATCTAAATTCAATATACTTAGTACGATTTACATTTATTTTTATATATTATGAGTTTTTTATGACACAAATGTAATTAGCATTTAATAAATCAAATTTTTAATTGAAAAAAATTACAGCAGTCACATTTTTGATGAAATTGTATATAATGATTAAAATAAATTTCGAATTCTGGTTTTTCGATTTTTTGCATTTTCTGAAAACATTTACTATAGTAATACATATATTTTTTTACATCATCGGAAAGTAGAGATTTCAGCGAACAGAAAGCATATCTACTTTTTGAAAAAAGCTGACATTTTGACGGATGATTTTTCGATTGAAAATTAGGGTGCTTTTTCGATATTAAGTCAAAATAAGGAGAAATAATAAACATTTCAAATCAAATAAATTACAGTGTATTTGGGATATGAAAAGGTAAGTTTTCACCAAATTTCGTGAAAAAAAAAATGTTTTTATAAAAGATAATAATAAAAAACCAAAAACATGGTTTTTTGAGTTTTTCACATACATTTTGAGGTTAAGTAAAAAAAGTGTGTATAGAAAAGTTGTTGAACTTTTTATTACCTACAACTTTGCGATTAGACTTTTTTCCATAAGACTTGTAGTTTTGTCGGAAATCGAGATAAACCGTTTTTTACCCTTAAAACTCCCCCCATTTTTTTCCCTAGCTCAGATCGCCCGTAAATTATTTTTCCTTTAATTCTTATAATATTCTCCTCCCTTTCCAATGGGTTTCATCCTACTGTGATTTTTCTTTGTTTCAAAAATTATCGACACTGGGCTACAAGGGCAAATCGTAATTATGTGACAAATGGAAATGCCTGTTATACAATTTAAATCACATATTAATATTATTAAGTCTTCCCCATTTTCTGTTAACATTTCTCATTATCTAAGTCACTCTTCATTTTGTGTAAGCGAAAGAGGTCCATGCTAACGTGAAGGAAAATGACGGTTTAATTACAATCGCAACAACGATGACAAGCCAAAATTATTTTGCTATTATTCGCAAAAACAGTCTTTGTATGGTACAACATGCAGCATGCGCTATGCACCGTCAGCCCTCCTGCTGTTAAATATGCAGGAAAAACTAAGCAACCAAGCACCACCACCACGTAACACCACACAAATCCACCACCAAAACAAACTTGACGATAGATTCACTCCGACACCGGAGCATCCTCCGGAGATGTATGCATAATATTATGGATTTTCGCAAAGTAACGCCTGCTTCTATTCAAGTAGTAGAGTGTTAACTTGTCAATTCATAAGAACCACAAATTGGCCTACAAGAAATAAATAATTCCGAATTTGGATATGCCCTTAATGAAAGAAACTGTACTCACTTTATTGCCACGTATCTCCAGACTGCAAGTGACAGTGTGAGGAATATGGAAGCGGTGTGGAAGATTTGGGTGAAGTGCATGTGGAAGAGAAGGTACGCCGCCCATTTGTACGGCATCTCACGCTGACCGGGCAATATCTGCAGGAAGAATAGAATGGTTACGTAAGGCACAAACTAATGTCTGGTTCACTCTCACAATTTTACATTAGAACTACAAGACAACTGATCTCGCTTTTATCGATATGTCATTATTATTCCTGCATTGTCGTACAAAGCGGACAATTTATAGATAGTGAATGGCTTTTGGATTATACTTGCGAGTTCCGACTTACGAGGTCTGTATTATCTTACTCTTACACCACGGTTATCTTTAATTCAAGACTCAATAGGTGTTTAGGAATATTCTAGACATGCGTGACCCATATGCAGCCTTTTTTTAGGGTTCCGTAGTAAACAAGGAACCCTTATAGTTTCACCATGTCCGTCCGTCTGTCTGTCCGTCTGTCCGTTAATCTCAGAGACTATTAGTGCTAGAAATCTGTAATTTGGCATGGGTTAATTTGGGTGGGTCTGTAGTTTGGCATTAATCACGCCGACAAAGTGGTGCAATAAATTTTTGATAAATATTTTTTTAGAGTAGCTCCCCTACATGTAAAGTGGGGATGAATATTTTTTTCTCGTCTAAATAAAAAGTTAAGGTAGGCACAGTACGACCATTTTATAAGCGCGACAATAGTCATTGCAGAAACGAGTAGGTAATCTGAAATATACCAATGAATATATAGGTGTTTCAGGTGTTCCCTTGTATTTCATTTGTGGCCAGGCCATTAGTTTCAAGTACCTTCACTCTCACTTCTCTTAGCAATCAGCACCAAAATGGCTATAGCCAAATTCCTACATTATCACATCATTTATAACCAGACCAGCCAGTACTTGTATTATTAGAGGTAAGTATATCCGATATCCAGAATTCGCCTGGTTACTAAAATGTAGTTGACCTATATATACCCTGTCTGTTTGTTTGTTCGTTCGTTCGTTCATTTCAACCAATGGACGTCCACTGCTGGACATAGGTCTCTTGCAAGGATCGCCACAGCACACGATCTTGTGCCGCCTGATTCCAGCGGCTGCCAGCGACTCGCTGGAGATCGTCTGTCCAACGAGTGGGGGGTCTAACTGCGCTTCGTTTACTGGTGCGAGGTCGCCATTCAACGTTTGTTCGTAGAAAATATAAATTGTTTTTTTTTTTCATCTAGGTACAACTTGGCCCTTGACTGCGATCTTAGACATGACACTTTTCTACGCGGCATAGGCGGCATCTTACCGGAATGCTTATAATCGCTTGGCGGCACGGCTTTGCCGGCAGAGTGGTAACTAGCCAGGGCATAAGCCTCCCACCAGATCAGACCAGACACAATTATGACAAAATTATAATATAATAATCCCGAATTGCCCTTGTCCTCCCACTCATAATCAATGTGTTTTAACACAATACTCCCGCTAACCGTGTTTACTTTACGGCACATAAACCGTAATTTTTCAACGTGTGTAAACAAGAGGCCTTAGATTGTCTATTTCTCATTTTTAAGCATAGTCCATGTCTCGAATCAGAGCCTTATTCGTATATATCTAACTTTGTTAGTTATGTCAAAGTTTCTAGTTGGATTCAATAAAGTCTTATTGATTCATCCTCCAACCCTTGTTTCGCTTTAATGTTATTATATTAATCATCCCCTAGCCACTGCTAATATCCTGCGTATCTAATTACTCTCGCAGCAATAATTGTATACAGCTGCTTGTTTGCTTAAGACCGTTTAATTGCTAAACGGTCTCTGAGGTCGATTCCGATATGACCCGAACAACAATTCTAGACTTGCAATTTACAATAGAGAGACAGAGATCAATGATCCCTACTTCGGACTTTAAAACTTTCCGAATGTTTTCGTCAAGTTTTTTTCCAAGACTTGGCGAAGATTGTGGTGTGTGGGCGCAAGAAGACACTTAGTCAAACAAAGAATAAGGACTTTCCGAAAGTACACTGGCGATATTGTATTTTAAGACTCCCTTAGTAAAGCTGTCGTTGAAACTAAGATTTACAACTGTTTTGTTATTAAATGAGTGCCAAAAAAGCTTTTCTGCCAAGAAGCTAGGTTTTCAATTTTGGTGAGTATATATTTATCACTACAGTGTATAAAAATATAAAAATTCAAACGTCACTAAGTACCATGTTAAAAAAAAAAATCGTTTGTAGTATTAATATTAAATAAAATATTTACATTAAATTAAAATCATAATAGTAGAATTAATATTATGTTGAAGTCTGGCGAGCAGAAAAAGAAATAACGAAAACTACGCGCAACCCTCGTCCAACTTCAACATACGCATATTTATTTTCAACCCCCGACGCAAAACGACGGGGTGTTATAAGTTTGACGTGTCTGTGTGTGTGTGTGTGTGTGTATGTGTATGTGTGTGTGTGTGTGTGTGTGTGTGTGTGTGTGTGTGTGTGTGTGTGTGGGTGTGTGTGTCTGTCTGTTCCCCTGTAGCGCTCAAACGGGTGGACCGATTTGAATGCGGTTTTTTTTGTTTGAAAGATGAATTAGTCGAAAGTGTTGTTAGCTATGTTTGATGAAAATCGATCCAAGATGGCCGCCGCTACAAAATGGCGGATTACATATTTATTCACAACTCCCTTAATATGGGTATCAAATGAAAGGGCTTGACTAAGTAGAACAGCACTTTGCAAATCCAAGATGGCCGCCGGCACAAAATGGTGAATGTCGGGGGTTTTTTAAATTTTTAATTTATACTTGTTATACTTTGTGGTGATATTTGAAGTTGGTATTTTACAAAAGATTTTAGGATAATTACCTATCTTAAGAGGAAATGTGGGCGAAGAGACTTTTGAAAATTAGGTATTTGAAAAAACTATCGTTGTCGCGTCCGACCGTCCCGCGCCTCAAATTCGTGCAATAAGGACAACTGCAAATCCGACTCAATAGCCGTCAGTAAAAAGTCATAATTCGAGGTTTGGCTCTCTTGTGTTTCCTCCTCCAATATTGGACCAATTTAAAAGATATTTCGTAAACTGAATATAAAGGATATATACTGTGTCCCTATGTTTTGCTTTTTTCATTATTAATTGTCAAATTTGTACATTAGGCCTCTGTTAAAAGCGATCTAAAATAGGCAATTTTGAGCATTTTGTAACGGTTCTAGTCAAGGGCGTCGCTAGCCGCTGGCCAAGGGGGGGGGGGCAAGCTGGTGATATTATAGTATGCGAAAAGTGTAAATAGGTCAGTCGTATTTTTCAAGTGCTGCAAAGTTAGCATATGTCTTCCGAAACTGCAAAATTGGAGAGTACCTACTGGTAGTGGTCCTAACAACATATTAAAAAAATCAGAATTTTCTTTTCAAACTATAGCATATTTATATTTTCTCAAATCTCTAGGGGGGGGCAGCTGCCCCGCCTGCGACTGCGACGCCCTTGGTTCTAGTGCTTATAAAAATAATGTATCTTCAAAAAGGAAAACATAGGGACATAGAAGAGGTTGATATTTATTTTATTGTAAAAAATCATTGCTTTAGGATCATAAACCAGGGAGAAAACACGCGAGAACGTTTGTATGGAGAAAAGAGCAACCGCGTTTCCTCTTAAACTTACCTACTGGGGGATAACTGTAGGGACTCGCTATGAAAAGTGTTTCGTACAATATGTACTATGAAAATTGGTGGATTTATTACACTACTCGTTGATCATTTATCATTTACAGCTTTTTCGATTCGTCGATCATTTACCATTTAGGATTGACCGCTTTTTTGCCTTTTAATTTAACAAAAAACTAAATCAACTTTAAAGGAGTAAATTGTCTGAACCCACTAAGTTATTAGGTGACTCAAAGATGCGGGGTTTTGCAGTGTCACTGTTTAAACATTGCAATTTGTCTTTCGACTTTACAAACTGCTTAACTGGCAGAATGCCGAAACCTAGCCGTTAGCCTGAGATTTATTCTAAGCGGCAAAACATTTCTGATAATATTGAGAAATTACGAGAAAATTTTATGTTTTTCAGTAGAACTAAGATTCCAATACCAAAAATTCGCCTGTCAAGAGCCAAAATCCTTAAAATTAGTTTAGTAAGCTGTGAATCCGCCATCCTGGCGCGACTTTATTGGAATTTCCTCTTCTTCTCGCGTCGTTTCCTCAACTTCGCTCCCTTTCGCTCTCTTAAGATAACACTCTATGAGTTTTCACAATTTTTTTCTACTGGAAACTGTGTAGAACGGTGTAGAAAGTTTCTATCTAGAAATCTACCTACTGTGTCATATTTTGTCCTTTCGTGTATTTCTATAACAAAAATATACAAAGCAAAATCGATGATATGAGGAATTGATCTGCATGTATTTTCGAATAGTAATGAAGACTGGCACTTTATAACGATGTAGAAAGCTTACCTACTGTGTCATACTTTGTCCTTTTATGTACCGTTATATCAAAAATCATCGAAACAAAATCGATCAGGAATTTATTTTCAATTAATAGTCACTTTTTGTTCAAAAGTCATCCTTTAGTATAGTGAAAAGATTAACTTAGTGTACATATCGATAAAATATTGTTATAATTGTTTGTGTTACCGCGCTGCAGAACTGTAATGGCTGGGCAAGCGCCAGTGGCTCGTGCACTACGCTTGCTGAATGATCTAATACATAGAAACTTAGAACTAGATATATTCCACACCCCACCGCTTGAGCTCATAAATAAATTTAAATTGATGTTAGGTAGATAAGTAATTCTGTATCATTTTTTAATTATTATTTTTTATTAAGTCCCTATTTATAATTTTTTTTCTACTATATAATTTCTTATAAATTAAGATAATATTATGTCAATAATTAATTAGATAATTGTTTAATCACTACATAGTATAAAACAAAGTCGCTTTCTCTGTCCCTATATCCCTATGTATGCTTAAATCTTTTAAACTACGCAACGGATATTGATGCGGTTTTTTTAAATAGATAGAGTGATTCAAGAGGAAGTTTATAAGTATAAAAATTGGACCCGGTAGATGGCGCTAATAGCGGGCAGGACGACGTCTGCCGGGTCCGCTAGTAAATTGTATTTTGTAGCCTGTGGAGATGAATTGGGCAACTGTAATGTCTCCATGGGTATGTAATAATATAAATAAATAAATAAATAAATATTTGGCGTTACTTACAAGATATCTGTATACGGAGAACGGTACGTATTCCATCATGACGAATACATCAGCGACGGCCAGCCACTTGAGCAGGCGGTTGATCGGCGCCGCCGCCAGGTCCCGCCGCGTCAGCACAGCGACGTTCAGCGCGTTTGCCAGGCTGCCGAACAAACACACCTGCGCAAAGAAATCTTTCGCTTTAATCGCTTCTCTACCTGTGTTGCGTACCTTCCTTGAAATAAGCATACAGCCTGGTCAGCGCAGGCCACATTGGAAGCGAAGCGAAACATCCGTAAAAACCAGGTCCGTTTTGCTACGTTCATGTCGCTAGATTATGAGAGCTCGCAAGTTCGCTGCTGGCTTCGTTAAGCTCTGCAGTTCGCCGAGTGAACTATGAAAAGACGCGGTAGCGACATGAGCGAAGCAAAACGAACCTCGTTTCATTTCGCTTCGCTCCTAATGTGGCTTGCGCTTAAAGCAAGTTATTTGACTATGAATCTCCTTTGTCTCTATTAAGTCACTTTTATCGCGTAGGTAGTATCTACCTAGAATATCTTTCCCTATTCTTGTTCAATGAACTTTGATGTACCTACTAAGTAATCCTTATTTATGACATTGCTAAGTATAATAATATAAAGTCGATCTGATCCTGCAATCAGCTGACTACCCAACCGCTTGACAACTTGCACCAGATGTCACGTGTTAATAAATTGACGAATAGATGGTGACCAGGGTCTGATGATAAAGCAGAAAGGTAGAGGAACTCAATCCTATTAAATGTAGGTATTATCGAATTAATGGCTATCTAATTTTAATTTCCTACATAATTAGGTTATAAGAAACTTTAGTCACACGAGTAGTAAATCTACAGAGGGGAAGCTTCCACAAGCGGCCTGCTGTAGGTATACTCACACAAACACACTCACCAATTACGGTTCACGGACGCACGCTCGTTCAACTAACCGGTACAGTTGGTGACAAACTTGTGACAAACATGCGCATATGTGTGAGTGTACCTACAGCGGGCCGCTTGTAGAAGCTTCCCCTCTGTAGGTACTCTGTGCTTTAGTTCTGCTATTACTTTATTAATTTTAGTACGAATTTCTGTTTTTGTATGATTCCAGACATCAATAATTAATGATGTCTGGTATCATACTGTCTGATAAATTTTATAACCATTCATGTTAAATCGCGTGAAAATTATGTCCTACTTTAAAAGTTTCGCGTAGTACCAACTTGTACCTACTACGATTGGAATCAAATAGTCATTATAATATTGGTTTGGAATATGGAAAATAAATTGTTAAAGTTAAATTAGTTCGTGAACTTTTGTATCAGACTGATAAATAACCAGAATAAGTACCAGGTATTCTTTTAGTTCAGGACTCGGGTTTGGAAGCAAATACGCCTAGTATTGGTAATCAATAGCAAATAATTAATAATAGTACTTTAACAGTACTAATTGGTGTTAAATGTGATAATATAATTTGATGCGAAAAAGTTCTAATAACTTTTCACTATCGTTATCATAATATACCTAAGTACAACTTGGTGTACTCGTTATCTACGTGTTAGTACCTACACTGATAACAGGAAATTATACGGTTTATCGGTAGTAAATCATTCCGAGTAAAATATACGAAAAGTGATAAAAACGATAACACAAAGGGCGAAACTTTTAAGCTAAATAAATGTTTGGACGCTTCATTTATATAGGTTGGTATATACTTAGATATATAATCTATCTTCTATCTATAATTTATAAAACAAAGTCGTGTTAATTCGAACACTTATAACTTGAGAACGGCTGGAGCGATTTTCATGGTTTTTGATTTGTTGTATTTGTCTCAGTCCCGAATAGCATAATAAATATTAAAAACATTGGAAAATTGACGAAAAAATTTCGTTTCGTAACTGTTAAACATCCCGTCGCGTGGATACGGTAAACTCTCTCACCTGTACCTATTTAATTCTTCCGTAGGTACGTGTGTTTGTCATCTAACTCCTCCTAAACGGCTGGACCGATTTGAATGAAATTGTGTGTGTATATTTCAATGGGTTCCTGGATGGTTTGAAAACACAATTACCGGTCAGGTACAGGTCTCTACCGGGTAAGTGGCGCCGATGTCGGTATGTCACCGGGCAGGACGAAGTCTGCCGGGTCCACTAGTATATTATATACTTACCTTATTTATTCCATTCCTATCTTATAAAAGTTATAATTTATTTTCATTTTTTTATCGTTTTAAATCTGACTCTGTAGGTACTAATTGTGAAATAAAAACCACATTTCCGACAAAATGGCCAAATAGCACAGCGTAGGCTGACTCAGTATGCTTAGTCTCAGTTTGAACACCTCCAAAACTTTACCAAATATTACGTATCGAAAAACTGTAAAATGTAATGCAAAATTAATCCGAAGACTCTTATTTTAAAGTCATAATTCAATACTTCGAATATTTATTTTACAACATTCCTGCTTGGGGCTCTGACTGTAGACGAATGCTGAATGTATTGGCGAACTCAAACCTTAAAATAAGCCAGTTTAGGTACATTTTACTCTGAAGTCATTGTGTTTCGATCAGTAGTATTTAGTAAAGTTTTCGATCTGTGCAAACCGAGACTAAGGATAGAGTACCGCTTTTTATTAGACGCGTACAACTTGTGTTGATGACGTCATTTCTAGTTTTAGTACAGAAAAATGCTTTCCAGTTCGCACGTTCGGGTCGTTTTTGCTCTCTAGTGTGCGAGCACTATAAAAAGGAGAACACGCGGTGCACAGTGGATGCCTCGTGTTCTGCTACAAATGAATCGAAGTTAATTAATTCAATTCAATGAAATGAAAAACTGAAAGCGAACGAAAATTACGACGGAGAATGTTGGCACTGGCAGTGAACACTTGAATGGCCATTGATTGGCGTTTGTTCTCAGTTTTCAGTCACACTTCGTTACCATCACGTTGACACGGTTGAAGCTCAAAGCAAATAAACTAAAAACGGCATTTAATTTCAAAAACGCATGTCACTATAATGTTATTATTTTTAACTTTCATAAATTAATACCTACATCAAATATTTGGCCAGTTGAAATACATAATATTTTTTGTTACAATAAAGATAATTAAATATACTTCATTCATAATAAACTTATAATTAGTTAAAATAACTATTTTATGAGATGTCGCGCCGACTCGCATGTTTCGAATTACCTGTTGGCAAAGCTCTAGCTTCCGCCGCTGTGATTATGGTACGCTACCCTGCGGTACGGTTAGGTTCCGACCACTATAAAATAATGGACCGCCACCCTTTAGAAAAAAAAAAATGATATAAAAAAGCACATTATGCGAGTTTATAACTGATGCGGTGCGCCTTATTAAATAGTCTTAACCACTACGCTATCAGCCTATCACCCATAGAAATTCTAATAATAAGGCACTAGAAATGATGTGTTTGTGTACGCGTGAGCTTGTCGCTGTGCTGAGGACGCGGACGTTGCGTCGCAAGCGTAACGATGTGTCAGGTAAGCGATCGATGCGACACATTTGCAACCTTAATGCGCTAATCCTACGGCTTAATTCTGTCTGCACAGCATTGAGCGTAAATGTGTTTACGTGATTGTGTAAAACTATGTTTGTGTATGTAGTAAAGCGGCGACATGCGTTCTGTATAGGTTTTTTTAGTCTTTTTTTAGTTTGAAGTGGTACACAACAGCTCTAATGCTTTATTATTAGGATTTCTGTGCTATCACTACTTTACCACGCTATCACCGTTATCAGTTTTTCCAAATGTAGTAGGTATACCTATTGGGTTAAATTATTAACCTTCAATCCGTAGACGTTGTATTAGATTGAAAGGTACCTACTCGTAGGTACAAGGTTTTCAACTTTTCTTAGTTTTTCTCACATTGTTGTTCGCAAAACACGAACTCTACAGTATAAGGTAGGTAAGTAGGTAAGTTGCTAACGAGGCAACGTTAACTTGTTGCAATGTATCAACAAGTTAACGTTGTGTTGTACAAGGTTTCCCCGAAACTTACGAGCTGCTGGATTCATCTCGAAGTTCTGAAATATGTACAAGTTATTCTATGTTACGAGCGAAGTAGGTAAGTAAGTAGTACATCATATTGGTTTTCATCTTTTCCACCACTTCATTTGCAGTTTCTGGTATCTGTATGTGTATTGAAACTAGCCGATATTTCTTTCTTAAAACAATTCTATGAAAATGTGTCCTTCAATTCAATAACTAGAAAATATTTATAATGTAGATTAACCTTTACGTTATAAGTATAGTATAGCATGTAACTTTTATACATTATATTTTCCAAGTACATATAAAGTATAGTGACGTAAGTTATTTAAGCTGATCGCATACTTTGTGATGGTCTACAGAAAGTGCAAAAGCCGCAAGAGCCGCAAAGCTTGCATTTAGTACTCACTGAAAACGCGATCGACGTCAACAGCACGAGTTGGCTGCATCGGACGCAGCAAAACAATGTGAATAACGACACATATATACCTAGAGGTCACAGCTGGGATTGTAGTGACCTTTTATTTAGGTATGTAATTTTTGACAAATCCAAATATAATGCAATTGGTTTTGCACCATAATTATATCTTAGTTTTGCGCCGCTTCATTCTAGCGTCTCGCTGCGATTAATTTGAGATCGTTTGTCCACCTAGTGGGCGAGTCTACCGACACTGTATATTCCGGTTCGAGGTCGCCAATCCATAAATACAGCCTTTTAACGTGCCACTGCTGGGCTGGCACTGAGAATTTCTTGACAGAAAACCCAATACCTAACAATTACTTGCCCGACCCGAGAATCGAACCCGGGACCTCGTGACCGGCGATCGAATATGCTAACCGTTAGACCAACGAGGCAATTCAGCATCTTGGAACTCCAGAGGCTATTAATTCGGTACCTACTGTGAACAACATACCTTACTCCACCCATTGCCACTTCAATATTATGACTCGTTGAACTATGTCGGTGACTCTGATTCTTCAACGGATCTCCTCATTTCCAATTTAATCACGTAGAGAAACACACCCACATAGTGGTTTGAGCTTGATAAAAAATACAAAGGAATTTAATTACTTACAATTAAGCAGACATATCCGTGTATACTGTTGTACGCGAGGACAACGTCCCTGATGCCGCCGTCGCAGTATGTGCACGCCGCTTCCGTGGGTTTGGTCAGATTCAGCTTCGACCGCCATCCGTCCACCAACTTCACTAACGTCCCGAAGTCTATGGACTCGTGGTTGCTCTTCGTCGATTTGTCTTTCAATGCCACCAAGAATTTCGACACGTCAATAGTCTTATTCTCGTTGGACTCTTCGGTAGCCAATAGCATCTCCTCGAACAAGTTGGATAATGTCTGAGTTATGTTGGATATACTGTGTTCTTCGTACGACATTTTTGCTCGCCCGATACAACAGTTTTCTACCAAATCGTTGAACCCGAACGATCGCTACTCATGCGCGAAGAGGCCGCGATCAAACTTTTCGGACGCCTGTAACAAGTCAAACAAAGTAACAAAGTCAAGGATATTTATAAACAATGTGGACAACCGTAAACAACCCAACTTTCCTTTGACACAACTTATTTTATGGGAAACATGCCTTATTTCCCTTCTTGTTTATTTTGTACTTTTTTTTGTATAACTAGGGTAATGTAAGTAATTTTATCTACACCCATGCTTTAAATCCTCTATTAAAGATTCTGAAACAGTTAGCTTATTGCCAACATTAAAACACCCAATGTCCAAATAACCATTACATCATCCAAACGGATGATGTTATTTTGTACTGAATTTCATAACAACACTCCTTTGTTTTTTTTTTCAATCCCTTCATGCGCAAAGAGTTTCAATATACAGCCACATTCATTGCTTGATGCGCGGTATCTGTATGAATTTCAAAAAAAGAACATTTTCGTTTACACGCGTTCTGACTACGTCGCGCGCCGTAAAAAAAATTAAGTTATTCGAATCCCCGCCATTTTTCTTCGATATTTTTATTGTTACAAAAAATGAGCGATTCAAGTTTTAATAGCACACCGCCAGATATTTTAAACGCTGCAAAAGACATTTACAATAAATTACTACCGGAAAAATCAAGAACGCGGTATGAAAAAACGTATCAAGATTTTATGAATTGGAAACTATCAAAGGGTTCATCATCATTTTCTGAAGAAGTACTTTTAGTTTATTTTCAAGCTTTATCAGAGAAATTTAAATCTTCATCCCTATGGACCTTCTACTCAATGCTCAAAAGTACACTGAGTATTAATCACAACGTGGATATCTCAAAATATTCAAAATTAATTACCTTGTTAAAACGTAAAGGAGAAGGCTATACAGGGAAGAAATCGAAAACGTTTTCACCTGATGAAATAAATAGGTTTTTAAGCCAAGCGCCTGATCAACTATATCTAGCGATAAAGGTACGTTAGTTACTTACTTCATTATAATGTTATTTTTCTTGTGATATGATGAATAAATTACAATATTATTCTTTCAGACTGCGCTAATATTCGGAACCATGGGCGCATGCCGTCGTCAAGAATTATACGCTTTGATACCGACTTACAGATAAATGAAACTGTAATTGTGGTCAATGTCAATAATACAAAAACCAAAACAAACCGCACATTTACTATTACGGGCAAATATTTAGAAATTTGCAAAAAATATATAGCATTGCGTCCGGATCCATGCAGCAATCCGAGTTTTTTTTTACAATACAGATCTGGAAAATGTATATCACAAAGGATGGGCATAAACACATTTAGCAGTTTGGGTAAAACAATTGCTAACTATTTACAACTTGATAATCCTGAGTTATATACAGGACATTGCTTTCGCAGAACATCTGCCACAATATTAGTAGATGCCGGAGGAGACATAACAAGTTTAAAACGGCACGGCGGATGGAAGTCTACATCTGTTGCTGAGGGCTACATTAATGACTCTATAGCCAACAAAATCCATGTGTCGAATGTAATTTCGAATTCCATAGAAAATAAAAATAGTGAAGTGGTAAATATAAATATTCCGCCGAGTACATCGGGATCGGGACCTTCCAACATTAAAGAACATAATATTCAAGTGAATTTTAATAATTGCACTATACAAAATGTAAATTACTACTAAAATAAATAATTTTTTCATTAATTCTTAGTTTATTTGTATATTAGTAATGGATGATATTAGGTTACTACTAGGACTGGCTGTTTTAATGTTAGCAGTAAGCTAACTGTTTCAGAATCTTATAGAGGATTCATATTATGGGTGTAGATAAAGTCTTGTATGCAACTGTTGATAATTAGGTATTAAAACACTCATGTGATACTATTATCACACTCAGCTTCGCTTCGTGTGATAAACCCACATTCGTGTTTTAATACCCCTTATTACACAACAGTTGCATAAATAACTATAGTAATGTACACGTTCCTAGAAATACATAAAAGCAAGAGTGTACCTATAGGTCATAATATATGAGGTGCGTGTAGGTCTTTTGGTTGTCATTTCTTCATAATTCATTCTTTATTCGTATTCTATCTCTAGATATATTATATTTAGTACCAACAGCTATTTCGAAATGTGTTACTTTTTAAAATTGAATTCTTATTTTATCGTAACACATACGGCCTGTTTCACCACCTTCTGATAAGTGTCGGATAGCCTAAACGTAAGTTTTGTCAGTTTCTTGTTTTATGTCAAGTGACAAGGACAAAAGTAGTAGATAGCAAATCTGACACTTATCAGAAGGTGATGAAACAGGCCCTTAACTATCTATCTATCCTCCACAAACGTGCATTTTTTTTTCTTCAAATCCATGTCCAGTAAAAGACACGCGATTGCGACCTTTTTCTTAATCTTACTGAACATGGAAAAGTAAATCGCTGAATTCAAGTAAGCTCGCAAAATTCTAAATAAGTAGGTACCTATTATACTTAAGGGTAAGTTAGGAGACGATAACGTGGTAAATAAAATCAATACATAAATAATATCTGCCGAGAAGATTCTTGATTTTTTATGTCTGGTTGCTATGAATTAGATTCGTTCGCGAATAATGAATAATTCAGAGAAATCTGTATACCATGAATCTGTCGAGACTCTATCGTGGGAAAACGAGAAGCTGAGTCCACGAAAATGGTGAGAAATAAGTAGGTAAGTAGGTATTTCTTATATTGTTTTACTCCGTTGAACAATAATTTGGCGCATAGATACGTATACAATGAGCAAGAGGCACTTTTTCAGTGAAGGGCCCGTGGTCCCACCGATTTGTCCTACTGGTGGGACCACGGTATACCAGTATGTACCTACCCGTGGTCCCACCGGCGCGGCGCGGCCTAGGCGCGAATGATAGTATCGATATATTGTTATTGATGTAATTATTTTTATTAATTAAATATTCCAAATTACAATATTTTTAATCGACTTTGTGACAACACGAATCCAGACGATCCGTGACGCCACGTCTAGTTCGGAAAAACGATTTTTGTTGAAAATTCCGTCGATAAAGATATTCGTTCTACTCAATGCCTTTGGCTTAGAAACAACAGGTACTTACGTCAATACCGTAGGCGATCCCAAACCAGAGGAAGATGAGCAGCCTGTCGAGATTTTAGCGTTGAAAAGGTCCTGTTTTTACGTAGCACGTGGTATGATCGACGAAATATAGCTAGCTGTATAGTTAATGGTAGTTTACAAATTTCACAGCACAATCAGTTCACTTGCACGATAGCACCGTTATTTATTTTGTCTGTTCACCGCGGTGATGAGGTTATAGTATGATAATGTCCAAAGATTCGGTTCACAGTTCTCAAGGATGATGTTAACCCTCGGCGATCTCAATGCCAACTCACTTCGGTAGGAGCCGAAATGGTCACGCGATATTTCCGTATGCTCGTAATCGAGCCCTGTCATTGGTCGAAACCAAAAGCATGAGATTGAGAATGAATGTAGTTCACCGATTAGCAAAGACAAATTAGAAATAAGCGAAGAGCGTACATACCGCCCACCAAAATACAGCTGGTATTTTCCCGATAAACGATAATGATAATAAAACTACACTAGACTTAAGAACTAAAAACTACAAGCTAAAACATGAGAAACTTATGACTAATTTGCCGATTCGCAGGAAAGAGGACATAACTTGAATAAAGGTCGTTCGATGAGGTGGTCCTTAGTCTTTATAGTTGCCACGCGGATTATCCCGTCGGGGCCCGGATGAATCGAGTCCTCTTTCCATTGACCATTGCAACGGAGGGCGGTGGTTATCTTTAATTCCTACACTAGCATTTAAATATAACGGTCTAGATGCCTTTGTCCATTTTGCACGCTGCGTGGAAGAATTCAAATATGCATTTTCTAGCGAAACCAAACGTTTGAATGAGTAATTAGATTAATTACAAACGATTCAAGCGATATAGTTTAACATTGGATAGATCATCCCCGACTACAAAACCGGTATGATAGTGTTAACGATGAGCGAATTCTAGAATCTTGTAGGCGAAGGAATGATCATAGGTAAAAGGCAGGATGTCGTTGTTCAAATTCACGATAGGCGTGAGGAAGCCGACCGCCCACCCTGAGAATATCCTCCTCATAAAAGGGGAGATTGAGTTATTAAAAAGGCTTCGCTAAGTGTTGATTTGATCGTAATCTCTGAATTTCAGTTTTGAATGTGGCCTTCTCAACAAGTTTTATTGTGAGTGATAAAGAAATATTTTGTCGGTAACTGAACTGAGGAAACTGAAATCCTTCATCCTTTGCTAGTTGCTTAATGGTTCTACAAGTGAGAACTGGTACGAAAGAAACATGATAAGGAAACGGTGTTTAGTCTATTGATGTAAGACCTGATTAGATCCAGATCTCGAAACGATTCTCTGATAATCTCTATTGTTATCAGAGACCAAGATTTGCCGATACGTCTGACGTGTGTCATTCATAAGGACAGCCGCGTGCAAACAAAAAAAAATGGAGTAGAAGCTCCACAATATCGGATTGGAACGTAAGATAACGATAAGTATAACGATTTAAGTTTTGATGTGAGACCCGCTTTGAGTTTGGAGTTTTGCAATCGGTTGGTCACCACAAATGGAGATGATGATGAAATGCTAATGTTAAATTGCGTGCAATTTCATGCAGCTAGAGGACAATTGAACACGCCGGTGATATCAGCTGCTGTGCCTGGCGCGTTTTGACATAATTTTGACTTTGGTATCGAACATTGCACGAAATAATGTTATTGGCGTACACGTCTTGTAATTGAATAAAAGATGTGGCCAGAAGAACGGTTGTGTTTCTTAAAAGCGTAACAATTGAACTGGGACCAAAACCTCTAGCCACTAGAGACAAGGATTTTTAATTATATTTCGTACGTTTCATTCTTCAGATATAATGGACACTTTGTAGTAACCTTCATTGTACTGGCAACTCCGCACTTATATAGATCTTTATCTGAAAACAAAAGAAATCTCCCACCACGCGGCGCTCTCGTGCAAGCCCCGAGCCGCGTCATTCTTCATTCTTTTATTGTGCGCGGCAACGAGCACTCACTTTTCAATATATATATTTTTTTGTAAATTCAGTGCCACGTGGTGATTACGTCATTCGTTTTGTTCAGTGCAATTCTTAGGAACAATGTCTAAGCGTAGTGCCGATAGTGAACTTAACTATTATAAAAACAAAATAAGAAAGTTACAACAACGCAGGCGTATAATTTTGTGCTCATCTTCGTCGGAATCCGAGGAAAATCAGGGTAAGTTTAAATAAACATTTTATTATTATGCGTACGGATTCCAAACAAAATATAGGCTAGAAAATCGACGGTTAAATGGTGTTAGCGGATATACTTGTAAGGTTAATTATTTAACATTCGAATTATTAGCATCTCTAAGCTAGCTGGGAGGGTACCACATGGAGGGTATCACGAAGGCATAGCATGATGCATAAAATAAACCTGGAGGTTGACTGCGGGTCAACACGAGGGTATTAAAAACTTTTCAAACGTTTTACTTAGTTCGTTCGTATTAGAAACATCACAATTGATCGTTTCAGACGACGGAACCACACCAAATGATGCCATTACGCAGAACACAGCTATTCCAGGAGCGCCGACGGAACCGGTTGAGGACGAGCTCGATCCGGCGCTGCTATCAGCTCTAGGTGAGCCCGCGGATGAGCAACCGGTTTACGGTGAGAATATCCACCACACCTTGGCGCAACGTTGGACCCCCATATTAAAGAAAGGACTCGCCAAGGATGTGAAAGAAAAATTATTGAAGGAATACCAGATACCGGAGAACTGCAGGCTTCTTAAGGCGCCGACTTTAAATCCCGAAATTAAAGCGGCAGTCTCCGACGTCACCACTAATCGGGATAAAAATATCCAATTAAAACAAGACCAACTAGGTCTTGGATTAACGGCCATTAATAAGGCTATTACCTTGCTTCTTTTGGGAGAGGACAAAGTACAGGCGATCAAGGTGCTTTCGGATAGCTGCAGGATCTTAACTGACCTACACTACACAGAAACCCAAATAAGGACAAAACTCATTACGCCCTGTCTAGATAAATCATTCGCACCACTAATTAAAGACCAAGACAGGGACGAGACGCTTTTCGGAGAAAAGTTGTCGGAAACAATAAAGGCGTCGAAAGCTATCGAACGCCAGGGGTCCCAGATAAAAAAGCCCGCCCAAAGGGCGACCTCTCAGCCGGTATCCATAGCCGGTACATCAACAGCGAGGACTCGGTATTCGGGAAACGAATCAGGCCCCCCTCGTTATGCCTCGGGGAACAGGGGGGGGCGAGGAGGGCATCTACGAGCAGCGACGGTGCATCGGCGGCCGGCGACGACGACGACGCGACCGCGAGCCACCTCCAACCAGAGCAGACATCGTGCCTACACACGACGTTAGAAACACAGGTACATGCTGGTCGCTTACAATATTTTAAAAAATGTTGGCTTAATGTCACTAGTAATATAACAATTTTGGACTGGATTAATAATGGGTATGTGATACCATTTTCAAAAAAGGTGTATCAACATATTGTACCGTCTAATACATTTACGTCTGAAGAAAGACGAGAGATGTCTACGGCGATCGACAATTTACTAGAATTAGGCGCGATATGTGAGTGTGAGCCACAGCGGGATCAATTTATATCTAAAATATTTTTAGCGGCTAAACCTAATGGTAGCAAAAGATTTATTTTGAATCTAAAATTATTAAATAAATTCGTAACTCAAAATCATTTTAAAATGGAAGATTATAGGACAGCTTGTAAATTAATACCTCATAATGGCTTTATGGCTACAATAGATTTGAAGGAAGCCTATTTATTGGTGCCGATCAACGAATCACAAAGAAGATATTTAAGATTTCAATTTAAAAATGAACATGGTGAAAATTTAACGTATGAGTTTAAAGCAATGCCTTACGGCTTGTCATCGGCACCGAGAACTTTCACAAAAATTATGAAAGAAGTTGTGGCTTATCTCAGATATCGCGGCTATTCATCCGTAATATACCTCGACGATCTGTTATGTATTGGGCGTACATACACCGAATGTTATCGTAACGTAACCGAGACAGTTAAGCTTTTGCAATGCTTAGGGTTCGTGATAAATTTTGAAAAAAGCTCTTTACAACCCTCGCAACAGGTTAAGTTCCTAGGTTTTATATACAACACCATCAATATGTCTTTAGCCTTACCTGATGATAAACGGATACATATTTTAAAAGTAGTTAAAAAATGTATACCCTTACCTCGTCAAACTATCAAAGTATTTGCTCGCTTAATCGGAATACTTACGTCCGCCTGCCCAGCCGTCAGATACGGGTGGGTTTATACAAAACGTCTCGAGAGACAAAAATACTTAGCACTAAAGAGATATAAAACATATGAGGCTAAATTCCGTCCGTCGTCGGCAATACTATCGGATCTTGAATGGTGGTCACAAAATATTTTTTCGACATCTACCCCCCTAAAACCCGATAAGTTTCAACTAGAGATTTTCACCGATGCCTCCAGATCTGGCTGGGGTGCATTTTGCGATAACGAAAGAGTTAACGGTAAATGGAAATCTTCGGAGTTAGAATTTCATATTAATTACTTGGAGCTGATGGCGGTATTTTTTGGGCTTAAATGTTTCGCACGTAACATACGCAATTGTTCCATTCTACTACGTATTGACAATACGACAGCATTAAGCTACATTAACCGTATGGGGGGCATTCAATTTTCCCATTTGAATGAGTTGACGCGAGAAATTTGGCAATGGTGCGAAAAGCGAAATATATGGTTAACGGCATCTTACATTAAAAGTAAAGATAATAAAGAAGCTGATGAAGAATCCCGAAAAGTTAACAAAGATATAGAACTAACGTTATCTGACAAAGTATTTAATAAAATTATTAATAGATTAGGCGTGCCAAACATCGATTTATTCGCTTCTCGCACCAATGCAAAATGCAATCGATATGTATCATGGAGACCAGACCCAGATGCTTCAGCAATAGACGCGTTCACAATTTCATGGGGTAGCATGTTTTTTTACGCTTTTCCACCGTTCTCCCTGATATTAAGGTGTTTAGAAAAGATGATAATAGATAAGGCGGAAGGAATACTGGTGTTTCCCTATTGGCCTTCACAGCCATGGTTTCCTCTATTACAAAAAATGCTTACTTCGGACATAATCTTTATAAACTCCAAAAATAACATAATATCGTCTTCCTCTAGGAACTCACAACTCAAAGGACTTACCCTGGGTGCAGCGAGGCTCTCAGGAACGCATTCCTGAAACGAGGTGTCCCTAGATCCTCTTTGGACCTTATGATTGCATCTTTAGCCAAGAATACATTACAACAATATAGCGTAGCTTTCAAAAATTGGTGGCTATACTGCCTTGACAAAAATAGAGACCCATATAAACCCCATATACCAACCGTCTTATCATTTTTAACGGAACAATTTGGTAAAGGAGCATCTTATGGTACTCTTAATAGTTATCGCTCGGCTTTAAGTTTACTTCTTGGTGAGGAGTTAGGATCACACGAACAGATAAAAAGGTTATTAAAGGGAATATATAAGTTAAGACCAAACATCCCAAAATATGCATTTACGTGGGATCCTCAGGTAGTGTTACAACACATCGCTCAATGGGGCTCAAATAATAAATTATCGTTACAAAAACTTTCTCAGAAACTTGTAATCTTATTAGCCTTATGTACGGCCCATAGGGCGCAAACAATAACTTCTATTAAAATTAAAAACATTAATATCTGCACAAACGGTGTCAAAATTATAATCTCCGATATTATTAAAACATCTGCAGCCGGAAGGGACCAACCAATATTATTCTTACCATACTTTAACGAGGATATAAATATTTGTCCAGCAACAGCTTTAAAAGATTATCTATCTGTTACTAAAGGTCTCAGGCCAGATTCAGTAGAAAAGCTCCTGATAACGTATAAGCGACCTCATAACGCCGCCAGCACACAAACCATCAGTCGATGGATCAAACAGGTGCTGGCGGAGAGCGGGGTGAACGTGGCGGCGTTCGGTGCACACAGCACCCGACATGCCGCCACGTCCACGGCGCGCCTACATGGCGTTTCGCTTGACGTCATCAGAAAGACCGTTGGTTGGTCTCAGGCGTCTCAGACGTTTGCTAAATTCTATAACCGTCCAGTGAGCGATGATGCTTGTTTCGCAAGATCTGTTTTACTCCCTGATCTACAACCAGAGTTTATAGAATAGTTTACTTCAGTATAATATTTATCAATCTGTTAAATAATCCAAGAATGTCAGAATATTGTGATGAGTTATTAAATGATTGCTAATTTCTAATAGTAAAACACTTGTTTTAATTTCATTCATTTATTAACCTCATTTGCAAAATTTTCAATCTCTAAACATCTACAAAGTGTCCATTATATCTGAAGAATGAAACGTACGAAATATAATTGATGATTAAACGAACTTACCTGTAAGTGAAGTTCTATCCCAATTATATGAGTACGTTTCATTCGAAGATATGTTACGGTCCCTCCCATCCCAGAGCCCACACTATGAAAATTTTGTAAATACTCTAAAGAATGAAGAATGACGCGGCTCGGGGCTTGCACGAGAGCGCCGCGTGGTGGGAGATTTCTTTTGTTTTCAGATAAAGATCTATATAAGTGCGGAGTTGCCAGTACAATGAAGGTTACTACAAAGTGTCCATTATATCTTCGAATGAAACGTACTCATATAATTGGGATAGAACTTCACTTACAGGTAAGTTCGTTTAATCATCAATCAGTAGTGACAGAATTAGCTGTAACTCCCGTGTGGTCATCATCACAAATTAACGAGTGATGCTTACACCTGCACTTCACACACCTGAAGATACTAAAGCAGGTGTTCAGCTGGTGCGATCCTTTGAGGCAATTAAAGCACCACCCCCTTTCTTTAGCGATAGCCTTACGATCATCGATGGATTTCGAAAGAAATGATTCGCATTGGGTAATTGGATGAGAGTCGGAACAGAATGGACATTTAAGGCTCGATTTTTTATTTTCTTCATCTAACTTGGTCAACGTTTGATTTGAGTTATCAGTAACTAAAGTATGAGTGACATTTGATCGCTTAACAATAAGATTTGAAGGCTGAACGGTTTCTTTCGTCGAATTAGAATGCTTCGCCTGTTCGCTAAAATGACTATCTCGCATAAGCGCTTCACTTTTTGAATGTAAGAACTCCTTTAGTTGAAGGTAGCTAGGGAATTCGGACTTCGTACACTTTTCCTCGAAGTCACGACGCAGTTTTGGATCTAGTTTTGATAAAACATGATAAACAATAACAAAGTCCCATTGTTCTACGGGAAGCTTTAGTTTCTTTAGGATGCTTAGGTTTTCGTCAATATTGTCTAAAGTGCGACGAAATTCTGTCGGGTTCTGAGCTTTAAAATTAACGTTCAGGAAATCCCTCCAGCACGAAAATGCTAACTCCCGCTTGTCTTGATAACGCGAAACCAAAGTCGTGTACGCATCCGAATAATAATCGCCTGTGATTGGAAATACACGAATAAGAGCCAAAGGATCACCGCTCAGAGATGAAGTTAAGTAGTGAAACTTTTCCACAGCGGTAAGCGAATTACTATCATGGATCAGAGCGTTGAAGGTATCAAAGAACTCAGGCCACTTTTTAATGTCACCGGAAAAGGTGGGTAGCTTAAGCTTCGGTAGCTTGATGTTTGACAGTGATGATGAATCTCGAACGCTATCAGACTTAGATACGTTTAATTCCGTCTTTGTGAAGGTACGGCGCATACTCATTACTTGAAAATAAATATCATCGAAACAGGTGCGCACTTGATCGTAACTATCACCATCATCACTGGCGTCGCCTAATACTCCTAAGATAGCAAAATGCGCCTGTTCAAAATCGTTCGCAAATTTCTTAGCCTGATCGCAATAGGAAAAGAAAAGATCATGTTGACTGTCATCTTCCTTCGCCAAGAGACCGACCTCTAACGCTTTGGACATACGGTTCATCGCTGTAGTGCGTTGACGACGCAAGACCGGCAAGTCATGTACCGTATACCCGTCATCTGTTTCCATCGATTTTGACTTTGTTTTTGTCGAACTAAGCTTACGAGTTGCACGCTTCGTATGGAACGACATTTTTTTAACGATTGAAATTGAAATTGATTAATAACGACTATACAATATATTCTATATCTGGTGAAGTATATCTAGGCAAACCGCTTGTGACCAAAGAAATATGATGGTAAGTATATGATCACGCGTTGGTAACGTATTTGTAAACAAAGGCAGTAGGTATTAACACCGAATGACAGTATAATGGGTTAGACAACCAAATTATTTACGTAAGTCTGATGTAAATCATGCACAATGTACCCAATGTTAATTCTTATTAGTTCTCTAAAAGACCGAATACGAATTGATGAATGTATACGTAAAAAATACCAGAAGGTAGGTACCTACATATTATCATTAGGTAGGAAGTGCATTCGATAGTTTCTTTCGTACAAGATCTAAAATGTAGGTATGTTTGATTTTTATTTTAGATTAGATTAGATTAGATTAGATTAGATTATCCTTTATTTGCATGAAACATGTACAAAAGATGTTTACAATTTGTATTATAATAGTATCAATGTATTCGGCCATTTCTGGCATGCAAATTATATGTGTAACAATATTATCATTTGTTTAATTATATAATTCATTATTAAAAAGTTAATTCAATCTTAAACATAATTTATTACACCGTACTTAATATTAATATGTCAAATAATTTCTTTTATTAATTATGTTTACACTAGTTAAAATATTATTATGTCCTATATTAGTTTTTAATAACAGTTATATACAATTTATATGTATTTAATATCCACAATAATTAATCAAGTTGTAAGCGTCAACATTTCGTTTATGGAATAAAAACATTTATCTAATAACCATGTAAAAAGTTCATTCTTAAAACGTTGTAGCGGTAATTGACTTAAGCCTGGAGGTAGTTTATTAAATATTTTTACACACATGGCATAACTACACTTTTGGTATGACGCACTATAGGCCCTATGTGTAACTATCAGCCGATCAACGTTTCTTGTAATTCTCCGATAAATGTACTTCGATTTTGTAAAGAGATTGTCATGTTGTTTGACAAAGACACAGATATCAAATATATACATACACGGAAGTGGGAGAATGTGTAGTCTCTTAAATAGTGGTCGGCATGAATCCATGTGGAACGCTCCTGTCATGGCTCTTATACATCTCTTTTGAGCTATAAATGCTTTATTAGCTTCACTGGAGTTTCCCCATAATTAATGGAATTATTGTACAAACACCGTGAATTAGATAATAGATTGTTTATACAACATCCGAATTAGGTTTTATTCTTATACCTAATCATTAAAAAATATATAAGAGCTACTGGCAAGTTGATACAGCCGATAATTATACAAAACACCGATAGATATAGTTTGTTTTATACAAAGATCTGCAACAACCTACCTTATAACGAAAATGTTTGATTCTTATAATCATACAATTATAAGACCGACTGGCAAGTTATTACAGCCGATAAACTATACAGAACACCGATAGACATAGCTTGCTCTGTATCATAAGATCCGTAATAACTTACCTGATAACAAAATGCTTGATTCTTACAATCCTTAAAATTATAAGACCGACCAGTAGGTTATTACAGCCGATAATTAATTATACCGAACACCGTTAAAGATAGCTTGTTCGATATAATGATCTGCAATAACCTAAGTAGGTATTTGATAACGAAATGTTTGATTCTTATAATTATTCAATTATAAGACCGATTAGCAAGTTATTACAGCCGATAATTATACAAAACACCGATGGATATAGCTTGTTTTATACAAAGATCTGCAATAACCTACCGTAATGGTGATTTAAAGTTACTATAGTCGATGTGGTAAGTATACCTACCTACGTTTTAGCACCGATAAATATTAGTTTGCTAGGTTCATAGGTTTAAGCAAGGATCTATAGTAACCCGTTCAATTGGAGTTGGCAGAGAGGTTTTGTTATAGCCGTATAGGTACTAAGTATACACGTAAACACCGCTCAGGTGAAAATACCAAAAGTAGGTAGATAGATTGTTTACGCGGGATCCGTAACAAAAACCTTCCTCGAGTTCGATTAGTTATACCTACACCAAAGCTGAACTGCAACTGTAATTGTGAGAAATTAAGAGTTAAGTAGGTATTAAAATTAAATTGTCGTATCGCATTCACAAACAAGTACACAAGAATGAAGAAGGTGCCGGTCGTGTGGTCTTCCGCGTGGACCCTCGCGGGTCCCGGGGTATCCGATCAGGGCGTTTGCTCTTTCCGGAAGTATCAACGCCGCCTGCAACTACAGGCGGGGCGCTGGGTTGGAATGTCCGTGAAGTCAAGTCCGGTTAAAACTGCCGCAGAGCGATCGAGCCCGCGTGAGATCGCGGGCGATCAGCAGGCTGCGGCAGAGTGGGTATTTCCGTGTGGGGCTTACGCCCGCCGCTCAGCGAGGTCGAGCTCACCGGGAGAGTTCCGGCGAGCGCCCGTCAGCCAGCGGCGAGGAAGCAGTCATGTCCGGTGGGGAGATGAGGTCACGTGGCAGGCCTCTGATGTCCGGCGGCCTCCGATGGTATGGCGCGATGCCGCGCAGGTGCTGGGCTCGCGCTCCATCGGCGCGCGCGAACATTGAGGTGCTCAGGCGGCGAACGAAGTCGTCAAGGCTCTCCATGCGCAGGTCTCTGGAGATGACCTGGTTCCGTACGAAGCGCGGGGCTCCGGAGATGGTGCGTAGCGCGAGCGACTGCTGGGCCCGTAGCGACTTGCGGCCCGTCTCGCTGACCAGCGCGTACCACGCTGGGGCCGCGTACGTGAGTCGCGTACGGACGTACGCCCTGTAGACGCACAGCTTCGTACGGAGAGGCAGGTGGGATGCCAGGACGGGGCGCAGGAGGCTTCGAACGGCGCGCGACTGCGCGACTGCGTTCTTGACGTGGTGTCGCATCGAGAGGCTCCTGTCGATGGTCACTCCCAGGTATTTGGCCACCGGGGACCATGCGACGGTCTCTCCCAAGAGCGACACCGGGGGCGGTAGGGCGGACCGCCCTACGTACATCGCCTGAGTCTTCGCCACGTTGACCTTCAGTCTCCAGTCCTTCAGCCAAGAGGGAAGTGCGTCCAGTGCTCGCTGCATCTTCAACGCTGCGTGCGAGGCGTTCAACGAGGTGGTGATGAATGCAGCGTCGTCGGCATATAGCGCCAGCATGGCGCCGCCAGCAACTGGGATGTCGTCCGTGTATCTGCTGTAGCAGACGGGCGACAGGCAGCTTCCCTGGGGCACACCGGCTCGGATGGGGCGCTCCGTGGACAGGGCGTTTTCAACCGCCACTTGAAAACGTCTGTCTTGCAGGAAGGTGGCCACGGTCTTGACTACTCGACGGGGAGTAGTAGACGTGGACAGCTTGTAGACGAGGCCGGCATGCCAGACGCGATCGAACGCTTTCTCCATGTCGAGGAGTACTGCGATGGAGTGCTCTCGCTTGTTGTAGGCGGCAGCGAGGTGGTGCAGTACCCTCGTCACTTGCAGCGCTGTGGAGTGTTCGGCACGGAATCCGAACTGTTCGTCGCGTGGCTGAAGGTGGGGCGTGATGTGCAGCAGGAGCAACTTCTCGAAGATCTTCGAGGTCGACGACAGCAATGTGATGGGACGGTAACTCCCAGGCAGCAGGACGTTCTTCCCCTGCTTGGGGATGAGAATGACTCGCCCGAGCTTCCACGGAGTCGGGAAGTGCCCGGTGCGGAGAACTCCGTTGAAGAGCCGCGTCAGCGTCGCGATTGCTCGCGGGGGAAGGTGACGCAGGGCTTCGTTGGTGACTCGATCGGGGCCGGGCGCTTTGCGCAGTTTAGCTCGACGAATCATTCTGAGAACTTGTCCCGGGGAGAAAACGACGGGGTCTTCCGTCGGTGCTATCGGCGACTCGAAGTATGTCTTCACGTGTCGCTCGATGGTCTCTACGTGCTGCACATCCGCAGTCGGGTTCGGTGTAAACTGCGTCTCCAGGAAGTCCGCGAAGATCTCCGCTCGGTCCTCGGCGCGGTAACGGGGGGTTCCGTCACTGGCCAGAAGGGGCCTAATCGGAGGGGACTTCCCGGAGAGATTTCGGCAGAGGCGGTGGAGGCCAGACCAATCGTCGCCGGCTCGCTCGATGGCGGAGTGCCAGGACTCCTCAGCGACTGTCTCCAGTGCTTCGGAGATTTTGGCGGCCAGAGCGTTGAGTCGGGTCTTCATGATCGGGCACCGCAGGTTTTGCCATGTTCTACGCAGCTTCCTCTTCTCCTCGAGCATCGCAAGAATGTAGGCCGGGAGCTGGCGTGGTCTACGGGTGGTTGCAGCGTCGAGTCTGGACTCTCGAAGCGCGTTGGACATTGTCGCGCTGAGGTCCGTGGCGAGTCGGTCGACGTCTGCAGGGGTCTCCACTCTGTAGGACGGCGTGTGCTCCGCCATGTGTGCGGCGAAGATTCGCCAGTCCTGGCGATGCTTCGGAGAAGGCAGTTGAGTCATCGGCGCGGTCTTCAGCGTCAAGAGGACTGGTTGGTGGTCGGAGATGAGATGGTCATCCAGGACGTCTATCGACGGAGCTGCGGCGAGGCCGCGGGTGACGGCTATGTCGAGGACGTCCGGCGTGTGGGCTGCACAGTACGGATAGTGCGTCGGGACCTCTGGTCCTAGCACTTCGTAACCGTGGCGGTCTGCGTCGTCCAGGAGGCGTCTGCCATCCGGGGAATCGGCGTTGGAGTTCCACGCCGTGTGCTTCGCGTTGAAGTCTCCGGCGATAATCGTGGGCAGCGGCGAGTCCAGCAGCGTGTGGACGTCAGCCACTGCGAGTCGATTCGTCGGCGGCTTGTAGAACGCGAACACACGCGTGGGCTGGCGGTCAACGCAGACCTCCACACCGAGGGCGTACGACGTCTGCAGCTGAGGTACTGGCAGCAATTGGTGGATGACACTCCGACGGACCAAGACTGCTAAACCCCGATAAGCAGTCCCGATCGGCGAGGCGTGGTCCTCCCGGTAGACATAGTATCCGGAAACCTTCAACTTGTCTACTGGTCTGAGGTGAGTCTCGTTGATCAGTCCGATGTCCACTCGACGCTGAGACAGCAGGTTCTTGAAAAGACGGGCTTTCTGCGAAGACAGCCCGTCGGCGTTCCAGAAGGCGATACGGAGTTCAGCCAGTGCAGAGCTCCATAATGCACTGGAGGATCAGCGGGACTGGGTCGCGCTGCTCCTGGATCGCCATCAGAACCTGGTTCAAGGTGCCGATGACTCTGGTCAGTCTGGGGTCCAAGTGGCCGCGAGCCGGCTGGGTAGCTGGCTGCGGTTGTACCACTCGCTTCGCCTTCGTCCCCCTCTCGGGGGCGGCGACCACGGTGGGCTTGGACGGGGCGACGGGCGGCGGTGGCGGCGCCGTCGTCGGTCGTCTTAGTGCAGGGCGAGGTGCGGGGCGAGGCGCGGCTTGCGGCGCTGCGGGCGGCGCCGTTGTGGACGGCGCTTCACGCTGCGCGCGGGCGCGCTTACCGCCGCGCTTGCGGCGGCGCTTGCCGGCCGGCTGCTGCTGTGGCTGGTTGGCGGCAGCCATGAGCGAGCCGGGGGCGTTGGCCTCTGTTGCGGAGGCGGCGGCGGTGGTGGAGCGCGCGGATGTAGTGCGCGCGGTTGTGCCCGCCCGTCGGTTCCGGACCTCCTTCCGGAACACCGGGCAACTGGCGTGATTCGCCGTGTGCGCGCCCCCACAATTGGCGCACGTCGGTGGCTCCTCGCGCGGGCGCTCGCAGTCCCTCGCTGCGTGGCCCTCCCCGCACCGCACACAGGCAATGGGCCGGTGGCAGTTGTGCGAGGAGTGCCGGAACTGCTGGCAGCGGTGGCACTGCGCAGGGCCTTTGCGGCCGTGCCAGTGCTCGATGGTGACCCCGGGCATACACAGGAGCTCGTGGATGTCGAAGAGTCGACCGCCCGGAGTCACGTCGGCTGTCCGCTGCAGCTGCGCGAACAGCAGGCATCCCGGTCGTCCCGGGCGTGCGGGGATGGTGCGCACGTGCTCCGGGATGAACCCGAGCTCGCGCAGCTCCGCCTCCACAAGTGCTGGCTCGGTGTTGGCCGGCAGGCCGCGGATCGCCACTTTCACGCTGCGCTCGGCGGGCAGCGAGTAGCAGAACCAGGAGATTCCGGTGGCGCTCTCCAGCTGCGTAAGATAGCGCTGGATTGTCCGGAACTCCTGGTCCGACTTCGGTATGAAGCGGACGCCCTTGCCAAATGGGCGTCCGTTGGGAGCGTGGCCGAGCACTTTCTTCAGCTCTCTGAAGTGGGTCGGCCAGTCGGGCAGCACCTCGACTACGAGAGGAGGGTAGCGGGCGGTCGGCTTCGGCACGGTGGCGGCGGCGCCGGAGGCGGCGGCGGCGGCGGCAGTGGCGGCGGTGGCAGTGGCGGCGGCGGCGGCGGTACCTGGCTGCGGCGCGGGTTTCGGTGCGGTCGTAGCGGCGGTGGTAGTCGCATACGTCGGGCTTGTCGCCATGGGCGAGCCCGGCGAGAGGCGCGGCATGGTCGGCGGCGTGAATGCCGACGGAGCTCGGTGTCCGCCTTTCGGCGGCGACGGGAAACGCCCCACAGGTATGGCTGGCTGCGGGGCGGTGAGGCGCGGTGTGCGCTGCGGGAGCGGTGGCGCGGCCAACAACGTCGCGGCGGACGTGGCGGACGCGGCGGGTAAGCCGGATGGCGGTCTCGCAGCGGCTGGGCGTGAGGCCGGCGTAAGCGGCCGGACGATTTCCACCGACGATGCCGGCGTGAGGGTGAGTGGGCTTGCGGCGAATACTTCTTCGCCGGCGCCGCCGGACGGACCCTCACCGTCGGCACGGGCAGCAAGCGTGGCCTGTCCGGACGCGATGATCGCGTCCAACAGGCCGGGTCTAGTGCGCACAAACACTTTGCGGCGCAATCCGCGACGCCCGCGAGGTGCGCGTCGCTGCGCCTGCGGCGGCGGGTTAGGCGTCGACGGCATTGTTAGTTGCCGTCGCGCATGTGACCGGCGCGGGAGTCAGCGCAATGCGCAGTACGCGGGTACGCGGAACGCGGGTGCGCTGGTATGTAGGTAGGCGCAAAAATTTACGGGCGGGTGATCGAGCGACGGAGCTGCCGTGTGGCACGGCCCGAACAGAAGCGCCGGCACAACAACACCCAACCGGCCCGTCCCCGGGGCTTGCCGCTGGTGGCAGACCGGGGAACTAGACCGGCGGGAGCGTCGTGTGGTTCCGGACGCAACCGTTGGACGCACAGGTTTTCGCCAGGCAGTCGCGCGAGTCGCGAAAACGTGTGAGGACCCGAGTGCCGGTGCAGACGCGAGTGCACACGACGGCAGACGGGCTGCTCTAAAGAAGGTGCGAATCGCGATTCGCGATTTAACTGAACGGTACGATCTGAACTCAAGACGTTTCGCATGCACAACTAACGTAAACAAGAGTGAAGTAGGTGCAATTCGGTACAGTGGCGGAGTGAACTTGTTGTTGAATGGTGAATGTATGATCGGGACGACAATTTACTTAACTGTGATACGGAAAAAAGATGGCTGATATGATTTTATTATTTCGTATTACAATACACGATATCACAAGATACGAGTTTACAGCTTAAAACTACTTAATTACAAATAACGACATGATTTTCAATTTACGATTTTAATTAGATTTACAGAATTTATGCAATGTATAATTACGTCTACAGTTCGAAATTACCAGCTATATTTTTGAAGTTATATTACACACGCGACGTGAATAAACGAAAATTCCCGGGTTTCGGCACCAAAAAGATGTGACAACACGAATCCAGACGATCCGTGACGCCACGTCTAGTTCGGAAAAACGATTTTTGTTGAAAATTCCGTCGATAAAGATATTCGTTCTACTCAATGCCTTTGGCTTAGAAACAACAGGTACTTACGTCAATACCGTAGGCGATCCCAAACCAGAGGAAGATGAGCAGCCTGTCGAGATTTTAGCGTTGAAAAGGTCCTGTTTTTACGTAGCACGTGGTATGATCGACGAAATATAGCTAGCTGTATAGTTAATGGTAGTTTACAAATTTCACAGCACAATCAGTTCACTTGCACGATAGCACCGTTATTTATTTTGTCTGTTCACCGCGGTGATGAGGTTATAGTATGATAATGTCCAAAGATTCGGTTCACAGTTCTCAAGGATGATGTTAACCCTCGGCGATCTCAATGCCAACTCACTTCGGTAGGAGCCGAAATGGTCACGCGATATTTCCGTATGCTCGTAATCGAGCCCTGTCATTGGTCGAAACCAAAAGCATGAGATTGAGAATGAATGTAGTTCACCGATTAGCAAAGACAAATTAGAAATAAGCGAAGAGCGTACAGACTTCAAACAAGGAGGTTCTGTATTCGACCCGTATGTATGTGTTAGTATGTATGTATGTTCGCGATTATTTCAAAAATCAATGAATCGATTTTGATGGTCACTTATATTGATATTATATACATATGAAAGTATGTAGATTACAATAATGAAAAAATCATCAAAATCGGTTCACTGCTTTTTGAAATAATCGCGAACATACATACATACTTAAATACGTACGGGTTGAATCCATTCAGTAGTTTTTCGTGATGCGTGCATACAGACAACAGACAAACAGACCAAATTTCAAAAATTGCTTTTTTACGTTCCATTAATTACTTATCCCTAATATCTCCCAGTTATTTTTTCCAAAAATGTTTAATGTACAGACATGGCAAGTCTACGATTTTATTATATTATGTATAGAGTATAGATTTATTAAATTAAATAATGATTTTAATTAAGTATCTTAAATCACCCAAATCATGATTAAGCCGTGTAAATATTTGCACATTTCAATATAATAATAATGTCTTCCTGACCGAATTTCGGCCACGGCGGCCAATCTCAACCGAGGCAGAGACTAGCCATCTGCGCAGGAGATATTATAGTGCACAAGTGTGTGCGCATACACAGGTGCACTCTCTATTCCCTCACTCTCATAGTCCGATGGGACGCCAATGCGACACACGACCGGAGAGAGATTAGGCGCAGGACCGACGGCTTTACGTGCTCTCCGAGGCACGGGGGTGTATCTAACACCGCCAACTTCCATCTCCGGGCTGGCACTGAGAATTTCTTGACACACATTTCAATATACTTAGTATGGAAATTCACGATATTGTTCTGCCTAGGTGGGTAGTATACAGCTCATTCGGCTCTTGCAGATTTGGCCTCATCGTAGCCGTAGCATAGCGCTACGAGTAAATTGTGTCCCATTAAGGCTTTGCCAAAAGGATCGTAACGCTTGCATGGCTTAATAGGAAACGACTAAGCCCGACCCATTTTCCGTAGGATTTTCGTAGGGTTGGCTTCTTAACTGCACAAACAGGAAATTGATCTTGAGACCTCTTGCTTGTGTTACAAGTAGGTAAGTAGGTATACTAGATTTCATGGCGGGACACTGAAACATTAGGTAAGCATGTTTTTGACTGCAACGCATTGCACAAATTTCTGAAATTTCTTAGAAAACTGATAATCTAAATACTTACTTAGTATACCTAATCTACCTATAGCTATAGCAAATTTCGTTTTTATTTCAAAATTCCATGAGAACTGTGATTTTTCCAGGATAAATAGCCTATGTATTCCAGGTTTTAGCTATGTAGGTATGTTTTAAATTTCAGCCAAATCGTTTCCGTAGTTTTTGCGTGAAAGAGTAACAAACATCCATACATACTTTCGCGTTTATAATATTACTTAGTAAGATTTGCATAGATGATTAATATAGACAATATTAAATTCAAATTAATTCTGGAATGTAATTTGAATCTGGTGGCAGATCTCTCCCAGCGAAGGCCTTATTTAGCCACTAATTAGCTGTTCCTTCAGATGTGATAACGATATAATGTACTTAATTAAGGTAGGTACAAGCGTATAATTGAAAGTAATACGAGTACCTACGGAGTTTATTGTAGACAAGCGGTAGCTCGCACCTTGCCCGTGTAAATTTGCGTTTTCTCCGAGACTAAGGCAGGTATAATCATATTCCTTTCGTAAACTAGATCAATCAGGGTAGAGTTCCCTGCCTGATTGTAGAAGTCCCGTCAAAATCGGTTCAACCGTTTCGAAGATTAGTCCCGACAAAAAGCAAAAAAAAAAGAGAAAAAAACGGCCAAAAGCGAGTAGCACATGAGTAACACCTCGCTTGAGACAAAAACTGAACCTTACATCTTATTTGTTTACATCTTATCTAATCAAGATCATATCTTGTTTTACAGAGCATCTTGTATCAAGATTGAAAGCATCAAATTTTTTCCAAAGCAATTTGGAAAATTTACACAAAAAAATTTATTCAACTCGTAGTCTTGAAACGATTTAAATAGCAGTCGAAACGGTTTAATCTAGCTTTTAAATGGAAATAACTCGACAAATAAGTATGTGTGAATTCCGAAACTCAACTAAATAACTGGGAAGGAAACAGCTGTTACGAGTTGTTCGCATAAACCGTGATATGTATGAAAAGTTAGATGAAATTTCGAAGTCGGAGTTAATAGAGCATGAATTTTAAATTTCAACCTTTGAACCACGCTCCTCCCTTGAGTTTGAATTTAAATAATTTTATAACACTGTATAGTTTCAATTCAAAGGCTTGATTTTTCAATAGTTGATTCAAAGTTCAAACATTCAAATCTGACGAATTTTGATTTCCAAAACAAAAACTGTCGAAATGTTTTTATTTCACAATAATTATAGTACGGCAGCCCTGGAACAAAATTTTTAGTAATTACAAGCTGAATTTTCGTGAGTAGGTTCGTTTCGACGATACGACCAAGTTTTTTATCTATGAAAATTCTCGACGGAGGTAGCTACTCGAATAGGTGTTAAACATTTCGATTCACTCGGGTGGGAAATCGTTCTACTAAATTTGTAGGACTATGTAGCCATTTTTATTTTGCACTAGATGATGCCCACGGCTTCGCCCGTGTGGATTTAGGTTTTTAAAAATCCCGTGGGAACTTTTGATTTTCCAGAACAAAAAGTAGCTTATCTGTAGAAACCTGTCCCCAAAACGGAAAAATCCCGTGGGATCCCCACGATTTCGGAATACAATTCCTTACAGCATCAGGGTTGAGGAGTTGGATATGTACCTACTCGAGTTCATTCAACGATAAAGTCTTTAATTGGTACCTCCAATATCAATTTCAATAACCGAAAGTTTCTAAAACCCATTAGTTTTGGGGATTAGGTCCCCTGCAGCATCAGGATTGAGGAGTTGGAATCCAAATTTTTTATAGAACAGGGTCGCAATGTTTCTCTATCGATTAAAAAAAAAATTACGCAAATCAGTTCAGAAATCTCGGAGATATCGGTGTACATAGGTAGAAAAACACAACTCCTCCTTTTTTGAAAGTCGGTTAAAAAAGTAGCCTATGTTACTCCCTGGTTAATTCTCTACATATATGTGAAGGTCCCGTCAAAATCCGTTCAGCCGTTCCGAAGATTAGCCCGTTCAAACAGACAGACAGACAGACAGACAGACAGACAGACAGACAGACAGACAGACAAAAATTTTAAAAACGTGTGATTCGGTTATGGTAGCGTTCAAATAACCATATGAGCTTAATATGAGGTAGTTATTTCGATATTACAGACAGACACTTCAATTTTATTTATTAGTATAGATTTCAAATAAAGTACAAGTTAGTTAGTTACAAACATACTGTAAAATTGATAACATCCTTTTTTGAAGTCGGTTCAAAAAATAATGTCACGACAAATAAAGTTAGATACTCCATCCAGAAATCTTGCAGCTTCGAATACGCTATAGATACAAAAGTAAAAATGTAAAATAAAAAGACTGAATAGCGACCAATTCCAATTTCCAATAGAGCGTTTCATCAAAAGAATCCAAAAAAATATTTGGAACTTGATATTCTCTCTATATAAATAGGTATTTCATGAAAGAATATTCAATATTTTCAATATTGAAAATACAAACAACAAAACCCATCGAAGTTATTACCGGTAAATTGCGGTTAAAATAACTTTTATGAATTTCGCAGGAGTGCATAATCGTACTTTGAGAATGACTGAAGTTTTCCAATGAATTAATTATTAGTGAACAGTATCGATAAAATAAATATGGACAAATAACACAAATAATCAAAAAAAGTCGGTTAATAAACGATTGATCATTTTAGCCAAAGAGTTGTCATATCTCTAGAGCAGCAATGTCGGGCAAAATAAACTCAATCTCAAACCTAAACTTAAAACCAATCATGCTTTTTGGTTTTTGTCATTTAGAGCTGTTATTAAATAACTAAGAAACTGCTCATCTATCTATAATATAATAAAACTGTAACAGATCCAATTCTGTACATTGAAGTTATTTTGAAATTTTTTATTGGAGGGCAATCTATAATCGATACTGAAGCCAAAACTGCAATTTTTTTCATTTTTGTCTGTCTGTCTGTCTGTCTGTCTGTCTGTCTGTCTGTATCTTGGCCGCGCATCACGCCGAAACTACTGAATGGATTCGAATGAAACTTGGTACGATTTGAGTTTATACTCCGAGGTAGGACATAGGATACTTTTTATCCCGAAATTCAGCACGGTTCCCTTGGGAGAGGGGATGAAAGTTAAAACGTGTATTAAGCTGTAATTCATTAACGCGTTGTTCGATTTCACTCATTCTTTTTTTGTTAGAAAGGTAATACTTTATGTATTGTCCCGTAAATATTTCAAGGTCATAGGTTTTTAAGTTTAGAAATGACAGACATTACAATCCTCAGTATTGGGTTCAAATAACTTGGGACCCGGATCTTTGAACGTACGGCTTATTTTAAACTGGTGTGCGTTTCAAATTTATGTTTGCCGGTCTGTCTATTTGTTCCAGCTAATCTCCGAAACGGCTGGATCAATTTTAATGGAACTTTCAATGTTATAAGGAGTAGGTAACTTAGGCTACATTTAGTTTAGGTACATAAAAGAATTATGGGATCCGATCCGATCCTATATAAAAGCAATAAACACGCGAACGAAGTCGCGGGGGTCAGCTAGTCAATAATATAATCTTATCTTTACTATAGGCAAGCTCAATACGAGCTGTATTGGTAATTATAAAGACTAAACGAAATTTTATATTTATATATACCTAGTTCTTTTCTGACATGGCGGGGAGGGAGGGTTACTCGTTACTCATTAGGTGCGCTTTTTGCCGCTTTTTTGTTTGCTTCTCCTTGGTCTACCTATCTCAATGGGTTTTTAGTCGATTTCAGGAATGAAATGTACTTTCCGCTTGGAACCGAAATGCATTTGGAAAATTGAAATGGATTTGTTGCGAAAAATATTTTCACATTTCGCGAGTGATACAATGGAAAAATCTTTATGAAAAAGAGATTAAGTTACTTTAATGCTTGCCATAGGAAGCATGGAGGCGTTGCTAAGATCTTTTTTATTTTGACTCTGATCACTCTTAGGACAGACATAACGCCCACCTTAGGAGTGGAGACGAGCTGAGTCAGCGGCGCACAATATTAGCAAGACGTCTCATAGAACGCGCGCGTACGCGTGTAAACCTATTATAGAAGAAATATAAGCGCGTAGTGTCTCGTTGGTCTAGTGGTTAGCATATTCGACTACAGATCACGAGTTCCCGGGCTCGATTCTCAGTGCCAGCCAAGAGTTGGTGTTGGCGGTGTTTCACCCCCGTGCCTCGGAGAGCACGTTAAGCAGTCGGTCCCGGTTATTATCACTATCATGTGAGTCGTTAAAGCCCGCCAACTCGCATTGGAGCAGCGTTGCGGGTCTAAGCACTAAATCCGTCCCTCCTATGAAAGAGGAGGCAATCTATGCATGGAAACCGAAGACGAAAAAAAAATTACCTATAGACCTTTTTATTTACTGCAAAATTTTCTCAGATGTTTGAGAAACTACTATTCTTCTGCAGACTATAATTATTATCATTTCCACTAGTCATGACAATAGAATAATAGCGTACTGATTTTTCTTATAGGTATTATTATTTGTTACAGCTAATTAGGTATAATATTATAATTGTACAAAATAGTCTGCGAATCTGCCCACGCTCAATCCACACACTTAACTATAATGATGGCTAAAGAAACATCTTTAAAGTGTTATCAAGTATTCTAGACTGACTCAATTAGGAAAGTATAAAGTTTCTTTAAAATTGAAAATGCTAACCAGATTCAATGCACTCAGGCGAAGTGCAAGTAAAGTCTGTAAAGTCAAGAACTTTCAAAATTGCTTCGTTGTATCTACTTTGTAGACACCCAAGTCCTGCAATAAGTCTCGTTTATAAATTAGTTTTCGTTTGCTGGATCGTCATAAAACTTCACAATAATATCTACCTAACTATATTCTTCTCGTATGTTTATTTTGCACGGAACTACTTAGAAGACCAAAACTGATAAAGAATTCCGCTAAAATTATTACTCGGCAGGTGCCCTAACCGAAATTCTGCCACAGCAAATCAATCTAAGTGGATGCTAGTCAACTACGCAGGATATACTATAGTGCACAAATGTGTGTACAAACACAGGTGCACTGTCATAGTCAATTGGCACTGCAATCCGATCCGACCTTAGAAGGATCAGGCGCTGATCAGGACTAAAGCTGATAGGCACTAATGTAACATCGGCAACTTCCCAACACCGGCATGCTACTTAGAATTTATTGCCAGAAAAATTGAATAACTTTTTTGGCTTGACCCTGCAGGACTCGAACCCGGGACCTAGTTTGAGCGGCATGCGGCTTAAAGAATATACAGAGTCAAAATAGAGAAGTCCATGTTGGACTTGTAGATATCGCTGAAAAGACCTGCAAGCCCTTGAAAAGCCAATGGGCGTACCTAAACTAGCGTCAAACATGAACTAAGTAATAATAGGAGCTTCTATAAGTATGCTTCTGGTGTCGAAATACAAGATTTTCTTTTCATGCTGACTGAGTCAGCAACTTAATTTAACTTACCTTACTTACTTACTTACTTACTTACTTACTTACTTACTTACTTACTTACTTACTAACTTACTTAGGTATAGCTATTCGTTTATCTACGGAAATGAATAAAATACATCGAAGATTCTTGCACCAATTTTTGTAACATTTAACAAAAACTTCGCAACTTATTACAAACTTATTATTATGCAGGGGATGTAAAAAATATTCATTAATGTTTTTCTTGAAAGTTTGCTTTGTTTCTTTATCCCTAATTTATACTTGAGGGCGGAAGCTAGGGCGGTCAACCACCTTAGAAAGAAATAATCTATTTTGATATCCTACAGGTAAGGTATATCTAGGTAAATAAACAAGATAAAGACCAAAACTATAGCCCAACATTAAAAAAAAAACAACCTTGGAAGAAAGGTCTCTTTTTTGTATCTATACTTATAGATTACTAGTGTTGCGCTCGGTGCGCGAGCTGCAAGCAGCTCGCGGGCCTTGTAGTCTCTTCAATATTCGTAAAATAAAGAAATGGGAGGCCATACCAAATACCAGAATATTCTGGAGTCTCTTGAAAGATAGAAATAAATATTGGTGTCACGTTTCGTATCTTTTCTGAAAGGACACTAATCAGTTCTATGCATGCGTTTAGTGGAAAAAAAAAAGGATCTACACAAAAATGTTCTGGAGAGCCACTTGAAAATTAAAAATAAATTTTGTATGGACACGATTTTTTTTGTTCCGTAGCTATCTTTTTTTTACTGGCTCACCAAAGGGCCTAAGGTTTTGAACATTTTTAGTTTCAGGACCATGCCTCTATGATTGATAGTTTTTGAGGGCCGTTAGGGTACTCTGGTAATTTTTCCACATTCACTACGTTTTGTATTTTTTGTGAAAAAATCTTTGAGTTCTATTTACTTATACGTGTAGTGGGAGGAAAAAGTTTCATACAAAAATGTCTAAGAGAGCCTCTTAAAAAGAACCCAAAAAATTTGTATGGAGATTTTTTTTTGTTCGGCGGCCATCTTTTTTTACCCATTCACCCAATGGCCCAAGGTCTTTAACAACATTTGTTTGGGACCATGCCTGTATGACTGGTAGTTTTGGAGGACCCATGAGGTACTCTGGTAAATTTTCCACAATCGTGACATTTCAGAAATTTTTTGGAAGACCCAATAAGTTCGACGTATATAAATAGTTAAGGGAAAAGGTTCCATACAAAATTGTTCTGGAGAGCCTCTTGAAAAGAACCCAAAAAATTTGTATGGAGAGAATTTTTTTTGTTCGGTGGCCATCTTTTTTTTACCGGTTCACCTAATGGCCCAAGGTCTTTAATAACATTTGTTTGGGACCATGTCTGTATGACTGGTAGTTTTGGAGGACCCATGAGGTACTTTGGTAAATTTTCCACATTCATGACGTTTCATAATTTTCTGAAAGAAGACCCATAAGTTCTACGCACATAAATAGTGAAAGGAAAAAAGTTCCATACAAAATTGTTCTGGAGAGCCTCTTGAAAATTACCCAAAAAATTTGTATGGAGAGAATTTTTTTTTGTTCGGCGGCCATCTTTTTTTTACCGGTTCACCTAATGGCCCAAGGTCTTTAATAACATTTGTTTGGGACCATGTCTGTATGACTGGTAGTTTTGGAGGACCCATGAGGTACTCTGGTAAATTTTCCACATTCATGACGTTTCATAATTTTCTGAAGGAAGACCCATAAGTTCTACGCACATAAGTAGTGAAGGTAAAAAAGGTCCATACAAAATTGTTCTGGAGAGCCTCTTGAAAATTAGGATTTTTTTTGTATGGAGTCGAAATTTTTTTTGTATGGTGGCCATATTTTTTTTACCAGTTCACCCAATGGCCCAAGGTTTTGAACATTTTTTGTTTCGAGACGATACCTCTCCGACTGATAGTTTTTGAGATCCCCTAGGGCACTCTAGTCAGTTTTCCACGTTCAGCTCTCTCTATAATTTTGGTGACCTAGAATTTTTGAATTTTACACACATGGAAAGTATGGTGAAAAAGTTCCATACAAAATTGTTCAGGAGAGGTGATCAGTCCGTAACTTCAAGTAGCTTTATATATATACTAGTAGGGCGCGTGGGTGCGCGGCCCGCAAGCGGACCGCGAGGTTTCGCTTTCGGGTATTTTGGTTTGAGCAGCCTCCATCTATCTCTCCCCTATTCCTAATCCTCGATCATTATCACTCTCCATATTTTTTCTTCGAATCATTCTGCTCATCAAGTAGAACTTAAGGTCTTAATCATCTTTTGGCAAAAACCACTCTTCCATCTTTTATACTTGGTGAGATAGACACCGATGTTTGTATGGCCACCATTTGGACTTTTTTTCAGCTCACTGCCAATTGGATGATGTTTCGAGTATTTTTTGTTTGAGCACCTCCTACCTATCTTCAATACCCTGCCCGGGCTCCTCAACCAACTTCCAAACCCTCAATCATCATGTCTTCCCATATTGTTCTTTGAGAGTTCTCAAAAAAACCGCATTAAAGCCTTGCATAGTTCACAACTTGTAGTCTCTTCAATATTCGCCATACATTTTCTATGGAAAAATAAATTCCGCCATTTTGAATATTTTTTCAATTCATCAAGTAGACCTTTGGATCCTCATCATCTTTTGCGAAGAAACCACTCTTCCATCTTTTATACCCTCCGAGATGGAGACCGACGAAATTTGTATGGCGGCCATCTTTTTTTCGCCATTTTGAATTTTTTTTCAGCTGACTGCCAATTGGATGACGTTTCAAGTGACATTTGCTCGAGCACCCCCCACCTATCTTCAATACCTTAAGCGTGCCCGTCGCTCGTCTCTGAAATCCTCAATCATCAGCTCTCTCCATATTTTTCCTCTTAATGAATTTTTGTCCTCTATACGACACCATGAGTGAAAAAAAAAATTTTCATACAAAATTGTTCAGGAGAGGTGATCAATGAGTGAGTGAATCAGCACGAGCAGCTATATATATAGTAATAATAATATATATGTAGTAATATTAAAAATGCGAAATGTGTGTGATGTGTTTGGATGTTTGTTACTCAATCACGCTTCAATAGTTGAACGGAATTTATTGAAATTTTGCACCACAGGTAGGTCTTGTCCTGGATACCTATTTTATTATGTATTTTTTATTACGAAAAATAAAAATTTTCCCGCGGTATTTTCCAGGAAAATTGTCCTGGAAAAAGCTATCTATTTTCGTTAGCCATAATATAATGCTTGGATCGGCTACTCAGCCAGTCCCGGAGCGCTATATATATATGGATACGATAAACGCAATAATTACTGATATACATGCGAAAAACGCGATTTCCGGGGACCTTTTTACTATATAGGTACATATTATGAACACAGCGCTTTCTATGTATGTAGGCATAATTTTGGGCAGTAATTTCGTAGGTTAATAAACTTTCACGCCTATACCACTGAACAGCTGGGTTATTCTGTAACTTAGTTAGCAACTGAAAATAGTTGCCAACGATCAGTTTGCTGCTCTACTGTGGGAAATATAAAGTGTTTTCATAATTTTACACAGTAAAGCAGCAATGTATATTGAACTAATTCGTTGGCAACTATTTTCAGTTGCTAACTAAGTTACAGAATAACCCCCCCTGATCTTGACGAAAGACACACAGTTTGCATCCCAGCGACGGACGCTACCTACTATAATTTTATTCCGAGAAAATAAAAAATTCCCTCGGGATTTTCAAAAGCCTCAATCCACGAGGACGAAATCGCAGGCGTCAACTAGCATTCAATATAAAAGCTACATTTGTACGTGCTTCAACAACCAACAAGGTGTCAACTTGTCAATAAAACTGATAATAGTGATAATATCGCTAATACCTATGTCATTAATTATCCCGTCATATCGATTTGCCCATTAATGGATTACCCATTCTGCTACATGAACAATGGCAACGACTTGTTCTGAATACATAATATTACGTATAGTGTGTCGGTATACGGTATGTATAATTACGGTAGTGCAAGGCTGGATTATTTTCTATTAATTGCCTTTAATAATATCAAGTAATAGTATTTCCGTCTTATTATCAATATGTAAAGCGTTATTTTGATTATTTTCCGGGGGTGTTTAAGGACGGTCGAAACACGTGAAATGTTGATGAATTCTGGCTGTGCAAACAGGAGGAAGCATTAATTATAATTAAATAATTATTTATGGTTAAGATACATTTATAATAATCGATAATATTATGACGCGTTGGCCAAACTAAAATGAGAAAAAAAAAAGAGAAAAAGTTAAGATGGCGGGAAGGATCAGTTTTGGCATGACAATTGTGGCCGATTCTGTTGTACACAATCTCTAAATCTAAACTAAAATGACAGGTCTAAATATATTCCTGTCTCTTTCACAATCCTCCCTGTTGAAGGGGATAGCACTATTTTTAAATCTGTCAATTTAGTTTAGGTTTAGAGATTGTGTACAACAGAATTAGCCACAGTAAAATACTAAGTTTATAGCTTTTGGTTAGAAATACTAATCACTAATCTGTGGGTTAGAGTGATGATGATGTGAAGGGGCACCTTTTTTTTTTAAATTAGCGAAATTATGTTGACAATTAAATATATAATGTAAAATTCAATGATGCATTTCACAAGGATAGGTAATTGCCATCCTAATAGCAGCTTTAGCAGCTGTGATATAATTTTCTGCTCCCACCGAGGTATGTTTAAATGCGCGAATAATTCTGATTCAAATGAAAGGAATACCTATTCCCTAATTCTCCGAATAATAGCGCTTTGAAATTCACCACCATATCTATCTATCTTCTATCTATCTATAATATAATAAAACTGTAACAGATCCAATTCTGTACATTGAAGATATTTTGAAAATTTTTATTGGAGGGCACTCTATAATCGATACTGAAGCCAAAACTGCAATTTTTTTCATTTTTGTCTGTCTGTCTGTCTGTCTGTCTGTCTGTCTGTCTGTCTGTCTGTCTGTCTGTCTGTCTGTATCTTGGCCGCGCATCACGCCAAAACTACTGAATGGATTCGAATGAAACTTGGTACGATTTGAGTTTATACTCCGAGGTAGGACATAGGATACTTTTTATCCCGAAATTCAGCACGGTTCCCTTGGGAGAGGGGATGAAAGTTAAAACATGTATTTAGCTGTAATTCACTAACGCGTCGTTCGATTTCACTCATTCTTTTTTTGTTAGAAAGGTAGTACTTTATATATTGTCCCGTAAATATTTCAAGGTCATAGGTTTTTTAGTTCAGAAATGACAGACATTACAACCCTCAGTATTGGGTTCAATTAACTTGGGACCCGGATCTTTGAACGTACGGCTTATTTTAAACTGGTGTGCGTTTAAATTTATGTTTGTCGGTCTGTCTATTTGTTACACCTAATCTCCGAAACGGCTGGATCGATTTTAATGGAACTTTCAATGTTATAAGGAGTAACTTAGGCTACAATTAGTTTAGGTACATAAAAGAATTATGAGATCCGATCCGATCCTATACAAAAACCTATATCTACGCGAACGAAGTTGCGGGGGTCAGCTAGTAATATAATAAGACTGTAACAGATCCAATTCTGTACATTGAAGATATTTTGAAAATTTTTATTGGAGGGCACTATATAATCGATACTGAAGCCAAAACTGCAATTTTTTTTATTTTTGTCTGTCTGTCTGTCTGTCTGTATCTTGGCCGCGCATCACGCCGAAACTACTGAACGGATTCGAATGAAACTTGGTACGATTTGAGTTTATACTCCGAGGTAGGACATAGGATACTTTTTATCCCGAAATTCAGCACGGTTCCCTTGGGAGAGGGGAAGAAAGATAAAACGTGTATTTAGCTATAATTCATTAACGCGTTGTTCGATTTCACTCATTCTTTTTTTGTTAGAAAGGTAGTACTTTAAGTATTGTCCCGTAAATATTTCAAGGTCATAGGTTTTTTAGTTCAGAAATGACAGACATTTAATGGGTTCAAATAACTTGGGACCCGGATCTTTGAACGTACGGCTTATTTTAAACTGGTGTGCGTTTAAATTTATGTTTGTCGGTCTGTCTATTTGTTCCAGCTAATCTCCGAAACGGCTGGATCGATTTTAATGGAACTTTCAATGTCATAAGGAGTAACAGGCTACATTTAGTTTAGGTACATAAAAGAATTATGGGATCCGATCCGATCCTATATAAAACCTATAAACACGCGAACGAAGTCGCGGGGGTCAGCTAGTAATATAATAAAACTGTAACAGATCCAATTCTGTACATTGAAGATATTTTGAAATTTTTTATTGGGGGGCACTCTATAATCGATACTGAAGCCAAAACTGCAATTGTTTTCATTTTTGTCTGTCTGTCTGTCTGTCTGTCTGTCTGTCTGTCTGTCTGTCTGTATCTTGGCCGCGCATCACGCCGAAACTACTGAATGGATTCGAATGAAACTTGGTACGATATGAGTTTATACTCCGAGGTAGGACATAGGATACTTTTTATCCCGAAATTCAGCACGGTTCCCTTGGGAGAGAGGATGAAAGTTAAAACGTGTATTTAGCTGTAATTCATTAACGCGTTGTTCGATTTCACTCATTCTTTTTTTGTTAGAAAGGTAGTACTTTAAGTATTGTGCCGTAAATATTTCAAGGTCATAGGTTTCTTAGTTTAGTAATGACAGACATTTATTGGGTTCCAATAACTTGGGACCCGGATCTTTGTACGTACGGCTTATTTTAAACTGGCGTGCGTTTAAATTTACGTTTGTCGTTCTGTTTATTTGTTCCAGCTAATCTCCGAAACGGCTGGATCGATTTTAATGGAACTTTCAATGTTATAAGGATTAACAGGCTACATTTAATTTAGGTTTATAAAATAATTATGGGATCCGATCCGATCCTATATAAAACCTATAAACACGCGAACGAAGTCGCGGGGGTCAGCTAGTAATATAATAAAACTGTAACAGATCCAATTCTGTACATTGAAGATATTTTGAAAATTTTTATTGGAGGGCACTCTTTAATCGATACTGAAGCCAAATCTGCAATTTGTTTCATTTTTGTCTGTCTGTCTGTCTGTCTGTCTGTCTGTCTGTCTGTCTGTCTGTATCTTGGCCGCGCATCACGCCTAAACTACAGAATGGATTCGAATGAAACTTGGTACGATGTGAGTTTATACTCCGAGGTAGGACATAGGATACTTTTTATCCCGAAATTCAGCACGGTTCCCTTGGGAGAGGGGAAGAAAGTTAAAATATATATTTAGCTGTAATTCATTAACGCGTAGTTCGATTTAACTCATTCTTTTTTTGTTAGAAAGGTAGTACTTTAAGTATTGTCCCGTAAATATTTCAAGGTCATAGGTTTTTTAGTTCAGAAATGACAGACATTTAATGGGTTCAAATAACTTGGGACCCGGATCTTTGAACGTACTGCTTATTTTAAACTGGTGTGCGATTAAATTTATGTTTGTCGATCTGTCTATTTGTTCCAGCCAATTTCCGAAACGGCTGGATCGATTTTGACGGAACTTTCAATGGCAGATAAGTGATGTTATATGGAGTAACTTAGGCTACATTTAGTTTTGGTACAAAAAAGGATTATGGGATCCAATCCGATCCTATATAAAAACGTATATCCATGCGGACGAAGTCGCGGGGGTCAGCTAGTCGTATGTTAAAGTTGGATCCCTACGTATGTAGATTGGTAGGTATCTACCTACGCAATCGGCAAACAACCTTCATAATATATGTAGTTTATTAACCCCTGTCGCAAATAGTATGTGTACTTGTACGTGTCCGTGTTTACATAGTGTGCTCTTGCGCGCGTGGGTCTTTTTGTAAACCACTGTTTTCTATTTTTTTAAACCCAAGCCACAACAAAATACTCTCCGAAAATCTATAGTGGTAATAAGGATGTCTGCTGTCTAGATGTTTTTTTATATTTTTTTTAATGAATAACGAGCAAAAATACTAATTGTGGATCACCCGAAAAGTGATTACCAGAGTCCGTAAACATATTATTTTGTAGGACAAGCATAACCGTCGATGCGTTCAGCGTTGCCAGCTTTTCAAAGATTTATTGATCCGCCCCTTGAATAATCTCATATCAAAACTTTAGTAGGAACACCGCCGAAGGGAATAGGTACCTATACGATTAAAATAATATAGTTAAGTTATGTTTTATACAAGATTAATAAATTAATTGAATCCTCATTCTACTCCACTAAGCTTGAAGATAAGACTACATAGAATAATGGTCTAGTTTTAAAGTGAAAATATGAGATGGTGCTAACGATAATGTATACCCGGCAATGATACCCGGCTTTTGAGTTTGTTCTCAGCCTCTTTTCAGACCAGAGCGCATTAGGTTAGATGAATAGATTACATTATATTATATTATAAATACAGATATAATACAGTAGGTGTTTATTATTATTGACCATATAACATGTCATTGTATATTTGTATATTTTGACTCTCGAAGTTTAATTTGATTGACTTGATTTATATTTTCAAGATAATTTAGTAACCAGATGTGCATTTTAAACACCACATGTTTGCATAGTGATTTGTAGGTACCTATTCCTGTTTTATCTTTTACTTTAGATTTAACATAAACAAAATTAAACTCCGGAGTGTTTTTTAATGAGAGAATGGTAAATGTCTGGTGTTATGGCAAACTAAATAGAAAGAAGATTTTGCCTAAAATCCTACTAATATTATATATATGTGAAAGTGTGGATGTTTGGATGTTTGATACTTTATAACGTCGCAACTACTGAACCAATTTGGCTGAAATTTTGAATGGAGATAGATTATGCCCTGACTTAAAACATAGGACTACTTTTTATCTTACTTTAAAACAATTTTTTATCCTGGAAAAATCCACAGTTCCCGTGGGATTTTGAAAAACCCGAAATCTATATCTACAGCTATTGGTAGATTACTATAGCAAACTTCCTTGAAAGTGGGTATAATATAAAGGTTGGAAAAGGGAGCGGAAACGTAAACCAGATATCCACGATTCACTCAGGATTTGTGAAAAATCGAAATTCACGCGGGCGAAGCCGCGGGCAAAAACTAGTAATTTTATACATATCGTGATAGGTCCTGATTAAACTGCCTCGTTGGTCTAGCGGTTAGCATGTTCGACTGTGGATCACGAGGTCCTGGGTTCGATTGCCGGGTCGGGCAAAAAAAAATATGATGTATTGGGCTTTTCTGTCAGTGCCAGCCCGGAGTTGGTAGTAGGCGGTGTTTCACCCCCGTGCCTCGGAGAGCACGTTAAGCAGTCTGTCCCGGTTATTATCACTATCATGTTACAATGGTCGTTAAAGCCCGCAACCCATATTGGAACAGCGTGGCGGGTCTAAGCTCTAAATCTCTCTCTCCTATGAGAGAAGAGGTCTGTGCCCAGCAGTGGGACGTTAAAAGACTGTAGTGGTAGTGGTGATGATGGTGGCTATAATATGATAGGTAATAATTTAATATCTTTGATTAGTAAGTACATACTGAAAAAGTCTTTGAAGGAACATTGATGGTTAAACTCTATAACTTAAAGTCTGACGAAGTATTAAAAAAGCTTTTTAAAAGAATCACGGCCGAGTAAGCTCATAAAAGTCTCTGAAATAATAAAGTCTACTTACTATTCTGTATTAACCATTAGATATCTAATTACTTGAAAAACGAAAACTGAGCTTTTTTAGTTTTTAAGATATTATATATATGTATATCTACATCAAAATAAAGTTCTATTCATGGAAGGAGATGACTTATAAGTCCAAACGTTTAAGGTACCTCCTAACTCCATGGTCGTACTGAAATGTCAGAATCAAACTAAGAAGTCTTACAACAATACTAAGTTGTCTGCCAACTGGCTATCGAAAACCTTGCTGTATTATTATACTACCTAAACAATCCTATAGTCCTATACCAATAATAATTATTTGTCTTATACCTGTAGTTATTAGTGGATTATAATCAAGGCTGTAAATTGTAATGAAAATAAAAGGTACTGGAGTTTCCCTAAATCAGCCGTTCGCATATGTTGATTGAACCGCAGCTTCGAGCTTTTAAAAAGCGATCATATGCTCTCCCTGCATTTCTACACAAAGCAGTCGTTCAAGTGACGCGATCGTGTGCCTACAAGTCTACCTTATTTTCGTAAAACTGAATGGGTATCTTTATACAAACTTATCAGATACTGGTAGATACGAAATTAGGTATACGGAATTATTACGATGTTAACTTTCATGCTAATGATAAAGTTGTGTACCCTTGAAACAATAGAGGTTCCTACTAATGGATTCATTTCCTTTCGAAATGGTAAACTAATTAAATAATCTAATATTTAAGCAGCGCCTGTAAAATATTTAACAATAATAATTATTATTTATAAAACGGCCAAGTGCGTGGCGGGCCACGCGCAGTGTAGGGTTCCGTAGTCACAATCCTCGAAAAACAGATATAACTCCTTAACCTGTGAACCCTACTTAGCCATGATAGTTTTACTTTAAAATTTATTATATATACTACTGCTGTGAATTTTTTCAAGTTCCTATATACTGCCATTTGGCTGATAGAGGGGGGGGGACACTTGACTCTAATAAAAATTAGCACTTTAAAACATCATATTTTACAAACGGATCTAGAAATCGAAAAATGATGTTCCCACACCCACAGTATTTTTAAAAGACCTATTCAACGATACCCTACACTATGGGGTAGACGAGAAAAAAAATATTCATCCCCACTTTACATGTGGGGGAGCTACCCTAAAAAAAATTTTATTATCAAAATTTTATTTCACCACTTTGTCGGCGTGATTAATATTTATACCCATGCCAAATTACAGATTTCTAGCACTAATAGTCTCTGAGATTAACCGAGGACGGACGGACGGACGGACAGACAGACAGACAGACAGACAGACGGACGGACGGACATGGCGAAACTATAAGGGTTCCTTGTTTACTACGGAACCCTAAAAAAGCCGTTTACAAAAGGCACTAACTACAAGGTATATAAAAATATTTTTTGTTCTTACAGTTATGTGTGTAAACCAATTGTGGTTTCATAGTTTTTTATGTTTATAGAAAAAAAATACGCGCCGAATTAAAAACCTCCTTTTGGAAGTTTTTTAATAAATATACTTGGTTTTGATGAGCGGGCGGCCGAATTTTTTCATCAGAATAAATTTTTAAGGATCATTGAAAAGGTCTTCGAAACAGTTTTTTTCTTTCAGCACTTTTTAATTATGTCACGTTTTTAACTACCTAATAGAAAAGAGGAGATCGTAGGAACTTAAGTATCAGATTACTTAAGACGCTTAATGGTAGATTCATGAGAACTAAACAGCTGAATAAAATATGTAGTTTTAAGTATCTGTCTGTCTCTTCGAAATAATTGCAAAGGTAGCATAACCCTGGTAGAAGCAGGTTTTCAAAAATTTTGTCGGTCTGCTTATATGGGCTCATCTTCGGTGCAGCTGAAACGATTTTGATGAATGTTTTTTATAGGCAGATAGATTTTTATAGGAAAATCAAGTACTGCCCACGGAATTTTTGAAAACTCAAATGCATGCCGACAAGGTCTCGGCATGCATTTGAGTAACTAGTAGTACTATTATATATTCTGTGGTCTCGGGTATTAGCCTAAGTCATAAATTAATATTAATTATTCTTGTAGTAGATAAATAACTGACTTAGTTATTCAAAATCGACAAGTCAAGCAATTAAGTTTTAAATGCCTCACATATTATCATGAATTGTTAACAAAACTCGCGTTCTCTATTATGATCGTGGAGGCATAACTAATTAAGTTGCCTATACAAGTAGTAGGTAGGTACTTAATTATAATAATACACCTGATATTCACGGGCTACAAGCACAGCTACTTACAAGGCTTTAAAACGGGTTTGCGAACCCATCTCACACCGCACTAAAGTGAACTCAAAACTAATAACAATTAATATTCATAGAGTAAGTGGAGTCGCCTTACGATCTCAGACATAATGAATGCACGATAAATATTTTCTGGTATATTTAACCCTCCCGCTCACATGCGCAATTAATATAGGAACATGTATATTTATAGAAAAATTATGCGTCACTACGAGTTGCGATGGAATAACGGACATTTCAATATACTTACCTATTCATGATCATTGATCATTAATGCGCGCCAAAAATTTACGTTGACGCGTTCATTTTTTTTTTTGCGGTTACGGTTATATTAATTAATTCAAAAAATAATATAGTGCCTAATAGCCATCCTGAGAAGTGAGAGCAATGGGTTCTTGGTGGGAATATATATTTTAAGTTATAACAAAGTTAGCAAAACGTAAACAAAACAAACCACTCCGCTATACCTACGTTTTAATAACGTAGATATATAGATAGATACACAAACATTATCTTTATTATTTGTTTGTGACACCATGGATCTTTCTTTCTTTATTTTTCTTTTTTCTTTCTTATACCTATATATTTTAAATTAAAAAAAAATTAAATAACATAAACAAAATTAAATACTTAGTAGGTAGGTAGGTAGATACTTACATTGATAAAAACATGTACCTACACTAAGGGCCTGTTTCACCACCTTCTGATAAGTACCTATCGGATAGGTATCTACAGCTTTTGTCTTTGTCACTTAACATAAAGTAAGAAAGTGATAAAACTTACGTTTAGGCTATCCGACACTTATCAGAAGGTGGTGAAACAGGCCCTAAGTATTTCATTTTGTACAAAAAAAAATTAAATACTCAATACTTACATTCTAAGATACTTACATTGTTACCTCCGTCACACCACAGCTTCCACGTGACACATACCAAGTTATTTCACACAGTGGAGCGTAAATAGATAGTAAACAGTACCACCGGCTGGAGGCAGCGTGCTAGGCGCGCGCCCGTGATCAACTGATCACCCCAGTAGCCACTTCACATTGTGTACGTTGTGAGATCGCGGTACAACCACGCCGGGGAGCCTGTGAAAACTCACATATCGGATTCCCTTTTAACGATGTTGATTTTCCTACCCCTTGTCACTTGGTTTTTCGATGTTTACAGTTCGGAATCCGGTCATAAATTATTTATTAATGTTTCCTTGCTCATTGACATACATTGTTTAGGGTCCCGCAGTAAAACGAGGGAGCCTTTTAGTTTCGTTCAGTACCTACATCCGTCAGCGTATATCCGCCCGTCCGTCTTTCCGACTGTTCATATACTTAGTTGGAAAAACGGACATAATTATAGTCGGAAAGATAATTTTCAAAAATTATTAAAGCTGTATATTTTATATTTAGATCACGTATTAGAAACTTGTTACAGAAAAACTTATTTACTACTTACTAAAATTTTGAATTAAAAAAATTTACTTGAGTGGAACGTCTTTGTATAATTAAGCCATCATTAAGATCTTTTAAAAGAAACCCCTAAAAACAGTTTTTTGACAAAAAAATTATTGCCGACAAATATATTGTGATTAACTGGGTTAGATGTGGTAATGGACAAGTTTCCAAATATATTTTTTTAATTAATTATAAATATTGAAGTAAAATAAAACAAAAATCTGAAAGAATCATTAAATTATCTCAAAATCTGAAAAAGTTATCGAACTTGAAACTTTCGCTTTCACGAAAACGCGGCGCTCCAGCACAGAATAACCAGAAGGGAAGCTACCTAAGAACGTCCAAAATTTATACCTATTCTGATAGGGTTGTCACCTGTTGCATGTGAAAAATTATGGGTAAAAATAAAAATATTATATACTAGTATATATAGCAAGATATGTAGCACCTAATGATTAAAAAAAAGTTTTTTTTTTATATTAGATATATTACTATATAATATAGTTACTTAGGTAGGTAGTAGGTACCTACTAAAAGTAAATGTAATAGCACATGCGTAGATATCCCTAGTGATAGTACCTAGATGCTTACTTACTTTAGTAAAATAAATGAATTAAGTACCTAGTTACTTAGGTAGGTAGCAGATATCTACTAAAAGTAAGTGTGATAGCACATGCGTAGATATCCTTAGTGATAGTACCTAGTTACTCAGGTAGGTTGAAGGTACCTACTAAAAGTAAGCGTAATAGCACATGTACGTAGATATCCCTAGTGTTATTACCCCAATACTTACTTACTTTAGTAAAATGAATGAATTACGTAGTTACCTACCTAGTTACTTAGGTAGGTACCTACCTACTAAAAGTAAGTGTGATAGCACATGCGTAGGTAGGTATCCCTAGACACTTAGTCACTTTATTAAAATGAATGAATTAAGTACCTACCTAGTTACTTAGGTAGGTACCTACTAAAAGTAAGTGTGATAGCACATGGGTAGGTACATACCCCTAGTTATAGTACCTAGATACTTACTTACTTTAGTAAAATGAATGAAGTAAGTAACTACCTAACTACTTAGGTACTTAAGTAGGTACCTACTAAAAGTAATTAATTTACTTAGGTATATTTTATATTTACTTAGGTATATTTATTTTTTTACTGCCAAGTTTCTTGCTGGTTCTTCTTGGTTGGAATGGCATTCCAAACTAGTGGTAGATTCAATTGACCATATAAAAGTACTTAAAGTTTATTTGAATAAAAAACTTTTCTATTCCATTCTATACAGAAGGTAGGTACTTAGTCACTCTATTGATAAATTAATTCATTTCATTTCATTAATTTATTGTATAGATACGTAAAATGTGGGTACCTACTTACTTCACTTGATCTACCACAAAAAAGAAATATCCTAATTTTTTCTAGAGGAACTTAAACATACTGTACAATGGTTAGGCATTTTTGTCTAAACACAACACTACACTAAATCTATATTAAGACTACTTTTTTATGTAATTTATACTAGGTATTTTACACAATCTCTAAACTCTCGCCAAACATTTTATTCTCAGTATTAATCTAATGCGCACGACCCACAGCCCTGTCGCTATTCAACTAACGTTCAACTAGTGGAGCGTCCGTGACAGCTCGTGTGTGCGTGAGCGTCGCTATGTGTGTACAACGGGCCGCTTGCTGAAGCTTCCTCTCTGTACCTTTTCTACTCGTGTGGCTCCAGAGTGTGACGTCATTCAAGGTACCAAGGTACGGTTTCAGGGTATTTTTTCTACGTAAAACTTGTTTTACCAATTTCTCCGAGTTTACTGAACCGATTTGCGTGATTCTTTTTTTAATCGACAGATGAGGATGTTTGCAAAATGGTCCCATAGATTTTTTCGAATTTTTTTTAAATCTTTTTTTCGGACCTCAGCTGTCGTACCTAACACGTAAATTAATGTACTGAACAATTTCCGTACAGGATTCGGTTCGGTCAAACTCTGTGATCGATTAGATTTTTTTTCTGTTGACAATTTCAATATTGAATTTTAATTTTTTGTGCATGTAATTGTAGGTACCTACTCGTAAGTCCAGAAGAATCTTTTTTTGTAAATATTATTTTAATTATTTTTAGTTATGTATTTTAATGTGTAAATATGGTAAAGCTGCTCATAATAATTTTATTATACTTAATGAAAACAAGAGCGAGAGACGAGTAGGCAGCTAGAATAAATTAAAAAAAAAACACGAATTATATGACACTCTTAATTAACGTACCTATTAAATAATGAAATCTTAAATATAGTGTACCTACTTACCCATTGTCCTTAAAATCACATTCATTTTATCTCCAGATTTCTAGATAACCCCACGTAAGCCCTGAAGACATTGTCTTAACGTCTTTGATAAATAATTAAATCTAAAATACATTGTTCTCAACTAGTGTCCTTAAAATCCCATTCATCTTAGCTCCATATTTCTAGATATCTCTACCTAAGCCCTAAGGACATTGTGTTGAGGTACCTATTCAAATTTTCCATTTATTAGGGAATGATGAGGCGGTTTCAAGCTTGATCGTTATTGTATTGTGTTTTATCAACTCAAAATTTTGTCGAAGTAAGTTGGGAATTTTCCAATATTTTGAGCTAAGATTATGCAAATTCTCATTCAAAATCGTAAACAAAATCAGCTTAACGATTTATCTCGGCAACGCAGCTAGCATTCTAGTCTATCTAACGTAGGTATATATGATATAAAATACATTATTAATTAGGTATCATTATTTACTCTGCAACCTTACTTTATAAACACAAAAATGTTCGTAAATCTATGCAACATTGTCTAGTTTTTAGAATCCAAAGTTCTAAAGTAACTATAACAAAAGTTCATAAAGGAAAAATAAAATCGATAGGTACTTTTTATTTTCATTCAGTTCTTTCAATGAAAAATGTTTCAAGGAATCTGAAACAACTTGGAAGTATGTATTTTCAACAACTTTAAACTTTAAACTAAAGAGATTCGTAACTATATATTGATCGGTTAGCTCTTTTCTCTCTCTCCTCCGATTTTTTTTTGTACTCTTCAAATTCTCCAATTTTGTGGTTATCATTTTGATTTAGAGGACTGGTTATGTAACATTATGATCTTGCTGTTATTTTCTCTCAGTTCAATTCAATTCAATTTTGGACATCATTAACAAATTCCCTATGATGTTGTATAATGACGACATCGGATTCCAGTTTGACGATGTCGATTTAGGTACGTAGGACTTTGCGTAATTGCCTTCATTTGTCCCGATGTCGGAGAGTCTCCCTATATGACTTATAATATATGTATAACTATCGACATAATGTAGAGAGACCAAATGTCGTTACATTTTACGTGATTTAAGTACCAGTTAATCCAGTTACAAGTACATAAGATTTCCTGTTAAAATAAAAAAATGATTGATACTTACAAAAGCCGAGCGCACCGAACTTATAATTCCACCCGAATGAAGCCGCGGGCATTAGTAGATGTAGTATGTGAAAGCTAAGGAATATTAATATGATTGAATCATACACACCTAAATCAGATTTTATCTAAGTAAAATTGCCTCAAAACACACGTTTGCTTTTAGTCTCCACGTAATATTGCTGATTTTTGTTTACGTGCGATACATCATGACATGATATCATCCTACATTTTATCTTTGCTTACGATTATAAGAAAAAACTGTCGTATCTGGCCAAAATTTTATAAGTAGGTACCTAGTTATTGGATTTAAAAAAAAGAAATTTTCAGTGCCAACCTGGAGTTGGAAGTTGGCGGTATTTCACCGCCGTGCCCCGGAGAATAGGGGCAATAGTCAGTTAGTTTAGTCAAGTTCTAAGCTCCAAATCCCCTTCTCCTATAAGAGAGGAGGCCTGTCCTCCTATAAGAAAGGAAGCCTCCTAAAGACAGGATATCGAAGATAAGACAAAACTTAAACATTAAATCTGTAACACCACATTTCTGGCACAGGTAGATATGGTTGCATTAGGAAATGACATTTTTAGGGATCCGTACATCATAATGTGAGATCGAAATCCTTATCTATATATAGTACCACTTGATCGTTCGTGTGTTAAGGCCCTTATTCTTAGGGCCTTCATAAGGCCCTTAAAAATTTAAAAACCACCGACATTCGCCATTTTGTGATGGCAGCCATCTTGGATTTACATAGTGCTATTCAACTAGTCAAGCCCTTTCATTTGATACCCATATTGAGGGAGCTGTGAAAAAATATGTAATTCACCATTTTGTGGCGGCGGCCATCTTTGACCGATTTTCATCAAACATAGCTAACAACACTCCCGACTAACTCACCTTTCAAACAAAAAAAAATCAGCCAATTGCGAGTCGGGCCTCGCTCTTTCAGGGTTCCGTACATAATTATGAACAATATAATATTTTGGGTCTAAGAAATATTTAATTTCCGAGCTAGACATCGCAACAAACCGTGAAAGAAAAACCCAAAAAAATTTTCGTTTATTTTGGTCACAGCTTATAAACTATTTAATAAATCGTTGTTTTCAGTATTTGTTGTTTAAATAGAGCATATAGTACATAATATACTGAAATATCATATTCCCAACTAGTTTAGTTTTTGAGATAGCCCCCGTCACAAAAATGGTCTAAAACTGACAACTTTGATGGCCTCCCATTCCCTTATTTTTTGAGATAAAAATTAAAAAATCAGCCAAGTGCGAGTCGGGCCTCGCTCTTTCAGGGTTCCGTACATAATTATGAACAATATAATATTTTGGGTCTAAGAAATATTTAATTTCCGAGCTAGACATCGCAACAAACCGTGAAAGAAAAACCCAAAAAAATGTTCGTTTATTTTGGTCACAGCTTATAAACTATTTAATAAATCGTTGTTTTCAGTATTTGTTGTTTAAATAGAGCATATAGTACATAATATACTGAAATATCATATTCCCAACTATTTTAGTTTTTGAGATAGCCCCCGTCACAAAAATGGTCTAAAACTGACAACTTTGATGGCCTCCCATTCCCTTATTTTTTGAGATAAAAATTAAAAAAATATATATTTGTACTCTACTTAATGAGCTCTAAACAATGATACCCCACAAGCTAGGGTAAAGAAAAAAATTTTTTTTCCGGCTCCTTTTTCATGTATGGGAGCCCCCCTGAAAAATAATTTAATTCAATTTCTAATTCAATATTTGATTTTGGGTTAACGTTTTACACTAAATACCAAAATTTCAGGTTTGTAACTCATTTCGTCTGCGAGCTAGAGATCTGTGACCTGCGGACAGACGGACAGACAGACAGACAGACAGCCGAGTGACATTAATAGGGCTCCGTTTTTTACCCTTCGGGTACGGAACCCTAAAAACCGCATTCAAATCGGTTCACCCGTTTGAGCGCTACGGGGGAACAGACAGACACACACACACACACAGAGACACGTGAAACTTATAACACCTCGTCGTTTTTGCGTCGGGGGTTAAAAATTGTTTCACTACGACGGTATACATAAACAATTCACGCACACTTCAATAAACTAGGTCATCGATCTACGTCTGAAAAGTCAAAAATAATATTTTGCATTGTAACTGTCCGAAATCTGAACAGCTACGTGTTCATATGATTTAAGGGTCAAGAGTGACAGGTGTTACACCGCTACGACCTTTGAGTAACTCTAATCCTATTCTTCAAAGGGTTGTCATAATACTATTAAAGCAGCAATTCCTTATGTACAAGTTCACCGGTCGTGCTTTTCGTCTTGACTTGTTTTTAACCTCCGACGCAAAAACGACGGGGTGTTACAAGTTTGACGTGTCTGTGTGTGTGTGTGTGTGTGTGTGTGTGTGTCTCTGTGTGTGTGTGTGTCTCTCTGTGTGTGTGTCTGTCTGTTCCCCTCTAGCGCTCAAACGGGTGAACGAAAACTACTGGACGGATTGAAATGAAACTTGGCATGATTTAATTTCATACTACGGAGTAATATATAGGATACTTTTTATCCCGAAATTCAGCACGGTTCCCTTGGGAGAGGGGATGAAATTCAAAATGTGTACTTAGCTGTAATTCATTAACGCGTGGTCCGATTTCATTCATTCTTTTTTTTAGAAAGGAAATACATTAAAGATTACTGACTAATCTCTCAAAAGGCTGGATCGATTTTGATGGGACTTTCACTGGCGGATGTTTACATTTTGATCTACCTAAACATCCGCCAGTGAACTTTTAACAGTTTTTAGCAAGGTATGAGCTCAAAAGAGCTTAGGAAAGATAAAATGATTCCCACGGGATGTTTAAAAACCAATATCCACGTGAACCCCCAGGTAGGTAGACACCCCACTCGATGGACAGACGATCTCAAGCGAGTCGCTGGTAGCTGCTGTAGTCAGGCGGCACAAGATCGTGTTCTGTGGCGATCCTTGCAAGAGACCTATGTCCAGCAGTGGACGTCTATTGGTTGAGACGACGACGACGACGATCCACGCGAACGAAGTCGCGGGTTTACGCTTGTAAATAATAAATACCTACATCAGGAAAAGTAAAAATCATATCTAATACCTACTTAATTACGAAATGGCTTCATCATTGTTGTTGCTGTATAATATTGAAAATGCGATAATACGTCGTATTTAAGAGAATACATAATAGTCTTCTCGTATAATATTCATTTAATTAAATTTTGTAATTTTCAGATCCGTTCCTTGTCCTATTCATACGAATTCAATAAAGGTAAATAAAAGCGTATACTTTTTACAGTTAGAATTTTTACAGTTAATATAATTTTCATAATTTAATGTTGGGTAGACAGTCCGCCAACCCGCATTGGAGCAGCGTGTCGGGTTTAAGCTCTGAATCCCTCTCTCCTATGAGAGAGGAGGCCTGTGCTTATTAAAAGGCTGTAGCGGTGGTTGTTGGGTATTCTATTATGTCAGTTATGTGAGAGATGATTTCCGTTTCATCGTGGTGTAAATTCACCAGTGACATTTTATTTATACTAGTAATAACAAGTGTAAATTAAAAATTTACAAAACCCCTGACATTCGCCATTTTGTGGCGGCGGCCATCTTGAGTTTGCATGGTGCTATTCTACTAGTCAAGCCCTTTCATTTGATACCCATATTAAGGGAGTTGTGAAAAAATATGTAATCCGCCATTTTGTGGCGATCCAATTTTCATTAAACATAGCTAAGAACACTCCCGACTAATTCACCTTTCAAACAATAGGCTTTAATTTTCGCTAATAGTTTCTTTACGAGATCAAATCAGAAATGAGAGACGAGTCGCAGCCAGCCGTTGGATACAAGCAGCACAAGACTGCGGCGTGTGATAGTTCCTGTAACAGATCTATATACAGTAGCATCCATTTCGACGACCTGCCTGGCGCAGTGGTGAGCGCTGTGGTCTTATAAGTGGGTGGTCCCGGGTTCGATTCCCGGCAGCGGCAATTTGGGATTTTATCATTTCTAAATTATCTCTGGTCTGGTCTGGTGGAAGGCTTTAACTGTGGCTGGTTACCAGCCTACCGGCAAAGCCGTGCCGTCAAGCGATTTAACGTTCCGGTACGTGTAGAAACCGATCAGGGGTATGCATACCTCTTCCAAGTTAGCCCGCTTCCATCTTAGACTGCATCATCACTTACTATCAGGTAAGATTGCAGTCAAGGGCTAAGTTGTAGTTGAATAAAAAAAAATCCATTCATCGGGACTATCGGTTGATGAAGACAACATGTAAGTTGCCAATAATGCAGTTTACTAATAAAACAGTGGCTAATGAATAGTCGGCATAAAAAAAGTTGCAAGATAGAATTGAAGAAATAAATCCGAACGATTAACTGTTTGGTGATATGAAAAGTGGCGAAGGATTTATGGAGAGCTGATAAAAATCGGCTAAATACTTATATTTCCGTTTTCCAACACAGAACCATAGAGAAGATTACACTTAGTATTAACTTTTTTATTTATAGCAACCATATTTCACAGACGTTAAGCCTTCTTCATCCATTTGGACTATCGTGTGAGTATTGTCGACGGATATTAATGGCACATAAACCCGACATCACGTCCTCCCATGTGTTTCTATTTATCAATTATTCACATTATTCAGAACGCGTTTTACTGTGTACATTGTACACTACTATTGTACATTGACTTTTAACTCCAAAGGCCTATATCTATCTATACATATAATAAAATCGTAGAATTGCCGTATCTGTACATTGAAGATTTTTGCAAAATAATAACTGGGGGATGTTAGGGATAAGTAATAGAACGTAAAAAAGGTATTTTTGAAATTTTTGTCTGTTTGTCTGTTTATCCGTTTGTCTGTTTGTCTGTATGTTTGTGCGCGCATCACGTAAAAACTACTGAATGGATTGAAATGAAACTCGGCATGATTTAAGTTAATACTATGGAGTAACATATAGGATACTTTTTATCCCGAAATTCAGCACGGTTCCCTTGGGAGAGGGGATGAAAGGCAAAATGTGTACCTACTTAGCTGTAATTCGTTAACGGGTGGTCCGATTTCATTCATTCTTTTTTTGTTAGAAAGTAGATACTTTAAAGACTACTGGCTAATCTCCGAAAGGCTGGATCGATTTTGATGGGACTTTCACTGGCGGATGTTTACATTTTGATGTACCTAAACATCCGCCAGTGAACTTTTAACAGTTTTTAGTAAGGTTTAAGCTCAAAGGAGCATAGGAAAAACAAAATGGTTCCCACGGGATTATTAAAATCAATATCCACGCGAACGAAGTCGCGGGTATCCGCTCGTATGTATATAAAGTACTTGAGGAAATTAATTATACATATATGTATGTAATAGGTATTAGGTATGTTATTATTTTAATATTAAAAGAGCATAGCTTTTAAAGTCCCAAAACCGAATTTAGAATTAGGAATCAAATTATATATATTTTGTCATGCACGATAAGAGGAAAAAAAAATTTTCCACCAAGGAATATCTATCAGACTTTATTAAGGAGGCTGCAAAATTAAAATCCAATGAGCGTTGCCTTTCAGAGTTAAATATTATATTATTCTGTTACTTTAAGATATTGTTATCTAAACAGAACTCCTTTATTATAATAATTATTCAATATTTATACTAAGTACATTCAATATATCTGTGAGAAATTTCGAAAATACTCGATGTTCCATGTTTTCAAAGCGTATATCAAATTCGTTGAAGCTATCTGTGATTTGGGTTGTTTACTCCCTGAATTTACCGACCGTGAAGTGATGAGAAAGTATCGAAAACACGAACTTTGATCATTTCACGACCTTCTTTCATATCTCTACTATCGGTCAAGCGCATGCATTTTGAAGGACTACAAGACATTATTCAATCTCATTTACATAATTATATCTACTTATATATTATTATGCCGGTATTTTTTATATGCTTTTATTTTTTAAATTACCAAATAGCTCCATTATGAATACTTAATAGAAATTGATTTACATTGAATAAGTCAACAGTGATGTGTAATACTTTGAAATAAAAGACTTTGATTTAGACTTTGAAATGGAACTGCGTAGACGGACCCGAGCAGCCGGTACTGACTACTTTGGTCAGCGCTTTAACACACCCTCGACACTTCATAAATTCGAATGTATTACTAACCACAGTTACCTACCGACATTAGACATAGCTCATTGATTCGCGATACTGAAGCGGCAATGGGCGGAACACAGCGCGCAAGAACCGATAGACGTTGGGGTCTCAAAGTGCTCGAGTGTTGGCCTCGAGCCGGGATACTCAGCGTTGGAAGGCCCCGCTAGGTGACTGGCAGATCTCGAGCGAGTGGCTGGCGGCTGCTGGATACAGGAGATTCTGTTGAATCTTTGCAAAAGACCTTTGGCCTGCTGTGTACCACAGTGACGACGACCATTGAGTGAAATGATACTCTTGCAATTTGAGCCAACACTCTACATGAGGGTACCTATATCTACATTTTCACAACTCTTACATAAAAGTTCTCTTCCGTTACGTAATCACGTCACCTAGCCATAAAGCCTAAACCGTCAAAATCAAATGTAGGTTTACGCAATTCAATAGGTAGGTACGTCAGCAGCCTAACCTGCAAGTGACGACAATACAATGCGCTCCGTTGTTAAATGGTCTAAAATAGCCCTAAATTACTTACGCAAGCCTGTCATCGATGTCTCCCATTTCAATTTCATCATATTCGTACAATTACATGCAGGATATATCAAAGTCAGATTTAGTTAGGTATTATTCCGAGAGGCTATGGAAAATTTTGAGGAGGTGCTTGATTAAATTTGAAAGTGTGTGAGATGGTTCTTCTGCATGATCTATCAGCTAATTAATTGTGGGTGTGTATGATCTGGACTGAGGTCCAGAGTTATGAATTTAGATTTCGTATAAAATGACCATGCCAGTGACTCGTACGGACAAAGATTATTGCCAGTAACGCAGAAAAACCACCTAAAAACTCATACGGTTTTTCTGTCAAGCACCTCCTGTAAATTTCCTGAGAATCTCAGACCATGGTATAACTCAGTATTGCACTAGGAATGTTAGATTAATCGATAAACACATACCTACCTATTATTTGAATGCTTCGGTAATTAACTAAGGCATTTAGTAATTATTATATTGATTAAACTAGCTGACCCCCGCGACTTCGTTCGCGTGTTTATAGGTTTTATATAGGATCGGATCGGATCGGATCCCATAATTCTTTATGTAGGTACCTAAACTAAATGTAGCCTGTTACTCCTTATAACATTGAAAGTTCCATTAAAATCGCTGCAAGCTGCAACAAATAGACAGAACGACAAACATAAATTTAAACGCACACCAGTTTAAAATAAGCCGTACGTTCAAAGATCCAGGTCCCAAGTTATTTGAACCCAATAGGTTGTAATGTCTGTCATTTCTGAACTAAAAATCCTATGACCTTGAAATATTTACAGGACAATATATAAAGTACTACCTTTCTAACAAAGAAAGAATGAGTGAAATCGAACAACGCGTTAATGAATTACAGCTAAATACACGTTTTAACGTTCATCCTCTCTCCCAAGGGAACCATGCTGAATTTCGGGATAAAAAGTATCCTATAACCTACCTCGGAGTATAAACTCAAATCGTACCAAGTTTCATTCGAATCCATTCAGTAGTTTCGGCGTGATGCGCGGCCAAGATACATACAGACTGACAGACAGACAGACAGACAGACAAAAATGAAAAAAATTGCAGTTTTGGTTTCAGTATCGATTATAGAGTGCCCTCCATTAAAAATTTTCAAAATATCTTCAATGTACAGAATTGGATCTGTTACAGTTTTATTATATTATAGAAGATAGATAGATAGATAGATAGATACAAGATAGATAGATAAGTATCGTACTTACAAATCGTTTATTTCAATGATTACACTAGCTTTTGTTCACAATTTCAACCGCGTAAAAGGTTTTTTTTTTTTTTAATAAAAGATTATGGGCCTGTTTCAGCACCTTCTGATAAGTGCCGGATAGCCTAAACGTAAGTTTTGTCACTTTCTTACTTTATATTAAGTTAGAGATGCATATTATGTTTCTTTGAAAAAGTAAAAGCTACACAATCGCAATCCATTTGATTTTAAACAACAGTGTGCTTAGTCTAAATCGGAGCACTCGAAAACGAACTCGAAAACTATTGATCGATTTCAGAGTAAAATAGACCTAAAATGGCTTGTATTAAGGTTTGAGTTCGCCAATACATTCAGCATTCGAACAATGCTGAATGTATTGGCGAACTCAAACCTTAATACAAGCCGTTTTAGGTCTATTTTACTCTGAAATCGATCAATAGTTTTCGAGTTCGTTTTCGAGTGCTCCGATTTAGACTAAGCACACTGAACACTTTTGTAACTATTTTTATTATGAAAATTTTCGTGTTTCGAGCTAACAAGTTTAAATGTCTTTTTTTATAATATGAATTGCGGGCAAACGAGCAAGCGGGTCACCTTATATTAAGTGTTTACACCGTGACACCGGAGGAACCACTAATGCGTTGTCGGCCTTTAAAGAATTTGCTGATCCACCCCTTTAATAACCCCATATCGAAGTTATGTGGAAACACCACCAGAGGGAGTTCCACAATTTTAGAGTCCTTGGAAGAAATGATCTTGCGCTACGATTGGTATGCCAATGATCCAGCTTCTGGGTTATTCTGCAATTTAGTTAGCAACTGAAAATAGTTGCCAACGAATTAGTTGGATATACATTGCTGCTTTACTGTGGGAAATATAAAGTGTTTTCATAATTTTACACAGTAAAGCAGCAATGTATATCGAACTAATTCGTTGGCAACTATTTTCAGTTGCTAACTAAATTACAGAATAACCCCCCTGGTGGGGTCTGGGGATATAACACTTTCAGTAACGTGCGGTGCGGTAATGAAAAGAAGATGGTGGTATTAAGTTTAACAACTCCTCAGAACACTCCCCGTTATAGAGGCGGTAGAATATGCCTTTAAGCTTTACCTTTAAGCGGTACCTTTAAGCTTTCCAGTGAGCTGGATAGTTTGGGATTGTCCACAAGTCGAACTGCCCGCTTTTGAATCCGGAATTTTGAAAATATCTGAATATTTTTCGATTTTGTCAGTCCACTTAACGCTTTCATTATTTATGGAGATTTGTCGATATTTATAATATCATGGTGCCTACTTGTAGGTACGTACCCGTTATTATGGCGTTAACAAGAAATACCTAATTAATATTTGTCCATACTTACTGTACCTAGTTACTGTGTTTAATCATATTATTTTTATCAAAGTATTTACAAGTTAACACGTGTATTCGGAGTACTCATCAATAGCGAGTGGTTTATACATGTCAAGATTGCTGTTTAATTGCCCTTTAGATGTCAACCAATTCTGAAAATAAAATCATATAAATATTGTGATTACTTTGATGCCGTTAGCTGAGAGCTTTCGGAAAATCTCTGTCTTATGTTTACAAGTCCAATTTACTCAAATGAAGAGCACAGGGTAAGAACAAGCATTTACGCAAAAAATTATTGAGAAATTGCTTATTACAGATTGTAATCCTATCGGAGATGTAATCAGAGTGTAATTGCTATACAAAATGGCGTTGCCAGTTCAAAAAACTTAAAAAAAGTGACAAACAATCCCTTGCGCCCTTCAAGTCATATGTTATGACTAGCTGACCCCCGCGACTTCGTCCACGTGGTTATATAGGTTTTTATATAGGATCGGAACGGATCCCATAATTCTTTTATGTACTTAAACTAAATGTAGCCTAAGTTACTCCTTATAACAACACCTATCTGCCATTGAAAGTTCCGTTAAAATCGATCCAGCCGTTTCTGAGATTAGTTGAAACAAATAGACAGACCGACAAACATAAATTTAAACGTACGCCAGTTTAAAATAAGCCGTACGTACAAAGATCTGGGTCCCATGTTCTTTGAACCCAATAAATGTCTGTCATTTCTGAACTAACAAACCTATGACCTTGAAATATTTACGGGATAATATATAAAGTACTACCTTTCTAACAAAAAAAGAATGAGTGAAATCGAACAACGCGTTAATGAATTACAGCTAAATACACGTTTTAACTTTCTTCCCCTCTCCCTAGGGAACCGTGCTGAATTTCGGGATAAAAAGTATCCTATAACCTACCTCGGAGTATAAACTCAAATCGTACCAAGTTTCATTCGAATCCATTCAGTAGTTTCGGCGTGATGCGCGGCCAAGATACAGACAGACAGACAGACAGACAGACAGACAGACAGACAGACAGACAGACAGACAAAAATGAAAAAAATTACAGTTTTGGTTTCAGTATCGATTATAGAGTGGCCTCCAATAAAAATTTTCAAAATATCTTCAATGTACAGAATTGGATCTGTTACAGTTTTATTATATTATAGAAGATAGATTTCTCTTGTGATCAGACGTCGTTTTTAGCATCCCTGAGGATTGCCTAGGCAAACTTAGGCATGGCATTGTTTCGGCTTCTGACTGTAACATATAAATAAACATCAACTTCACCTAATAACTCGTAATGGACGCCAGAACAGTGTTGTTTGTACAAAGCTATTAATATCACTAAAGTGCTTTTCTGAGACGCCAAATGGTTTCTCTTTGTTAATTACGAAATGACATTGTGTAAGAAATTATTTCGGGCCCACAGGAGACCAATCCCATACATTTATCTGTTCTTCTTATCGTCCATACTATGGACTCCATAGGATTAAGATCCTGCACAGACGAGAGACAGTGTACTTTTTAGGGCTCCGTACCCAAAGGGTAAAAACGGAGCCATGTTAATGTCACTCTGCTCTCTGTCTGTCTGTCCGTCTCGCGCCGGTCACAGGTCTCTAGCTTGCAGACGAAATGAGTTACAAACTGAAATTTTGGTATTTGGTGTAAATCGTTGACCCAAAATCAAATACTGAATTAGAAATTGAATTAAATTATTTTTCAGGGGGGCTCCCATACATGAAAAAGGAACCGGAAATAATTTTTTTTTCTCACCCTAGCCTGTGGGATATGTTATTTAGAGCTCATTGAGTAGAGTACGAATATATAAATTTTAAACTTTTTGCTTAAAAAATAAGGCAATGAGGGACCATCAAATTTGTCAGTTTTAGACCATTTTTATGACGGGGGCTATCTCAAAAACTAAAATAGTTAGGAATATGATATTTCGGTATATTATGTACCATATGCTCTTTTTAAACAACACATACTGAAAACAACGATTTATAAAATATAGTTTATAAAAGAGCGAGGCCCGACTCGCACTTGACTGATTTTTTAGTCTCTTTTTAGCCTTGCATAGCGCACCATCACTTACTCCGGCTCTGGGCACACGCCTCCTCTCTTAAAGGAGAAAGGGATTTAGAGCTTATAGACTCTACAGACAAGGGACGCCACGCTGCAGACAAGGGACTGTACTATAGGACAATATTATGGTCCGTTTCAATAGAGTTGAGCTAAAATGTAAACTAACACACCTTTTTTGCTAAAAAACTACAGAATGGATTGAAATGAAACTTGGCACGATTTAAGTTTGTAGTAAGTATAAACTTAAATCGTGCCAAGTTTCATTTCCATCTATTCTGTAGTTTTTTAGCAAAAAGGTGTGTTAGTTTACATTTTAGCTCAACTCTATTGAAACGGACTATAGGTACTCCATTGTTTCATTACTAGTAATAGTACTAGGCATAGTACTATTAGACCTTCATTGGGTTGTGTCGCCAACCCGCATTGGAGCAACATGACGGGTTTAAGCTCTAAATCTCTCGCTCCTTTAAGAAAGGAGGACTGTGACCAGTAATAGTGGTAGTGGTGGAAATAAATTTTACTAGAAGTAGTTTGGTATTACAGACAGAAAAGACGCTTGAAATATTAATAGGTACTAGACTGAAATGGTGTTTTAGTGAAGAGAATTGCAGAATCGCAAGTGCTTTGAATAAAACATTGAAAGTAGGTAAAACACTTCAGAAAATAGATGTAAAAGAATAAAATAATAAACAATTCGTCAAAACAAGTTGTATACAGGTTTCTCAGATGAATAATTACAACACAAATAGCTTTTCAAAGGTTCATGCTGCCGCCTGCTGGCAATCTTCTATATACATATAATAAAATCGTAGACTTGCCGTATCTGTACATTGAAGATTTTTGCAAAATAATAACTGGGGGATGTTAGGGATAAGTAATAGAACGTAAAAAAGCTATTTTTGAAATTTTTGTCTGTTTATCTGTTTGTCTGTATGTTTGTGCGCGCATCACACAAAAACTGCTGAATGGATTGAAACGAAACTTGGTACGATTTAAGTTCATACTACGGAGTAACATATAGGATACTTTTTATCCCGAAATTCAGCACGGTTCCCTAGGGAGAGGGGATGAAAGTCAAAACGTGTATTTAGCTGTAATTCAATAACGCGAGGTCCGATTTCATTCATTCTTTATTTGTTAGAAAATAGATACTTTAAAGATTACTGACTAATCTCTAAAAGGCTGGATCGATTTTGATGGGACTTTCACTGGCGGATGTTTACATTTTGATCTACCTAAACATCCGCCATTTGTGCTTTTCTTGTGAAGAAAATAAAACTAAAATAGATATTTTTAATTAGAGTTTTCAGGCAGTAAACTTTCCTTAACGTTAAGGTTTAAACTCCACATCCTATATCGGGCGGTGTACAACATAAATCATTTTCTTCATAATTAGTACTTGTAGACATTTTAAGCACGTAATACAATAGCTTACCCCCTCCACTTTCCTTCAGTGTTCAATGTACGTGTCGCGGGTTATACGAAAGGTAAAATTTGAATTTTGTTGGAACAGTTCGAAAGCCGATAGAAATATCGCGACAAAAATCAAAATCAGACTCACTTTAGCCCGAATCACACACGACCACGAGCGATGAGGCAAAGGGCGAAAATGTGCAGATTTGCAGTCATAACCATTTTTAACCCCCGACGCAAAAACGACGGGGTGTTATAAGTTTGACGTGTCTGTGTGTGTGTGTGTGTGTGTGTGTGTGTCTGTCTGTTCCCCTGTGGCGCTCAAACGGGTGGACCGATTTGAATGCGGTTTTTTTTGTTTGAAAGGTGAATTAGTCGAGAGTGTTCTTAGCTATGTTTGATGAAAATCGGTCCAAGATGGCCGCCGCTACAAAATGGCGGATGATATATTTTTTCACAACTCCCTTGATATGGGTATCAAATGAAAGGGCTTGACTAGTAAAATAGCACTATTGCAAATTCAAGATGGCCGCCGCCACTAAATGGCGAATGTCGGGGGTTTTTTAAATTTTCAATTTACACTTGTTCATTAATATTTACATTTTAACTATAGCTATAATTTTATCTTTAATTTGACTTAAGTATATTTAATCTCATAAGAGTTTCTCACTAAGATACTTGATTGGTGTTGAAAGTGTCCTAATTTTGGAAAGGCGGTAAAGTTCCTAGAGTTGTTCGAACAAGTTAATCCAGCGGCGGTTCTTAGAGTCTTAAGTTATAAAGTTATTCTCGCAGCATTAATTTTAGTTTTGACATCGAAACTTCCACAAAGAAATATCTTCTTCTTTCTTCTTTTTTCTTTTCTTATAATAAAACTGTAACAGATCCAATTCTGTACATTGAAGATATTTTGAAAATTTCTATTGGAGGGCACTCTATAATCGATACTGAAGCCAAAACTGTAATTTTTTAAATTTTTGTCTGTCTGTCTGTCTGTCTGTCTGTCTGTATCTTGGCCGCGCATCACGCCGAAACTACTGAATGGATTCGAATGAAACTTGGTACGATTTGAGTTTATACTCCGAGGTAGGAGATAGGATACTTTTTATCCCGAAATTCAGCACGGTTCCCTTGGAAGAGAGGATGACAGTTAAAACGTGTATTTAGCTGTAATTCATTAACGCGTTGTTCGATTTCACTCATTCTTTTTTTGTTAGAAAGTTAATATTTTATGTATTGTCCCGTAAATATTTCAAGGTCATAGGTGTTTTAGTTCAGAAATGACAGCCATTACAACTCTCAGTATTGGGTTCAAATAACTTTAACCCGGATCTTTGAACGTACGGCTTATTTTAAACTGGTGTGCATGTAAATTTATGTTTGTCGTTCTGTCTATTTGTTCCAGCTAATCTCCGAAATGGCTGGATAGATTTAATGGAACTTTCAATGTTATAAGGAGTAACAGGCTACATTTAGTTTAGGTACATAAAAGAATTATGGGATCCGATCCGATCCTATATAAAACCTATAAACACGCGAATGAAGTCGCGGGGGTCAGCTAGTAAGTCATAAATACGGTATTAGCCGGAGAATCTGTAGAAAGTTATTATGTGCTTAATAAAAGCCGAAAGTTGGTAAGGTGGTTATTTTGCGTTAATTGTGTATGCTAAACAAGAGTTCACATCCCATTTTACTGTACAGACTCCCGGGCCATATAGAAACGTTGCATATTTGCGTGGAAATCTAAACGAACGAATTTTGAACATTTTATGTCAATGATTTTCAGTGATGAAGTCCAGGGGGGTTATTCTGTAACTTAGTTAGCAACTGAAAATACATTGCTGCTTTACTGTGTAAAATTATGAAAACACTTTATATTTCCCACAGTAAAGCAGCAATGTATATCAAACTAATTCGTTGGCAACTATTTTCAGTTGCTAACTAAGTTACAGAATAACCCAGCTGGTCTTTTCTGGCCTTTTGTTGATTTTAATACTTTTTGTAATTAATAATTACCTACTTACCGGCTTACACAAGAACTAGCACAGAAAAGCAATAGTTAGAACTGTTATGTCTTTAAGGCCCGTTTCACTACCTTTTGATAAGTGTCGGATAGCTTATTCACCACTTATTCACAACTTTTGTCTTTGTCATTTGGCATAAAATGAGAAAATATATTATAAAAAAATTTGACTTATGATTTTTTGTGACTATTACCTGTTAACTCTCAAAGTAACCATGATCTCAACTTCATAGTCGCTGATCGTTTCTCCCTGTGTTGGGGACAATACACAGAGAAACTTTCAGCTTTTATATAATAAAATAACGTATAGGTCTGGCCTTCGTAGGCTCTTGTTTTATAAGTAAATCTAGCATTATAACGTTTGATAGTGAAGAAAGAGTCCGCGTGGGCCTACTACAGTCTGCATATTACTTTTCAGTTTTTCGCGAACTAAACGGTGAACTGAGAAAATGACGGAACTTGTTGAAAGGCACGAAGATAGATTGAATCCCAAAAAATACATAAAGTCACTTTTAATCCCGCAAATTATCGTTAAAAAAGGTAAAATGAGAAATTAACGCACTCACGTAGGTATATGAAGTCGCGGGCACAGAATATAATCTATCTATATCTTCTATATACATATAATAAAATCGTAGAATTGCCGTATCTGTACATTGAATATTTTTGCAAAATAATAACTGGGGGATGTTAGGGATAAGTAATAGAACGTAAAAAAGGTATTTTTGAAATTTTTGTCTGTTTGTCTGTTTATCTGTTTGTCTGTTTGTATGTATGTTTGTGCGCGCATCACGTAAAAACTACTGAATGGATTGAAATGAAACTCGGCATGATTTAAGTTCATACTATGGAGTAACATATAGGATACTTTTTATCCCGAAATTGAGTACGATTCCCTTGGGAGAGGGGATGAAAGGCAAAATGTGTACATAGCTTGTAATTCGTTAACGGGTGGTCCGATTTCATTCATTCTTTTTTTGTTAGAAAGTAGATACATTAAAGACTACTGGCTAATCTCTGAAAGGCTGGACCGATTTTGATGGGACTTTCACTGGCGGATGTTTACATTTTGATGTACCTAAACATCCGCCAGTGAACTTTTTACAGTTTTTAGCAAGGTATAAGCTCAAAGGAGCTTAGGAAAAACAAAATGATTCACACGGGATTATTAAAATCAATATCCACGCGAACGAAGTCGCGGGTATCCGCTCGTATAGTACTACGCGGGCATGAGCAGTATCTACACTTATAAAAAGGCATAATAATAAATCACAAACAAGGGTACCGTGACGAATAATATGTTTGTCTAACGGACTTCCCAAAATCTAAATATAAAATTGTGTGATGTATCCTTTCGGATCCTTTGCTGTCAACACGTCGTGTCTCTTCTGTCGACTTCCCAGCTGCCCCTAGGGGAAAATAATATACGCCCTTGGGCATAAATTACACGGCTTCAAAAACAACCCTTCCGCCGTCAAATGCAACACCTTTGGGCCTAAAAATAGCCCGCATTTCACAGGTGACGAGGGTGAGGTGATTGACAGCTATATCAATATCTGCGGCGGCATCACAGATGGATCAATTATTCACAACGCCGCCGGAACGTCATCTCACGTCTTTTGCTAGTAGACCAAGATCCCAGTGCGATCTGACATAACTTATTTTCGGAAAGATGAAACTTGATGAACTTGAAAGATGCTTTGAATAACTGCGTAATTGTGGAGTTCGTAACTGGGGTACTTATGGAGATATCAAGTGTGAAAGGTAACTGCTCTCGCGCTCATACTCACGGTTGAATAATTTTTGTGATTAGTGGATGTTTGGTCATTACAATTTGTCTGACTGATGAAATATAACATTATGATAGTTGTCTTAGTTACATATTTAACAAGTATAAATTAAAAATTTAAAAAACCCCCGACTTTCGCCATTTTGTGGCGGCGGCCATCTTGGATTTTCATAGTACTATTCTAATAGTCAAGCCCTTTCATTTGATACCCATATTGAGGGATTTGTGAAAAAATATGTAATACACCATATTGTAGCGGCGGCCATCTTGGATCGATTTTCATCAAACATAGTTAATAACACTCTCGACTAATTTACCATTCAAACAAAAAACCGCATTCAAATCGGTTCATCCGTTTGAGCGCTACAGGGGAACAGACACACACACTTTAAAGCGTCTGATAAAAGTTCTGGCCCATGGAAAGTGTCTGATACTGTTGGTAGTGGTTTGGAGTGATATTTTACAATATATATATATAAAAAAATCAGCCATGTAAAAGTAAGTTAAGTTACTCTTATTTTTAGTTACCTTTCACACTTGATAGTGTAAAAAGTAATTACTACTTTATCTACAGAAGAGATTACAGCGAGGAGAACATAAAAAAATTTATCAATTGTATTAAGAATTTGTCATTTTCGGAAACCTTTGAAGAATCTAATCTTAATATCGGATTTGATAAATTTCATGAACTATTCTGTCTTTTCTATAAATTGTGCTTTCCTGTGATGAAAATAAAAATGTATGAAACTAATAGATCTCAAAAATGGATAACGCGTGGTTTAAAAGTTGGATGTAAAACTAAAAGACATTTACGATTTATGTATTATAAAAACAAAAAAAATAAACAATACAAAGATACCTACAATAACTACTCTAAAATCTTAAAAAAATGTATTTATGATGCTCAAAAACTGACAAATGCTAAAAGAATTTCTAGAAGTAAAAATAAGTGCAAAACTTCTTGGAACATAGTAAAAAATGAGACATATAATACAAAAAGTGATAGTAGTAATAACATCATAAAATCTATTAAATATGAGGATTCTATAGTTGACGATCCAAAGAAGATAGCACATATTTTTAATGACTACTTTATTAAATTGACTAATAAAAACACTGACTTATCGAATGATTTTAAAATTAACAGTTCAAATAATAAGTTACATTCTATGTATATAAAACCAGTTACGGATTATGAAATTGCAAAAGTAATCAATTCACTTAATAATACTGCTTCAGTGGGTTTTGATGAAATAGTTACTAAAGTAATTAAAGCAAGCACAAAATATATAGTCCCAGTGCTTATGCATTTAATTAATCTGTCTTTTGAGACCGGTGTATTCCCAGAAACCTTAAAGCGATCTATTATTAAACCACTTTATAAAAAAGGGGACCGTAAGAACATTGCCAATTATCGGCCTATAACACTCATACCCATATTCTCAAAAATATTCGAAAAGTGCATGCTTAATCGACTATTAGGATACTGCCAGAAATATGATATTATAAAAAAAGAACAATTTGGGTTTCAAAAAGATAAATCTACAACACTAGCTATTTACACTCTACTAGAAGTTGTTCTTCGTAATACGGACTCAAAAAAAACTACCACGGGACTATTCCTAGACCTTTCTAAGGCATTTGACTTCGTAAGACACGATATTCTGATTGATAAAATGGAAACCATAGGAATAAGAGGGCCAGCGTTAAAATGGTTCTCTTCATATTTGCAAGATCGCTATCAGTCTGTCATGCTTGAGAGAAAAATTGGTAATGAAGTAGGTGCAATTCAATCAGAATACAGAATCAATAGATATGGCGTGCCCCAAGGCAGTATTCTTGGGCCGATACTATTTATTCTATATATAAATGACATAACAAAAGTGACTGATCACAAATGTGTTTTATTTGCTGATGATATTTCTGTAATTTTGACATCAAATAATAACAATGAAACAACACATGAATCGGACATTAATAACACTTTACACAATATCTTAAAATGGCTTGACATGAATAACCTACAAATTAATTTAACTAAAACTCACTATATGCAATTTTATGATAAGAATCCTGCAACCCTCAATATTGTATACAAGAATCAAAAGATCAATCCTACTTCTGAAGTAAAATTTTTAGGACTCAACGTAGATTTTAGATTGACATGGAAGTCTCACATAAATATAATATGTGAAAAAATAAATAGGTTTTGTTACGTATTAAGACGTCTTAAACATGTAGTAGATTTTAAAACAGTACTTGCAGTGTATCACGCGTACGTTGTATCAATTCTTAGGTATGGCGTGATTTTTTGGGGCAATGGCACTGATGTAAATAGAGCCTTCATCGCCCAGAAAAAATGTATACGTGCTATGTGCGGTGCTGCACCTCTGGATAGTTGCAGGCCATTATTTAAAAAGTTAAAGTTACTACCGTTCCCTTGTCTATACATATTGGAAATCTGTTGCTTCGTTAAAAAACACAAGTCATTATTTACAACTGCAAGCTATACATATTATAATCATGTTCGTAGCAATAGAAATATGGATCGTTTAACTCTAAATTATATACCTAGGACTATGTATTTTGTAAAAAATTGTGTTATGATGTGTATTAAAATATTTAATAAAATCCCTAAACACATCAAACTATTACCTTTAAAACGATTTAAAACTGAACTATACAAATGGCTTAACATGCACAATTTTTATGACCTTAAGGAATTTTTTGACATTTAGTAATTAAATTATTGTATTAATTATTTATAGACATTGAGATAAAACTTTATGTTCTAAGATTTGATTATAAAATAGTGTGATTATTTCCATGACTAAGATAATTATTCTAGTAGCCGCATTTTCTGTTGTTTTTGTAATATCTAGTAGATATTTGTCTTGTATGAAAGAAGGGTTCACATGTATGATTACATTATCTGTCAATTTAAAAAAAAATGTTTTGATATAATAATTAATATTAGTTGAAATATCATTGTACACCGATTACGGTCGAACATGTTGATCTATTAAGTATAATGTAACATCCATAATAATATGTACTGTACCATGTTCCGAGCAATGAATAAATGAATTGAATTGAATTGAATTGAATTGATATCTCCATAAGTACCACAGTTTATACGAACTCCACAATTACGCAGTTATTCAAAGCAAATGAGACACTACTGAGAGGCAAAAGGTTTCATCTTTCCGAAAATAAGTTATGTCAGATCGCACTGGGATCTTGGTCTATAGGGATATGCGTAGACTTACCTATTGAATTTAAGTTTTTTGATGAAAAACTGGTCATTGGAAATTCGGTTAATCTTTCTTTGTATTAAAGATGATGGTCCGGCTTTCTGGTACCTATGTATGTAGGTAAGTCTACTTTTCAAAGAGCTTTCTTTAGAATCGTCAAAATTATTCTGTTTCGTCTGTAACGACTAGATACCTATATAAAAAATAATTGTACAAAGAAACAATGAATATTTATGTGTCTCAAAAAAAATTCCTTTTTTAATAAATTAGAACGAGAATTTACTGTGCGAATTTTCAGAGATAACGAAGAAAAACTGCGGTAGGAAACTCCGCAAACTCCTAATTACTAACAGAAACGTAGCTGAGTGGTGAGAACTGAGAGGTAAACAAATGCTAACAAACCTGCGAATACACTTAGAATGTTCTTATAACTTCTAATTGATTATACCTTATAATAGTAGGTAAGTATAAAACAAAGTCGCAATCTGCGTTGGTCTTTGCATTCGTTTATCTTCTCAAACTCTTTACAGACGGATATATCTATATTCTATACATTTAAACTATCGTGAGTGATATTCATTTTTATTTAATTGAAACACCGGCTTTAACTCACGTGTATTTTGTCGGCTCGACTAAACCTCGACTCTGGCTGCGTTATGTGGATGACGTGTTCGCCATTGTAGATAAAAACGACCTAGCTGATATATTCCGGGATCTGAACGGGTTACACAGGAAGGTGCACTTCACGGTTGAGGAAGAGAAGAATGGTATGTTGCCCTTTTTGGATGTTATGGTGATAAGGGTGCCGGGAGGCAGTTTCCAAACCAAAGTATACCGGAAACCCACACATACCAACAGATACCTACATGCGAGTTCCCATCACCATCCGTCGCACCTGTCTTCTGTGCCGAGAAGTCTTATTAACCGAGCCCTAAATCTATGTGACCCGCCTTACATAGAAGAAGAACTGGGACAGGTCAGACAGGCCTTGGAATTGAATGGTTACAATTGGCGTCAGAGTTCCCGATGGGCGCAGACATCATGTAAGCCCAAACCAGTTGGTGCAGAACGTTCACCGGCTTACTTAACGTATGTAAAGGGAGTGACGGACAAGATTGCTCAATATCTCCGACGAAAATTCGACGTCAAGACGAGGTTTCGTCCACCTGGACAAATACGGAGTATGTTGCGCTCTCCCAAAGACAGGGATCCTCTTAACGTTCCCGGAGTATATATGATCCCCTGTGACTGCGGCAAGAATTATATTGGTGAGACTCGTCGCAACATACAAACGAGGATAAGGGAACACATCCGCAGCGTTAAAAATGTGGACACCAATGGTTCAGCAATAGCGGAACACATACACAATTCGGGTACGACTCACTACATACGTTTCGACAAGGCTACCGTATTATCCAGGGAAAAGCATCTAGTACCGCGGAAAATACGAGAAGCGATCGAAATAAGTCGTAACCCGAATTTCAATCGGGATAGTGGATGGGTTTTGATACCAGCGTGGAAACCGCTTTTTAACGCCAATACTACGCGATCGCAAAATTTGGAACCAGACACTGTGAGTTCGGCATGCCTCCAATACGACGACGGTGTCAGCGATGAAGACCAGCATGAACCGTCGGAAGCTGTGACGGAGCCAGCTTCCCCCCAACCTCAGCCCCCCTCGCAGCGCGCTCTCCGCGCGGCAGCGCGAGCGGCTCGCAGTTTGATTTGCGCCGCGCCGCGCGAACATGCTCATGACTAAGGGCCCCGGATGGGCTCGAAACTAGTCGGGCACACTCCGACAAAATACACGTGAGTTAAAGCCGGTGTTTCAATTAAATAAAAATATATTCTATACATATAATAAAATCGTAGACTTGCCGTATCTGTGTGCTTAGTCTAAATCGGAGCACTCGAAAACGAACTCGAAAACTATTGATCGATTTCAGAGTAAAATAGACCTAAAATGGCTTGTATTAAGGTTTGAGTTCGCCAATAAATTCAGCATTCGAACAATGCTGAATGTATTGGCGAACTCAAACCTTAATACAAGTATAATAAAAATCCTCTTTAATTATATAATTTCCTTTAATTATTATTATTCCATTCTCTTAATACCATTTTACATTTTATTAGTCTTTCCAAACATTCTCTTTTTCGCTTACATCTCATGTCTGCCATTTCCACTCCTGTCTAAACCTCTTTTTTGAATTGTCAGATCAATAATCATAAAAATACCTTAAATCAACAAAAGGAGGTCCTATTGCAATACTGAATTTGCAACGAACCTTACATTCGTCCATCCTGACAACGTGTATGTCCTCATACACATCCGGTAAACACCTTACATTCGTCATGTTAAAGTAGGAGTATACACCGCGATACTTGCTATTATCATTAATACTTCAGTATTCAATGTGAGACAACTATACTATATAGTAAACCATGCTTAAATGCAACACATTTACATGATTAGAAAGACAATGACATGTTCGATACTTGATATGACAACAACATCATCCATTTTATTCTCTTTACCGAAACCAAACGAACCTCACTCTAAAACATCTCCTTTCAGTTCAGTATCAGTATCATAATATTTATGTTCAAGTAACTAAATAACACTGTATTCCCTGTCTCTAGCCACTTTGCTTCCATCAGTTAAACATTGTATCCAATTTTTGTGAGTTGTCAGCTCTTTATAAGCTCTTTTAAACTTCGATGTGTTAAAAAATTTCATTCAATGACTGTTCTTCTAAAGCTATCATAATCTGATGGCTCTGTTATTCTTTTTAAATACCTGTTTCAGTTATTCTTACATAAGAAGAGAGTAAAATGTGCAACGGCCTTCTATTCAGATCTATACAGAAAACCACAACAAGAAATAGGTAGCACAAGAGAAACAAAATAGAACTAGGAACAGAGAAAGGTCAACAGAAATTATCCACAATTATAAACTCTTTTCATCAATCATTCTGTGTAGAATAGCACCAGAAATAGACAAAAACCAACGAATAAAACAGGCCGGTTTCCGACCACATTACTCCACAATCATTGACCACATATATGTCATAGAACATATAATTGAAAAATCTAAAGAATTCAACAAACCACTTTATATAACATTCGATATCCAAAACTTTCGATAGCATAACACACTCAGCTATATGGAATGCTTTGAGAAGTAATAATATCAACGGAAAATACATAAACATTATAAAGAACTTCAAAAGTTCAACTAACAAATTTTGTTCCATGGGTGTTTCAAACCTCTCCGAATCCTTTATTTTGCTAAACCTTCTATACACCTACAATGAACCAAAGTCATTTTATTCAGTTCTGGACCACAATCAATATCAATTCCCAACTACTGTTTCACTTTTCCTAAGTCTTTCATACGAAATTTCTTACTGAGTACCTATTTGCTTTATATTTTAAATCATATATTCATTTTAAGCATATTAAATTATGATCCACATGTAAACTTTTTTACCACTAATACATCCTGTTTACAGACAATAATCATAGTTTGACCTTATGCTCCACATAAACTCACTATAACACTCGTACCAATCTCTCGGGCTCTTCCTCAACCCAAACAAAGCCCTTCTCAACTTGTAGACCTTATCTCAATTTCATAACCATCTGGTGAAACTTCAGATTTAATAGTTCCATTAAAAAAAAAAAACGGTTTCTACATCCATACTTTCTAAATGCCAACCTCCCACACATGCAATTGACATTGACAACTTTCATAGTTATCACTCTTCCTCCTCTTCTATTACTATCTTGTTCCACGAGCAAATACATTTCTTCATTTCACATCATTTTGTTTAAAACCTTTTGCCACTTTCCGCTTTGTATCTCCCATTTGACCCTATCCTAAAAATCCATTTTGCTTCGCACATTTTCATCCATTGGTTCCTCAACAATTTCCCACGTTTCATTTTGTTTCAAACTATTTATCTCATCGCATTTTTCCATTTTTTTGCTTCTGAACTTTCATTGCTTCTTCTCCGGCACACATTCACATAAACAACATGATCATTAAATTTTTAAAGCAATCTTTTTTCTCCCTTAAGTCAACTTGTTTCCTTTACCTCCTCAACTCTAAGTTTCATTCTCTCATCTTCTTTCTTCTTCTTTTCAAGTGCCGTCTCTAGGAACGAAGGCTATTTTAATCTTTGATGCCGCCGCTCGGAACAATAATCGCGTGCTCATCCCGTACCACTCGCGGAGATTCTTGAGCCAGGAACGTCGTCTGCCAGGTTTTCGGTGTCCCTGAATCTTGCCCTGTATTAGTAATTGCAATAATCGGTACTTCTCGTGAGGCGTGATATGCCCAAGATATTGCAGCTTCCTACATTTGATTGCAGTGAGAACTTCTAACTCCTTGTTCATTCTCTGCAAGACCGTCATCATCACAGATCATCTTCTTTATTATCTTCAATACTGTCATAAAATTCTTCATTATCATAATCATTTGCATCTCTTACTTTATTTACTATTTTCATCACTCTAAATTCCTTCAACTTATGAAATTTAACGTGACCAATCTCTCATTTTCCTTCACTGATACGTCTAATTCGTTTACATATACACTTCTACTGCTAACCACTATCCAGCGACCAGTTCATTGTTGTCACTTCATCCAATTCGTTCAATGAACTCACCATTTCTACGATGAGATCTCTATCCTCGCTATTACCTCTGAAACTTCTATTCTGACCTACAAATTTTAGACCAGCAAAATTAAAATTAAGTTAATGTCAGTTATTTCCAGTTTAAGTTGGTTCCAATTATCTTCGACTGACTGTGTTTATCTCTGTTTTTTTTATCTGCCCACTCATTAATTTCATTTGATACTAGAGCTTTGATGGCCATAGTTTTGACCTTTCTGATTTTAAATTGTAATACTTTTAATCCAATCCATCAGCCTGTAGACGTCCACCGCCACTGATCCTCTGAGCTATGTCGGTCACTTTGGTTCTCCTATGAATCTCCTCGTTTCGGATTTTATCCCTGAGAAAAAACGCCCAACATAGCTCGCTCCATAGCGCGCTAGGGACTTTTAATTTATGGACAAGGCCAACCGTCAGTGTCCACGTTTCTGCTCCATACGTCATCACAGTAATACAACAAACAGTGTTATACTTATTATAAATAAACCTGAATATCGTATGCTTGTTAGAAGTAGACTGTCTCTACTGTAGGTACTTAATTTTAAAATCTTTTATTGTAACAGTCAAACCATTGAAATAAAATGAAATTCTATTGGCATCAACCCATCTATGGATGATCGATCTTGAAAAACTCTGTATATATTTATTTCACTAGTATCAACCCGTCTATTGATGCTCGATTTTGTAAAACTCTGTATAGTACCTATATTTATTCCACTAACATCAACCCGTGTATTGATGCTCGATCTTGTAAAACTCTGTATAGTATATTTGTTCTACTAACATCAACCATTTATTGATGATTCATCTTTTAAAAGTTTCTATACACTTATTTCACAGAAATTCTTTTAAAACTCTCTATGTATTTATTTCACTCACATCAACCATTTATTGATGTTTTATCTTTTAAAACTTTCTATACATTTATTACACTGAAATCAACCTGTATATTGATGATCTATCTTGTAAAACTTTCTATATAATATTTATTTCAATAACATCAACTCGTCTATTGATGACTTATAAAACTCTTTATATATTTATTTTACTAACATCAACTCGTCTATTGATGATCTATCTTTTATAACTCTATATATCTATTTATTTTACTAACATCAACTCGTCTATTGATGACTTATAAAACTCTTTATATATTTATTTTACTAACATCAACTCGTCTATTGATGATCTATCTTTTATAACTCTATATATCTATTTATTTTACTAACATCAACTCGTCTATTGATGACTTGTAAAACTCTTTATATAATATTTATTTCAATAACATCAACTCGTCTATTGATGATCTATCTTTTATAACTCTATATATTTACTTCACTAACATCAACTCGTCTATTGATGACTTGTAAAACTATATAATATTTATTTCAATAACATCAACTCGTCTATTGATGATCTATCTTTTATAACTCTCTATATATTTATTGCACTAACATCAACCCGTTTATTGACGCCAAATGCAATAAACATATCTACTTTCATTGACATCAACACGTCTAGTGATGTTCAATCTATCTTTTATAACTCTCTATATACATTTATTGTACTGACATCACCACGTCTAGTGATGTTCAATCTATCTTTTATACCTCTCTATATATTTATTGCACTGATATCAACCCATCTATTGGCACCAAATGCAACAAACATAATCTTTCATTGACATCAACACGTCTAGTGATGTTCAATCTATCTATTATAACTCTCTATATACATTTATTGTACTGACATCACCACGTCTAGTGATGTTCAATCTATCTTTTATATCTCTCTATATATTTATTGCACTGATATCAACCCATCTATTGACACCAAATGCAACAACATAATCTTTCATTGACATCAACACGTCTAGTGATGTTCAATCTATCTTTTATACCTCTCTATATATTTATTGCACTGATATCAACCCGTCTATTGACACCAAATGCAACATACATAATCTTTCATTGACATCAACACGTCTAGTGATGTTCAATCTATCTTTAATAACTCTCTATAATATATATCTATTGCACTGACATCAACCCCTCTAATGACGCCAAATGCAACAATCATAATTATGTAACAACCTTTCAAGCCAATCTATGTGAATGACCTTACTCTGTATTTCAATGGTAATATAGATATGCTTATCAATCTTATCATTCCACAGCAATCGTGTCACGAAGCTAATCCATCTTATTTAATGCTCACCATTAAAATTCACTAAATCATCATAAAATCAATAGAATATCAATAGAACATCAATAGAATCAATATAATAAAATCAATATTACATACATCATTATCGAGAACATACGAGATACCTACGTTTCAATTCTTAAAAACGTACCTTAGGAATATTTCATATTATGAACCATTAATTAATATTATCAACCATTAAAGAAATTGAGAAGCCACCACTCAATAATATAACAAATTAAATGTAAAAACGTTTGCTACTAATCTCTAGTATTCCTTTTTGTCAAACTATACATTTTATCATCTCATCACTCTTATAATAACAACAACAAAAAAAAAAATGGCGTAATAAACTCAAACTCTAAAGTAAAAATTCGAAGTCAACTAAACCGAACTTAACCAGTGATAACATTACGTAATATTTTAACTTCAACAAGGAGAAAAAAAAAATAGACAAACTTTAACTAGTCCAACTCTCATCCTTGTCATCTTCATCCATGCTAGTATCATCGACATTTAAGCCATGTTAAGTCAAGTCAAATAAACTTAATTCAAAATTGGTACACTGTATATTTTAATGGTGATAATTATTTACGAAAACTTAAAACTAAAACTACGAGGGTTCCAACGCGCCCTGGTCTGAGAAGAGCCCACAACAAACTCAGCTGGGTTTTCTTTTTATATTATCACCATCTTACAAAATGGCTTTAAAATGATTTTAACTGTTGACTTTTAGAGCAAATTATGTTCATGGTTTTTGTCAAAAAAAATAAAAGTCAAAAAGTCCGAAATTGGACAACAGTAGTTGTAAAGAGACACAACAATGAATTGCTCTAATTCAACTGCCGCTAGTTCTATTGTCCGTACAACAGATAGACTTACAATGTCATTTCGATTTTTTAATTTAATTTTTTTTTGGCCAACAATATTAATCAGCCCCCATGAATAGCATTGGTTCTGATGAACGAACCACCAACCTAAAGATCACCAAAATTGAACATGATTGTATTCATTCTGTTTTAGTCAATGTTCAGTTATACATAAAAATAAAAATAAATCTTTAAAAACAACTCTATCTCCAAATCCTTCTTTGTTACTAATCAAAAATTCTAATTAATTTATTTAGATGTTCACAACGTAGTGCAAGTGCACTAGATCTAATCGTTTTGTCGTTAATGAGTGCCATGTATAATATAATCTGCGGCACGCTTACCAGTAATATCGCATTGATTTATAAGTGCTAAGTAGTTTTCATAAAAGTAATTCTGGGTTCATTATATCTGCTTTTCCATCTCAGCATGTCCTCCAAAGATTGAGCAAAATTTAAAAAAAAAAATAATTTAAGCTAGGTACATGATCTTGTAGACTTAGTCCTATCTTCAGGTCTGTCCATTCTAAGCCTTCGGTTCTGATGACTGGAACCAGAAATTCTACATTCCCGAGATTCTTCACGAGAATAACGTCGTCGTTCTGCTGAATATTGTCCACGAGCTACGCCTAAGTCCTTTTCAATCCTCAAAAATCGCTCGCGTTGTTGCTCCTGTTCGCAGTCCTGTACTCCTCCTATAGCTACTCGTACGCTCCCGAGAACGACTTCTCACATGACCGCGGCTACAGCTGCGACTACGGCTGCGGTAACCACTTCGCGGAGGACTCGGTCTCACTGCTGTGTTAGAATCATCCACCGCGAGACGTCCGTCTACATGCTGCAGGCGTTTGTAAACGTCGAGACTCCTTATTCCCATCACCCGGCATTATTTAGAGCTCGAACAGAAAACATAAAATTTGTATTAGTAATTCGACAAATCGAATAAGATGAATTTTGAGATCGAACAAAATAATAAAGTCGGCGTTGTCTTACCACTTCTGAGATATAATAAAAATCCTCTTTAATTATATAATTTCCTTTAATTATTATTATTCCATTCTCTTAATACCATTTTACATTTTATTAGTCTTTCCAAACATTCTCTTTTTCGCTTACATCTCATGTCTGCCATTTCCACTCCTGTCTAAACCTCTTTTTTGAATTGTCAGATCAATAATCATAAAAATACCTTAAATCAACAAAAGGAGGTCCTATTGCAATACTGAATTTGCAACGAACCTTACACAAGCCATTTTAGGTCTATTTTACTCTGAAATCGATCAATAGTTTTCGAGTTCGTTTTCGAGTGCTCCGATTTAGACTAAGCACACTGTACATTGAAGATTTTTGCTAAATAAAAACTGGGGGATGTTAGGGATAAGTAACAGAACGTAAAAAAGCAATTGAATTTGAAATTTTTGTCTGTTTGTCTGTATGTTTGTGCGCGCATCACGCAACAAATAATGAATGAATTGAAATTAAACTTGGCATGATTTAAGTTCATACTACGGAGTAACATATAGGATACTTTTTATTCTGAAATTCAGCACGGTTCCCTTGGGAGAGGGGATAAAATTCAAAATGTGTAGGTACTTAGCTGAAATTCATAAACGCGTGGTCCGATTTCATTCATTCTTTTTTTTTAGAAAGGAGATACTTTAAAGATTACCAGCTAATCTCTCAAAGGCTCGATGATTTTGATGGGATTTTCACTGGCGGATGTTTACATTTTGATCTACCTAAACATCCGCCAGTGAACTTTTAACAGTTTTTAGCAAGGTATGAGCTCAAAGGGCTTAGGAAAAACAAAATTAGGTATTCCCACGGGATTTTTAAAAACAATATCCACGCGAACGAAGTCGTGGGTATCCGCTTCTATTTTATTAAAATTTAAATATTTCAAGAGGAACGTTAATTATGTTTCTAGCTGATACCGCGTAGATTTAGGATTTATTTAAATCTGTTTAGGAATGGTTTAGGATTTGTTTTTTTATGTCTATTTGGGTTGTGCTATCGTTCAAATAATCACAAAGGAAGTCGTTTCGAAATCACTGTATTCAACAATAATTCCATTTATAAATCCATGATCTTTATATATTAACACTCAGAGAATATTCTATGTCCACATTCCACATCATTATGCACTGAGAACTAAATTTGTACGTATACGTACCTAAGTACTATATGGTGGTACTCCACCAATACTCTTCTTTCTGTATTTATACGAGTTTAATGTAAATGTAAGGTTAGAAGTAGGTATATTATAAAATTAAAATCGTAAACCTCTTTTTACCACATACCTATATTATATTTTGTTGTTTCTTACAACTATGGATTTCATTTACAAATATCATAAACATAGAACGGGGGCACCAATTTACAATTGTTCTATACCATAAGGTAAATAGTTTTTATATCATACTTGCTCAGTAACTAGGGATTACTATGGTGGAAAGTCTCCTTGTAAGTTGGTGTTTGCAATTCAAGGCAACATTACGTCGCACTATGCTTGAATTGTAATGTTCACATTACAGTTCAAGCTATGCAATACTCCTTGGTAAACAATCTCTTTTCTTATAAAATGGTAAGAAAACTTTTTACTGAAAAAAAAAAACACTGAACATGGCGGCATTTAATTTTCATACATTTCAAACTATGCAAAACTCCTTGGAACTCAGAGCCGTAAAAAAAAATGGAAAACTATTTACGAAAAAAAAATGGAAATGGCGGCATTTCATTTGATCTGAAAGTTTGTGAAGTTTGTTCGTAAAGGGATTTAAGTTATTTACAACAATGTCAAGCACTTCATCAGATGATGAAAAAGGAGGAGAGCCTGATTTTTGTTTGCTTGAAGCAGAACAAATTATGCAAAACCTTTTGCCGGATAAGTCCAAAGAGCGCTACGTGAAAACTTACGAAGAATTCAACAAATGGCGTGCAAAGAAAGGAATTACATCTTTGGCAGAATGTGTTTTGCTTTCTTATTTCAATATGCTGTCAAAAAGCTACAAACCACCGTCATTGTGGTGTTTTTACTCTATGCTAAAATTTCATTTTGCATTACCAATGTTTTATTTACCTCGCAAGAATGATATAAAGTAGAATGCTTACCTCGGTTGCAAGTAGCTATTACACCCTCGAACTATATTCACCCTCGCTCGCTGCGCTCGCTCGTGTGACTAAATATCTCGGGTGCACGCGATCCATTAGCGCCCTATGCGAGCTGCGCTCGCACTGGCGCCAAATTGGATCTTGTTCTGTAATAGCTTACTTACGTCCCTTGTGTAACAATCTACTATTATTGATATTATGAATATATTTTTATATGATTAATTCTAGCTTAATATTATATAGACTATTACAAATACTTCCTGGTTGCCCGAAGAGAGGAACCATAGAGGCAATAAGTATGCCGATGAAAATCTTGCACGATGCACGATCTTACGGTAGGTATTGCTGGCGTTGCGCATTTCACGTTTGCAATCTGGTATAGATATGTATCTACTGTAGGTAACAATCATTGACATATTATATTTTAAAGGTATCAAGGGTGAAAACACCATAAACGCTACTTACGGCCGGATAATATAACTGTATCGTAAAATACATAATATTGACACTTTCTTTTATTCCTATTTAAATACCTATTTTTATGGCGAAATAAAAAAAAAGACGTATGGCACTCGGGAACTGCCGCGGTAAAGCTATTGCATAGCATTTTTTATCAACTTATGCAATTATAATTATTTATTTATGCAGTATTTTTCACCGATACAACCAATGCCACCTAGAGGCGAGTTTTTGAACTAAAGAGACAAGCGTGATATTTCAAAAAAGTCATTAAAAGTTCTGGTATTCATCGATAGATGGCAAAACTAACACCGCTGTGCCTGTCGGAGTGGGGGGGGGGGGGGGGGGGGGGGTGTTAGGTTATTTTCGAAATTTCGTTACGGAATTTCTGAATTCGGTCTCCACGCTCAAGGCCCGCGATAGAAGCTATGCAATAGCTTAAAATCTGTAACAATTCTTATTTACCTACATAGAAAACAAACTCGCGAGCAAAGAATCCGAGTCAGTTATTAAAGTAAAAAAATATGATCGTGGCGGATTATTTACTCGCGAGTTTAGCTTTGGTATTTATATCCTAGTGGCTTTGGCCCACGACTTCGTCTGCGTGGAGCAATGTTTTTTTAAAAATGCCACGTTAACCCTCCTTTTTCACGGGATAAAATGTGTGCATTGTCTAGGACCTTAGGCTTTGCAGCAAAACAATGTATGATCGAAGGACAAACAAACACATACACTTTCGGATTTATAATACTACCTAGTAGAATTTTCCCATCCCGCTTCCTAATAGTCATCCACCTAATGAAAGTTCTACACAATCCTCACGAATATCCAAGAATTAATAAAATCCTTTTCTAACTTCCATCAGCTTCCATGAAACACTTTATTAGCTTTCATGAAAGAGCTGAAAGCACTTTTTAATTAATTTGTTTCACTTTAATCGCATCAAGTAGGAACCTAAAGATAAATAACAATTTCTTGTTTGTTAATTTAATTTAAAACTTCAGTCCATATTATTTTTACAGTGCGATCGATAAAATTACTAAAATTGATATTAATCAATGAAATCGGTTTTAAAAATTTAAATTTTGAACCCTGCGATTAAGTATAGTTGTTTTATAATATTTTCGTATACGTAATGTGTAGTAGGTACAGCGTATGTATCTTGGAAAAGTTTTCCCAAATTAAGGTTATTTTCATGAAAAATTTAAACTCCTCAAATGTTGTCTTCATAACATTTTAGGTACAGTTGATAAGTTCAGACATTCAGACAATAACATATTTCTTTTTCCGCTTTTGTGTAAATGTTAGGACAATTTATATTTCTCCATTTTGAACAAGGCCTTTTCTTTAGAAACAAAGTAAGTATTATATTTCATAACCTTTTACATAGAGATGCGAGCTCGTAGCACAGAGGAAAAACGGAACTCGTAGTTGTCAGCTTATTGATTGAATTGATAAGAACTTTTACTGATAAGTAATAAAAATTAATTAAATAGTTTAAATTATTAAGAATTTATGGGTACTAATTTAGTTGACGTTTTTGACTGAATCGCACTTTAAAAAATAATCATACCCATATTTGATTTATTTCTACGCGTTCATTGGCTGTTTCAAAAACCACCTTACCTGATTGGTTCTACGTAGGTGAACAGATTGCGTTCGGGGATGGTATGAGGCCATTTTGAAAATTACTGCCTATAAAAAGCAAGACTGGGAAAGATTCGAGTTTAGTTATTAAATATATCGTTTCCATCGACGACCAAACTCTGCTCCGAACAGTATTGAGTTTTTTGTGTGTGTGGTTGTACACGAATATTGTTTAAATTAGTAGAAATGTGATGTGAAAGTGTAATTAGTGATAATTTAGTTTATAGTTTAAATGTTTCACCTTTTCCACTTGGAGACGAATCTCAGCACTCAGCTCGTCAATAGTATTTAAGTGATTACTCATTAAGGAATATGAATATCTTTTTAACAGTCAGAAGTGGGATGAATCGCGTGTCCTTGAATCCGTTTTGCTATCCACATAAGTGTTTTGTTCGCGATAAGTGTGAGTACGAGCCGAATCAAGACGGAGACGCCTGAGCAATGAGCTCAACGCCCGCGCCGCGTTGTTGCTGTGGTGGTGTATCTCCAATTGCACGAGTATTATCTGCTGCTGAGCTACCGCCGCTGTTGCCGCCGGTCGCAGCCCTTTGGTGAGTTCGTTCCATTATTGATTTTAATCTTTTATAAAAATGTGAATGAATCAAGACGTCACCGTTTTAGATGAAAATAATAATAATAACTCAGTTCAATTTTTTTTACAAAAACCAGTAAAACGTGCGATATCATGTGGGTGTAAAAAGTCAGTTGAAAAGCGATACGATTTTTGGTAACTACCTACCCGCAAGTATCGTATTTATTTTGTTGTTGCCACGCGGTAATTTGGAAGGTACCGTTATTCATAGGTGTTGTTAATTATTGAGTTCGCTATAAGATTTGATCATCCTGATAACTGTGCGGGTACTCTCGTTACCCGGCATGCGTTTGCTTGACTGGTTCGTTGCGCGAGACGCCGCGTTTTCCTTGAATTGTGGGTGAGGATCGGTTGGATTTATTAATTCAAATTTGGTGGATAATGTTCTAAGTAACGTTGTTAATAACACTTTAATGGAGTTAGTTGGTGTTAAACTCCTCATAATTTGAAATTGTAGAAGAAAAAGAAAAGGTGTTGAAAATTAACTGATATTCGTTGTAAGTTTATTCTTGACTTTGCTAGCGTTTACTTGTCATAGGAAGAGTCTGATTGAAGGAAAGTTTTCTATCGCTACATCCGTACCCATTTCGTAAAGAATTTAAATTTGGAAAATTTGAGTTTATGGTAGGTAGATTCAATTGACGATTCAAAAACTATTCTATTCTATGATTGATGAAAAATTTAATGATACGAATTACGGCACGGAGTGGTGTTTTTTTTTGAGTGTGTACTAGTATTTTGAATCTAGTTGAAAAAAAAAACCGTTAGTCAGAATAAATACATCGTTATTTTGTTAACTTTTAAAACATACATGGATATTTAAGATATAATGAACGAGTCCTTGTATGTGGCTTGATTTCGTGACTATGTCGTGACGGTTCAGCATACACCGAATAGTGAGGTTGATTATAAGAACTGATAGATCTGTCATTAGAAGTTATTAGAAACGGATTTAAAAGTTTGTTTTCTTATTTTGCGTCCAAGTTTTTCAACTTCAATTAGATAATTGGACGTGATTTCTGCTGATTTCTGCATACGCCGCTGATGCGGATACTCGCTAGATTATTAGACCCCTAGCAGGTACTCGATTAGGTTGGCGACTTGCTAAAGCTTGTTGGTGAATTGCACTACTGGTGAAACGCATTCATGCCCAAAAGTATGCATATATATTATGTATGAATGCATAGAATACATTTTGAATTTATTTTAATGTAATTAGAAAAAGAAAAAAAATAATATTAACGTGGTCGATTTCAGTAGTTGTTGAACTGAGGTTAAACGTTTTAGTTTATCACCGTGACGTTAAGATTTCATTCCATTTCTTTTTAAATAATTAAGTTGATCATGACACAATAACACTTGACAAATACATTGCATCCGCCATATTTTTCATTGCTTCTGGAGATTATATTTGTATTCACGTGATAATATTCTAATAAAAGCTGAAACAAATTAAAAGGCTTAAGAATATCAGATGATTTCCTCGAGAATGAATAACATTTGTGGGAAAATGTGATAAATTTGATTGAACAAAAATAAAATTAGATTACAGAATTAACTGGATATAAGTTTTTGACCGAGTTAGCTATTATTTCAAAATTATTTATTAAAAGACCAATTGCATTGACTTGGCATATCTGTTCGATAGTGCCAGTCACGTTTATCTATGGTGCCAGTAATAGAAGTGTAAAATTTGAATCATTTGAGTAGTGAAACGATGGCGGATGACAATTTAGAGAATAGGATTAACGAGTTAAAAATATTGCTAGATTATATTGACAATTATATCAATTATGTGAAGACAAGAACGTCTGTGACCCGATTTTGGGCAAAATGCCCGTGACACGATTTAGGGCAGCCAAATGCCCGTGACACGATTTAGGGCAGCAAAATGCCCGAAGACACGATTTAAGGCAGACTGCCGGTGACACGATTTAGGGCAGCAAAATGCCCGAGACACGATTTAAGACAAGACTGTCTAGAACTTAATGATGGGTAAATTCCACATGATTGAGATATTGTCAATATAATTCTATTTAAATTGGAAACTGTCAGGTATCTGATAAAATAAAGAACAAAATTAACACAGATAATATAAATAGAAAAATATAATATATTTTAAACGAAAAGACACGAGATATATCGGAACATTAAAAGCTTCCTAAATTAAAAAAATAATATCTAATAATATTATTATTGAAATGAATGAAATTTGAATTGAATGACTACCGTTGAAATGAGATATCTGACATTTTCACTTATATCCATGAATGTTATGTTGATGACGACATTATTTGATGATGAAATGCTTGATGATGAAATACTTTGATGATGAAATTTTTTAATGATGAAATGATTTGATGACGAATTTATTTGATGACGAATTTAATTGATGACGAACTTAATTGATGACGAATTTAATTGATGACGACTTTAATTGATGATGAATTTATTTAATCGCAATTTTTATGATGATGGATTTATTGACGACTGATTTAGTTGATGACGGATTTATTTAATGAGAAATATATCTGATAATTATTTTTAATAGTGAAAAAAATCGATGATGATTTACTTGATGATGATTTACTTGATGATGATTTAATTGATGATGATTTAATTGATGATGACTTTCTTGATGATGACTTTGTTGATGATGACTTTGTTGATGATGACTTTGTTGATGATGACTTTGTTGATGATGACTTTGTTGGTGATGACTTTGTTGATGATGACTTTGTTGATGATGACTTTGTTGATGATGACTTTGTTGATGATGACTTTGTTGATGATGACTTTGTTGATGATGACTTTGTTGATGATGACTTTGTTGATGATGGCTTTGTTGATGATGGCTTTGTTGATGATGACTTTGTTGATGATGACTTTGTTGATGATGACTTAGACTTATTTGATGATTATTCCAATGAATACATACTGTTGACATATTTTGAAATTAATGAATATCGATTATAATGAAGTATTTGAAGATGATTATTATTTATGAATGATTATACTTACTTATTATTATTTCATATAGTTATTTATCATTATTCGTACAATGAGTGAATCAAGAAAGTGTATTTTGATAAAATACTAAATAAAATTTCTTATAATATTTCTGTAAATTGAGTTGATGATGAATCTTGGTTAAACTGCAACGATGACACAGTTGGATGTACACTTTTGACTGAATAATAGCTTTGACGGAAATTAGCTTAGCTTTCGACTGGATTTTGATGTTGATAAATAGAAATTGAAGTAAATCTAAATAGAGATTGACTGCATAGTTTGATAAAGGTTTTAGAGATAGATCACGGGATAATTTAGTTCATTTTATAATTATCGAAATAATAAATACTTTATTACACCTTTATGAATATTTTGGATTAGTGAATATTTTTGTTTGATGAATACCTTACATTGATGAATACTTTACATTGATAATACCTTACAATGACGAATACCTTAGATAGACGAATAGTTTAGATTGATGAATGCTTAGAAGTTTAGACTGATGAATATTTTCAAATGTGTGAATACCTTGAAATGAGCGAATACTTTAGATTAATGAATATTATTGCTGTATGAATGAGATTTCTGAACCTGTTGACGAATTTATTTTATAACGTACCGATATATCTTTTTATAAAAAGAATATTTTATTTAATTTATGGTTATTATATTTAATTATTCTATATCACGACTGCCTAGATATGATGATGGTGATGATGAATAATAGACTGATTTTATGACGAACTTCGTTTTAAAATTTCACCGCTAAGAATGTTTTGACGAGTGTAATTAAATCTGACTGATTCTAGGTACTATTCCAGATGAGACCAGGTTATGTTAAGAGTTTGTAGATCGTGAGAAGGTCTAAAGAATATGATCAAGATGAAAAATGAAACCAAATTGCATTAAGTAGAAGAAATTTTTAACAAGTAATTTTCAATAGTTAGACGCCGCCGAGTTTCTTGCTGGTTCTTCTCGCTAGGTTGCGGCATTCCGAACCAGTGGTAAATTCGTTTTAAAGTTAAGATTTAGAAATTATATTAATTAGTTAAGATTAATGAATTAATAAAAATTATATATAATAAAACGAAGAAAACCGACAACAACAAGTTTTTTTAAGAGCAATGATATTTATATGTAGTTAATAAATTAAAGATAAATTAATAATTTTAAGTTAAATTTTAATAAAGTTTATTTTTTTTTAATTATTGATAAGACAAATCAATGATTAGAATTTAAGCAATTTAATACTTTCAGAAAGCTTAAATTGAACTAGAATCTTGTGATGAGTTTATCGAATCAGAGTTTGGAAGTCGGAAATTTGCAAGAACTTATTAACAGAGGTTAAAGTTTTTGTTTTCAATTGAAAGAAGTTTAAATAAATAAATAAATAAATAAAGCCTTTATTGCTGACCAGTTATAAAGTAGGTAATTACAAATTATTTAAAATCTCGAAAAATTGAAAGAAGTTTACGACATATTAAAGGTTTAAGCTGCCCGTGATTTTATTTAAAGTTGATCGATATTGTATTAAATAGAACCAAATGACGAGCGAGGGCAAGACCGCCCGCGCCTTAACTTTGGCAAGACCGTCTGCAAATTGAATTATGATATTTTCTCGACTCCTTTAAAAAAAAAAGAAAGATGAGAAACACGAGGACGTGTTTAGTTTCAGGACGGCCGAACTGTCAGCTTATTGATTGAATTGATAAGAACTTTTACTGATAAGTAATAAAAATTAATTAAATAGTTTAAATTATTAAGAATTTATGGGTACTAATTTAGTTGACGTTTTTGACTGAATCGCACTTTAAAAAATAATCATACCCATATTTGATTTATTTCTACGCGTTCATTGGCTGTTTCAAAAACCACCTTACCTGATTGGTTCTACGTAGGTGAACAGATTGCGTTCGGGGATGGTATGAGGCCATTTTGAAAATTACTGCCTATAAAAAGCAAGACTGGGAAAGATTCGAGTTTAGTTATTAAATATATCGTTTCCATCGACGACCAAACTCTGCTCCGAACAGTATTGAGTTTTTTGTGTGTGTGGTTGTACACGAATATTGTTTAAATTAGTAGAAATGTGATGTGAAAGTGTAATTAGTGATAATTTAGTTTATAGTTTAAATGTTTCACCTTTTCCACTTGGAGACGAATCTCAGCACTCAGCTCGTCAATAGTATTTAAGTGATTACTCATTAAGGAATATGAATATCTTTTTAACATAGTATTGAATTTCACCATCTTGTTAACAGCTTATCTTGTTGCTCTTACAGAAAAAGTACGTACCTACCTACTACAAAAAGTAATATCTATTTATCTACAAGCTAAATAAATCGTCCACATTTTCTAGCTCTGTCCCGACTTACTTGCATTTAACGTAAAAAGATTTTCTGCCAATTACCTACTTGGATAAATCCAATACTTGTTCAGATCTAATAAGGCATGATTCACTCCATTGAAAACTCCTTTGATCTATTAAGTGGCCTTCATTTCTAATAAAAGAAATAGTTGTAGGTCCTATGCATAATATTTTTTTTTATTTCTCTTACAAATACTTGTAATACTCACCTAAATATATTGGATTTTTTTTTTCTGTTGTTAGGTACATACTTAATAAGTATATAATAAAGTATTTTAGACATATAATTAATCATTGTACGCTTCATTTACTCCACATGCATCCATACAGACATAGATACATTTAATAGAACACTATTTGGATACAATATAGGCCTAAGTAAGTTTCATAGTAGGTAATTTCCATATACGTAGATACACCAGTACAGATTGGGGTCCCAAAGTGCTTGAATAGCGACCTCGTATCGTGAACAGTGTTGGCAGACCCCCACTAGGCAATTCCTGAACAAATACGATTTTGCAAAGGCGGAAGAATAAAACCAAATAACTATACTTATTAGTACGTTTTTCCAGTCTTTTTGTTTTTTGGAGGTACGGAATCCTCGGTACGCGAATCTGACTCGCACATGGCCGGTTTTTTATACTCTGTAATGTCCATCATTTTAAACCAACACCCCATCGGGCTTGCGTAACTTTCATACAAAGGTAGTCTGCAGTTCGGTGTGTGAGGAAGCGCGCGGGGTCGGCGCGCAGCGGTTCCACATGATCTGGCGGAACGTAGTCCTGAACTGCTTGGACATGGCGCAGTACAGCACGAAGTTGATGGCTCCGTTCAGAAGAGCGAGGGCGTCCATCAGCTCGCCGAAGAGGTCGTAGCAGAGCTTGAAGAAACACCGACCCAGGATGCCGCTCATCAGACCTGCATAAAAAGGGAATAAATGGCTAACGTGGCCACGTAAACAGCCATTTCTCGCTTTTTATCCAAAAAAAAGTCAGTAATTACAAAAACCTCATCATTCTGTAAATATGCATTTTTGCCACACGGGAGTTCTACAGTTTGTATAAATTTTTAAAGTACTTAGTTCAAATATTACCTATAAATAGACACTCTCATAAAAATCTCGCTTTTATTGACAACACAAATCTTTTCCCAGCGGTTGTGACACTCCCAGAGGTTGTTATGAAATTGCCACAATTGAAAGCAAAAGCATGTTCCCACTTCAGTAGAAATTTATATCAACATCATGTTTTGGGTCGTGAGTAAATTGTTTGCAGCGCTAGATAATTGGAATATTAGGAATATTTTCTTCCTTCTCATAATTTACAGGTACTAAATTATTACTCTAGGAAGGTATACTAAGTAGTTTAAGATCTTACAACTTAGAAAAACTAAACTCACTTAGTAAGTGTTGGACATGTGTTCCTAAGTACGGGTTGAATATCTAGGTTGCTATATACAACTTAAAAAATATATACAAACGTACATACAATTGTAATTAAACGTTGAATGAAAATAAAGAACGAAAACAAATCTCTCAATGTACTGAATCGTTGTCAGTGATATTTTAAATGCAACTGCAATTACTCGGGTTCTAATTGAATTTGCTTCCAGACTTGTTATCTTAGAGTTTGCCTTAGCAATTGTATTCACTAAGAATTAATTTACCCACCAGTAAATGAAAAGATAATATTAGAAAAGGTGCAATAATTTTAGAGATCTTCGATCTTATGTAACTAATAATAGCAGATAAATAGGTAGGTACTTAGTAGACAAGGAAACATTTACCTACTTCTTTTAGAGATATCTACCAGTGACCAAGGAAAAAGAAAAGGATAAAAGGTATAGATCGACCAGAATCTCATGAAAAATGGGGAAGTTAAATTTTGTAGTAAGCAACACTAGGTTAACTCGGCTGCCCTAGTGATAAACAAAGTAATTACATTCAGAACACCTTATCTGGGATCGTTTCACGAAACGAAAAATCCAGCAACTGATTTTAAATACAAAAACAAAGTAATCAACATCCAATTACTTTGTTTTTGTGTTGTGCTTGTTGTTTCCTTGGTTTTTGCATTTATAATCCGGGTTAGTGAGTGCAGTTACTTTGTTTGGGCATTTTAAATTTCAGTAAACGGTTATTTGAATTAAATTATTCTGAAAGTTATTTGAAATATTAAAAACTACTCGACATAAAACTTTTGTTAATGCAAAAAGTCAATTTCACAAAAAATGTCAGTTGCTTTGTTTATCGCTAGGGCGGCCGTAATGTTGCTAACCTTGGAATTTCATTTCCCTATTTTTCATGAGATTCTGGTCGATCTATACTCACCCAACCAGGAACTTTACCAGTTACAGTATTTGTGAGGCGAATATTCCCATAGTCCCGTTGTCCCGTTGAGACTGTCATAAGTTCTACAAACTAAATAATTAAGCTGAGTTAGACGAGATTAAAGCATACCTAAGATTCCTTGCGGGAACTCCGTCAAAAGGAACAACAAGAGAACTGCAACGAGCATTCTCGTAGTCCGATCCGTTCTCCGCTCGGCCTTCGATCGTTTTGTGGACTTCCTTGTGAATATGTTCCCGTTCCCGTTCACAACCGTGGGTGCTGGGCAAGCACTGTACCCCTTCAACGCCTTCTTCCGGCTATTCGCCCGGTACAACACCCGGACCAACCAAGCACTGATCACGGTCAGAATGACGCAGGGGAGCAGTTTTATGACAACTGCGTGCACCCAGAAGTTGGTCTGGTACAGTCGGCCGTCGTAGTTGGAATCAACGTAGTACACTTTTGTCGGCCCGTTGTCTAGTGCGTAGTCTTGGTGAATTGTGAATACCTGGAAGCCAAACAACAGAGTGCTTAGTCTAAGATCGGAGCACTCGAAAACGAACTCGAAAACTATTGATCGATTTCAGAGTAAAATAGACCTAAAATGGCTTATATTAAGGTTTGAGTTCGCCAATACATTCAGCATTCGAACACAACGAGCGCCCCAAGCAGAAATGTTGTAAAATACATATTCGAACTATGGAATTACGACTTTAAAATACGAGTATTTGAGTTCATTTTGCTCTGAATTCACTTGTAATTCGATCAATAGTTTTCGAGTTCGTTTTCGAGTGCTCCGATCTTAGACTAAGCACACAGTTGAAGTTAATGTCAAACAAGGCGGGTTGCGAATTTATTGCATTACAGAGGAAGCTAGTTAGTGACTGCCTCGTTGGTCTAGTTACTAGTAGTTAGCATATTTGACTGCAGATCACGAGGTCACGAGAATTGAATAACAGAAAAACCCAATACTACCTAATAGTTATTTGCCCGACCCGGATATCGAACCCGGGACCTCGTGATTCGCAGTTTAACATTCTGTGTAAGTATAGCTAACTGTAAAATATTTACAAAAAATTCATAAAACAGGCTGATTTTTAAAAAACAATAATGTCTTGTTGATTTAAAACTGCTGTAAGTACATTAACAGTATGAGTAACAGAGAAAAGAAACTGAGAAAGTGGAATCTAATTCCAAATTATTTTCCACAACACCAAACAACTGTCTGAAAATAGCGTGAAAACAACAACGGTTGGAATTGATTAATTTAAGGTGGGAGTGGACAACGGCCTTGACCGATAACCTATGTGCCATTTATTCTTTCCCTGTCCGACCGTTCCTTTACAAAATCAATCAAGTGGCTCCGATCTATTTTTGTGTGGAATCATTTGCAACAAAATGCTGGAAAATTTTGGTTGTTGCGTAAATTGTAACAAGATAAAGTTATAAAATTAAAACCCGTAATCAAACTAAGTAACTCAGTCCTATATTACCTTAGATGTATTTTATATTTATTTTAGAAAATCATAGATCATAGATTCATAGTGTAGATCAGAGGTTCCCAGACTTTATTTTTCATAGACTACTTACTTTCATAATTTAGCTAATTCCAGTGGACCCCTACAGCTACATTTCAACCATCTTCACATATTTTTTGTCGAGTTTTGCAATACTTAAATAAAACCGGCCAAGTGCGTGGCGGGCCACGCGCAGTGTAGGGTTCCGTAGTCACAATCCTCGAAAAACAGATATAACTCCTTAACCTGTGAACCCTACTTAGCCGTGATAGTTTTCCTTTAAAATTGATTATATACCCTACTGCTGTGAATATTTTCAAGTTCCTATATACTGCCATTTGGCTGATAGAGGGGGGGGGGACACTTGACTCTAATAAAAATTTGCACTTTAAAACATCATATTTTACAAACGGATCTAGAAATCGAAAAATGATGTTCCCACACCCACAGTATTTTTAAAAGACCTATTCAACGATATCCCACACTATGGGGTAGACGAGAAAAAAAATATTCATCCCCACTTTACATGTAGGGGAGCTACCCTAAAAAAAATATTTATCAAAATTTTATTTCACCACTTTGCGTTGGCGTGATTAATATTTATACTCATGCCAAATTACGGATTTCTAGCACTAATAGTCTCTGAGATTAACCGAGGACGGACGGACAGACGGACAGACGGACGGACATGGCGAAACTATAAGGGTTCCTTGTTTACTACGGAACCCTAAAAAAATGTGAAGATTAAGATCGAACCATGGAAAGCGCTGCCGGCTAAGTTCCAACCACGAATTAATAGTTTTCGAAAAAAAAAGTAAGAATTGATTCGTTAATTAGTTAATTGATTGTCCTGTGAGCGGATGTCAAAAAAGTAAAGTTCTGTAAAGTTAAGTAAGTAGTTACCTACTGAATATGGAATATGCAAGTTTTTATGAGTAGGTAATAGTCGCTGAGCTTCATAAAATATTTATTATCTGCCTACAACATTGATAGGTGAAGTCAAGCCAACATTTTAATTCTTCACTGTCAAAAGCAGATAAATTTTCGTTGACCCCCGCTTACGAATTGTGAACCCCCATTTTTTGTCACGCCAACGTAGACCCCCGTTGCGTCTCCCGTGGACCCTTGGGGGTCCATTTTCAACACGTGGGCTACCAAATGTTGCTTTTTCAATACGGCCAATTACGGGCAATTTAATAAATATATTATGTTTATATCTGTATATATTATATATTTTAGTTGTATACTGGCCTATACTAAAACAAGTCAATAAATTGATGTAAAATTTTTAAAGTTAAACATCCAGGATTGGGAAGTAGAAACAAAAACACGATAGGAAACAATTTGGAAACAGTACTCGACCAAATAAAATTTATTTGGTCGAATACTGTTTCCAAATTGTAATAAAACGTAAATGTGAATAAGTAAAATGAAGCCGCTTAATCGGCTCATCTGCAAATCCTTCTATTTACAATGTTCCAATCGAGTGGATACAGTCCAAAACAACCTGGATCCTACTGAGGCCTTATGCCGATTTTGTACATAGTGGCAACGATGATCGAAATACGAGTATCGACAAAAATGAACCCAAAAACTCTTATTTTAATTCAATAGTTCGAATATGTATTTATTTTACATTATTTCTGCTTGGGGCGCTGCAGGCTGTTTTCGAATGCTGAATGTATTGGTGAACTCAAAATGTAAGTCATTTTAGGTCCATTTTACTCTGAAGTCATTGTGACTCGATCAGTATGGTATTTAGTAAGCTTTTCTAGCTTTGCAAAGTGAGACTAAGCATACCGTTATCGAACCGGCAACGATCAATTGTAAGGTGTGTGCCGAGGCGTCTTGCCCGTCGCCCGTCAAGCCTTAGCGCCATTAATTATTGTGCCTTGCCAGTTGCCACAACATTCCCTTTACAATCAATCTACTGACTTGGATGTATTTGTTTTCAATTATTCCGCTACAACTAACTTAGTTTTAATTAAGTTTTAAGTGGTATGGAAAACTGTGGGTTTGACGACATGGTTAGTTACCACCCTACCGGCAAAGCCGTGCCGCCAAACGATTTAGCGTTCTGGTACGATGCCGCGTAGAAATCATGGTATAGTAAAAACTACCATACCTCTTCCAAGTTAACACGCTTCCACCTTAGACTGCATCGTCACTTACCATCAGGTGAAATCGCAGTCAACGGCTAACTTGTACCTATATGAAGAAGAAAAAAAGAGAGGCCTTCCGAGAGGTCCTAGTGTAAGTACTTAACTTCTCAGTGCATAAATCTGTTATTTAGTATGATATGTGAAGTTACGAAGTTTTCCTGAAGTTAATTTCCATACTACTTAAATCGTTTATGGGAATGAGTGCTACGTTCTGTTACAAAATTTCTCAATACATATGAATTTTATAAAGTTTCTGCCTTTAAAAAATTAATATAACAAATTTAAATTCATCGTCCCAAACTAGGTGATCTTTGACAATTTAAAAGCACTTTGTTAAAGTTTATTTTAATAAAAACATCTCTTTTTATATTATATTTTATATATATATTCTAAATATACACTACAGCCTCTGGACTATCGGAAAAATAACTACTCACCATGCGAAGAGCCTTCCTTATCATAAGGTTTTTTTTAACAAAGAATATTACTATCCAGTTAATCTGTGCTAAGCTTAATTTACTATGGGCCATGAGGCCCCGGACACTTTCGGGTTTCAGTCCCGAGTTAGACCAATATAAGGTTATTAGGTTTTCCTATCTAGAAATTCTCCGAAGCCGCCCAGAGATGAGAGAAAATTATGTCTCCGAGCGCATTTAAAGCCGTTGATCCTGCGCTTGGCAAAAATCAGATGGTTTAATAACCATCTGATTTCTTACGCAGGCGCGCATCTGATTTTTTAACAAGCGCGTTAATATTCTACAGCGTCCTTCACTCCGAATATTTCCAAATAATGAGGTTATAAAAATTATTAATAAGCTGATTTTTTTTAGTAAATACTTGTATAATGAAATGGCTACATAATCTTACTTTACACTCTAGTAGCTACCTCCATCGAGAATTTTTATAAATAAAAAACTTGGTCGTCTCGTCGAAACGAACCTACTCACGAAAATTCAGCTTGTTATTACTTAATCACTAAAAAATTTGTTCCTCGGCTACCTGACTAGTATTAACGGGATCACAGCTATCGCGATATTTATCACCGTTGCCGTTACCGTTTCAACCTTGCCGTAGCACCTGCAGTTCGCAGCTAGCCATAAAATAAATATGTACAATCATGGTATAAAGCTATAAACGATACGGATAATCAAGCAAATTCTACAGGAAACCGCAAAACACGCCCGAGGGAGAATCACAAGTGCTTCTACATGAAACGTTTCCACCATAAGGATTCCTCGCTACATATTGCACGTTCTTTTCAGGCCGTTCCGACAAAAGAAAAGGATATATTCACTTTGTTTACGGACAAAACGTGGAAACGGGAACGTGGAGTGGTTTTATTATATTTAATACTTACCCAATTTTTTTTGTGTTTTTCCTTTTTTAACCCCCGACGCAATTTTTAATATCACTAATTAAAGGAGAGTTCAAACGGAGGACTTAATTTAATTGTCCAATTAAAAAAGCGGTCCTTGAAGAAAATTTCAATTGGGGCGCTAATGAAAAGAAGTACCTATAAAGAAGGGTTTTTATATTGGGCGGTTTTATAATCACACAAAATAACCTTGCATTATATTATTCATATATATATATTATGTTTGTGCACAGTTCTATTCCATATTTTTACTGTTCGTAGCACGCTGAAGTGATTATTATTTTTTCTAAATGTAAGTTCGCTGCATTCAAATTAGGGAGCGATGCGCTTATGACGCTCTTGCGTCACGTAAGCGTTTGCAGTTTCAAAATGAACCTTTATGAGGAAACTTCTATAAGTATTACTATTAACTAACATGTGCCAGTAGTGTCTATTTAATATTGTGCCGCCAGCAAGGTTCCTTGTTTATTTAAGCTTTGGTCAAACGGAGGCAAATTCCGCACGGAATGCAGGATGTGAATGGCCGAAATACTAGTACAAATGCTATCTCTCGCGGAACTCGCGTTCCGTATCCCACGTGGGATTCGTAACGGTTTGACCGCAGCTTTAAGCTTTGTTTACAGAGTAGATAATTGTACTAAGTCAGGCTTAATAGGCTAATACCCAAGGGTATTTTCTACCAGCCGACCTTCAGGTTTAACAGAAAAATTGCTATTTGCTTTCAGATATTAGGCTCATAAATATAAGGTTGAAAATAATTAAAAATTTGTAAACAGTTTTAGGACTATTTTACTTACGACGACGACGTTACTGCTCTCTTTTTCCATTCCAAATAAGATGCAATCCAGATCACGGCTTGCAAAGTTAACAAGCCCGTGAAAATCCCATCAAAATCGGTGCACCCGAGTCGAATATAAGCCGGGATGAACATACACTCAGTCAAAAATTGTACAATACCTAGTTTTATTTAGTATCTATAACGTAGAAAATAGAAATATCCATTTGATATAAGAAATAGCAATACTGTCCAAATCCTAAAGGAGGTACTTACACTTTCTCTTAGTCCAAATCACAGAAAGACAGAATTATATTCAATTTATTCGTATGGATACTTTTTGGTATCTGGCAATTAACTTTGGAATATTTACGGCCTGTTTCACCACCTTCTGATAAGTGTTGGATAGCCTAAACGTAAGTTTTGTCACTTTCTTACTTTATGTCAAGTGACAAAGACAAAAGTTGTAGATAGCTATCTAATACATATCAGAAGGTGGTGAAACAGGCTTAACCTAGCACCACCACCACTATTACATCCCTTTAAAGTTCCACTGCTGGGCACATGCCTCCTCTCTTATAGGAGAGAGGGATAGAGCTTACAAGGAGACGGCAAGGATGTGGGGTCCTTTTTTTTATAGGAATAGCGGGCAACTGAGCAAGCGGGTCACCTGATGTTAAGTGATTACCGCCGCCCATGAACATTAGCAGCACCTGAGGAACCACTAATGCGTTGCCGGCTTTTGAGGAAGGGGACTGGCTCTTCAGCTCGCTGCCGGAACACACGGATGCTTTGCGGCAGATTACGGTTGAAGTGTGGTCGCTAGCCAGGCGGATTCGGGGTAGGATCCTACCACAAAGCCGTGATACCATCCAGATTACATTGTGTGGTATCAGGCACAACGACCCGTAGAGGGGACTGAGAGCGTCAGGGCCTCGTTAGCATATTGGCAGGGTGCACCGCGCGCAGGTGAGGTTGACTTTGGCCACATAGGTGGAATTTGGGCCACTTACACCTCAAATCAAACGGAGGTTCCGCGTGTAGTTAGCACTCAGTGAGTGTATTCATATACTCAAATCCTAGAGCGCACTACTTAGCCATTGCCGAGAGAAAAATTCTTGCCGTCTCCTGGTTAGATCCGCCACGCTTCTCCAATTTCCAACGGCTTGGCGAATTATTTTACTACATATATTTCAATAGCTTTACTAAACTTATATACGTACTTACTTAAAGTTTTCCAAGTCAAAATTCAGATAAACGATAGGTACATAATGTTCGGAAGTTTCACGTTAGAACTCTATGTTATCTAGAATTTTCCATTTTGACGACCATAATTTTAGTTTCATAAACTTAGCTATTTTCAAGTTGAAAACACAAAGGTATGATAAGTTTAGTTCTTTCAGTGAGTTATTGTTTGAAGCTTTTCCAGAGAACTTATATAAAACTTAGAGCACCGACGCACGTACTTAGAAAAGAATCTGTTGTGATAAGTACGGTCTACTTACCCTACCTATATTAGGTATGTCCAATATTATTAGAATTTTTCAAAAGAGATAATTAAGTATTTCGTTGTTGGGATGAGCAAACTTGTGGTAAATCCTTACCACGAGTTTGCACATACCGACAAACCGCCGTGCGGTTATAGATTTTGAGTTGCTACGCTCTTCTGCAAATTTTTATTTTTTAAGGAATACTTACGAAATAAAAAAAAAGCTGTGATAGCCTGGTGGTTGACGACCGACTTCTAATCGGAGGTCGTGGGTTCGATCCCGGGCACGCACCTCTAACTTTTCGGAGTTATGTGCGTTTTAAGTATTTAAATATGACTTGCTTTAACGGTGAAGGAAAACATCGTGAGGAAACCTGCACGCCTGAGAGTTCTCCATAACGTTCTCAAAGGCGTGTGAAGTCTGCCAATCCGCTTGGCCAGCGTGGTAGACTATGGCCAAAACCCTTCTCACTCTGTAGAGACCCGTGCTCTGTAGTGAGCCGGTAATGGGTTGATCATGATGATGATGATGATGATGACAACTTACGAAATACGATGGTATGCAGAGTACAGGAGGCAAGAGGAAGCTGCTCATTATGGCAATGGTGCAGCGGCGCTCTGTGCATAGAGACGGCCCGTGGGACGGGTACCTGCGCAACAACAGAATACGATAACAAGTGATAACTGAACGAACAAAGTTCAATCTGAAAGATTGAACGTTAAACCGACTACACCACATAGTTAACAGTTCATATCTTGAAAACTTCACAACCGATTTTGATGAAACTTGTACTGTTCCCGAGTTGATGTAAAGGTAAACCAATAAAAAGGAATGGTCACAATCCAATTAATAGTTTTGGAGATATCCGGACAAACTTACATACATACACTTATGAAATTTTGTATATTTGTTTGAAATATACAAAATATATAATATAATACTATAAGGCAACGACGACATATAAGGGTATAGATATCATTTAATGTGAATATTTTGCAGTTCCAATAATATTACTCATTACATACAGTCCAATTCTTAACCTCCTTTTTTTGAAATCGCTTAATAAATCAGGCAAATTGCATTGAGCCAATCTTACCCGTACACCTGAAAGTTTTAATCAAGTAAGTAGGTACCCTATGTAATTAACTTACGATTTTGTTAATGCAAACATTCTTGTAAGTAGTTTTACATTTGCAAACTTAACGTAAGTTGACTACGCAAGCTTATACTACTTACAGGTGTAAGGCAGACATTATAAGTAAATATCCCTACTAATACTTATTATCAATGCGAAAATGTGTTTGGTTGCTACTGTTTGACCTTCAATCCCGATGCAACAGATAGACGTGATTTATGGCATCAATCGACGTAGGATACTTTTTATCCCTATAAAATAAAGGATTCCCGCGAAATTTTCAAACCTATTAAGTGACGAAATCGCGGGTAAAAGTAGTACAATACAGTAAAATTGCGAAGATTTTTGATTGTGGGTATAATTCGTTTATACATCTCATATAGAAACACTCAATCAATATTGAACTGAGACGAAACCTTAGCAAGCAAAAAACACAATAGTTCCAAAATAAGTTTTCTTGTATTTTTGTGCATACAATAAGTTTTAACTATCCATTTAAAAATCCTCTAGTTATTAGCTGCTTACCTAGTCATTTATTAAGCTAACTAAATGTTAAAACGTTGAACATTGAACACAAAAGGAGACAAAAATTAGAAAGTTATGAATGAGAACATTCTCGCATCTGCTTTCAAATTCACTAAATCGAATCAAAACTCTGTCCGGCAGAACTTTGCAGTAACTTTCAGATAAGCACGTTGCATGTGCAGAGTGCATACTCGAGCATGTAGTTTGAGCTTTTTATCGAAAAAAGTCTAGTTCAACGAAAATCTCATTAATATACGACGCGAAGTTAAAATTTTTGTCGTCCAAGTTATTCCACAACTTCTCTCCTCTTATTTTATACCGGAATATAATCTAAATGTTTAGAACATCAGTGCGCCCGATCTAGAGTGATGGAAGACGTCTTATTCCTCGTAAATACAAGCTCATATTTTTCCCCGTGCGAGTTACGAGGTACATTTGGCGTGTTGCCCGCTACCTGTCATGGATTCACATTCGTGAACCGAGATTTTTTTAGTTCATTAAAGTTGTTTTTTTTTGAAAATAATATTATATAGACACACGGCCTACTACTAAAATACACTCTGCGTATACATAACTTATTCGAATTGTATGTAATGGGTACAAGCCAAGGTATGGGCAAATCTCTACTAATGTTATAAATGCGAAAATGTATCACGCCGCAACAGAGCTACGGATCAACGTGATTTTTAATTTTTTTCGAATAAGCTACTCTTTATCCAGGAAAACCAACACTGGCCGCGGGATATAATCCTATTTTTAACGCATTTATCCTTTATACACGCCACCAAGTGAGTCGCCAGGGGGGGGGGGGGGGGCGACGATAGGTTTGAAAAAATATAGCCAAATGCAACTAAAGTCCTTATTTCGCTCACTTATAAAATTAACAACGTCAAGTCCTGTCAAGAACTACACTTGCTAAAGATCTAGGCGCACGAAGTGCGCCAGGCCAAGTTCCTCCGGCCTTGTCGCATGAGTGTGTTATTTACACGATCCATTTCGAGCTGTTTTGACCCCCGTCATAACTCTGGTTCGCGGGATAGTAATCCTACGAAATTTGAAATATAAGTTAAACTCGTGGATGTGATGATAAATTGAAAGTTTCAAATTTTCAAGTTGAACCGTTTCTGAGATACAGAGGTTTGAAAATCACATAAAACAAGACCTACTCACTGACTGATCAAAATTATGACGCACTTCCCGTGTATGTGGAATGTTGAAATTTGGTAAGAAGATGAGTCTTAGTGTGTATATGAAGGAAAAAATCGAAAAATGTCCAAAAGTTGCATCAGACACTGACCAATTCAAAGATATATAAAAATCTGTCTGTTCCCACATCACACAAAAAATACTGAACAAATTTTCATTTTGTTTTAATAAATGTATTTTACTTTATTCGAAGCTATATATGGTTCTTGTTTCATTGAAATCGGTGCACTATTTAGGGAGATGTGACTTTTTAAGTTTTCTAGCAAGGGGTCAATCTTACTGGTCTTGAGTTCTAATAAAAAGTAAAGTGTAGGTAAATAATAAAACGCCAAGAGGTATATTTTTTTATCGAAGTCGCGGGCGCCACTTCGTCGGCGTGGACTACACAAATTTTAAACCCCTATATTACCCCCTAAGGGGTTGAATTTTCAAAAATCCTTTCTTTGCGGATGTCGTAGGCCATATTAATAGCTATCTGTGTGCCTAAGCCCGTTCCTTCCAGTAGTTTGAGATTCGTCTTTGCCAATAAAACCAGAAGCGCGATTTTCTTAATAATTTTGATAAGCAACCTTGACCCAAGTCAGGAAATGGATGGGTGGCCGACTTTGGAGGTTTGGAGGAGACTTTGGTGTCCTGTTGATTCCGGCTACTAGGTATCACTAATATCTAATACTATTCATTAAACTTAATGAGAGTCAAATACTCAAAATCTTCTCTTAGTTAAGCCGTATGGTTCTAAGTTCTGAAACTGACCACTGAGTGGAAATACTCTGGAGTGGAGTTTCTGTTATCTGTGATTTTGACAGACAGACGAACAAAATAAAAATTCACCCAATTAGAACAGAGAAAGCGACTTTGTTTTATACTATGCATTGAAGATTAAACCACATCTAATCAGACCGTAAAATGTGATAGGGTTCTATTCCTAATTATACTGAAGCGTAAGAGAGAAAAAAGACTCGATTATAAGCCATCACAACTTCATTATACTTATTGCATTAACTTTGAAATACTTAGAAAAAAGGAGTGAGATCCAAACAAAAACATTTCATGTGAATAATAAGGCCAACTTCCTATCAAAAAGTTTCGGCCATTAAAAGTACTGATATCAAAAATTATGACCAAGTCCTTTGCTAGACTCGATAAATGAAACCATACAGTTTTAGAAGGTATATCTTCTTCGATCACCCTCAAGCTGTCATACCATTCCTAATGATCCTGTTAAAATATTTTTAAATAATTTATGTCTTACTAATAACACTATAATATGAAGCTCATTTGGGACTGAGAATAGTTTTATTGTTTTCAACTTGGCAACATTTTAAAATTAAACAAATTCAAAGGAGTGCAAAAATGTTGTCTTAGACTTGCTTTATAGCTTCATAGCATCACGACTGAACCTAAACTTCACCCCCCCCTTGCCCATCAGCTGGCGACGCTCTTGCATGCCACAATACAGCTACGGATTAGATATGAGCGCCGATGGCCAATTCAACGGCGGCGGCGTGTACTGAAAATTTTCACGGCGGCGGCGGCGTCGCGGCGGCGTGGTCGTGGGCCTTAAAGTTTTTATCAGGGATCGATTTTTTAAAATATTATGTTAAATAAAACCCATATTGTAGGTTTAAAAAAAGGCCTTATATTCTTTTTATAGAGGAGCGTGGTACAAAAACAATGTAGGTAGGTAATCGTTAATTCTTACATTTTACTTTCTTAGCAACAACAAATCACACTTTTAATAAAAAATTGTTTTCTTTTTGTAAACAGTTAAAATTCTTTACGTGCATTTAATTACTACTACTAAACTACTTTTATAAGCAGTTACAATTCTCCATAATAACATAACGGTAATTTAAATCGGAGCACTTAGCTTGAATCTGTCTTAAATTTAAAAATATATTAAAAAAAAATTTATACATCACAATCACGAAGAACAAATAGTTTTTCTTTGATAAAGTTGAAAAACACAATATAAGCGAGCAAAATTCTCTACCATAACATAACAAATCTTAATCAAAGCGCTTAGTTTGAATCTGTCATAATTGATGACGGACTGTCATTTAAACTTTCATTTAACCCACTTGCGGATAGAATTTTCAAAAATCCTGAAATTCATATTTTTAATTTTTATCGAAAGCTCAAATACCAATTTCCATAGATATCTCTTGAAAAATGACCGACTTTCATACAAACTTACATGCCCTATTTAACCCCCATAGGGGTGGAATTTCCAGTAATCCTTTCTTAGTATGCGCCTACGTTGAAAAACCTTACGAATTCAATGCACCTCTGTAATTATGTGTTTCGTCGACTACAGTAAGGCCTTTGACTGTGTGAACTGGAAGCTCCTATAGACAGTTCTCCAGGAAATGGGAGTCCCAAAACATCTGGTCGGAGTGCTTCAAGGTGTATACTTTAGATAGTTGGGGGTAGTAAGAACCGAAAAGACGACATCAACACCTTTCTCGTTTGGCAAAGGAGTTCGTCAAGGATGCATCGTATCTCCTATTCTGTTTAACATCTACGGAGAGAGCATCATACGCTGGACCTGCAAATACTTCTTTGATTTCTTCGGCCATATCGCCCGTAAACCCGGCGATAACCTACAAAAACTTATAGTTACCGGGAAAATGGACAGCAAGAGATCGAGAGGTAGGGACTAGGGAGAGGAGTCCAATTTGCTGGACTGACCAAATCTGACCACTCTCAACATGAATGTTGCCGAAGCGGTTCACGTCGCTGAAAGCTGGAACAGATGACGCAACATCGTTCGTGAGAAATTAATTCCCTGATGAGTCACGACTCACGAGTCACGACAGTATTGGGGGATTGACGCAAGGAGTAGTGTGCGCCTACATCATAATAAAAAGCTACTGTGAAAAAATACTGTTAAATAGGGAATGAAAGTTTGTATGAAAGTCTGTAATTTTTCAAGTTATATCCATGAAAATTGGTATTTGAGCTTTCGATAAAAAACAAAAAATATGAATTTCAGCATTTTTGAAAATTCTATCCCCAAGTGGATTAAATATTGCGTGCACTGCAATCCGAAAACTGAGTAAGTGAGCGATCGCACACAACAGCGAACGAGAGAAGGTAGAATTGTAAGTCATCTCGCGCCATATATTTTAGCGCTGAATTCACGTTAGTTTTGAACTTTCGAACAGTAGAAAGTATAAAAAAGTAAAGTTAGTTTATGTCATGCATGTAAGTAGTAGCGCAAATCGTGTAATTAAAATAAAATTCCCGAAAGTAAGTACCGAAAGAACCGGGAATCAGATTTGATTTCCCGGTTCTTTTTTACTGACAAAAGAACCGGGAATTCCCGGTACTTTTGAGACTGGAATTTGCCGGTTCTGAACCCTAATAATTATAGTGTACCTAATAAATAAGTGCGTGCGAGCGGGAATGCAAGTTGCACCTTGCCACGACGGCGCGCCGCATGTTTCAATCGGCGGCGGCGCGCCGTGTGAACTTACGGCGACGACGGCGCGCCGGCGCGGCGCTCATATCTACTACGGATCAACTTTATTTTTTACATGGATATAATATTTTAAATATAGAGAGAGACTGGTATATATTTTTTATCCCGACAAAATAAAAGGTTCATGTGGGATTTTCAAAAATCTAACTCCACGCAGACTAAGTCGCGGGCAACAGTTCTCTTTTTTTAACCCCCGACGCAAAAACGACGGGGTGTTATAAGTTTGAAGTGTCTGTGTGTGTATATGTCTGTTTTCCCGTAGCGCTCAAACGGTTTAACCGATTTGAATGCGGTTTTTTTTTTGTTTGAAAGGTGAATTTGTCGGGAGTGTTGTTAGCTATGTTAGATGAAAATCGGTCCAAGATGGCCGCCGCTACAGAATGGCGGATTATATATTTTTTCACAACCCCCTCAATATGGGTATCAAATGAAAGGGCTTGACTAGTAGAATAGCACTATCTAAATCACCTATCATACCCACCACAAAAGGGCGATGTCGGGGGTTTTTAAAATTTTTAATTTATACTTGTATTATAAATAGATATACGAATCTTACGCAAATTAATTACCTACTGCGAGTATGAGACCGATCATGCTGCGCAGCTAAGTTCGCAAATTAATCAACAGCCCATAATAAATGAGATGTCTTGCAATAATGAGCACTTGAACATTTGTTTAGTGTCTATTCCTTATAGACTCGTAAGTACACAAAGATCGCTTATGTCGTCAAGTACCTAGGTATCGCGCTCTAAGTATGAGTTACTTTTTTATCATTCAGCAACTTCTATAATTTTGTAGTCTAGAAGATGGCTCTTCTTCGCAAGTCCTCCAATGCTTTGTCAACCCATGTACCATTAATTTTACATGCAATTTATTATTTCATGTATTTACTTCAATTTGGAGAACAGTGCAAGTTTCAGCACAATCGGTTCAGTAGTTTCAAGATAATATTATGGACACTTTTACCATTTCAGTTATTCTTCATTTCAGTCTATTGCATTTGATATAATTTTTCCTAAATTAAGTATTACCATATGAGTAGATATCCCTACAGAGAGGAAGCTTCATACAAGCGGCCCGCTGTAGGTACACTCACACATAGCGCACGTTTGGCGTCCAACTGAGCCGATCGCGCTCATGGAGTGTACGGTACCTACCTACAGCGGGCCGCTTGTGTGCACTATGAAGCTTCCTCTCTGTAGGGATATCTACTCATGTGATATAACTCACTTGATAGCAATATACCGCCAGATGGCCAGCGACAGCGTGAGCAGTATGGAGGCGGTGTGCAGGATCTGCGTGAAGTGCATGTGGAACAGCATGTACACCGCCCAGGAGTACGGCCGCTCCACCTGCCCCGGGAACATCTGCGAATGAACATGTGTTCAGAACATTGACATTCATCATCATCATCATCATCATCATCATCATCATAATAATCATCATCATCATCATCATCATTATGACCAACCCATTACTAGTCCACTGCAGGGCAAGGGTCTCCTATCAGAATGAAAAGTCCACCACGCTGGCCACTTGCGGATTGGTAGACTTCTCTCTGAGAACATTATGGGGAATTATTAGGCATGCAACTTTCCTTCATCGTAAAAGCAAGTGATGTTTAATCACATAACTCCGAAAATTTAGAGGTGCGTGCCAGAGATCAAACTCGGACTGAGTTTGATCTCCGACGACTGAGGGATTGCAACGGCAATCCCGAAAGAGAGGCCAAAGTCTTAACCAGTGGTCTAATTCTCATTATCTATACATATAATAAATCTATCTATACATATAATAAAATCGTAGAATTGCCGTATCTGTACATTGAAGATTTTTGCAAAATAATAACTGGGGGATGTTAGGGATAAGTAATAGAACGTAAAAAAGCTATTTTTGAAATTTTTGTCTGTTTGTCTGTTTATCTGTTTGTCTGTTTGTCTGTTTGTCTGTTTGTCTGTATGTTTGTGCGCGCATCACGTAAAAACTACTGAATGGATTGAAATGAAACTCGGCATGATTTAAGTTAATACTATGGAGTAACATATAGGATACTTTTTATCCCGAAATTCAGCACGGTTCTCTTGGGAGAGGGGATGAAAGGCAAAATGTGTACTTAGCTGTAATTCGTTAACGGGTGGTCCGATTTCATTTATTCTTTTTTTTTTAGAAAGTAGATACTTTAAAGACTACTGGCTAATCTCCGAAAGGCTGGACCGATTTTGATGGGACTTTCACTGGCGGATGTTTACATCTTGATGTACCTAAACATCCGCCAGTGAACTTTTAACAGTTTTTAACAAGGTTTAAGCTCAAAGGAGCATAGGAAAAACAAAATGATTCCCACGGGATTATTAAAATCAATATCCATGCGAACGAAGTCGCGGGTATCCGCTCGTCATTAATAAATAATGAAGTAAGGGAAGTAAGTAATTATTAAATTAAATTGTTCGCAATAAAAATATTTAGGGCCTGTTTCACCACCTTCTAATAAGTGCCGGATAGCTTATTCACAACTTTTGTTTTTGTCACTTGACCTAAAGTAAGAAAGTGACAAAACTTCCGTTTAGGCTATCCGATACTTATCAGAAGGTGGTGAAACAGGCCCTTAGCCGGCAAGACTTACTTATGCGGAATTTAACTCTGGTAATCTTAAGGTGGGTCCAGATATGTATCACTTGTCCGATCCGATCACCGTATCCGTATGGCCGACGCGTATCATGATCGCATATGTGGACGGGTGATGATACGCGTATCATGATACGCGATCTCGATACGCCGTTATGATACGGCCCGACCCATTTCGTGTCGGTTTTTGTCCGATCATCAAAGTACCGTATCTTTACAATAGTACAGTTTACAGTAGTATCTACTGTAAACTGTACTATTGTAAAGATACGGATACGGAGCAAATCAAGACGTCCACAACTTGTACGGGGCTTGATACGTGATACGCTGATACGGATACGGTGATCGGTTCGGGCAAGTGATACATATTTGGAACCACCTTTACGTTTTTGACGTCTATACGAAAAACAATTCAGCTGCAACACTCGGTTAGAAAGCTAACAAACTAAAAATTATTACTTAGCACATTACTTATGGGTCAGAGAAATAAATATTTAATTTTTATTATTAAAAATTTAAAATGAATTAAATAAATAAATATTTATTCTGGAATATTTGCAAGAACCTAGCTAGCTGACAAGTCTTAGCTTTTAGCATACACTACCCTTACAATTCACAAAGTCAAACTTGCATAAAAAACTCGAAGCAACCTAAGACATTTAGCAGCTAAACGAACTTTTCAATGTATGAGTTTAACGCTTTGGGAACAAATAATCCCATTGGGACCAAATTGGGACCATATTCGACGATTTGCATGAATGTTGCATTAAGTTTTGACGCATGCATTGAAATCCCTTATTTGCATGGAAATCCCTTATTTGCAACAACATCAACTGATTTGCATTTTGAGGGTATACGCTGCTGTAGGGCTACGCGAGCCATACACGCTAGGTACTTTAGCATCTGTGATTTTGAGAGACGTTGCATTTGAGTGTAATTTTCCAATTCCCCTCTAAATCGCTTCGCCGGGCATACGAAGGTATGCGCAGTAATGATCATATGCAGTCACTGTGTAGCTCGCAGATCATGCTAAAATCAGCTTGTGTGTGTAGACGCTAATAGATGTCAGGTGTGTCAGTGACCTCACTAAATCACTAACTATGGCGTTCCAAAGTGTGCAAAGTGAAAAGCATCATTGCATCGCTTCCGGTGCTTACGATCGAATACCTAAGATTAAAGTTTCAAACGCAGCTTCTAGCTTTCGAAAACCGATCAAAATTCCGTTTGTCTATGCTATAAGTATCGTGTGTGCTTTGGCCCTGAACTGTGAGCTATTGACTAACACAACTGTTCCACATATTAGTTCCTTATATGAATATGAAATTAGCGTTTTATATTGAAAAAAAAATGAAAAAAAAAATAATGAAATCATATATTTAATCAATCGAGGTATCAATTACTACATGTATAATGTATATATGCTATGCACTGTCGCCATTTTATAGGTAGGTAGTTCATTGATTCCATTGCTGAAGAACTGAGAATCAACAAAATCTTTGAAGGCGGTTTGGTCTGCCTCATCGGAATGAATGACGTCAGTAAAGTGCAAAACCCACACTTGTTCATACTCACGAGATATCTGTAGACAGCGAAGGGCACGTACTCCAGCATGACGAACACGTCCGCGACGGCGAGCCACTTGAGCAGGCGGTTGATGGGCGCGGCGGCCAGGTCGCGCCGCGTCAGCACCGCCACGTTCAGCACATTGGCTAGGCTGCCGAACAGGCAGATCTGTACAGGTAATAAAACATTATAGACAAACATTTTCTGAATGTGGCATTCAGAAAAGCTGTTAAAGGCGGTTAAAGTTAGGTTACGGCATCGATGTAGATGTTTACATCGATGTTTACATCGATGGGTTACGGTCACCGTTAAATCTGACTATACAAAAAAACCAAAGGCGTAAGTTAAACCTTCTATTTCAGGGCCTAAGGCCGTGTGCCTATTAGACAAACAGTGAGCGGCTGACTGTCCGCTGGCTGACTCTGAGCGGCGCGGCGTATCGGACGCTAACTCGTAGCTTTGGATCTCGCATAATTTTATAGGCATTTGGAGGCGAATCAGCCGCTCACTGAACTCACGGAATAAGTTGGTAAGCGAAACAGCACGTTCGCAAACTGCGAACATTACGCGCTGTTTGGAGATTAAAAACTAAGTATAAGGAGGCTAACTGGAAGCAAACAGTTAGCCGCTCACTGTTCGCCTAATGGCCTTAATGGTTGCCAACTGCCAACCTCCGGAGATGGCACTAGAAGAAGAAACCGCCTATGCTGCTGCAACAGACCCTTAGTATCAGTGCATGTCAGGCGGTTGAAGATAAATTACCCCTAAGGCTCCCTGTTCCCCGATAAAAAACGAGCAAATTGGGTTCCATAAGTCAGATTTATACCTCCATGGTTAAAGTTGAGGGTCGAATTTTGGTAATAAATAAATAAAAACAACTGATTTGTTGAATCTGAAATAGCATTTTTTTGGTGGTATTTAACCCTGACCGTACCTTTCCTTACACTAGCCGCCTAACATGCAAACCACGCTAAGCGTGGTACATAACAACTATTTCACACAGATTTTGAGGATAACAGCAGACGCAGACGATTCCGATTGGTAAATGACAATTGCAAAAATACTCAGATAAATTGAAAACTGTAGTCTATAGGTATCCCGCATTCGCTGGGGTACCGAGTTTCATTTAAATAACGTGTTAATATATTCGACTGCTTTGTGAACGCAGCCACGAGATTGGTATTCCCACTCACGCAAATTGCTAATGCAGAGTACTTAAATTTACAAGAATATAACCGATTAACGAAGTAACAAACTAAGTTAAACTTGTAGTCGAAGAATCTCTGTCCTCACTTCCGAAGTTCGAATCCGGAGTTTCCATAATGTTGTATTGTCGTGAAAACTAAACAAAAGTAATTTGTGTGCGAAGTTTCATAGGAACGGAATTTGGCAACAATTCAATTTTAAAACAAGTTATATTAATATTTAAAAAGGTTATAAAATCCAATATCAATACAGGTAGGAACCTGAATTGATTATTTTAAAATTTAATTTATGACTATGGATTTTCACGCTGTCCCTGTTTAATCCAATTTGATTATGCACAGGGTGAAAATGTGGAGGCGTTTATTTTCTCAATGTACCTATCAGCTGATATTAATAAACTTGATATTGGTATTAAAACTACGTCGCCTGAGGACTAAAATGACGTAACTATATCATTTAAAAAATAAAAGTGATTTGTATATTTTATAAACAGGATATTCTACCTAAATAGCCATTAAGGAGGTATGGTTATTTAGGTAGAATTAGATTAGAACATTTTCCGAAGAATAAGCAGCTCTATATTTACTGATAGCTATACATAGGTATATTTAGTGATATAAAATGCAGGAGCCTTTTAGTTTTAATTTCGACTTGATTTTTCAAAACTCGCGAGTCGCGACTCTTACGACTCTGAGTCACTCAAAACACTCGAGTCTTTTACAACATATTATGTACTTAGAAAATAACATGCAACATCCAGTAACCGAATCACTTACCAATAAACTGATGTATCCGTGTATACTATTGTACGCGAGGATTAAGTCCCGGAACTCCCCGGAGCAATAATCGAAGCGATCGCATTCCTTTATGACGGAGATATTGTATTTGTTTCTCAAATCCTCGAGCGCCTTCAGCCATTCTTCGATAGGCGTGTGGTTCCCACCTCTTTTGTGCAGCAGAGATATCAGCCTTGTGTCTTCCAAGAAGTTGTAGGTGTCGTTTGTTCCAATGTAGCTGGAGTTGTGCCGGTGTCGGGTGTCATCGTCCGCTAGCATTGTGAGCGAGGAGTGCACCTTTGTTCATCACTTAGTAATGTACCTAACAGTAGACATGCGTCCCATCTATTACGTCGATGTGGGTACGTCGCAGCTCTTGAATAGAAAATTACTTGCGCACTTATGTAGTGATGCGCATCATTGTACCTGTGAAAGAATAAAGAATGTTGTAGTTTTAAGTTTTGTTTAGCTTAATTTACTATATACGAGTATATTTTGACTTATATGTATATTGTAGATGGATTTTATTGTGGATGATGGATTTAAAGAAATTTAAAAAGGAAAACTCTTCTGTCTTTTTAACCCCCGACGCAAAAACGACGGGGTGTTATAAGTTTGACGTGTCTGTGTGTGTGTGTGTGTGTGTATCTGTCAGTTCCCCTGTGGCGCTCAAACGGGTGAACCGATTTGAATGCGGTTTTTTTTGTTTGAAAGGTGAATTAGTCGAGAGTGTTGTTAGCTATGTTTGATGAAAATTGGACCAAGATGGCCGCCGCTACAAAATGGCGGATTACATATTTTATCACAACGCCCTCAATATGGATATCAAATGAAAGGGCTTGACTAGTAGAACAGCACTGTTGCAAATCCAAGATGGCCGCCACCACAAAATGGCGAATGTCGGGGGTTTTTTAAATTTTTAATTTATACTGAAGATGAGTTTGGACAAATAGAAAGACAGATAAAAATGCTAAGAACACTATGTTTCAAATAATACAATCAATTACAAATTGATCAGCGTGATAGGTTCTTTGAAGAATCGCGCGTCTAGCGTAACAAGACAAACATAAAATTCTATTAAACAGCTGTTTATGTTAAAATCTTGAGATGGATAATTATTACACAATTTACAAACAAATAAAATTGATGTGTCTGTCGTTGATTTCGAAGTAACTGCCTTTTTGCCTTTAATTATTTATTAGGCTCATAATATATTTTTTTTGTTCAAGATCTAAAACTAACCTAGATACTCGATCTACATGTATCTCTTCATTATCTATGCTTTACCGCAAACAAAATCGTAAAATTTTAATATTTTTTTTGCAATTTGGGCGAAACTATAAAAATATTTGATTGTTTGTAAAGGGCAATGCGTAGAGGTATCTTATTTCCGAAACCCAAATAGCTTTAAGGTGACGTAATAGCTTTATGCCGCCCATTAGAAAACGTAATCAGATCTGAGCCAATTAACAAAATATTCCTCTTCCAAAACTTCCCAAATTAAACTAACCAAGATTATACTCCGCCTCGCAATAAAATAGTTGGGACTTCTTAAACTTCATATAGGCACAGATTAAAGAAAACGCATCTAGAATATCTCGAACCTCAGTTCGCGCCGTGTGTACTCAGATTGCCTCAGGTTGAGGCTGCTTGACTTGAGGCACTCAAATCGATATAAAAATTGTATCCACACCGCTTCAACCGCGTTGAGCAGGTCGTCATAATATTATCAGAGTAAAATCAAAACAGTTAGAGGAGGACTATACTTAATATTATTGTAACGAGTCATTAAAACAGGCTTCGTCGAGCACGTCCTGTCAAAGGTCGACGAGAATGTAAGGCTCAAGCCATATTGCGAAAGAGTCGTAGTCACGCAAGCGCGTGTATTCTACACTTTCACGAATTATAGTCTGTGTGCTTAGTCTAAAGCGGAGCACTCGAAAACGAACTCGAAAACTATTGATCGATTTCAGAGTAAAATAGACCTAAAATGTCTTGTATTAAGGTTTGAGTTCGCCAATACATTCCAATGCTGAATGTATTGGCGAACTCAAACCTTAATACAAGACATTTTAGGTCTATTTTACTCTGAAATCGATCAATAGTTTTCGAGTTCGTTTTCGAGTGCTCCGCTTTAGACTAAGCACACTGATTTTAATTCGATGGAATTCTGACAGTTGTCGTTTAAAAATAGAATGAGCTATTTGTATGAAAAACAGGGTTACCACCTGAAGTTCGATTTTACCCAAAACTAAAGTACCTGTGTGCTTAGTCTAAAGCGAAGCACTCGAAAACGAACTCGAAAACTATTGATCGATTTCAGAGTAAAATAGACCTAAAATGGCTTGTTATTAAGGTTTGAGTTCGCCAATACATTCAGCATTCGAACAATGCTGAATGTATTGGCGAACTCAAACCTTAATAAAAGCCATTTTAGGTCTATTTTACTCTTAAATCGATCAATAGTTTTCGAGTTCGTTTTCGAGTGCTCCGCTTTAGACTAAGCACACTGAAGTATCTGTCAGGCATTTGTCATATCTACATTCTACACGAACGAATTGATTTTTATTTATGTAAGTTTTGAATTTATTATGTTTTTTGTAGGAACTGTTTTATCTCTGGTAATATAAAAAACGTCAGAATTCTATGGAAAATCAGACTATACACTGAACCTTATCTTCACTTTGAAACAATGTAAATTCACCCACAGCAAATTATTACTCGTGACTCAAAGAAGAAAAAATAAATAAAAACGGCTGCTTCTTTTTCTAATTTGTTTCACACTTTATCAATTACGTAGTGGAAATAAAAATCCATTTAGGTACTTTGGAACATTCTAGGTATGACTCGTTACTTTGCTTCCATTCTGCTCTACTGTGCCTTGAGCCGTAGAGCGATACCGCACGGTGCGTTGCGGGCCGTCGTTGCGTTGTTTCTGCCGTGCTGCTGTAGCGCCCTACATCCAAATACAATCGTGGCTGCCAAATTATTATACTTTTATAATACAATCGAAACTTATTATAATACAATCGTAACTTACTACGCCCCACCGCCAGTGTGGCATCACTCTAAGTGAGCCGTATCAAAATAATTTATGTTTACGCGTAAAAGATCGGGTGTATAGACGACGGGTAAATAAATACATTTTTTAACAAAAGGAAATACGAGTGGAATATACGTAAACGTTCTTTGATTTCAATGAAACGATTGAATTTGTTTCTGCTCACTGCTCCATTACACATAATATATTTCAATGTGTACGATATATGTACGTCTTCGTATTCATAAAATAAGATCTTTACATTTTGTACACATCATAATATATTTTATCTACTCTCATATCATAAAATTCCGAATATGAAATCAAAATGTGTCATATATTGGACTACTTTATTCACATACATCTATAATATTTAAAAAAAAAATTAAAAAAGTTCATTATAACACTACATTGTTAGGAAATTATTGCAAAACAATGTTAAAAAATAATTTTTTCTACATTATAGTACAGGCACTGGGTTCTGGTATTTTTGAGCCATGCCGGGTGTTTATTATTATTATTATTATTATTATTTAATACTTTATTGTACACCAAAAAAACATAAATTAAACAAAAGAAACATTTTAAAAGAAATAGGTACAATAGTTAGTTTACAATAGTTAGTTAGTTTAATTTTGTTACTTACAATGATTATCCCGCTATCAAAGTTACCCTATTACTACTACTGCGAAAGTGTGGCGGTAGCAAGATGCGGCCAGAGGACAGAGTGTAGTGCTACCATAATTGACCATAGACGCACTGCACGCACCGCACATTCGAAATTGACAATTGAATTTTGGCGCCTATTATTTAAATTTTTAATTTATTATTTATTTACTATTCAGTTTTTGTAACTCAAAATTTTGCAAGTGATTTTTGTTGCGCGGAAAAATGTCTAGCAGTGATACTGAAGAGAATTTAACTCCACCAGACATTCTGGAAATAGCATCGGGAATGACAAATAATCTTTTGCCAGCAAAGTCAAAGAAAATTTACGATAAATGTTACCAAGATTTTATGAGTTGGAAAATTTTGAAAAAAACCACTTCATTTTCAGAAAATGTAATGCTAGCATATTTCCAAGAATTATCAAATAAATTTAAGTCTTTGTCCTTATGGGCTAAATACTCAATGCTCAAAAGTATATTGAGTATCTACAACCAAATCGATATTATTAAATACACAAGACTGATTGCTGTTTTAAAAAGAAAATCGCAGGGCTTTAAGGGAAAAAATGCAAAAACGTTCTCCCCTGAAGAATTGAGTACATTTATAAATTGCAATATCCAAAACATGAATACTTATTATAATAAATAATTTTGTTAATTTCTTAGTCTTTTCTTTTATACGTAAGATACCTATTGATGAGCTTAGATAAAGTAGTGTATGAAACTCTACATAATTAGTTATTAAAACACTCGTGTAATACTATTAAAAAACTCGCCTGCGGCTCGTTTTTTAAACTAACACTCGTGTTTTAATAACCTCTATTATGCAACCGTTTCATAAACTACTATTTCAACACACTTGCTCATAAAGTGGCTCTACGTTCACCACAATTAGGCAGATAATTACTCCTATTATTCAAACTGTGACTTTTGTTTTACTATTATTCACATGTGAATTATAGAGTTTTATTTTTAATTTATTGGTTGAGTTGTTCCTTTGTTCTTAAAAAAGTTTCGATACAAAAAAGATCGTATTCAATAGTACAAATAAATTGATGTACCTTTTGCTTGCTCATTTCATGTAACTTCGTATTTAAATAGATAATTTCAACTTGTACGTGTTTAATAAATAAAACTTTAACTCAAATATAACTTTCGTTTTTTCTGTAATAAAGAAAATTTGAAATTCCCCATATTGTACGTGGCTAAAACCTATCCGCAAAAAGCCAAATAAAACAAACCTCATTCATTCTATAGTCTATGGCCGATTGCCATTATAAGATGCGCGCGCATAGGGAAACTGATTAATTTTTCCCGCCATTGCGAAATGCCATAGAAAACAAACCTCATTCTAATATAGTCTATGGTCGATTGCCATTATAAGATGCGCGCGCATAGGGAAACTGATTAATTTTTCCCGCCATTGCGAAATGCCATAGAAAACAAACCTCATTCTAATATAGACTATGGCCGATCGTGCAGATGCGCGCGCATAGGAAAACTGATTAATTTTTCCCGCCATTGTGAGAAAATTTTCAGAACTCGTTTTCACTGTTGAATTGAACTTACAGTTATTTATTAATAAATTAAAATGTCTACAAGTACTAATTATGAAGAAAATGATTTCTGTTGTACACCGCCCGATATAAGATGTGAAGCTCTTAAAGTTATGGCAAGTTTACTACCTCAAATCACCAAGGAAATATATCTATTTTAGTATTATTTTCTTCACAAGTGTGTTGAAAAACGTCGTATGCTACACGTGTGTATTGATGATTACCGTCCTCGGCTATCTTAAGACCCTCACCTAACGGCTCGGGTCTCAATAGCGCCTCAGCGGTAATCACAAACATTACACACTTATAGCATAATGTACTATTATAAAGGTCCATTTATTTTACACCGCGCCTATGTTGTCGTTGACAATAGTCTGGTCGCAGCACAGCCCTGCCCGAGAATGGCCTAAAATATATCAATTGTTAAAATTCAATGCATGAAACAAATGAAAGTTAGGGCTCGTTTCACCACCTTTTGATAAGTGTCTGATAACCAAAACGTAAGTTTTGTCACTTTCTTACTTGTCAAGTGACAAAGACAAAATTTGTAGATAGATCCGATACGTATCAGAAGGTGATGAAACAGGCCCTAAGTCTTACTGATTGCTGCAGACCGGGAAGCATTATTATTAATGAAGTCTCAGGGTGAGATCTATAGAGCGTACTCTGACTCTACTCAGACTCAAGACAGAGTTAAACCAGGACATAAATACATATGTCGCTGACATAAATCTATCTCGTTTTAACTCTGTCTTGAGTCTGACTAGATTCAGAGTACGCTCTATAGATGTCATCCTCAGTCTACAGATTCGGGATAGGATGGAGACTCCAATACACATCCTTTGAATGCGCAGCGCTGATTGACAGATGACATCGAGGCACTCGTAAGTCGTACCTCATGCCAGAGCCAGGTTTATAATCTCGATAGGCCTAGAGGACGAGCTATAAACTAGGGGAGACAGTGAACCTTATGAGCCCTCTCCATGGCAGCGACAAATCGTTGGTGAGTGGAGTCTAAAACAGTGATTTCTGCATTTAGAGAGCGAGACGTCTTCAGTTAAGAAGAGTACTAAAAATATATACATAAATTAATAAAAAAATAATTAAATAAATAAATTTTGCTTGAGATATCATGATTTTTAGTGAAAAACGGCAAAGTAAAAAGATGCAAATCTAAGTTTGGAATTTCGCCTATTTTAGCAAATATTTGGCAATTTTTTACATGAACTAAAGAAATTTGCCCAAAAATAGTGATTTTTCGAGCGTCATAAATATAATTTTACTAATATTTTTATTTTATGGCATAGATAATGGAGATATAAATTGATATCTGGCTTAACTTTAGACCTATTGCGACAAATATTAGAATAATAGGCGTAATACGTTTGTATGGAGAAGCGCGTGAAGAGAGCGGCCATGGGCCTTATAGTGTGGCAGTGACGCCTATAAGATACCTTTATAAACTGCCATATTAGGTGTGCAATCAGACGGTCGTTTTATTAGGCATGCTCGATTAAGATTTCGCCCGATTTATTATCCAAGACGCGCCATTGATCAGCGGTTGCTGGAGGCAAATCAGTTGTCGCTTTTGAAAAAAAAAAGATGGCGTCTTGTTTAAAAATAAAATAAATGTTTAAAAATACTATTTAAGTACTAGAGAAACATTATTTTAATTTTTGGATGATTAATTCAATAGCTGAATTCTTTATAACGAATACCTAACTTATCGTTATTCGTTCTCAACACTGCAAAGTCATTTGATATTCGAGCTAAATCCTATCGAATACGCTGTAGAAGAGTAATTTACATAACAATTACTAACTCGTACGTTGTTTTAAAAACGATGTGTATAAGCTAGACACCTATTGCTTCGTAAGGCTCAAGGTACATTGCGGCCGAGCGATAGTAAAATGTTCCAAAGTGAACTGAAAATCTTTACAATGGCTGGCGTCAGATAAAAGTTCTGGATTTAAATTGCATAAATGCTTGGTTATAATTATTATGACTAAATTGCTCCTTCTTACAGCTTAGGAAGCGACATAGAATAATGAATAAGAGGGAGAATTGCCCTTTACATCAAATTGTATGGAAACCTGCTGTCGTTAGTTTGTCCCCACCACTTGCTACAAAATGCTATATTGCATACTGATAGATCAGTGCAAGCAGCACCAGCAAATATAGACTTTATCGTTTAGTACACAGCGTTCAATTTCAATCACCGTACATCACATGTTATCGATGTTGAGTGAAGGCGCCCGTTCCATGAAAGGTCTAAAGTTTTAGTGAAAGAATATATTTATATAGTACAAGTACCATTGCGTCCTAAGACCGACCGATTCAATGTTTGATTTCTACTAAGCAAGCAATGGTTTTTGTTCATAATGAGATACAGACTTCTCAATTTAACACTTTTTGAGCATAATGTAAATATACATAATAATGTTTTCTTGTTTTTTATGGAAAATAACAACAATAACTTGTACTTAAGTGTGAAATAAGATGCCATCTTTCGTGTGATTCCTTTTTTTGCTTGAGTTTTTTCAAACAACCACTGAACAACACGGCATTTTGTTAAAAATCGAGAGCGGTGAAGCGATCGGTGGACGACATTCGACTAAAGACAGAAACGGTTCTCAGGTGTATTTAACACCAGAAAAGTTCTCAGGAACCACGCCCCCTTGCCATATCTCTTCTTATTCATTTATCTATGGGAAGCGATGATCTGACTGATGAGCCAGACACCCCACCGGTCCCATTGTTTAACATTTTTTTTGTAGATAATAGAGGATATTTATAAAATAATTCAATATCTAATTTTGGTTCAACATTTTACATCAAATACCTAAACAGGTTTGTAGCTCATTTCGTCTGCAAGCTAGAGACCTGTGACCGGCCTACAGACGGGCAGACAGACAGACAGCCGAGTGACATTAATAGGGCTCCGTTTTTACCCTTTGGGTACGGAACCCTAAAAAGCGTCAATACCGGCAACAGTGAAAGAAATAAAACCTTGGATAGATATTGCTAAATTAATACGCGCGCCCGTACTTCATTAACAAAAAGTTAAATAGCCACCATTTGGTGGCCATTTGGTGGTTTATCGAAAATGAAATCATTAGGTATGGTTGAACAAAAATGACATAAGAGATTTGTCGTTAAAATTGATCGTTGTAGATACAAACTATTTGAAGCTTAGACATCAGTGACTCTTTTCAAAAGATAAAAGTTACGATATAGGTACATTATAAGTAGGTAGGTACTATATGTAAATTTTATGTTTTGATAAGAGTTTTTTACCAACTCTTTCTCAGCAGTATCTGCTTTCCGAACCGTCTTGGCTTATCAAAAGAGCTGCAAGATGGCCTACGCGAAATAAATAGTTTTGTTTTTTTTAATGTTTTCCGAATAAAATGGCTGTGGACACAGGCGGACAGCCAGACGAGCTGGACGAAACCATTAAAGATGGTTTCGTCCAGCAGTAGTAGTCGTAGTAATTAAAAATCATCTTTATTTACTACGAAACTCAAAAAAATACAAATTATCTTGTTCTTTTGTTATGACAAAAAATATTGACGGCCACTAACAAGGGTTGCTATTTGTTTTCCAACAACCTTTATAGAATTCTCATTTCTTCTGCAATATCAGAAAATTACGGTGGAAGTAAAAGTCGATGTTTATGATTTATTAACTTCACCGGCAAAATATGTGAACGTGTTTGACTTTTTGCGAAGAAACGTAATAACCTATTTCGGAATGTCACGCTGTAACATATCAAAGCTCCAAAAATGACAAAAACATAAAAAATAACGATAGTTAACTATATATTATAAAGGTCTATACTTGTCCTGTACCATATCTACTTTTTACGTGCTTTACTTTCCGAATACAATGTCGGGTGATTTGATTTTAACCCTAGGTCTTTTAAATCACGTTAAATATTTTGGTTTATAATATCGCTTCAACTGCGACTAAAAATGTCTTATTTCACGATGTCGATGACGCGCTTAAAACGTTGGTGGGAGTCAAGCTAACGGTGATTTACCCCAGTCCTAATTTGTCAAGTATTTGGAACATGTTTAACTGAAAAAATAAATAAAAAACATTTATAAATCACATGCACCACAAGCAAGTATGTAATTATACTTAACACATACATATTCATATAACATTCGATAAGTGTACAATGTCCTTTTTTAAGATATGATGATAAAGCTTCGTCCATATCAGTATATTAACTGTATACAACAGATAACATTGATAAAGGTAGCAATTAAAACTAGCCCGTTATTGGAATCAGACCGAATGCAGTGCGAACCATTGCCGATTACTTAGAACAGTATCCACTGTATGGTTTACTTTGAATCTTTGCGCTTGCATAAGCGAAATTGAGTTGCCTTGAGAAGAGCTCTCTCTATATAGGTCCCACTCTATTCGAACGTAGGAATTATATCGTTTAACTGGTTTGTGTGCATAATATGTACAGACTTACCTCACTAGCAAATTAACTTCTTATTTATGTTCTAAGAGATTGTTCAAGTTCTTTATAATAACGAGCACAGAATTTATATTGAACTCGACTTTCAAATTAGGTAATTTTTTTATGTTTATTAAAATTAAGGTCCTAGATACAAGGTTTATTTGTTAAATGGAGTCTTATAATTAGGTGCAAGATGGGACCTACAATGATTTTGGCGCAAAGTTTCCATGTCATGACATGCAATTATAAATGACAATAAATTTTTGGAGCTGTGTTCAAAGTATTCTGCAAAAAAAAAGCTACAAAGAAGTGCACACTTGTCTTTGTAATTAATTAATTAACTTGTTCGTTGTCACATTTGTCGTATTTAATTATTTGCACTTTCTTCTCTTTGTTAGAAAATGCTAACCACCATAATTACTAAACCGCTTACTACTTAAATGTAATGATACTTTCTCTATTTCTTGTTTTTAGAGTGGGCAATAAATAAAGTTCACTTTTTTATAACAATGACAATTAATACTGCCGAATATCTGTAACATTTGAGTAGGTACTTATCAAGATGCTTCAGACTTTTTCTAAGCTACCCCCAGGCTACCTCATTGTCCTAGGTGAACGACAAAAGCGAAAACACATAATAAGTACGACGCTACACAAAAATATCAAACAGTAGCTGAGCCTTCGCGTGGCCTACGTTGTGGCGTAGAAATTTTGTCATTTTCTATGGAGTCGTATCGCGTTGCGTCGTGTCGCATCGCGTCGCGTCTAGTCGTAGACTAGAAATAGGAAGTTGTTTGTCGGTTTGTTCAGTGTTTTGTGTAGTTCTGCTGCTGTTCGGTGAGTCTGTTTATGTCTATTCCAATTTTACTGTTTAGTTGGATTATTGCCCTATTGAGGGGCCTGATATTGGTTAAGAGGTCGATGTCGTCAGATTAGGCTGGCGTGGTTCGCACGGCTATGAGGGGTTGGTGGAGGCCATGTTAGGTAGGGCTCCATTCGAGTTAATTCCATGTTCTTAATGTGCCACGTGTTGGCTAGGTTAGCAATTGTTACGCCTGGGACGTATACAACGGGTTCCCCAGGCGTCCAGCACAGTCAGCGAGAGGGAACAGCCGTGGTGGTTTTAGTTAGGGTATACCCATAGGGGGAGTCCCACATAACCCCCGTTCTTTGGGCAGAACGGGGGTAGCCATAAAGCTTTCCACCACGTCAAAAAAAAAAAAAAAAGGTTAGCAATTGTTCTTCCTACAAAGGTTAGTGAATTTTTCACATACGATACTAGTTTAGAAAGATTACGACGGGAACCACGTGTGGTTTATTTGTAGACAATAATTACTGTAACAATGATAACAACATTTGATGGCCCGACATGACAGCCCGTAGAAAATTATCTCGGCCGAAAATGACATTTGGGATTACGCAGTCGTAACTAAATAATGCGGGCACATCTGTTTTTCTTACAACAATAGTTAATAATATCTCGAGACTTTGAATATTCCGGGGAAAAATCATGAGCATTGTGCTCGTGAACACTGCGTATAGGTATTATATGCATATACATAGCATAAAATATTTGTAATAAGTATTTTACGTATTAATTACATACTTATCTGAAACGTGGTCGTTAAAAGCATGATATGAAAGCTTATTACAGTTTTTCAGCGCACGACGGAGAAAGCTATACTTTAAGGATCTCTATTTACGTGATCAAATCCTTTGATTACTTAGAACACGTATGTGGAGATCCGTAAAAGAACCACAGTAAGCGACATGGCTTATCGAATCGCAAAGCGCAACTTACAATAATGAGTAGGTATAGCTTAGAACACCGATCTTGAGCTGCTAACTTGCAAATAGGAGTTAAATTAACAAAACTTATTTGAGAAAACCCACCTAAGTAAGTATATTGCGTCGCTATATTTTCATAGAGTGATTTTGGAATAAGAAACCGAATATCGCCAAACTTGCTATTCACAAGATACATCCGCGGGCCGAGGCATTGCCTCAATTTGAGACACGCTGTGCTAGAAGGCTTCAGGTTGTGCTCAGAGGAGCCTTAGTCCTAACCATGCATTAGAAACAAACGAGCAAATGTACTATTTATTACACAATTCTAATCGATCAACCTAAGTTGGCCTCGCCTGAGGCTGCTCAAGTGGATACGAAGCTTTCTACATCTTATATATTTTTTTTTTCATTTTAATTAGCTTAGCAAGGACAACATTTTATGCCTGGGTAATTAATTAATCATTCTTTCAGTGATCTATACCTATTTTATTAAACCCCGACGCAAAAACGACGGGGTATTATAAAGACGTGTCTGTGTGTGTGTGTGTGTGTATGTAATGTGTGTGTGTGTGTCTGTCTGTTCCCCTCTAGCGCTCAAACGGGTGAACCGATTTGAATGCGGTTTTTTTTGTTTGAAAGATGAATTAGTCGAGAGTGTTGTTAGCTATGTTTGATGAAAATCGATCCAAGATGACCGCCGCTACAAAATGGTGGATTACATATTTTTTCATAACTCCCTTAATATGGGTATCAAATGAAAGAGCTTTACTAGTAGAATAGCATTATGCAAATACAAGATGGCCGCCACCACAAAATGGCGAATGTCGGGGGTTTTTTACATTTTTAATTTACACTTGTTTCTCAGCAACATCGTTATTATCAAAAAAGTCAATTTTAAACAAAAAATTAACATCGTTGCCCTGAAATTTATCGACAGAATGGACTGGAAACCAGAGTAACTTAATTTTTTTTGTAACAGAACATAATTCGCAAATAAATGACGTTTACTCTGTCTGTGACACATTAATCCAATTTACAGCAAACCCTTGATGACTTCATTAGCGTAACAGGAGATCGTAAAACATTGCTACTCGTTCATGGAATGAGTACCCGTTGTAATTGCGAGCGCTTTACGCGATTAGCCCCCTGATGACAATTTGCATAGGAATAAGCCACAATATCCGGGAACAAATCTAATTGTGAGGAATATGCTAAGTTCAGATAAATGGGCCTTTTAACATCAGCGTTTAGCGATTTCGCGACTGCATCGATGCTGCACCGCGTTTTGACTTTACTGCATTTTTTGCAGTATTTAATTTAATTCACTATTTAGTATTTAAATACAAAAATGGAAGTCGGATGTCTCAAAGACGACGCTGAACATCGCTTTATATTAATCGATGGTGGTGAGAAAGCATTTTCTTTTAGGTTATAATAAATAACACGATCAATAAACTTGTAACTTAAGTGCATTAATCTATATTCTAATTGTTGAATTTTTAAGTTTCTTTATGTAAATAAAAAATAAGAACATGTAACATAGAATGACAGTTCGTTTTTAGGGTTCCGTAGTAAACAAGGAACACTTATAGTTTCGCCATGTCCGTCCGTATGTCTGTCTGTCCGTCCGTCCATCCGTCCTCGGTTAATCTCAGAGACTATTAGTGCTAGAAATCTGTAATTTGGCATGGGTATAAATATTAATCACGCCGACAAAGTGGTGAAATAAAATTTTGATAAAAATTTTTTTTTAGCGTAGCTCCCCCCACATGTAAAGTGGGGATGAATATTTTTTTTCTCGTCTACCCCATAGTGTGGGGTATCGATGAATAGGTCTTTTAAAAATACTGTGGGTGTGGGAACATCATTTTTCGATTTTTAGATCCGTTTGTAAAATATGATGGTTTATTCTATCTCTCTCTCTCTGGTCGGTCCATCATGTCTGAAGATCGTGGTCAGCATCAGGGTTGCATCTGTCCTCATCGATTTCTGCCCATCTGATCCATCCATTGAATTCTATAAAATAAATTAAAAAAAAAGAAAATCCCTTTTTTTTCGTTCGCATCTTGTATCAATTTGTAAATGCGTAAACTGGAGTTCACAAGCGCCTATTTTAGCGCTACACCTAGTTATACACCTAGTATCGCTACACCTAGTTCACAATAAAGCAATATAAATTCCTGCTATCTATTTTTTGAATGTTCAACAAAAGGACGAATTTTTTTTTTCGAGGATTGGCTGGTCCAATTTTATCATGACTATGACGACCTGTTCTAATAATTATAAACTCAAAAAAAAACGAGAAGACAATTAAATAACTACCTAGCTAGGTATGTAGATTATACCTACAATTAGAATACCTACGAGTAGGTATATTAGATATTAGAAAGTTCGAAACTTCACTAGATAATATCGTTGAAATTGATTTTCCTTTGTACCTTTGACTTGAGTTCAGAACTCTATATTGAAACTTCAATGGCTAAAATAAACCACAGTATATATGAATTTCGTACGTATTTACTCCGAGCATAGGCATATCAAAGGTGAGAGTTATTATGGTAGGCATTTATTTATTATATAGCTCACAAACATTAAAAAAAAACTAATTGGTATAAGCTAGGTACCTAAATCTTCGCTTCTATACTTACGAGCCATTATTAAGCTATCAAGCAAGCAATATGCACCAACACCAACACCACACAAACCCACCAAAAAACACGTTTTACTCCGACACCAGAGCATCATATGGAGATGCACAATTATTGCAAAGTGTACGTACCTATTTGCAGAGCTTTGTATCGAGGCATTTTATAAATACTTCCGAAAGGAATAGTTTCACCGCTCAGTCGAGAGGTCCGAGAGAAGTAGGTACCTAAATTCGCGGTAAAACGGACAAAATGTATTCATGTAAGTATGTAAGTAGGTCAGTCTCATTTACCTACGGTATAATTAACTAAGTACGTCCGTCCGTCTAACTGTTCGATAAAGATGACAAATCGATTTCGATGCAGAGGCATTTTTTCAACGTGTTGATAACGTAAATGTGTCGAACACTACCTTACGTAGGTACCTATGTATCAATAATGAATGAATTTATAGTTTTGCAAGCTTCTCTTAGTTTCTGGAATATCAGCGTTGGAAATATGTCGCTGGGGCGAATACTGCGAATCGTTTGGACTGGCAAGCCCCCAAGGGTGACTTTTCTTTCGCTGCTCGGAATTATAATTGCTCGAATTTCCTCCATAATATACTACCAACGGTTCCTCTCGTGTTTATCATGCGGTGTGGGAATAACAATCGAAATAATATGATACTTAATAGATTTTGAAGAAATAACAAACCGACTTCAATTTGTAATAATATTATTACTTACTAGATGATGCCCACGGCTTCGCCCGTGTGGTTTGTAAAAATCTCGTGGGAAATTTGATTTTCCAGAACAAAAAGTAGCCTATCTGTAGTAAATAGTAACCCGTCCACAAAACGGAAAAATTCCGTGGGATCCTTACGATTTCGGAATGCAATTCCTTACAGCATCAGGGTTGAGGAGTTGGATATACCTACTTGAGTTCATTCAACGATAAAGTCTTTAATTGGTATCCCCAATATCAATTTAAATAACCGACAGTGCCTAAATCCCATTAGTGTTGGGGATTAGATCCCCTACAGCATCAGGATTGAGGAGTTGGAATCCAAATTTTTTTAGTACAGTGTCGCAATGTTTCTCTATCGATTAAAAAAAAAATTACGCAAATCGGTTCAGAAATCTCGGAGATATCGGTGTACATAGGTAGAAAAACACAACTCCTCCTTTTTTGAAAGTCGGTTAAAAAAGTAGCCTATGTTACTCCCTGGTTAATTCTCTACTTGTATGTGAAAGTCCCGTCAAAATCGGTTCAGCCGTTCCAAAGATTAGCCCGTTCAAACAGACAGACAGACAGACAGACAGACAGACAGACAGACAGACAAAAATTTTAAAAACGTGTGATTCGGTTATAGTATCGTTCAAATAACCATATGAGCTTAATATGAGGTAGTTATTTCGATATTACAGACAGACACTTCAATTTTATTTATTAGTATAGATTGTATGGTTGAAAGTTATCCGTTGAGGATTTCCGTATTTAATTTACGAAGATATCTATCAGATCTGCAGCAAATTAAAATGGGATCAACCTGACGGTAAGTTCTATCAAGTAAAAAAAAAATATTAAAATCGATTTTGATTTAACGGAGTTTAGTAACAAGTCCAAAAAAAATGCGCATCGAATTGAAAACTTCCTCCTTTTTTGAGTCGGTTAATTGAAAAGTTAATAATTGTCACGGCCAACAATGGGGGTAAAAGAGCAAGAAATCACTCACTAAATAAAAAGGTTGTCTGACCAGCTGGATAGCCAATTAGACAAACCTTTTATTGTGCTACAGTTGGGATAAGAAAAACCAGTATATACTCACCTATTTTCCCAGATTCGATTAAGTAAACATTTTTAGTGGATTAGGACAGTAGTCTTCTGTGGATTAGTAATAGTAGTGAAGTTACGACTTTATCTCTTTGTCGTAGAGAAGGTAGAGACCCTAACGGCTTAGTCAGATACGAAGTAGGTATATATTTAACTTTCAAGATCCAACAATCGGACCAACGATATTCACGGAAACAACATCAACTTGAGGACGATCTTCTTATTGTTACGGTAAAGCTCATAATATCATCTGCTCCCATACACTTGTTGTAAAGTTCAAGGAATTTTATGACACCATTCACACGGCTAGACTGAGATCCACATAGAACATGCTATAGTTGCTCAGACTTTATTTGTGAAACAGAACTATTCTCCGACTTAACTGTATCGTTAATTTAACTCGAAAGTCGTAGAACGAGTAAAGTCAAATTACCTATCTATCTATGCTCGAAGAACCGATAACTACAGGTACATAAATAAGGCCATGAAATTAAACTAAATCTGACTCAGATCATGGTGGATTAGTTAGGTATTAGGTGTGAAATCCTAATTCAATTCTTTGTCGCGCACACAATGCTTTTTGTATATACCAACAACCTAACGTCACTAATAAATTAGCGACACTATTTCGAAAATAAAGAACCTAGTTACTATGTATTCATAAATATTCTAACCTTGTCACTGTAGGGATCATTATGTATTGAATTTTACGTATGTAAATGAACTTTGGCAAATGACACGCTTTAACATCTGTGGTGCGCCCAGTTGGCGCCTGACGCCTCGTATTGTCATCATATAAGTTTGAAAGATATTAAAATATCCGACGTTAAATATGAAAAATCTATTTAAGATAAGTACATAAAGATATCTGTGTACGTACTAAAAACAAGGCACGTTTATTATTCATCATCATCATCATCATCAGAAATTCCTCACAAAAGGCAACTGCCTTTTAGATAAATAGAGGATAAAAGTTTGTGTTATTAGATTTGTATGAATTCACTCGGATGAAATCCCGGGCATCAGCTAGTATAAACACATTAATTATTATACTTAATACACAGTTCAAAAAAAAATCTAGCTGGGTATTAACGTTATACTGAAATAAATAATGAGGCAAACGTGTTAAAAACCTGAAGTGATTGAAAAAAACCATTTCATTAAAATATTTTCATCTGTATATAAAAAATTCAGCATTCTGACTGACTCAATAACTGTTAAATCAACCTGTAGCCTAAATTTCGTGTAGTTTGAAACTTGAAATTTTGAGAAAGGATTATTAGAAATTCCACCTGTAAGGGGGTTGAATAGGGGATGGAAGTTTGTATGAAACTTCGTCATTTTTCAAGTTATATCCATGAGAATTGGAGTAAAAGCTTTCCGTTAAAGAAATTACGAAATAAGTATACATTTTAGGGTTTTCGGAAATTCAATCCTTATCTACTGGAGTTTAATAGAATGGAACTTTATGTGAAACTCCGTTATTTTTCAAGTTATATTCATAAAATCGGTATTTGGGTTTTCCGCTAAAGATGAAGAAATCGTTTTTTCCGGATTTTCAGAAATTCCTACCCCTAGTGTGTTAAATACGAGATGAAGGTTTGTGTGAAACTGCGTTATTTTTCAAATTATATTCATGAAAATCGAAAATAACTAAAGAAATACCTACGTCTTTCAGGAATTTCGAAATACCACCCCCAACCCAAGGGGTTGTTAGATAGAGGATAGAGGATAAAAGTTTTCACGTTTGAAGATAGAGGATAGCTATTATGATATGAAGATAACTATCATGACGTAGACATCCGCTAAGAAAGGATTTTTGATAATTCAATCCCTAAGGGGGTTAAATAAGGGTTGAAAATTTGTATGAAATATACATGAAAACACGGGCAAGTTCGGCAAGGCACGGGCGGGAAGTCGCGGGCAACAGCTCTTTTACTTATACTTATACAATGTGTTTATTTATTTATTTTATACTTTATTATACACCAAAAACATACACGCAAACGAAAGAAACACATTTTAAAAGAAATAGGTACAATTGTCGGCGTTATCGTTTAGAAGCGATCTCTTCCAGTGTACCTACTTTTTGCTAAAAATTAAAAATGAATTAGGGTATAAAATGCAATATCACAAATGCTACAAGTTTGCAGGTGTGCGCTTAAATTACGAGTAGGTACCATCTATCTCCAATTCTGTACATTGAATATATTTTGAAAATTTTTATTGGAGGGCGCTCTATAATCGATACTGAAGCCAAAACTGCAATTTTTTTTATTTTTGTCTGTCTGTTTGTCTGTATCTCGGCCGCGCATCACACTGAATTATTATGTAGGTACATTCCTCAAAGGCGCATCACGCCGAAACTACTGAATGGATTTGAATGAAACTTAGTACGGTTTGAGTTTATACTCCGAGTCCGAGGTAGGACATAGGATACTTTTTATCCCGAAATTCAGCACGGTTCCCTTGGGAGAGGGGATGAAAGTTAAAACGCGTATTTAGCTGTAATTCATTAACGCGTTGTTCGATTTCACTCATTCTTTTTTTGTTAAAAAGGTAGTACTTTATATAATTATTGTCCCGAAAATATTTCAAGGTCATAGGTTTTTTAGTTTCGAAATGACAGACATTGCAACCCTCAGTATTGGGTTCAAATAACTTGGGACCCGGACCTTTGAACGTACGGCTTATTTTAAACTGGTGTGCGTTTAAATTTATGTTTTTTGGTCTGTCTATTTGTTCCAGCTAATCTCCAAAACAGCTGGATTGATTTTAACGGAACTTTCAATGGCAGATAGGTGATGTTATAAGGAGTAACTTAGGCTACATTTAGTTTAGGTACATAAAAGAATTATGGGATCCGATCCGACCCTATATAAAACCTATAAAGTCGCGGGGGTCAGCTAGTTATACAATATGACATTTTCATGTTAAACGATGATCCATCGACCATATAATTAACGCGGTCAATAGCAAGGTAAACACTTGTACCTAGTTGACATACCTAATGCTTTGTCATGCTTTGATTCATGCAATCAACTTAACTAATCCTCTGTAACACAATGCTCATGTTTTCTTTTTCTGCAACCCTGTTACAAGAATGTACAATACCTAACTATCTTAAAGAGTAGGTTGTCTTATATACTCGCATAACTCCAGGTTGGAATTGAAAATTTCTTGACAAAAAAATGCCAATACCCAACAATGTTTGGCCCGGGGATCGAACCTAGAAGCTCAAGCCACAATCGATCATGCTACCTAACCGTTCGACTACCGAGGCTATCCTTTTATATATCTTATTATTATAATAGTGTAGATAGATAAATAGGGCTCTTGACGAATTTAGAAAAGTAAGAGAGTTTCCATTATAATACATAGATGAATCAACATTCCGAATCAATGTTGTATACATTAGCAAGCTTAAACGATTTAATGGAGATTATAAAAGCCTACATGAAAGCTTAAATAACATACGAAAGCTATTAAAGAAATATGAACCCAGGAGTGCTTTTATTTATTGGCAAAATCAAAATTTTCCACGAAAAAAGTAATGATGTTAACTAAGTATATGTATATTCCCAAAAGGAATATTAAATGTTTCTTTGATTATTAAACGGTTGTTTACTTGTACTACATATCCCTTTTCTGTCGTGCCATGACAATACACTGTATCTGAAAATCATGCATTTTTGGCAAATCGCGAGTTTTTGATTTTTTTGAGAATTGGCCATAAAATCTTCAATATCTGTTTAATTTTTTTGAATTTGGTATATGTTTTGAAATGGATTAGGTAGTTATTATGCAGCCATATAGAAAAACATATAGAAAAACTAATTTAATTCGATTTCTAATTCAATATTTGATTTTGGGTCAACGTTGTACATAAAATACCAAAATTTCAGGTTTGTAACTCATTTCGTCTGCGTGCTAGAGACCTGTGACCAGCGGACAGACAGACAGACAGACAGAGAGCAGAGTGACATTAATAGGGTTCCGTTTTTACCCTTTGGGTACGGAACCCTAAAAACCCGACTGCGTAAGTTCTCATCCACACACTTCATTGATGATTTGTCAAATTTTGTTTTCCCTTTCACGTATGATCACAATATTTCTTAGCCAAAATAAATATATTTTCGTAATCACCTTTTTAAAACTTTTAATTTGATACCCCACTTGACAGAATTTGAAGAGAAAAAAAGTTTCAACCCCGCATTATGGAGTCCAAAATCCGCTATTTTGAATTTTTCAAATTTTGATGTTCTCGTTGATACTCGCGCTGGCATGGCGCATCTGATGTGACATTTATCAAAACCGGCGCGGCCCACGTGTTTGGTCTCTAGAGTGCCACAAAGGAACAAACATACATATAGATACATACATAGACTGATAAACACATTACCACTCCTTTGCGCCGCGCAGTCGGGTAATAAGCACCACTGACTGCTTTAGTATATTTCCCCAAGACGCATAATAAGGACAAAATATACGAAAATGGCTAAGCGTAAACCGCAAAATGACAAACAGCGGACTAGGTATATCATAGGAAATTTTGAGTACAATTCAATTTTTTGTTAATAATAATAATCAACCTCAAATTCTTGTGAGTAAGTAAAAACATTTCATACGAAAACAATTACATATAACAATAATGACAGTGTGAACTTTATGCAGCTGGAGATCGAAGGTTACGTCATGTACAAATGATGAAAAACATAGAAATATATTACAAGTATTATTGTCATTATTCTCTATACCTATTTGTGATGAAAAGCATATTAGGCAGCAAATTGATTGCTTTTTCTCATCTGTTTTTCTATCTGACCGCTGCGCGCTGGTAAAGAGAAAATCTCTTGGAACTCAACGATTGATGAAAAAGATTCTTTATATAGATAAACTTATTTTACCTGAAAATGTTTGGCAACCAGTGGCGATTGGTGAGCTCTGAGGTCGTATAAGTCGTGGTTCCCGAGTTCAATTTCGCTTAGGGAAAAAAAATCCGATATAGGAAATTTATAATTTCCAATTCGTATAGGTATTATAATTTCCAATTTTTTATCGGTCTGAGGTCATATTAAAATAGGTAAGTATATATCTATTACTAACTACGGATAATTACAACACTGCGTTTGTTTCTGCCAAATAATTCTGCGTTCAGGGCGCCGCTGGCAAAGCTTGCTTTTAAAACAAAAAGTCCATAATTTTTGCGTGAAATAAATTAAAAAATAAGTACTACAAAACGTGGCGCTCCGGAGTCGACGGTCGAGCATTTTGCCAATCCTGCCGCCCCGTTGATCACTGGAATCCAAAAACGAAATCAGCGAAAGCCTTTGATATAAGTACCTACCTAGATGTTTTTATCAAAAGGGTTTTGGCTTTATGGTTTTTGACGAGCGACGTGAATCACTTAATTAAATATTTTCGGTGAGAATTTCGGAAAAGTGTTACGAATTTCCCACATTTATCGGGTGTCAAGTTATTTATGTTAGAGATAGCTTCTTAATTAGATTTCAATTCTTTTTTTTATTTTTTATTAAAATGATACAGTAAAACTTTTAGCTAGCATATTATTATATACTAGCTGAACCCCGCAACTTCGTTCGCGTAGATATAGGTTTTTATATAGGATCGGATCGGATCCCATAATTCTTTTATGTACCTTAAACTAAATGTAGCCTAAGTTACTCCTTATAACATTGAAAGTTCCATTAAAATCGATCCAGCCGTTTCGGATATTAGCTGGAATAAATAGACAGATCGACAAACATAAATTTAAATGCACACCAGTTTAAAATAAGCCGTACGTTCAAAGATCCGGGTCCCAAGTTATTTGAACCCAATACTGAGGATTGGAATGTCTGTCATTCCTAAACTAAAAAACCTATGACCTTGAAATATTTACGGGACAATACATAAAGTACAACCTTTCTAACAAAAAAAGAATGAGTGAAATCGAACAACGCGTTAATGAATTACAGCTAAATACACGTTTTAACTTTCATCCCCTCTCCCAAGGGAACCGTGCTGAATTTCGGGATAAAAAGTATTCTATGTCCTACCTCGGAGTATAAACTCAAATCGTACTTACCAAGTTTCATTCGAATCCATTCAGTAGTTTCGGCGTGATGCACGGCCAAGATACAGACAGACAGACAGACAGAAAGACAGACAGACAGACAGACAAAAATGAAAAAAATTGCAGTTTTGGCTTCAGTATCGATTATAGAGTGCCCTCCAATAAAAATTTTCAAAATATCTTCAATGTACAGAATTGGATCTGTTACAGTTTTATTATATTATAGACTAGCGGACCCGGCAGACGTCGTTTGCCCGCTATTAGCGCCACCTACGGGGTCCAATTTTTCTACTTATAAACCTTCCTCTTGAATCACTCTATCTATTAAAAAAACCGCATCAAAATCCGTTGCGTAGTTTTAAAGATTTAAGCATACCTACATAGGGACATAGGGATATAGGGACAGATCACAGAGAAAGCGACTTTGTTTTATACTATGTAGTGATAGATAGATTGCATCTAATTACTACACAAATCATGCTTTGATTTTAATAATTGTAATAAGTCGACAATAATTTTGTTCATTAATTAATTATCATCTGATTTTGGTACTGATTACAAATCACAAAATAATTGCAATCATAATATAACATTTTTATTATCTTATATATAAAATTCTCGTGTCACAATTTTCGTTCCCATACTCCTCCGAAACGGCTTGACCGATTCTCATGAAATTTTGTGAGCATATTGAGTAGGTCTGAGAATCGGCCAACATCTATTTTTCTATGGTAGTCCACCCCTAAATTTTATTTTTTTATTTTTTAGACAAAATTTTTAGTTTTTATTTTTTTATGATACAACATACAAAAATACATACAAACCTAAATTTTCACCCTTCTACGATCAACCCTTATTTTGAAATGACTATTAGTCATTTTAAGCTATAAATTATGTACCACGGGCGAAGCCGGGGCGGATCGCTAGTATATCATATAACATTATAACATTTTCTTTAAAGAAGACCATCGTGGTCCTTCAGGTCCAAATATACATGGTCCATATTTAGACCATCACCATCTCAACTGAAAGACGTCCACAGCTGGGCATAGATCTTCCGCAAGGATCGCCACAGAGCACGATCTTATGCCGCTTGTATCCAGCGACTGCCAGCGACTCGCTTGAGACCGTCCGTCCACTTGGTGGGGGGTCTTCCTACGCTTCGATTCCCGGTGGGGGTCGCCACTCGAGCACCTTGGGACTGCAGCGTCTATCTATGTTTGTATTGAATTCACTACTTTTTCATGGGTGTAATTTATCTCCAACTACAACACATGCTGTAGTTGCGGATAAATAAACATTCAGAAAACAAAACAAATAAAATGTTGTAGTTTACTACTAGCAGTAAAGTTTAAGCGCAGTATTGCCGAGTTTTAAACTGGTTTGAAAGCTAAAAAGTCAACTAAAGCAAATCTGAACGTAAAAATTATGTCTTGTTTTTGTTTCTATACTTTTTTCTGGTTTTTTACAGAAATTCTGATATTTTGGGGTAGCATTTATAACAACGAGCTAGAAATTGTAATAACAATATCGCTTGTTGTCAAAAAATGATCTTCAACCTCTAAACTAAAAGAGGGAGGTAATCATTAAATTTTTAATTTCTTGACATACGAGTAGGTAGGTATTTGGTTTTCTTCTAGAGCGGCCAGTAGCAACCGCCCGCCCATAACAGATAAAATTTAGCAAAGTGGTATAGCAAGTTTATTACAATATACAATGTATAACCCGCGGCACGTAAGTCGAGCGGTGACCTTCAAGTGCGCGCAGCGTCGTACGAGTGAGCGGGACACAATATGATTGGAGAGCCAATCAGCGCTTACGAAGGATCCGCGAGAGCTAATCAGTGCTTAAGAACGATCACCACGCCCTCCCCGCGACCCCCTCACACTCCGAGATACCTCATTTTCGACTTCTGCGCATTGAAGGTCACCGCTCGACTTACGTATCGCGGGTTGTATTGACTTTTTAAAATAATAATTAATTAAACAAATCTTGCCGGCATGAAATGTTGCCAAAAGTAGGTACTTGGCTGTAATCAACGTTTAACAGCCAGACAGATTTTTTTGCGCAACAAATGATCCAGATATTATCACTGAAGATGCAATTAAGTACAAGCGGTGAAATATCTCGTAAGAGTTTTATCTATTGACTTGGATTTAACAGATAAAACTGCTTTCGTACTTCATCCTTTATTGGTAAGTATACTTAAGAAGAACAAGTTTAACTTATCGTTAAGTTCTTTGTAAAAACAATATTATTATGAAGCATTTATCAAAGTCAATTATAAAATGTGTTCAATACGATGAAGCAGCACTTAAAAGTTTTAACGAGTTAAGTAATTACCTATTCAGCTATCCTATAAAATTGGGCGACGGACTATACCTACTTAATTTTACGTACTACGTACGTATCTACTACGTATTTTTGAGTATCGACCGTGATTACGGGACGCGAGGTGCGTGCACGCGAGACCTTACAAGAATTTCACTTTACTTACCTCTCTGAAAACGCTCTTAAGCCGAGTACCTACGTTAAATGATAAGTGACTAAGTTGTATGGGCGAAATGTCAAAAATCAGCCAAGTGCGAGTCGGGCCTCGCTCTTTCAGGGTTCCGTACATAATTATGAACAATATAATATTTTGGGTCTAAGAAATATTTAATTTCCGAGTTAGACATCGCAAGAAACCGTGAAAGAAAAAACGCAAAATAAGCTCGTTTGTTTTGGTCACAGCTTATAAACTATTTTATGAATCGTTGTTTTCAGTATTTGTTGTACAAATAGAGCATATAGTACATAATATACCGAAATATCATATTCCTAACTAGTTTAGTTTTTTAGATAGCCCCCGTCACAAAAATGGTCTAAAACTGACAATTTTGATGACCCCCCATTTCCTTACTGTTTAAGCAAAAAATTATAAAAATATATATTCGTACTCTACTCAATGAGTTCTAAACAATGATACCCCACAAGCTAGGGTAAGAAAAAAAATTTTTTTTTCGGCTCCTTTCTCATGTATGGGAGCCCCCCTGAAAAATAATTTAATTCAATTTTTAATTCAATATTTGATTTTGGGTCAACATTTTACACCAAATACCAAAATTTCAGGTTTGTAACTCATTTCGTCTGCGAGCTAGAGACCTGTGACCGGCGGACAGACGGACAGACAGACAGACAGACAGACAGACAGACAGACAGACAGACAGACAGACAGACAGACAGCCGAGTGACATTAATAGGGCTCCGTTTTTTTATCCTTTGGGTACGGAACCCTAAAAATCAGACTCTTAATAGCTACTAATGCCGCTATTAAGCATTTAGTGCTTATACGCATTAGCGGTCAACCGCGTACGCGGCTGACCGCGCGGCTAGCCTCTTCATAGAATTTCGTCGCGGTTTAGTGCGTACAAAATGAGCGGTTGCATATAAAAATATAAAAGCGGCTAGCCGCGCGGTCAGCCGCGTACGCGGTTGACCGCTAATGCGTATGAGGGCTAAGAGGCGCCGCAGTAAGAATACTGTGAGTAAGTAAAGTAAAGTAAGTAGAGTAAGAATACTGTAGTGCACAAAACAACGTGACGGAATACGGATAAAGTTTCAATTGAGCTATCGAAGCAAAATCTAAACAGGAAATAAAGGAATCTGTTGACTAACAGCAATTTGTAAGTTAGAAGTTTTGCAGCTGCCGCGTAAAGTCCAAGGCTGTAGCTTAATTAATAAAGTTCGTTTTGTGTAAATAAATAAATTAATAAGTAAATTCACAAAATATAATTATTCCACATCAACGATATACAGTTAATGCGCTCGTTTCCCTATTTGCTTTCTTTTAAGACGAAAGTGAGTGAGGTAAAGTGTCACGAAACATGAAATATGAAAAAAAAAATTTTTGAACTGCTGTTTTAATTTAGGTTTTAATTCAATGTTGATGTAAAATTGCAAAATATGTGACGTCACACTAGGGAGGGGGGTTCCACAAATGCTAAAATAGGCTAAAATAAAGTATCTCTCTTCTTCTTCCACAAATGTGACAAGCTGTGACAAAGACGGGGAGGGGGTGAAAATCATGAAATTTAGCCCTTTATTATCTTTTTTAAAAATAATACAACCGTATAGTTATTTATTCCCTACGATGAAGCAATCTGAGACATGCTCGCCGCGCTGCAATACCTTGGCATTTTCAATATGACACGGAGCTATTTCTGCATCAAAGAAAATGTTAATAAGATGTTTTTACAGTTATTCAGATTTGCTACAGTTTAGGTTAGAGATGAAACGGATAGTAGTTTGGCAGGATACCGGATATTCGGCAAGCTACAAGGCCGGAGCGTCGGATATCCGTCAACCGGATATCCGGCCCTTTATCGTGTCGTGTTACATGACGCGACCAGTTTGATTTGGGATGGGCACCGTGAACGAGATCGGAAATGTTCGGGCCCTATCGAGTGTTTTCGCACGGTAGCGGCGATCTGAACGACTCGGGGTTTGTGCAAGTGTTATCTATCATGCGTGTTAGTTTGTTTGTTTGTCAGTTCGTTTGGTTATCCCATTGTTTTCTCACTTGACGGCGTGATTTTAAGTTTGATTGTTAATAAGAAATATCATCATCAAAAAAACGATCGCCAACGGAGTCGCCTCTTACCAACAAATGCAGAAAATTTGGTATTCATTCACCATAATTTGCCACTTGTTAATTTTGACTTTTGAGTATTAATTAAGCTAATTAATAAAACAAACATTTTTGTCGAGTGATTATTAAAATAAACCGTGTCCATAACGTAATGTGGTATCATTTTCTTAAAATATTGTGTGGTATCATTTTCGTAAAATAATGAGAATTTCTGGAATATTACTATCCGGTATCCGGCCGGATACTGGATTACTATCCGGTATCCGGCCGGATAGTGAAAACAGGGCCAGATAGGCCGGATACCGAATAGTTACCGGATATCCGTTACTAAGTGTAACGGATATCCGGTAACTATTCGAAAAAATAAACTTTTCTTTATAGATACGTTACCTATATTATATTTTGGTATGGCATCTGTCTTGTTATTTACTAGGAGAACATATACCTGAATATGTGCGGTGGTACCCTTTGTGCGCGATTCCTATTCGCACTTGGCCGATTTTATTCTACTATACGAAGCTAATTATTATACTTAAATACTGTTTAGCTTATCAAACAAGAAAACTGGAAGTGTTAAGCCCGTGGGAAAAGCACGGTATGTGACTCAATATCTTAGAAGACCCTTAGTCCGGAGCAAGTACTGGAATATCTAACATCCAATTAGTGACGATATCTAACTATAATTTCATACCTATTATGCAGATATTTTGATCCCCAAGAGATCAAGTTAGTATTAGGTATGCGTAATATGTACAATATTAACTGACTCGCCCCGGCTTCGCACGGGTGGTTTAGTTTATTACGGATTGGTGGACTATTTTTAACCTTTAGCTGACGACCTGGTCTAAACGTAACACTAATGCCGAGGCGACGTCAGACAGACGTAAAAATATAAAATAATTTTAAAAATTGTTTGAAGTTGTTGAAGTTGTTCCACAGACAGACGCGGATTCGCATTTTGTTTTAAATTCTCATAGCTTTTGCCGCGTCGTAACTTCGTCCGCATGGAATAAAGTGTTTCAAAAATCCCGAAGAAACCGGGGTAAAAAGTATCCTATGTCACTCCCTTTACTTTAACTGTATCCTTAAGAAAAGTCACGTCGATCCGAGCTTTGTGGCGGCGTGATTGAAGGAAAAGCAACCAACAAAAAACACGCTTTCGCATTTATTGTTAGTAGAGATATTATGCAAATATTTTCATCCCCACAGATCAAGTTAATATTATGCATAATACGAGCACACAACAATCCGTATGCACATCCATACGATCAGAATCAGGTTCCCTTTCTATCCACATATTTATTACCATCCAGGAAAAGGAGCTCCGCATGAGGCTCCGTCAACTGCAGTTGGTAACACGTGGTAACATCTATACAGCGATTTATCTACTATTATTACGATCTCCCTGGCGCAGTGGTGATTGCTGGTCTTTAAGTTTTGGAATTTTATTTGGAATTTCTAAATTGTCTCTGGTCTCTTCTGGCGGAAGGCTTCAGCCGTGGCTGGTCACCTTACCGGCAAAAGCCGTGCCGCCAAGCGATTTAGCGTTCCGATACGATGCCGTGTAGAAAGTAGAAACCGATCAGGGGTATGCATACCTCTTCCAAGTTAGCCCGCTTTGATCTTAGACTGCATCATCACATCATCTCAGCTGCCCCCCCTTTTGAGGGGTTTGAAAAAATATAGCCAAATGCAACCAAAGTCCTAAATTCACTCAACAACAACAACACTCAAGTCCTGTCAAGAGCTACACTTGCTTTATAGCTTCATAACTTCTCGACTGAACCCATGCATCGTTTTTTTTTTTCACGACTTTTCCCATTCTCTCTAAATCAATCCCTATATCCCCCCCCCCCCCCTTGCCCATCAGCTGGCAACGCTCTTGCCTATGAGATTGTTTTCAAAGCAAATAAAGTTCTATTTTCCATAGCAACATAAAAATAGTTTTCTTTTGCACCTCATGCCTGTCCTATCCACGACCTATGTGCACGATTCTAAGCGAGCAACGGACGAGAAAATTCCAGTAGATCGCATACAATAAATTATTCATTACTCTGAGTTACTTTGAACGCTAAGCTGTGTTTTGATTATACTCTACTCTAACCTCCAGGTTCTGAAATGCTATTCAAAGATCAAATCGGCAAATTAGTCTATTAATCCGTGGTATTGTTCTTAGAAATTGGAGCATCTCATTCAGCTTGATATTATTGTCTGAGAAGGTCAGATAGCTCCGAAAAATCCTGCCTAAATATCAGAAAATTCTACGGCGAAGAAAAAATTAAAGTCTCAATAGCACAATGGTCAGGGGGTGGACTGAAAACCGAAAGGTCAACGGTTCAAATCCCACCCGTTTCACTATTGTCACTCGTACTCGGAGCAAAGTACTCTCCATCGGCCGCTGAGCGAGTCTGAGCTTTATTATTATCTTCTAGTTATAAGCTAAAAATGGAAATATTTGTAAAGGATTTCTTAATTTTAATGCCAACCTAATTTATTTATTTATTTATTTATTAAGGACCGCCAACAGAGCAACATATCAAAAATCATGCCAAAACAAAAATTACAGGTAGGTACCGAGCAGATATGCCACCCCAACTAAAGGCACTAAGGCAACTAAAGGCCACAGCATGAAAACAAAGACAAGCCGTAATACAACATAACTACTAATATATCTAAACACATATATATAATAAAAACAAACACAAAATTGAATACCTACATAAGAGAGGACTAATATAATGACTTGATACTCATAAATGCACTCCCTTTATATACAACCCCAGGTAACATCGCAGTTTTGACATCAAAAATATATACCTTAACAAATAACTACGTCTGATTGAAAGATAAAATACTATTATAGCACTAACAAAATTTACTCCCTAATGTCCTTAGACGCCTTCTGTTTCATAACGAATAAATAACGGAGCGCTGTAAAAATCCTACCCCTCGTTGGCCGTAATGCCTTTTACTAAGTGAAAACGGTCGCGATGCTACGCTCGGAAATATATTCCTTCATTCTCAAGAGAAATCCTCTAGAATTCGCCCCAAATTCCTCGACGATTTGATTTTGCATGGAAGGAATACCTCATTTAATTCTTCCGCGACGCGATGCGTAAGTGCATCGGATTTAAAAAATTTCAGAATTTTCTGAAATTGAAAATGTTTACAAACTCATTTGAAGCTTCGTAGCTTTATGTGTGGAAGTTTAATCGTATTCTGTTAAGTAGAAATGGATATATATTATAATATATATATCACATAGAAACAAATTAATAATAATAATAATAAATAAATCATTTATTTACCAACAAAAAGTTACAAAAAGGGTTTGATCTATAAAACTTAGCCTATGCTACAATAATAGATCCAATAGTATGGCTGTCCTTACTAGATTTTATCTGTGTTAAGGTCAGCCATCCCTCGAAAACACAACCAGGCTAGGCGCACATTACAGATGCTAGTAATAAAGGAAAAAAAAAAACAGACAAAGACGACTTGTTAGTAATTAGTTATAATGTGTGTGCGAGAGTGTGTTTGTGTGTGTGTGTGTGTGTGTGTGTGTGTGTACGTGTACGGGTGCGTGTGTGTTTGTAATTGAATAATATTTACTAGTAAAGTAAAGTTCTATTTTATTTGTAAAAAGGTACTTGAACATTTAGTAGAACATTAGTAAAATTTCTTAGAATGTTTGTAGGAATAATTCTATTTCATCATAAGTTTTATCTAGAAGAAATGACTTAACTTTTTGTTTGCACTTAGCAAGCGGCAAGTTAAAGATATGTGATTTTTCATTAAGTTTATTGTATAGGTATGGGCCAAGAAAGTAACAAAAACGTTTGATAAAGGCAAACTTAGGCGCACGCAAGTTGCAGATCTTATTTTTGCGCCGGCTTTCTATGTTTCTATAAGGTGTTTTTTTATGCTGATATATAATTAATTTTAAGATAAACAGTTTCCGAACACTAAGAACTCCACAGTCTTTATAAATTAACAAGTAGTTAACCAATATGAACTAGGTACCTACTTACAAAAGTATACAAAGCCAATTTTGGTATTTAAAGTGCTTTGCATTAGTCTGTCTGTAAATGTTTAATTTTTTTTATCAAAGCACATACAAGTACAATGATAAAAATCACACGTAGGTACCTAAATAATTAACTAGGTACTTATTCATTATTTATTTTACGAAATAAGATTATTAGAAAGATGGCAGACAGGTTAACATCAAGTTACCCAGCATTTATGTTTTGCGCACATTTATAATTAAACACAAGTACCTACCTACTTAGTTGTTACTTAATTTTAAACTTTTAAAAATAGTTTCTAAATAATCTCTCGTTTGCTCTAGTTGCGATCTGATTCTTAAGGTTTAAACTTAATTGATTTATTTATAGGTATACGTGTGAATTCTAGTGTTTGATCAGCTTACAGTAAAAGTTAAAATAAACTCTTCTAAATGACAACATCGACCATTTTTTTTTGGTATTGTATACAATGCATTTCACGAACGCTCTTATATTTCCGCAGACACTAAAGATATACGATTACATTTTATCACTTAGTACTACAAACGTATGTTTATGTATCTGTGTGTATAGGTATGTTTATCATAACCAACAACCACAATATAAACCGCCGAAAATTCAAATGTTTACACAACAAACAAAAGAGAAGATAAAAAGGTTTTACTCACAGATTGTTTGCGTCGAACAAAAGTACATACACTATTTAACAACAGCTTACATACTTAAACGTTTACTATATATTATGCGATCATAAGTGTTCAGGAATTTCGAATTGTAGTATTTATTTTGTTTCAGCGTAAAAGCGGGGCGTCCGAACGGTTCGGCGTCTTAACACTCAACTAGTCACTAGTGTTGCTTTAGTATATGAGTCGTCTGCTGCCTGTTGCTTCATTCAATACGTGTGGATCAAACTGTCTCATCGGTCTAGTGGATAGATAAGTCCGCTGTGGATCGAGAGATCCTGGGTTCGAGACCCGGGTTGGGCAAGATAGAAATTATTGGATTTTCTGTCAAGAAATTTTCAGTAACATAGGAAATTGGCAGCTTCATATCGTCAGCCCTACACCGAACTAGTTGCTAATTTAGTGTGTGAATTATAAACAGTGATTTCATTTCACACATTAAAACAGCAATGTATATCGAACTAATTCGTTGGCAACCATTTTCAGTTGGTAACTAAGTTACGGAATAGCCCCACTGATCTCTCTCCAGTCGTGTCGTGATCGGGCTATGACAGTGGGGAAATAGAGAATCTGTCTCTGTATTTGCGCACACGCTTGAGCACTGTAATATCTCCTGTGTTGTTTACAAGTTTCGGCACGTATTGGGCTTTGATTATTTACAAATAATCAAAGGTGTTGGGATTGGCCGCCGTCGCCGCCGAAATTCGGTCGAGATAATATTGTTATATTCAATACGTGTGGAGACAACATTTTCATTACTTATCAGCCATCCAAAATGATATTGTTATTGTCTAAAACTTATTGAAAAACTGATAGAGAAACAGGAAAATGCAGATCTACTGAAACGAAAACATGCAGAACGCCTATTCTATTTACGAATATGATTCTGAAAGAAGATTATAATGTAACTTAATTAATACATTTTATATTACTTAAGTACTTATTAGGTACTAGATGATGCCCACGGCTTCGCCCGTGTGGATTTAGGTTTGTAAAAATCCCGTGGGGACTTTTGATTTTCCAGAACAAAATGTAGCCTATCTGTAGTAACTCGTCCCCAGAACGGAAAAATCCCGTGGGATCCCTACGCTTTCGGAATGCAATTCCTTAACAGCATCAGGGTCGAGGAGTTGGATATGTACCTACTCGAGTTCATTCAACGATAGTCTTTAATTGGTACTTCCAATATTAATTTAAATAACCGACAGTTCCTAAATCCCATTAGTTTTGGGTCAGAAATATCGGTGTACATAGGTAGAAAAACACAACTCCTCCTTTTTTGAAAGTCGGTTAAAAAAGTAGCCTATGTTACTCCCTGGTTAATTCTCTACTTGTATGTGAAAGTCCCGTCAAAATCTGTTCAGCCGTTCCGAAGATTAGCCCGTTCAAACAGACAGACAGACAGACAGACAGACAAAAATTTTAGAAACGTGTGATTCGGTTATGGTACCGTTCAAATAACCATATGAGCTTAATATGAGGTAGTTATTTCGAAATTACAGACGGACACTTCAATTTTATTTATTAGTATAGATACAGGATACAGGTGCACTGACCTTTTAAAGAGTACTCTATGTACGTATGATAGATACGAATTCCCTAAACGTCAATAGGAAAAGTGTTATTGGTTTACCTACTTGTTATTAATGTATGAACTATTAGTTTTGTACGTATGATAACTTGAGTTAACGTAAGTAATTAGGTATGTAGGCACAACCTATTACAATAGTTATACGTAGGTATTTAAAATAGTCTTAGGCTTAATTAAGTAGGTAGGTATATTATGAATTTTCGATTGTCTACGATCATTAAATTGCTACGATAGCCAGAAGTTGAGAATTTAATTTTCCCCAAGTTCGCAATTTCAACGATCCGGGTTAAAGTACTCAGAAAAATATAACGTTCAAAAGCTTTTCAGTTTTAAAAATAAGTAGATCAGATTTAATAACTTCCTCATAATTTATTTTAAGTAAATAAGTATGAGAACTTTAAAAAATTGCTCCATTATTTTTAAATATGTTAATATTCGAACTTGAGTTTCATATAGGTACGTAATCACTCAAAAATAACAGTTACAACACAAGGTAAAACTTGAAACTTATTTTGGAATAATGCGTTGAGCCAGAAAAATCTGTTCGATACAATGTGCAGTATGTGCAGCATGTGCATCACCCGCCCTCCCGCTGCTACAGCGGGAAATACCTACATGCAGCTTATATATACATATGCAGAAAAAGCAAGCAACCAAGCAAGGAAGACGCACAACCACGAAACACCACACATACCTACTCTCTAAGTCTAAAACAAACTCTATTTTCGCAACAGAAATTAGGAAGGAATACTAGTTTACTGAAAATCTATACTAATAAATAAAATTTAAGTGTCTGTCTGTAATTTCGAAATAACTACCACATATTAAGCTCATATGGTTATTTGAACGATACCATAACCGAATTACACGTTTTTAAAATTTTTGTCTGTCTGTCTGTTTGAACGGGCTAATCTTCGGAACGGCTCAACCGATTTTGACGGGACTTTCACAGACAAGTAGAGGATTAACCAAGGAGTAACATAGGCTACTTTTTTAATCGACTTTAAAAAAAGGAGTTGTGTTGAAATCGGTAAGTATGATTATGTTAAAACGCCCTGATAGGTATTTTCGCTGCGCGCGACGCGGACGGCCGACGACTCCCCGCGCCGCGCCGCGCGCCCCTGCGCCCTGCGCCCGCCGTACGCGGTACCGCGGTACGCCGCCGCGCGGCGGGGGGCGGGTGGACCAGAAATCTACTAATCCCTCAGGATTTGTGAAAAACCGAAATTCACGCGGGCGAAGCCGCGGGCAAAAGCTAGTATATACATATGCAGAAAAAGCAAGCAACCAAGCAAGGAAGACGCACAACCACGAAACACCACACATACCTACTTTCTAAGTCTAAAACAAAAGCAATGGTACTCAATTTTCGCAACAGAATAGTGAGGAAGGAATACTAGTTTACTGAAAATTAAGTAATATAATTCAAAAAACTTCGAAAGAAAAACAGCTTACACACCTTATCGAATAAGTACTTACCAATCAGAATTTATCTTCTCAGACCCTTTTCCATGGTGAGTAAGAGTACATTCTTCTAATTGTATTGGCCCACATTTATCATAAATCTTGCCGAGCTATCATTCATCCCATAGCTTTATACTTACGTCTTTTTGTCGACCTATAATTTTTTTCTTAGATATATTAAAGGAACATCCTCTCATTTTTGTAGAGCTTGCAGCTTTTCCAGGATATTTAGTAGTAAGAGGGGAACGGTACAAAGCGCATGCTGCACGTTATAGGTACCATACAGCTTTTTCTGTTTTAGTGGAATATAGCGAAATAACGTCGGCTTCTTCTCTAACTACTGAGTTCCAAATTGATAGAGCCTATCTTTTTTGACAGCCGGGTAATAGGGTGAATGTTCTATAAGTCGGCACTTTAAGGGTCGTGTCATATTTAAAAATTCGTAGACGTGTCAACGAAGCAATTTCAGTACAATGTTTTTTTCTTCTAATACTTTACTTTTGACTATTTGAGTCAACTGTTAATACCTGCTTTTAGTATAAAAAAGTATATTTTTTAATTTATTAAAAAAAAGTACTAATTTGCCTAAGCTCGGCACCTTTGTCCCTTTCTCCGGCATTTGTAATTCTCAAAGTACCTATAGGCTCTCACGGGTCTGAAAGAAAATTAGATTTTATCCCCTACTTTGTCCGCGTAAATTTATGTTTTTTAAAATATTTATAGGAACTCTTTCCTTGTTTTCATTTTATTTCATTTTCCAAAAATGTATATTTTTCTGAAATTATTAGAATTTTTTGAAGAAATAGATATAAATTTATTTTAACAACCTTGACAAACAATCAGACATTTTTTATACAGATTAAGTTATATCCAATAAGGCCGACCTTAGGAATAACCTAAATTCTTAAGCCGGCACCCACTGCCAACCTCAGGTACCTCATAGAGCATACTACTTTTCTTTGGTTTTTCTTAGTCCGGTACTTACCCCTGTTTTTCTTTAAATACGCAAAATAATTGAGTTAAATCACTACACGATGTCAAATATTACGGAAAACAAATTAAACGCTCAGAAAATAGCAATTTTATTAGAAATTCAGCGATTTACGCACTCGCGCTCGTTCTAAGCAACAATTGAGGGAAAGGGGTGCAAAAAAATGCTGCCTTATTTTAAAACTGTTTTCTCATTGAAGCAATAGACACTATAAAAAAAATACTCATTGTGACTAAATTGCAACAAAAAGCTACCATCGACAGAAATAGAACGAAGTGCCGACTTTTGGGGGGGGGGGGGTGCCGGCCTTGGGAGCATCCACCCTAGTAGATACCGCTTGCGCTCCATGTTTTTTATTTTTTTCATCTTAGTAACCGAGGAACCCTTTGGCTCTGTCAATTTCATTTTATTCAAATGAATACACAAATGGTACTACGTCGTACCTACTTGCTATTATATTGATATTATACCTAAGTATTAAGTAGGTATTAAATATTAATTTCACTGCCGCTTTCTTTATTAAAAATTCAGTAGATGCTTTTAAAAATGCATATAGTTAATTATAAGCAGCTTTTGCCCGAGATTCCAATCATGGAGTTTTAAAAAACACTCGGAAACTTTAGTTTTCCCGGGAATTAATATAGTTGTCTAGGTGATTGAGAACAAACCAATAGACCGGCAAACAAACACATTTTCGCATTTAGGATATTAACAGGGATTGTAACTACTTAGCTTTGTCATCCACGTGAAGTTAGCTAGCTAGGTAGGTACTTGTAAAAATCCCACGGGAACCGTTTCTTTGGAATAAAAAGTATCGTATAAGTCACTCTTATAAAGAAAAATACATATGAATATTCAAAATGCGTCGTGTGAACACTACAGCCGGCGCCACTAGTTAATCACGTTGTTATTAACATATAATGCACTACTGTATCCATAAGCTGATTTAGGTAAGTCATGCTATCGCAAATTCATAGGTCCGATTGTATTGAAATACCTAGATCTATTTTAACACCTATAATAATTCAATGGAACATATTTTGTTTTTATTTGACTCAATTAATTACTTACTAATTAAAATTTGTCATAATATCCTTTATTAGATAAGTATCTATAACTTTATACTTAGCGCTAAAATTGGAAAAAAGTAAGGTACTGGCACATACGAAGGCCCGGCCTCTACGAAAGCCCACATTGAAAAAACACACTTGCCACTGCCTAAAGCATTCGAAATTTTGACCCCACATTCACCTTGACCCCACATTGAATGTTGAATGGCGCCAAATCATTTCCGCGCCGCCATTTTGTTACATTTCGTTCATTTCTCTCCGAACGTTGTCGATATCGCGTGATTATAATCTCGCTGTGGTTGTTTTTGCCAATTTTTCCACAAATAGCGTCAGTTTTCGAGTGATTGTAAAATAATCATTGGAGACTAGAATGCGATGCTAAAGTTTACCGATTATTTAGATATTTGTGATTATATGTTAATTTTTCCGCCACTTTGAAAAATCCGTAGTATGGCCCGGGCCTACGTAGAGGCCTATGGGCTTTACTACATCTATGAAAATGTCAAATGCACTTGGATTGTAAATACTTAAGTACTAAAGTATAAATAAAACGAATTTAGTTTGTTTAGTTTACAAATTTTTCACGATTTTTTTAGCAGTTAATCATAATTTTCCTTGATAATTTGTTAAATTATTGATAGTTCTCAATATGGATAGGTACTTTATTTTTGTAATATTTGTACTGATTTTTGTATGTTTGCATACATTTTCAATTTATTAGTTTTTTTTTATTAAAAAGTTGTTGATAAAGCTGTATAGCTTGTGAAAATAAAATAAAAAATATTCAATAGCCCTAGTAAGGCCCACTTAAAATTTAAGTGGAAAATGAGAACTGAATATTTTGATTGAATTTGTCATTACAAATAATTGTTTTTTTATTGATTTAAAGTAGAATTTTACTTTTATGACTATTTTTGTTTTTCATACATGGGTCAAGGCCCAGTGTGCAATTTTTTCATTATATCTCTAAAGTATTGGTTAAATAACTTATATCTTAAACTGTTAAACGTGATTTGTGAATTATTTTGTAGAAATATTAAGTTGATGTTAAGTAACAGTTAGTTATAAACGGGCCTTATTAAGGGACAGGGCCTTTAACAAGGCCCACTATAGTGTTTTTTAAAAACACGCTTTAATATAACTTTGAGTAATTAAATTATAGTTTTTTGATTATTTTTAGAAGGGCAATAAAACATTGCAATATTACACATAGTTGTTTTTGTCAAATCTTTAAAACATTATTTTTTATTGAGATTTTAAATAAGGTGGGCCTTCCTATGTGCCAGTACCTTAGTTAAAAACTTCGTCACGTCTTCTTGTAAATCAAGTATAACTTTTCAAGTTAAAGTTATCCATTATTCCGTCCATAGCCCGCCAACCCCATTGGAGCAGCATGGCGGGTCTAAGCTCAATCCCTCTCTCCTACGAGAGAGGAGACCTGTGCCCAGCAGTGGGACATGAAAAGGCTGTAGTGGGGGTGGTGGTGGTCATTCCGTTAAATCTATTATTCCGTATAAAGAAATGCGGGCGCAGAACGCCGACTCAATAGCCGTAGCCCGTAAGTAAAAAGTCATAATTCGAGGTTTGGCTCTCTACGATTTCCTCCTCCAATATTGGACCAATTTAAAAGATATTTCGTAAACTGAATGTTAAGGATATACTTATACTGTGTCCTTATGTTTTGCTTTTTTTCATTATTAGTTGTCAAATTCATATAATATAGGCCTCAGTTGAAAGCGATCTAAAATAGGCAATTTTGAGCATTTTGTAACGGTTCTAGTGCTTATACAAATAATGTATCTTCAAAAAGGAAAACACAGGAACATAGAACAGGTTGATATTTATTTTACTATAAGTTAAAGGGCTTAAAATATATGGTAGAGGGCATTCAGCAGGATGCAAGATGCCTCCCATATCTTAATCTGACGCGCTCGAGTAAATCCAAAAATCCCCTCTTGGGCTCCCCTACTATTAGGTAGGTATCTCTTTACCCTTTGATTATTCACATGTCCCTTTCTGCACATACCTACCAACGCGAACGTGTCCCTACCTACCTACCTAAACGGTTACTTGTAAGTTGTAACAGGTTACTGTAATGTTACTTGTAATACCACTGAGCAGGTTAATATGAGAGAGAGAGAATGCCCGCGGCTTCGCCCGCGTGAATTTCAGTTTTGCACAAATCCCGAGGGAATCGTGGATTTCCGGTTCCCGTTCCCGCTCCCTTTTCCAACCTTTATACCTACTAATCAAGGAAGTTCGCTATAGTAATCTACCTATAGCTGTAGCTATAGATTTCGGGTTTTTCAAAATCCCGTGGGAACTGTGCATTTTTTCAGGATAAAAATAGGTAGCCTATGTTTTAAGTCAGGACATAATCTACCTCCATTCAAAATTTCAGCCAAATCGGTTCAGTAGTTGCGGCGTGATTGAGTAACAAACATCCATCCACACATTCACATTTATAATATTATATATATAGTAAGATTAGTAAGATCTAAGCGAATAGTACTAATGATAAATTAAACATGTGTAAACTTAGCATCAGGCCAACAGCACTGACCTGTGACATAAGTTACAACGTAAGTTGACTATATTATTATTTTGTTTAACGTAGTATATAGTATGTCGCAAACTACGAATATCTTAAAAAAACAATACCTACAAATTACGATATTGTGTGACTCAAATAAGAACGGCTCTTAGGTAACTCAAATAATAGGTGCACCTACGTGCTACATTATAGGTATTGTGTGAAAACGAAAAGTAATGCTAAAACTAGTTACTAGTTAGATACTATAAAATTAAACGATTTTTCTGCATTGCAGTAAAATCGAGTGCTTAACGTCGTAACTATGCTTTCAGCAATTGGAACAATTTCTAATTCCAATTGCTGATCTTTTGTTATTTCTATAACTGAGTCGGCAAGTTGGCATTATCCAATTTCCTCCGTACTTGAGAGAGTACGTTAAACCGCTCCCGGTTATTATATACCTCGGTTAATATTATGTCCCGGTTATTTCCACTAGGATTATGATGTCAGTTAATAATCCTCAACCCAATGAAATAGTAGATTGTATCATAAGGGAGCAAAATAATATTTTTACGGCGAGGGCGCTTTTTTGAATCCAGAGCGAAGTGAGGGATTGTATAGTAGAATCCCGAGCGTTGCGAGGGATTCTTTAGTACAATCCTGAACGTAGCGAGGGATTCAAAGTACGTCGCCCAAGCCAAAAATATATTGCGCCCGAGTGATACACTCTACTTTTCATCACCCTCTATGAGGAAATAAAAGGCGCCTCATATTTTTAACCCCCGCCGCAAAAACGACGGGGTGTTATAAGTTTGACGTCTGTGTGTGTGTGTGTGTGTGTGTGTGTGTGTGTGTGTGTGTGTCTGTCTGTTCCCTCATAGCTCTCAAACGGATGGACCGATTTGAATGCGGTTTTTTTGTTTGAAAGGTGAATTAGTCGGGAACTCGGGAGTGTTTTTAGCTATGTTTGTTTGATTAAAATCGGTCCAAGATGTCCGCCGCCACAAAATGGCGGATTAATAATACAAGTATAAATTAAAAATTTAAGAAACCCCCGACATTCGCCATTTTGTGATGGCGGCCATCTTGGATTTGCATAGTGTTATTCTACTAGTCAAGACCTTTCATTTGATACCCATATTGAGGGAGTTGTGAAAAAATATGTAATCCGCCATTTTATGGCGGCGGCCATCTTGGACCAATTTTCATCGAACATAGCTAAGAACACTAATTCACCTTCCAAACAAAAAAAAATGCATTCATATCGGTTCAACCATTTGAGCGGTATGGGGGAACAGACAGACACACACACATACACACACAAACGTCAAAATGAAAGGTCTTGACGACAAGACCTTTTAATTTGATACCCATATTGAGGGAGTTGTGAAAAAATATGTAATCCGCCATTTTGTGGCAGCGGTCCAAGATGGCTTGGACCAATTTTCATAAAATATAGCTAAGAATACTCCCGACTAATTCACATTTCAAACAAAAAAAAAACCGCATTCAAATCGGTTTAACCGTTTGAGCGCTACGGGGGAACAGACAGACACAGACGCACATGCATACACAGACGTCAAACTTGTAACAACAATAACAACAATCGATACTATCGTTCGCGCCTAGCCCGGTGGGACCACGGGCCCTTCATCTTCAATAAGTGCGCCGCAATTATCTTTTAGGCGCACTTATAAATAAGTGCGATTAAAAGATCTTTTACGCGCACTTATAAAAATGCGCCGAAAACACCACCTTTGGGTGCACATAAAGGCGAACCAAGTCGTCCTTTTCGAATAGATGGGATGAAAATTATAATGAGCCTCAGTGAGATGGATACCGTTTCGTAAAAAGACATATTATACGGGTATATAAGGGACCGCTATCGAAAATTTAGCGCTATTATTATTATACTACCTAAACACAATACAATACCAATAACCATTTGTCTTTTACTTAATACTTATTAATAAGTATTTGTGTATGGTTTAGTATTTAGTATTTTTCAAACCGGCAATGTACAGCGTGCAAACCGCGGTAACAACTTGAGGTATTTACCCAATGTTCGTTGACCTCTATCGTCATATTTTCAGCTGATTGCATTACCTTTTAAAAAATACAGGAATTAAGTATTTCAATATTTTTTTCCCGTGTTTTTTTTGTGGTATCTTATCGTATGTGTTTAGGTACTATAATAATAGCACTAAGTTTCGATAGCGGTCCCCTTAAACGAGTAACCTGTAGAATTATTATTTTTGTATATAAGTATTGTATTAAGTACCTATGTTTTGTAATTTTGTTGCTTTCAACATCTCTTTAGCTCGACTTGATTTAGGTAGGTATTTTATTGGAATTCTTTAGTAGAGAAAGGCCTCTACTATTTTTGGAATAAACTAAGCGAAATAGGCAAATTGGATTTTCTACAGCCACATTGGTACATAATGTATAACTACTTAGTGAGTTTAGTAAAATTACACAGTATATATAGGTATATAGGTACAATAATTATTCTCCTACTGTGGTGGTAGGTACTAGCCAACCTAATAGACATTTTGTACACAAATGTGTGCTAACACAAACGCACTCTCTAACCCCTCACTCTCATAGTCCGATAGGACTGCAATCCGACACGACCGGAGAGAGATCAGGCGCAGGACCGGTTTTACGTGCTTGCCGTCTAGGTCTATACCGCCACCTTCCCAATCCAAACTCCACGCTACTACTGAGAAATTCTTGACAGAAACACTCAATAATTTCTTTGGCCTGACCCGGGAATCGAATCCTGCTCCACATGATCCGAAGCCGCATAAGCTTGCCACTAGACCAACGAGTTGGTCAGATAGGGACTTATATCTACGGATCGCCTAGCAAAGCTCTAATTACTATTCAATTAATCTCTTTGTCGCATAAATCTTTGGTAGGAATGGTAATTTGGTAGTCCGTACTCGTAAATGTAATGATTACGACCCTCAATAGGTACTTAAAATCTAAAGTTCATTTCCTGTCTGTCAAATGGCTTTAATTAAAGTTTTGTCGTCAAGAGACGACATAATGGCAGCTACGTACTACCAAGACAACTAAGACTTTAAGATCTAATAAACTTCTAATGGCGTTCAACCTTACAATGATACTACATTTCAAAACGCCAATCTTTATGGCCGCTGTAAACGTAGCTCCGCGTTCGATGCACATTATTACGTACGTAATATTATTACGTAGCGCAGCGTAAGGGCATGAGCATTGAACGCATCCCTACTTGCTACTCCTTGGCTTGGTACTACTAGGCTAGGGTTAGTACGAGTTTGCACATTGCATCAACTTTGATCGATTTCGAGTATCGCAACACTTTACCATTAAAGTAATATGGAACTATTTTTTTGACGTGACAGCGTCTTATAAATCGATTGACGCCGGATATACGCACGAAAAAGCATGACTCACTGTCACTTACCGCGTGCAAGCGAGAGCGCTGAACAAGCGATAGGCACGATCGGCCTAAGCGTTTAGCTTGTGAGTTGTGACGCATCTATCTTTGTTGACGTTATCATGTAAAATTATCGTCCGTAGGTACCGACTTTACAGACAACTCAGATTAAGACACGTATCAAGTTCTCTTTCTACAGACAACCATTTTTTTTAAATTAAAGGTTCGATTTTGTCAATACATCTACAGCCAGTGCCCCAAGAGGACCCTTAATAAAATTAAACACATAGTAGTTAATGTACGACTTTAAAAAAGGGATTTTAGGTTTATTTTACTCTAAGATCCAAATTTTTCTATAATCGAAATCTATCGAAGTCGTTGAGAAGTGCAAATAATACTAAAGATACTGAACTCTTCGCGTCAGTACGAAATCGCCACGTGTTCACAGCGGCCATAAAGATTGGCGATTACTACGTAGAGTTGGTATGTTATTTGATACGAGCCACTCGAGCAACATGACTGACGACGAATGAACTGGCACTGCTGTAGGTTTGGAGTTACAAGATAATTTAATATTATGAGAGCGACAAATAGATGTGTGGCCTTAGGCCGTGTCCGCATTAGCTAACTGTCCGCTGGCTGACTCTGAGCGGCGTATCGGTCGCAGCTCATAGCTCTGGACCGCTCATAGTTTTCTAGAAATTCTTTTTAGTCTCATAGAATCAGCAGCTCAATGAACTTACAGAATAAGTTGGCAAAGGAAACGCCGAAACCTGCGTACATTACGCGCTGTTTGGACACTTCATTTAAAAAGTATAGGGAGGACTATAGCAAACAGTATGGTTATTCCGAGCTTCCACACCTCGAAAACTTTATACCGCTCACTGTTCGCCTAATGGGGACACGGCCTTATTAGTACACTCTGTAGACCCGCTACGCATCTGATGCTACGACGCTACGACGCTTTTCATTTACTTTGCGTCTCCCAGACAGCCGTTTATACCTATGTACGTAAAACAAAAGGTGTTTTAACAAAAACATTGAAAGGATGAAGTACTTAATATTAATTTATTTAAATATTAATTATTTAAATTTTATTTTAGTACTTACTTCACTAGGGTAATGGGTATCACAGTAAGTTAGTAAGTAAGTACTCGTATATATACCTAATTTGAATATTTACCTAACTACCTAATACGAAAATTATCATCATACTTATTTTATTTTTGACACATTTAAAAGATGATAAGTATGGGTTATGCTTATGGGTATGAATTTTGAATAAATTATTCCTGGGACAGGTGTGTGACCACACGATAACAGATTGGTGAAATTAATTAATTCTACGTTGTGGTAAGAACATAATTTAATATAATGAAAATGGTGATTAGCATGTTTGGAGTCTATAGGTAAGTAGGTATCTCTACCTACAAAAAATTGTACTTAGTTTACTTATATTAAATATTTTTATATGGAGCTGGCTTTGAATATTTTTGTATGGAGCCTGTCTGGAGCCATCTAAGAGAAATTATAAGTACCTCCTCTTCTTCCGGAGCCATGAATACAAACAACTATTGTTATAAGACTGACAAAATCTTCCAAAGTGTCACGTTTTCGAGATTTCATGCCAGCTATTGAATTATGCAGGTTTTATGCGTGGCCGTTATTTTGAAGAAGAAAAAAATGAAAATGGCGGGCTGGTAGGTAGGACAAAATATTCAAAGCCCTTTATTGTTACTAGTAGACTTACATATTAATTTATTAATGGCTTACATACTTTTATGTACCTAATCTTGGATAGGTAAGTAAATACAAAGACGAGTTCGTAGGTTGTTCGAAAACTGATTTGGTTAGTGGAAACTGGAAACTGTGGAATTTGTTGAAACTTGAAAGTTTATCTGCTCAAGGCCGATATCAGATACGAAAAACAAAACCGGTCAAGTGCGAGTCAGACTCGCGCACCGAGAGTTCCGTACTCCAGAAGTATAAGTACAATCTGTTTTTCATTAGTTTGTCTTTAAAGGTAAGGTGCTAATTAAGCTAGGCCTCTAAATTGTATGAGAACTCATACAACTTAATTGGCTCAACTATGTAGGTATGTATGGGCACATCCTTTAATTTCCAACTTTTTTTAGTTTTTGGAATTTTGCCTTTATTTGTGCTATAAGACCTGGCTTATTGCCAAATTTCGTAATTCTAGGTCAACTGGAACTACCATTTAGGTTTTCGACCCAAAACCTATAGGGTACTTCCGGTTAACCTAGATTTGTGAATTTTGGTCAAAAGCAAGGTCTTACAGATCAAGTAAAGGAAAAATTCCGAAAAATAAAAAAAGTCTAAAATTAAGGTAACTTTGGTACTTACAAGTTTTCGTAAAAATCCAAATTTGCGCATATCTTTTTATTGTGTGGACTCAGGACCTTAATTTTTATACACCTAATAGGGACCATAGACTTTAGTATCTGGTATAAATTTTAACCCTAGGTCGGTCGCATGGGGTCTTTGAAAGCCCGGGGTTTGCAAAAACTGTCATATTTTTTTTAATAGTTATGATACGAACTTGTAATTTATAGTAGCTTCCTAAAATATACTTAAGTATAAAATAGAGCAGTTATCACTGATTTAGCGCACTGCGTTTGCGCATGATAAACGTTTGTTTTGCGCACGGGCTTCAAAAGACCCCACGCGACCAAACGTGTAACATTTTTTGTTTGAAGGCAGACACTTACATTATGTTAAAGGAGATGTCCCAAAATTGCCCCAGAGTCGTTTTAAGTTTGTATAGTGAAAAATTACCAAGAGACCTAACTATATAAATCTAATAAAATTACTTTATAATTATTATTTTGAAAGACAAAAATAGAAACCTACGAACTAGCAGGGTTTTTTAAAATCATTCTAAAAAGAAGTATTTTTATTTCCTGTTATTGTTTACTGCCTTCCTGTATTATTTACAGCTATAGTCTGATTTTTATTTGACGTGAAGTTTGATGACTTTTAATGTTGCTAGAGATAAAACAGTTCCCACAAAAAAGATAATAAATTGAAAACTTACGTAAATAAAAATCAATTGCTTCATGTAGATATGACAAATGCCTGACAGATACTTCAGGTACTTTAGTAGGTAAAATCGAAATTCAGTTAGTAACCCTGTTTTTGATACAAATAACTCATTCTATTTTTGACATGTCAAAATAACAGACAGTTGTTGTCATGACAACAAATGTCTGTTATTTTTAAATGACAACTGTAATTAAAAATCAGACTATAGTGATGTCCGATACAATACAAGCAAGTATCTACTCGATACTTTTGTTTCGATACCGAATACTTTTGGTATCGAATCACTACTTTCTTGGTCTTACTTGGTATCGGAAGAAAAGTATCAATTCGAATCGATGCGCAGAAACGAGTTTCTAATTTTTTTTTTTCAAAAAAAAAAAAAGATCCGACTTCAATCGATTCGAACTAAAAAGTTTAAAATAATATTTTATTTATTTAGATTGACGATTAAACTACCTAACTCGAATAATATATAATTTTTCGAAGTCGGGGATAAATGACTTTCATATTTTTCTAGTTGAATATGTGCCCCCCGGATCCCGGACAGTTTCGCGCTTCGCGGCTATCATGGTTCACCGCGCTCGCCTTCAAAAGTGGATACCTAATCTGACTTTACTTGCATTTACTTTTACATTTACTTTTTATTTTACATGAATTGCATGTGGTTTAGCGCCGACTCCAAAAAATTATATATTATTTCAATTAGGTGGTTTAATCGTAGTATCGTTAAATCGTAGTAGTCACATACATACTCGTACATACGGGTCGAACACAGAACCTCCTTTTTTTGAAGTTGGTTAAAAAACTGGCCACATGCAGTGTGGTCTGCGTTTCAAATAAAATGACGAAACTACTTTTAGGTTTTGACATTATTTTAAATCTTTAACGTTTATCAGCGAACTGACAGTGATCGAACTATATTTTTGGCCCGACTTTTTTGTACAATGTGTATCATTCCACCAAACCGTACCGAATGATATTGATCGATAAAATTAGCAACTGAATCGTATACTATTGTATCGATCTACATAAGTATCGGATTTGGATCGTGACCAACATCCCTATACAATAGGAACTTCGTTGAGCTGCATGTTTGCGCTTATGTGATTTTCTTGTATTTTACCAATTTTACTCTGTTTTGTGTAATTCTTCCAGTCTGCGTCAAGTAATTGACCATTAGTTCATACTCCGCAGTGCTTATATAAGTTTACATCAGAACATTCGTGAGCGAAACGTGAATTAGAGATTTTGACTCTGTTGTGTTGTGACATCTCGGCGGCAATGGCGTTTCATAATCGTTGTATTAATTATACCATTACTTTCCATGATCCTATCTCGAAGAGTGCTTGGATTAATATCAGCAGTTGGACAGTTCCAAATATCACTAAGTACGCCGTTAAATACCAAATAATACTTTGTGTTCGTTAAATTATCTGTAGTAAATATTTTTTAACTTTTTAGGTAGGATATTTTTAGTGAGATGTTAGGGTACTCAATAAGCAATAACCATACTATCTAGGGTCAAGAATACTATTTATTATTAACTAGCTGACCCCCGCGACTTCGTTTGCGTGTTTATAGGTTTTATATAGGATCGGATCGGATCCCATTATTCTTTTATGTACCTAAACTAAATGTAGCCTGTTACTCCTTATAACATTGAAAGTTCCATTAAAATCGATCCAGCCGTTTTGGAGATTAGCTGGAACAAATAGACAGAACGACAAACATAAATTTAAACGCACGCCAGTTTAAAATAAGCCGTACGTACAAAGATCCGGGTCCCAAGTTATTGGAACCCAATAAGTGCCTGTCATTTGTAAACTAAAAAACCTATGACCTTGAAATATTTACGGGACAATACTTAAAGTACTACCTTTCTAACAAAAAAAGAATGAGTGAAATCGAATAACGCGTTAATGAATTACAGCTAAATACACGTTTTAACTTTCATCCCCTCTTCCAAGGGAACCGTGCTGAATTTCGGGATAAAAAGTATCCTATAACCTACCTCGGAGTATAATCTCAAATCGTACCAAGTTTCATTCGAATTCATTCAGTAGTTTCGCCGTGATGCGCGGCCAAGATACAGACAGACAGACAGACAGACAGACAGACAGACAAAAAGACAGACAGACAGACAAAAATGAAACAAATTGCAGTTTTGGCTTCAGTATCGATTATAGAGTGCCCTCCGATAAAATATTTCAAAATATCTTCAATGTACAGAATTGGATCTGTTACAGTTTTATTATATTATAGATAGATTTACACAGAAAAACCAATCCAAAGTTAAAAGTTTCATCGTGACGCATAAACTTTTTTTCTAGGGCAAACAATGTATTGGGGATGGGCCATCTCCTTTAACCGAAAATGGAATATTTTAAAAAACAGCAGATTGTCCGAAGGCTAGAAGAACAGTCCGAAGATGATGTAGATGTTACGATCGATGAAACATTGGTAAACATTTTGATTTTGGACCTGACGTAATTGAAAAAAGTTCTCTTGAAACTAATTCTGAGGCATCCTGAGCTGCCCGAATAACTGGATTCAGACAATGATGATGAAGATAAGGTTCCACTCGCTCAACAAATAACATTTATTTATTTATTTATTTAACATCAACCACATATTATGTTATTAGTCGGAAAACTACGCCATCGAAATACTGAAACGATATTTAGCTGGAAAAAAACTGCTCCTAATCCTTCAGTCAGAGACAATATTGGAATATAATTAGCCAAATAGGACCAAGATACGCGAAGACTATTTCAAAACACATGCATTTCATCTTTTTGATGATTATAAACACCCTCCCGAGAACGCTCCGGTGTGGCAGCATATGAAGCGCTTTTTGGTCCTGATGTCCTGCAAAATCGATGTGAAAATCAGCCACAAATGTCCAGAAAGAGATGCACATATTGTCCACGATATATTTGATAGAAAATATTGGACAGGATGCTTTTCATGTCGCCAGAATATATACTCGAGGCATGCAGCATCAAATTGCGCACTTGTTCGAAATTGCAAAATGAGGTGTAAAAATTTACTAATGTTTATGAATTCATTCATGTTGTTTTTTGTGATTTCGTTAAAATAAGTCTTATTTTGATAGTTTGTGTTGATTTTAGAAAGAAAATATAATAAATGATTGGTTTTATATTAATTTAAACGAAAGTTGCCGAAAATGAGTCAAAAATGTTTTTCTCTAGTGGGACTGAGACTGACGTAATCTTATAAAGATTTAAAAGATTATAATTCTTTTATTTTAAAATACATCTTAGTACCTTATTAATACATAAATAAAAAATCAGAATATACGAAGTAATTATAAAAAAAAAATATAAAATAAAACGGGGCTTTCAAAGACCCCATGCGACCGACGAAGTTACAAAAACTAGCGCGACCGACCTAGGGTTAACTAGCTAGGTCCACCCGTTCCTGAGAAAATCGGTAGTGACACACGGACAGACAGACGGACAAGAAAGTGATCTTATAAGGGTTCCTTTTATTTACCTTTTGAGGTACGGAACCCTAAAAATAACCGGCCAAGTGCGAGTCGGACTCGCGCACGAAGGGTTCCGTACCATTATCTATGAAAACGGCAAAAACATCATGTCTGTTGTATGGGAGTCCCCCTTAAATATTTGTTTTAAGTATTTTAATTTAATTTTTTTTTAAAGTGAATAATATAGCTCAATATTCTGTGAATATTTCAAGCGTCTACCGCAGTTGCCGCTATCAATATCGAGCAAAAACGAGCAAAAAAATTACATTTGTTATTTTATTCTGTTTTTTAGTATTTGTTGTTATAGTTAGCAGCAACAGAAATACATCATCAATGAGATACAGCCTGGTAACAGACGGACAGACGGATGGACAGCGAAGTCTTAGTAATAGGGTCCCGTTTTTACCCTTTGGGTACGGAACCCTAATAAAAAAATAAATTAATATTATATTTTTTAATACAATAATGGATTTTAAATAAAAAATCCATTTTTAGGGTTCCGTACCCGAAGGGTAAAAAACGGAGCCCTATTAATGTCACTCGGGTGTCTGTCTGTCTGTCTGTCCGTCTGTCCGCCGGTCACAGGTCTCTAGCTCGCAGACGAAATGAGTTACAAACCTGAAAGAACAATGGCGGCTTTGGCCGTGAAAAATTCTGAATTTTGTGACGAGATGAGACTGTTACAAAACTATAGAACATTGTTAATATAATTAACCCATATCATTAGTTTATTTTTTAAACTAGGAGAAATAAAGATATTCGTTTTCAAAAATATAACTTAAAGTTATCAGAACGCAGGTTAGAATATCATAGTTTTGAACGCATCCGTAATGATTTCCGTTCCTAGTGAAGTCCATACGATTTTTAGTTATATATCGATTTTATTTTTTAATCAAAAGTAGGTAAATTCTAGGCAATGTCAATCAAAATCAAGTTTATTTATAAAGATACTTACAGAATTGATGTAATTTACATATAAATTGTTTTAATAAAGCCATGTTAAACATTAAAAATGAATAATTATACGATAATCGATATTGTCGTAAATCGATTTTATTTATTGACCTTCCCTATTATTGACAAGTAAACAAAAAAGTGACATTTGTATATATATGGCGGAAAGTCTACTTTTTCATTTAAACGTGTTTAGAACTAAGCTAAAGGTTTTGAACCCATGTATAATTTTTATAGAGAAAAAACTTCTCATTTCTAGTTCATTTCAAAATGTTACAGATTAATAATATGCCATATAACCTCAAAAAACGTATTATACTAATACTTGGTTCCCCAAGCTTTTAAAAATATATTAACTGCCGTATTGTCATATATTTATAAAGGCAAATGAATTAACATATGTTTCATTCAATCACATTTTATTCGATTTTCCAAGTCCAAGTATGTTAGGAAAGCTGCCATTGTTCTTTGGTATTTAGTGTAAAACGTTAACCCAAAATCAAATATTGAATTAGAAATTGAATTAAATTATTTTTCAGGGGGGCTCCCATACATGAAAAAGGAGCCGGAAAAAAAAATTTTTTCTTTACCCTAACTTGTGGGGTATCATTGTTTAGAGCTCATTAAGTAGAGTACAAATATATATTTTTTTAATTTTTATCTCAAAAAATAAGGGAATGGGAGGCCATCAAAGTTGTCAATTTTAGACCATTTTTGTGACGGGGGCTATCTCAAAAACTAAACTAGTTGGGAATATGATATTTCAGTATATTATGTACTATATGCTCTATTTAAACAACAAATACTGAAAACAACGATTTATTAAATAGTTTATAAGCTGTGACCAAAATAAACGAACATTTTTTTGGGTTTTTCTTTCACGGTTTGTTGCGATGTCTAGCTCGGAAATTAAATATTTCTTAGACCCAAAATATTATATTGTTCATAATTATGTACGGAACCCTGAAAGAGCGAGGCCCGACTCGCACTTGGCTGATTTTTATTGAAATATTGAAGCAAAGTATTGAAGAGTAGGTACTTACATATTTTTACCTATACCCGTATTACTAATTCCCCGGAATTCTGACGTTTCGTAATGTTACCAGAGATAAAACAATTCCCACAAAAAAGATAAAATATTCAAAACTTATGCAAATACAAATCAACTGCCGCATGTAGATATGACAAATGCCTGACAGACACGTCATGGTGATAATGTCATTCGACATCCATTTTTCAATAAATTTTTTCAATGTGCTTCTTTTGTTTTCTATTGCTGTTAGTGTGCAATTTCTAGTTTCCACTCTTGGTGTTTTCTATTTTAAGGCGAAAGGAGTAATATTATTCGCGGCATATGGCTTTTTATGATGACAAGGAATTAAAGTAGTTTGGGGTAAAATTGTACTTCGTAGATGTTAACCCTGTTCTCCATACAAATAACTCATCTGTAAATGACAATGACAGCTGTCAGAATTCCGGGGAATTAGTAATACGGGTATAATATTAGTTCGTTGAATTTGAACGATATCTGTTGGAAAACTCAGAAACTATGACAGATGTTCTACTCAGTTACAAAATAATAACGAAATATATGTATAGATGGCGCAAGCGAGTTTAACAAAAATAATACTTTATGGCACACATTGAACTATATATATTTATTATTTATTATCTTAAATCCTTAACGTATTTATTTAATTTTAATACATATTTTAAATCATTAAATCTATTTACAAATCTGAACATATCAAAAATATTTTATCTATTTTGTGCGTGATGCAGTCTATGGTATATTAAAATGGCTGCCCGTAGTCATGTTGTCTCGGGGTTTTATATTCTTTGTTTACTATAAAAATATGTTTTTCGCATATAATAATTGACTTCTATGTGGCACAATAAAATGTTAATGGACAATAAAGACTCGAACAGTGGTTTAGATTTAAACAAGTGTGTGATTTGACATAAAACAAGTGATACCAGTCTCACCTTGTAAAGAGAAAATGGGGAACTGTTTTAGTAGCACAGGCGAAAAGGATCCCAAAAACAAAAATGAGCGTGTGAATCCTCACGAGGAGCACACTCGGGAGTTTCAGACTCCTGTGCCGACACCGCCTCCGGATCCGATAAGATCCACGGTGATACAAGGCCCGGATACAAACGAGGTCCCTCCCACCCGAATATTTGTTGCTCTGTATGATTACGATGCTAGGACAGATGAGGACCTTAGTTTTAGAAAGGGGGAGCATTTGGAGATCCTGAACGATACGCAGGGAGACTGGTGGCTAGCCAGAAGCAAGAAAACAAAACAAGAAGGCTACATTCCCTCGAACTATGTCGCCCGCCTGCAATCTATAGAGGCCGAGCCGTAAGTAGACGAATGTTTTTATGCAATCGCTACAATAGTGAGCGGTTCCTGTCCGATTTCTTTTCCTTCGCATTCTTTAATAGCACTGTATTTAATTTTAAAGTGTTTCTCAGAGGTTATTTTTGATTGCTAATGTAAAAACTAGGCATTGAACTCTCAATCACTATTTTATTTATAGTTCTCTGAATTCTAAATAGGAGGAAAAATGATTTTGATTTTTACATAAATCAATGTACCCAATGATCTGTGGATGGCAGTGGATTTCTTTCACTTTTGTCAGTTAAAAATATATTTAGTCTATGATCTGTAGTTTGCCTGCATTCAATAATAATATATGGAACTAAAGGGATTATAATTAACTATTAGATTTAAATATAACAACAATCCATATTATAAATTCTAAAGTGTTTATTTTGCCTTCATTATGCCTTATTTACTTACTAAACCAATTAATAAATTATGAAATTTAGCATACACAACTTTCATCCTTGCTTGCCTTGCCCGCTTGGCCAGCGTGGTAGACTATGGCCAAAACCCTTCTCACTCTGAGAGGAGACCCGTGCTCTGTAGTGAGCCGGTAATGGGTTGATCATAATAATAAATAAAATAAAAACTTTCATCCTGGAGACAACGAAAGACATTGTTACTCCTGGGAAAACTCTGGTTTTCCAGGGTCACTTTAACAGTCTGTCGTAAGATCAACTAAGCTAGAAAGTTTTCGATTTTTGTAGTTAAAAAGTCTCCAGAATGTCAAATTTCTTAACTCGCTGAATATTTTTTTTTTTGTTTGTTTATATTCTTCACAACAAAAACAAATTTCAAGATAAAAGATAGACTAAATGTGTCTCAACTCTCAACCTATTATAATATATGCGAAATTTGATGTCAACTCAACATACAGTTTCTAAATTAAAACAAAACTATGTTTGTATGGAAATGCGAGCTTATGGGTGACTCTTGATTACTCAGATAGTTACAAATTATGAATGAATGAATGAATGAAATATACTTTATTGTACACCAAGAACTATGTACATTAAATTAAAGAGACATGAATATAAAAATAGGTACAAATGGCGGCCTTATCGCTTAGAAGCGATCTCTTCCAGGCAACCACGATGAGGAGGATATAATAATCAATGAGAACGAATTGAGGGTGTACGCAAGTATATATAAGGGAGTTAAAAGTATATTAAAAACTAACAACTAAACAATGTTATAGACATTTAAATTACATACGAGAATACATGACATATACATACATACTATTAGATATAAATAATTATTATAAATGAATAAATCATTGTTTTATCTGTCTTAAAGGAAGTACCCTAACCAACCATGATTCATAGAGTATTAAGTGAAAGCTTCAGTTTGCACACATTACAATGCACTAAACTCTGATAGAGTGTGAACACAAATAGAAAGGTGCTCCCAATGTTCCAAAAACTATATTATTACTATCACTTTCATATCTTCACTCACCACTTCTCTCATCACTCTTCACTCACACAACATAATAAAAAATATCTCAAGCAAACCACTGGTAGCTGGCTAACTTCTTATGGTTAAACAACATTTGTCAGGTATCAAACAAAAAAGATGGGCGAATGTGCAAACTAGCTGATGCCCACAACTTTGTCTGCTTGGATTTAGGTTTTTTTGAATATCCTGTGGGATTTTTCGACAAAAATGGTCTAAGATCCCGCTATACAACAACCTTCACCGAGATGTTTATTTGATGAAACCTATTTTATATTTAATTTAATATGTCAATAAATATATTGCATATGGGTTGCCTAAAAAATTTCAGTTCTGGATATGATTAATTAATAATTAAAAAAAATTTTTTTTTTAACATTTCACCGCTTTGATTATTTATTAGACTAATTCAATACCAATCGGAAGTATGAAGCCCATAGAATATGCAAACGTTAGGTTACCTATTCTTTTCCGGTCACAACTCTCGGGTAGCCAGGTGTAAACAGGTAAATAGATACTAGCATTTTGCACCAGTCTGATTATTGAATTAAAATTAAATGAAAATAAAGATTATTTCATTATGCATTTGTCTAATAATCAAACCAGTGAAATGTTTAAAATTTTTTTTTTTTAATTATTAATTAATCATATCCTGGACTGAAATTTGTTAGGCAACCCATCTATACTTCTATACTAATAAATAAAATTGAAGTGTCTGTCTGTAATATCGAAATAACTACCTCATATTAAGTTCATATCGCACCCCTAGATCAAAACTGTTTCAACTCAAAATACTCACTTTTTGAGATAATCCCATTTTCAGATTCCTGATTCGATTACCTACAAGAGGATAAAACTTTTGTAATTTTACGTCCACTAATGTTTCCTAGATGGCGTAAGAAGTCACTATTGCTGAATAGACTCATTCGCCCCACTCTGCGTCATTTCCAGTTGTGCTTCGTCGTCCGATCAAAGAGGTGCAATCTAAAGTGTATTTTTTTGAGTTGCAACGGTTTTGGTTAATCAAATTGTTAAAAAAGCAATCTTATTTAGATTTGATACAGTTTTGTAGGGAAATTGAAGAGACATAATTCAAATTGCAACAGTTTTGATGATCAAGTTTTGTTCAGATTTATCTATTATTTTGCATTACTACAGTTTTTGTGAATAATAATCCTAAATTTTGAGTTAAATCGGTTTTGATGGTGTATTTATTTAGCTACGATAATTTTCTTACTATTCGAAATATATTGTTGTTTGAAATAGCATATAAATACAGTAAATTAAAAATATCACTCAAGGTAATTCTAGACAATTTGCCTGTATATTTTGGGTTAAAATTATGTTTTATGATTTAAGACACTTTTGATGGTTTAACTACGTAATCATTATTACTACAGAAATAAGTGGTGGTGGTGGTGATTGTGGAAATGGTAAGTAAAAACAATACTGAGAATTTATTTACTAACAAAGACTTTCATAATGATTACTTATATAAAATAACATAATATTTCGTTGAATAGCTGTGTTAACATTTCAAAAATAGAAAGTTCAGTATTTGCTTACAGAAATGTAGATAGCAGATTCCAACTACTTCAAGTGAAACACCATCTGAAAATACTTTTAAAGCTAATGAAAAAAACATCTGTGAAGACATTGATTTACCTGTTCCAAGTACTAAATGTACAGGAACAGGTAAATCACACACTGGACTTAAGAAGTTATTAAACCTATTAAAACGTTGTCTAAAAAATAAGAGGGAAGCATGGGAACCAGCCTACTGTTAGCCCAGAAATCATAGAGAGCGTTGTAAATTTTATAAATAGTTTTCAAGGGGAATGGAATTCTATCCATTACCTAAGGGCAACCTTCTCGCAAATATATCAAATGTGACAAGTTTCTAGCATATTTGTAGAGATTATAAGGAAATTTGCGAATTAAATAAAAACTTGCCTTTAGCTTCGATGTCAACGTTTAATCGTATCTAATATTTCATTTTATATACCTACCTAAAAAATTCGCAATCGATGCAAAGGCGCTTATAAGATCGCAGATGAAAATGAAAAGCTGAAACTTCTTTTATGAAAACGAAGAGCATTTATAATAAAAACAATTAGCAAGATTAGAAAAGGAAAATGATAAAAATAGGACTGATCTTAAAGTAGTGTATGATTTGCAGGCACTAATGTAAATGCAAAAAGGACAAATATCCTTAATGAATGATCTACTCTATTATAAGTATGTGATTTGAACCAAATTTGTTTTATTCATTCAATTTCCTAGTCCGTTTAGTAGGTCCTTTTTTACCTTAGAACACTTTTTATTTGAATGATCTTTGATAATAAATTACCTAACACAAAATATGACACTTTGATGAATACGATTCTGTAATTAAAAACTGTCCTTACTCAAAAAAAAATCATCAAAACTGAGTTAACTCGAAATCATCAATAATTCTTTATTCGATTGATAACACAAAACTGTAGTAAGTTAAAAAATACAAATAAAAGCAGATCTAGAGGCACGATTTGAAAGTTAATGATATCATGGCATTCCTAAACACAGCATCTTTCTAAATAATTTGGTGGCATTTTATTTTCTGGTATAGATAATGAAAAATCAGTTTTTCTTTATTTGTGAAAAAAGTGCTTTTTTGAGTTGAAACAGTTTAAATCTAGGGGTGCGATATGGTTATTTGAACTGTACCTTAACCGAATCACACATTTTTAAAATTTTTGTCTGTCTGTCTGTCTGTCTGTCTGTTTGAACGGGGTAATCTTCGGAACGGCTGAACCGATTTTGACGGGACTTTCACTTACAAATAGAGAATTAACCAGGGAGTAACATAGGCTACTTTTTTAACCGACTTTCAAAAAAGGAGGAGTTGTGTTTTTCTACCTATGTACACCGATATCTCCGAGATTTCTGAACCGATTTGCGTAATTTTTTTTTTAATCGATAGAGAAACATTGCGACACTGTCCTATAAAACGTTTGGATTCCAACTCCTCAATCCTGATGTTGTAGATGTCTCTACATCTACAACATCCCTGATCTGATCCCCAAAACTAATGGGATTTAGAAACGCGATTTAGCACGCGATCATTGTTCCGAGCGGCGGCATCAAAGATCAAAATAGCCTTGATGATAGCCAAACTCCGTAGAGGAGACGGCACTTGAAGAAGAAGATTGGGAGTACCAATTAAAGACTTTATCGTTGAATGAACTCGAGTAGGTAGTAAGTACATATCCATGTCCTCAACCCTGATGCTGCAAGGAATTGCATTCCGAAATCGTGGGGATCCCCTGGGATTTTTCCGTTTTGGGGACGGGTTACTACAGATAAAACTACTTATTGTTCTGGAAAATAAAAAGTTCCCACGTTTTTTAAAAACCTATATCCACACGGGCGAAGCCGTGGGCATCATCTAGTATGCAATATATTTATTGACATATTAAATTAAATATAAAATATGTTTCATCAAATAAACATCTTGTATTGGTGAAGGTCGTTGTATAGCGGGATCCTATACCAAAAGTAGCCTATGTCCTTCTCTAAGGTCTAATCTATGTCTGTACTTCATCTAAATCTGTTCAACAGTTTAGGCATGAAAGCGTAACGGACAGTTACTTTCGCATTTTTAATATTATTAGGGATAGTAGGGGTTGACTGGACATCTATCAGTTGTCAATGGCAACATTATCTTACTTTAATAAATCACATCAAGGTTTGCATCAGTTTTATTAACAAATACTTATAATTAAGTAATAGATACTTGTCTATATCAGCTATAAAGCAGTATGATTGGTGATTTTACTTAAAGTTCGAAAATCAAGAAAAATTACAAACATTCAGCTTGAATGCACATTGCACATGTACGAGTTGACATTACAGTAAGACGATGCCTGCGGCTTCGCCCGCTTGGATTTAGTTTTTAAAAATACCGTGGGAACTTTTGATTTTCCAGGACAGAAAGTAGCCTATCCATATAGTAACTCGGGATGATTCCTTAAAAATTCTGTGGGATCCCCACGATTTAGGAATGAAATTCCTTACAGCATCACAGTTGAGGAATTGGGTCCTCGAGATCAACGATAGTCTTTACTTGGTAGGTATCTCCAATATCAATTTATAACTGTCAGTATCTAAATCTCGTAAGTTTTGGTGGTCAGGTCCCCTACAGCATCAGGATTGAGGAGTTGAATTAAAATTTTTTATGGAACAATGTCGCAAAGTTTCTCTATCAATTAAAAAAAGTATGCAGTTCGGTTCAGAAATCTCTGAGATTTAGGTGTACCTAGGGTAGGAAAACAACTTATTTTTTGAAAGTCGGTTAAAAAAGTAGCTTATGTTACTCCTTGGTTAATCCTCTACTTGTCTGTGAAAGTCCCGTCAAAATCGGTTCAGCCGTTCCGAAGATTAGTCCGTTCAACTTCAAACAGACAGACAGACAAAAATTTTAAAATTGTGTGATTCACTTATGGTACAGTTAAAATTACCCTATGAGCTTAATATGAGGTATTTATTTCGAAATTACAGACAGACACTCTAATTTTATTTATTACTAGCTTTTGCCCGCGGCTTCGCCCGCGTGAATTTCGGTTTTTCACAAATCCTGAGGGATAAGTAGATTTCTGGTCCACCCGCCCCCCGCCGCGCGGCGGCGTACCGCGGTACCGCGTACGGCGGGCGCAGGGCGCAGGGGCGCTCGGCGCGGCGCGGCGCCGGGATTCCATGCAGCGCGAGCGTCGGCCGTCGCGCGCAGCGAAAATACATATCAGGGCGTTTTTTACCGATTTCAACACAACTCCTTTTTTGAAAGTCGGTTAAAAAAGTAGCCTATGTTACTCCTTGGTTAATCCTCTACTTGTCTGTGAAAGTCCCGTCAAAATCGGTTCAGGCGTTTCGAAGATTAGCCCGTTCAAACAGACAGACAGACAGACAAAAATTTTAAAAACGTGTGATTCGGTTATGGTATCGTCCAAATAACCATATGAGCTTAATATGTGGTAGTTATTTCGAAATTACAGACAGACACTTCAATTTTATTTATTAGTATATAGTTATTAGTATAGAAGTGTAGATAGGTATTATTTCTTCACTACCTGTATTCTGGTATAACTGGTAGGTATGTTTTTTGCTGTGACCTATAAAGATGAAATGTTTTTATTAATTACTTAAGTAGATATAAAAATACAGATAAAAACGTCTTAGGAATGTTAAGTAGGCTGTAACGTTACCTCTGTTATATATTTTACAAAATGTTAGTCTGTCGGTACATCCTTTATGCGTGCGCGCATCGTTCATATTATATGACAAGCGGAAACCCGCGACTTCGTTCGCGTGGATATTGATTTTTAAACATCCCGTGGGAATCATTTTGTCTTTCCTAAGCTCCTTTGAGTTCATACTTTGCTAAAAACTGTCAAAAGTTCACTGGCGGATGTTTAGGTAGATCATAATGTAAACATCCGCCAGTGAAAGTCCCATCAAAATCGATCCAGCCTTTGAGAGATTAGCCAGTAATCTTTAAAGTATTTCCTTTCTAACAAAAAAAGAATGAATGAAATCGTACAGCTAAGTACACATTTTGAAGCTGTGATAGCCTAGTGGTTAGAACTTAGGACGACCGACTTCTAATCGGAGGTCGTGGGTTCGATCCCGGGCACGCACCTCTAACTTTTCGGAGTTATTTGTGTTTTAAGTATTTAAATATTATAATTAAATATCAATTAAGTAATTAAATATCACTTGCTTTAACGGTGAAGGAAAACATCGTGAGGAAACCTGCACATCTGAGAGTTCTCCATAACGTTCTCAAAGGTGTGTGAAGTCTGCCAATCCGCTTGGCCAGCGTGGTAGACTATGGCCAAAACCCTTCTCACTCTGAGAGGAGACCCGTGCTCTGTAGTGAGCCGGTAATAGGTTGATCATGATGATGATGATGATGACACATTTTGACTTTCATCCCCTCTCCCAAGGGAACCGTGCTGAATTTCGGGATAAAAAGTATCCTATATGTTACTCCGTAGTATGAACTTAAATCATACGAAGTTTCATTTCAATCCATTCAGTAGTTTTTGCGTGATGCGCGCACAAACATACAGACAAACAGATAAACAGACAAACAGACAAAAATTTCAAAAATAGCTTTTTTACGTTCTATTACTTATCCCTAACATCCCCCAGTTATTATTTTGAAAAAATCTTCAATGTACAGATACGGCAAGTCTACGATTTTATTATATGTATAGAATAGATGTATAGATAGATAGATAGATTGAGCTGACACCCTGGAAATGATTCGTGAATACTTTTCATACCAGAAAAGTGTTGAATGAAGTGGCGGGAATCACGTCGCGTGCATCATCTTGTTTTAATATAATCTTTATTTTTAACCCCCGACGCAAAAACGACGGGGTGTTATAAGTTTGACGTGTCTGTGTGTGTGTGTGTGTGTGTGTGTGTGTGTGTGTGTGTGTGTGTGTGTGTGTGTGTGTGTGTGTGTGTGTGTGTGTGTCTGTCTGTTCCCCAGTGGCGCTCAAACGGGTGGACCGATTTGAATGCGGTTTTTTTTGTTTGAAAGGTGAATTAGTCGAGAGTGTTCTTAGCTATGTTTGATGAAAATCGGTCCAAGATGGCCGCCGCTACAAAATGGCGGATGATATATTTTTTCACAACTCCCTTGATATGGGTATCAAATGAAAGGGCTTGACTAGTAGAATAGCACTATTGCAAATTCAAGATGGCCGCCGCCACTAAATGGCGAATGTCGGGGGTTTTTTAAATTTTCAATTTACACTTGTTTATTCATTTTATGCTGAAAATTTAAATTTAAGTACATAATTGACGAATGTTTATTGTAGTCTTCTTTTTTCCTAGCATTTATCCGCTTTCTTGCTAAGCTGTAGTTGATTTTTTATTTTATTTTAAGCAAGCAGACTATGTGAATCTAAACAGCATGCAGAATTATTTGAGTAGCTATTTACTGTTTAGGTAAGTATACTATCTAGTTATTATATGAATTTTATATTTGGCGAATATGGTAAATATCAGAAAAATTCATTCATGTTCATTCTTCCTTTTTTAGCAAAAACTCTACATGACTCTAGAATGCTTATAGAATACAAGCATTCTTTAGAGCTAGGTGTAACCTAACTCACACAGTTATCACAAAAATGAAAATGGCGACCCATGACATGAGTTACCTCAGAACATCCCATTATCCGCCATGAGATATTTTTCCCTATTCAAATTAACAATAATTACAATTATTAAAATCTCAAATTAGTTACGCAACCATATGACCAAACGTTGTCACATGTACAGCGCATATTAGTTAGAATTCGCAAGCGAAAGTAGGTAGCTGAGACAGCTGACAGATTGTTATTGAAAACAAGTCGAAAACACTTGAGCTTGTTATAAATAATATATGTAACGAATTAGCTATAAAATCACTCATGTGCACTGTCAAGTGAAACTTTCTCGTTGCATATCTAATTTGTATTATTGGGAATTGCGATGAGCATATTTTTGAAATTGAAAGTAGCATAATATATTAGCCAATATTATAGTTATTTTCCTATATCAGAATGTTATCCTCAGAAGTGGGATGCTTCTAGCTTAAGTCCAAAGTAAAAGGCTGGTGAAAAAAGATTCAATGGAGGAGAAAGAAAATGAGGCGTTTCTATAGTTGTTTTTCACATACACGTTTTGTTATGCATTCTGGTGGACTAGTCTGAAAACCTATGTCAATGACAAAAGACAATGTAGAGTCCGATCCAAACTAAATTCTTTGTAGTTCGAAAAAAAATTGAAACTGAACGAAATAGTACATTGTTCCACGACGGGAGAGGAATCGCACTTTCTCCCGAAGGGATGGCTACTGTCTCGTGGTCCCACTGGTTGACCCACTCAGTGGGACCACGAGGAATTTCAATTCCTGTTGGTCCCACTTTGATGGTGGGACCAACAGGACATGTTTTAGCGATTACATTTTTGGGGTTGTGGTCCCACCGATAAGTTTTAGTAAAATCTATAAGTAATTAAAAAATTTAAGACAAGTTGGTATAAATCTTAAATAGTTTGATTATTATGTTCTGCTCCTATTCCAAACGTAAATAAGAAATATTTTCCAAAAAAGTTGGTTGGGCAGCGTCGCGCGTCGGTTTCGTTGTTTTTTATGCTCGCCCGACTTCAACGTAACATACGTGTACGAACAAAAATTATTTTTAGGCCAGAGTGGGACCATCAGGAATCACAATTCCTTATAGCCCCACCCAAGTTAAGCAGTGGGACCAACAGGAATTGAAATTCCTCGTGGACCCACTGAGTGGGTCAACCAGTGGGACCACGAGACAGTAGCCGAAGGGATACATAGTGCTTTTATACTACACCTACGAGGAAAATAATAAAATACTTAATCAAAAATATTAAAATTATTACCGGAAATCAATCAGAAAAAGACGTTGGTTTTCCATTGTAAAAAATGTTCATCTGCTTTGTTGTATCTATTTTTATCTATTTCTAGATATCTTGGTTAAGAGATTTTCATTATAACAATAACTGCTTGGCCACATATTTTTAATTCCGGCGGCGTTGGGCGGCTCACTACTTAGACACTTCGAGTTCCCTAAAGTTATTTGTAATTTTATAAATTGAAAATTTGTATAGGTAAAACAAAAGAAAGCGACTCACAAAATACAAAGAAAGTAGCGCGAAAAATTTATATTTTCTATTTTTTACTTTTACTTTATATTTAATTGTATTATAATTAAAATTGAATTTATTTAAAATAGCGGACCCCGGTCGTGCTCGGTGACATACCGACATCAGCGCCATCTACCGTGGCGGTTACTTATTAATTTTATTATAGGTGCTTTTTATGTCGTCTTTTGTCGAAATAGGTTTTTTTCATGTACTGATCGGATTTTATCAAAAATTAAAAAGAAAAAAGCACGTTAGTAATGGAATTTCATAAATGGAATTTACGCTCTAGCGCGTTAACAATAAATTCTCATAGTTCTTTTCAGCCCGCATATTTGTTTGACAGTAATGACGTACTTTTGACCGTCGATAGGAGAAAACTACTTTCAGGTACTTTCCGAGCAGGTCTAGTATAAAAACAATTGAGTTGACTCAATTTTTTATCACAGTTGGTTCATTATTAGCATTATTGTTAACTAGCACGTGACTAGCACTTATACTATTTTATACTTACTTTGTCAAGATTCCTAAGAGAAGTTTAATATGATTTGTATGGAAATCTTTGTACACATAATATACGGGTCATTCTAAGTTAACAGGTACTAAGTTATTAGGATAGGCGGCACGACAAAAATAATAGAATGTTAATGCAATTGTAGTATTTCTTTATAGAAACACTTATTATCTTCATACCTGAAAAGCAGCCAGTCAATTAATTTATTATTTGTTATTTTATAATTGACCAGGGGAGATACTAAATACAGGGGAGATATAAGGCGTACAGGGTAGGATACTTTATGAACAGGGGAGAGACATTAATGTTGTTTTATGATACAAATCACAGTAGTAGTTTAAGGATCATTTATTTTTATTGTTAATTAATAATAATAATCAGACTTTTAAGTTTCTAACAGCCATCAGTCATAATAAAAGTAACTTAAAACTTAGTACCTAATAATTTTGTTATTTATAATTGAAAATACATTTTCTTATCATTAGTACAAAAAAGGTAACTCTTTAAACTTTAAATACACAAATTAACATAAAATAAAAATTAAATCAAAAACACTCCTTAGGGCTTAGATTATCATTTAAGCAGCTTTCAACTAAACAAAATTAATCTTTTTCTTTTTTGTTTTCGTACTTCTTCTGCTCTTTTATTTTCTGCTGTTCATATTTCACAGGGTCATTTTTAGGGTTCCGTAGCCAAATGCAAAAAACGGAACCCTTATGGATTTGTCATGTCTGTATGTCTGTCTGTCTACCTGTCTGTCCGTCCGTATGTCATAGCCACTTTTTTTCCGAAACTATAAGAACTATACTGTTGAAACTTGGTATGTAGATGTATTCTGTGAACCGCATTGAGATTTTTACACAAAAATAAAACAATTAATTTTTGGGGTTTAATACTTAGAACTGAAACTCAAAATTTTTTTTCATCAAACCCATACGTATGGGGTATCTATCTTCAAAAATGATATTGAGGTTTCTAATATAATTTTTTTCTAAACTGAATAGTTTGCGCGAGAGACACTTCCAAAGTGGTAAAATGTGTGTTCCCCACCCTGTAACTTCTAAAATAAGAGAATGATAAAATTAAAAAAATATAAGATGGTAATACCATGCAAACTTCCACCGAAAATTGGTTTGACCGAGATCTAGTAAGTAGTTTTTTTTTAATACGTCATAAATCGTAAACCGCAATTACTTGCTGCTACGGAACCCTTCATGGGCGAGTCCGACTCGCACTTGGCCACTTTATTTATTTATTCTTTGGTATCTTAATCTTTCTGCTGTACGTTTTTATTTCTAGGCGTTCTTCACGCGTCATTTTTTTCTTGGTGCCATGATCTGTAAAGACATATCGTAATCGTAACTAACTTGTTAGGAAGTTCTATTAGGTAAACTTAGACCTGGACTTTATTTTCTATTCTGATAGTGTTCCTGACGATCCGTGATAATTGACTAACTGACTGATTTTCCTGGGACAAAATAAATCCACCGTTAACACTCAGGCAATCGGTATTCAAACAAAAACATTGTTCGGTGTTCCATTAAGTACCTAAGTGAAATTATAATGTTAAGAAAAGTGGAATAGAGTAAGATTATAAAATATGGATGTATTCACTAAATCATGAAAACCGTACACGTATCGGCTGTAAAAATACTCCAATACGACATATTTGTATCTCCCCTGGACAGTAAGCATCTCCCCTGGCACCTTAAGAGGCAGGGGAGAGAAGGCAGGGGAGATACTTTTCCGTTAAAAAACAGGTATAAACGTCAAAGTTTTTGTTATACGTAATTAACAAAGAAGAATACGATTCTATGCATAAATTACAGTAATTATTTAAAGTAAATAAAGTATTTAGGCTTATAATTGCGAAAAAAATCTTACCAGGGGAGAGAACACATTCACTGAATCACAACTACTCCTAGCAAGTTGCTTCACTGAAATGGCGGACAAAATGACCGCATGCTTGCGTCGTGAATGCTTGCTGCAAACTTCACGTTGAATGCTTTGTTTTGAAGGTCGCAATTTACGCAGCAAAGTAAACAGTCGTGAGTTTTAAATTAATACATAATGCCAGGGGAAGAGACGCTAAATATGAGGGACAAATGTAGACATTATAGTTAATATGAAAAAAAAAATGTTAGGTGTTGTTTTTTCTTAGATTGCATTAATTTAATTATTCTAATTTCTAAATTATTAAAGTTTAATTCATTACATAATTTAAATTTAGTTAAAACTATCGATTGACTAACATAATATGGTTAGGGGACATGGCAGGGGAGATACATTTTTCATGTTTGAGGTGCTTTTGCGACTAAATTACATACATTTAATTGGTGAATTTAAGTGACCATAAAGAAAACGGTAACTATTATGACATAACAGCGTTATTTCAAATAAATTAAATATGTATATATGATTTTTTATTGTTGCCGTTGAAAATACCTCATAACTTAGAATTACCCATACATATTATTATTATGGGAATCTGTTTAACCAGATACAGACATTGATACAGTTCAGGAGGGTGTCTACAAAATTCATTAAACTCGATTGAAATAAGAATCGTCAATCGAAACTTGGTTTGTATGGAGCGCGCTAGGGCGAAACTTCTCTTAATATATTTTATAATTAAACCACAAATAATGCACTTCCGCTTCTCGTAAGACGTAAGTCATTTGGCTGGCGCCATGAGTTTTAGCTGCAGAATCTCTCATGAATATTACAACATTCTTCAGATAGTTTTTAACGTGTTATGTTAATGTTATTATTGCCTAAGATGCTTGTCTACGTCTACGTAGATATTTTACGATATCTATTAACATGATATCAAACTGCTCTTAATTTCCTAGGTAAATAAATCTCTTCTAACTAGGCAATTAATCGATCGAGATTCGACTTCGAAACTTATGTCCTGAGCAAAATTAATTTTAATTGAAAACAAACTTTCGAAATTATACATTAATCAATGAAAATATTAATTTATTAAACTTGAAAGATTAAAATATTTTAGTAGTTTCGGTGCACTGCAATAGATGGCGCCATGCGCAACATTGAGATATGATTTGAAGAATTACATAGGAGTTAGGTACCTACTGCACCTACCTACTAGCTGATGACTCCGCGTGGATTTAGGTACAGATTGCAGGTAGGATACAGATTGCAGGTCAAAAATGTTATCCAGATATGCGGTAAAGTATAGTGTTTACTAATTATTATTTATTATTATTGGTAAAACTAACTAAACTAATTATTATTTATTATTATTGATTGCAATCTCAATACGTGGATTCAGTTCTCTTTACTTTCACTCTTTGCTTCGTATGTTGATTTTTTCGACCTCCAATCTGTAGATTTTTGATTAAATAAGCTATTAATTTCGGTCATTAAACTGTGCGTTGTCTATTAGTCAGTCACTGTACTATTTTATATAATTACTAGCTGATGCCACGTCCGCTTGGATTCTTATAAATCTCATCTCCTATTTAACCCACTTTGGTATAATTTCCAAAATGGCAGAAACACGTAATTCTTTATTTTTAACCGACAATACAAATACCGATTTTCAATGGACATAATTTGAAAAAATTACAAACTTTCATACAAACTTAAATCCCATATTTAACCCCCTTAAGGGTGGAATTTCCAATAATCCGTTCTTAGTGTGCGCCTACGTCATAAAAGAAACCCACTGTTAAAATTTCAAGTTTCTAAGTTCAGTAGTTTAGGCTGTGCTTGATGATCAGTCAGTCAGTTGAGTCAGGACAAGCTACTTTATATTATTATATGTAGATAGATAGATAGAAGATAGATAGTAATAAGGTGATATAAATAATAAATGTAATAGCAAAAAAGGGTGATACTGTACTCAAAAATTGTTTTTTTTTTAAGTATAAAATCATTCCTGTGATATCGACCATCACGTCTCATACCTAGCCGCTACAGTCTACAGAATTCAAAAGCACGATGTTAACATTTTCCCGGATTCAGAATCTCAATCATATTTTAATTGGATTTTAAATGAAGCAATTCATAAAAGCATTCAATGCATGCATTCTAAATTGAATTCGTCCGATGGTTTTTAGGTCATTCGGTCGTAACACGAATTCGAGGGTCGGACGTTGGTAACGAAGTTTTTGATTATGATAAATGAAATTCTCCGTAAAGTTTTGTTGGTAAAAATGATGTTGGTAGTGGGCACATATAGTGCTTGTTGTGTTCATTTTTAACATTTCATATTTTGTTAAGGTACTTACTTATCTTTAAGTATTTCGTGACCTACATGCCATACATACAATCAAAAGCTTTTCGTTTCTAGACTAGAACTTCCCTAGCTAACAAAGTAATCAACGGCAAAACCACGCTGTATTTGCAGAATAATAAAGCTTATCTCTAAATGACTTTAAATGTGGGGACAAAGAGATTTGCCCTCGCATAAAAATTAAAACTACCGTGTTCCGCTCGTCCATGGTGGCCGTGCAAACAAGGCCGGAAGGCAAACAAACAAATGGATACTGTTCTCTGATCATCTCCGCATTTTAAACAGCCCAAAACATTGTTTGTTTATGTCTATTTTTGTTTTGTTCGACTGCATTATGTCTCAACCTTCTTGTACAAGTCACGGCAAATAAGTCTAGCGTTGACCTTCAATGCGTCGAAAATGAGGTATCTCGGGGTGTGGGGATCGTTCGTGAGCACTGATTAGCTCTCGCGGATCCCTCGTAAGCGCTGATTGGTTCTCCAACCGTATTGTGTCCCGCTCACTCGTACGCTGCGCGCACTTGAAGGTCACCGCTCGACTTACGTGCCGGGGGTTGTACTTAACTTTCAAACACTGTTCCCTTCCGTCGTTGGGTAATTAGAGATTTTGGATCACTTGCTCTAACTAAGGAACACAGCAGCTGTACCAACACACACTCGCTGACTCCAACGATGTCCCCTAAATGTCATAAATTAAAAACCCGGCTAACTGAAACCACAGATAAATTGTATCAAAATGCATGATAGCATTAATGGCCATCTGTGAATGAATTATCTCACAATATTATTATAAACATATTAAATGTCAATACATATTACACTTTTATATTCTGATAAGACAAGCTATAATTTGAGTTGGATTGCTTATAGTCGCATAAGAATCAAACTTCGTTTGTATGGTACAAATGCGAGAGATAAACATACCTCTAATCTCTATTATGATAAAAATTAAAAATTTAAAAACTCCCGACATTCACCATTTGTATGTGGCGGCGGCCATCTTGGATTTGCAATAGTGCTATACTACTAGTCAAGCCCTTTCATTAGATACCCATATTAAGGGAGTCGTGAAAAAATATGTAATCCGCCATTTTGTAGCGGCGGCCATCTTGGACTGATTTTCATCAAACATAGCTAACAACACTCTCGACAAATTCACCTTTCAAACAAAAAAAAACCGCATTCAAATCGGTCCACCCGTTTGAGCGCCACAGGGGAACAGCCACACAGACACACACACACACACACACACACACACACGCACACACAGACACGTCAAACTTATAACACCCCGTCGTTTTTGCGTCGGGGGTTAAAAACTAACAGCAGTTGCATGCATGCAGTGTCAGTAGAACTGATGTGCTTACAAGGAAACAGTTCCTAGTCAAACAGGCAAATTGTAAGACAAATATTGTAATGGCGGTGTTCCCACACTTTCTATGAGGCGTTCGTGCCGCCTGGATACTTAACTAATAGCTATTCCCGCTGCAGCTTACTTAACGGTGTGCTTGATGACTTGAATAAAACTACCTACGGCTAAATGGCAAACATTTTATGGATCCCAAACATTGGAAAACATTCGGTCATTTAGCGCGAGGTGTTAAAACTTCCCGCCCATATCGTAAGCTTTTCCTTGTATAACTACAAAGTAAAATGAAAAAATAGTTTTAACAAGTAGTGGTAGATTAACTGGACAAGTGTGAGCTCCTTCGACTTAATGAAGCAAAGAGTAACAGGCAAGAGAGGGCCTGGCCGCAGCAGTGGTGGTTTAAGAAGTTACGCCAATAAATAAATAAATAAATAAATACTCACACATACACACACGGTCGTCTGTTCCTAAAGTAGGCAACTTAATGCCTGTGTTATAGGTAACAGCCGACTGATAGACATATTTACATATAAATACATATATATATTTTAATAAAGGTATACATACATACATAATATTATAAATACACCCAGACTCGGGGCGGGAATCGAACCCGCGACCCCGGAGCGGAAGGCAGGGTCACTGCCAACCACGCCAACGGGCCAGTCGTTTGCCAATGGTTTGGGACAAATTAAATTCTTTATCTACACCCATGCTTTAAATCCTCTATAAAAGATTCTGAAACAGTTAGCTTATTGCCAACTTTAGAACACCCAATGTTGTAACAACCATTACATCATCCAATCCACCATCAAAAGTGATGTAATGAAATTTGGTACAATATTACAACATCCGTTTTTAACCCCGACGCAAATACGACGGGGTGTTAAGTTTGACGTGTCTGTGTGTGTGTGTATCTATTCCCCCGTAGCGCTTAAACAGGTGAACCGGTTTGAATGTGGAGGTGGGAATGGTGGTGCGGGCGTGGGCGTGGGCGTGGGCGTTGGTTGGGCGTGAGTTGGGTGTGGATGCGGTTGTGGGTGTGTGGGTGTGCGTGTGTGTGTGTTGTGTGTGTATGTGTTGTGTGTGTGTTTCTGTCTGTTCCCCCGTAGCGCTCAAACGGGTAAACCGGTTTGAATGCGGGGGTGAGGATGGAGTGTGGGTGTGAGGGGTGGGTGTGGGCGCGTGTGTGTGTGTGTGTGTGTGTGTGTGTGTGTCTGTTCCCCCGTAGCGCTCAAACCGGTTTGAATTCGGGGGTGGGGATGGGGGTGTGGGTGTGGGTGTGTGAGTGTGTGTGTGTGTGTGTCTGTTTGTCTGTTCCACCGTAGTGCTCAAACGGGTAAACCGATTTGAATGCGTTTTTTTTGAAAGGTGAATTAGTCGGGAGTGTTCTTAGCTATGTTTCATGAAAATTGGACCGCCACAAAATGGCGGATTATATATTTTTTCACAACTCCCTCAATATGGGTATCAAATGAAAGGGCTTGACTAGTAGAATAGCACAATGCAAATTCAAGATGGCTTCAACACAAAATGGCGAATGTCGGGGGTTTAGCAGTAAGCTAACTGTTTTAGAATCTTATAGAGGATTCATATTATGGGTGTAGATAAAGTCTTCTATGCAACTGTTGATAATTAGGTATTAAAACACTCATGTGATACTATTATCACATTCGGCTTCGCCTCATCTGATAAACCCACATTCGTGTTTTAATACCCCTTATTACACAACAGTTGCATAAATAACTATTATCTACTCTCATATCATAAAATTCCGAATATGAAATCAAAATGTGTCATATATTGGACTACTTTATTCACATACATCTATAATATTTAAAAAAAAAAATTAAAAAAGTTCATTATAACACTACTTTGTTAGGAAATTATTGCAAAACAATGTTAAAAAATAATTTTTTCTACATTATAGTACAGGCACTGGGTTCTGGTATTTTTGAGCCATGCCGGGTGTTTATTATTATTATTATTATTTAATACTTTATTGTACACCAAAAAAACATAAATTAAACAAAAGAAACATTTTAAAAGAAATAGGTACAATAGTTAGTTTACAATAGTTAGTTAGTTTAATTTTGTTACTTACAATGATTATCCCGCTATCAAAGTTACCCTATTACTACTACTGCGAAAGTGTGGCGGTAGCAAGATGCGGCCAGAGGACAGAGTGTAGTGCTACCATAATTGACCATAGACGCACTGCACGCACCGCACATTCGAAATTGACAATTGAATTTTGGCACCTATTATTTAAATTTTTAATTTACTATTTATTTACTATTCAGTTTTTGTAACTCAAAATTTTGCAAGTGATTTTTGTTGCGCGGAAAAATGTCTAGCAGTGATACTGAAGAGAATTTAACTCCACCAGACATTCTGGAAATAGCATCGGGAATGACAAATAATCTTTTGCCAGCAAAATCAAAGAAAATTTACGATAAATGTTACCAAGATTTTATGAGTTGGAAAATTTTGAAAAAAACCACTTCATTTTCAGAAAATGTAATGCTAGCATATTTCCAAGAATTATCAAATAAATTTAAGTCTTTGTCCTTATGGGCTAAATACTCAATGCTCAAAAGTATATTGAGTATCTACAACCAAATCGATATTATTAAATACACAAGACTGATTGCTGTTTTAAAAAGAAAATCGCAGGGCTTTAAGGGAAAAAATGCAAAAACGTTCTCCCCTGAAGAATTGAGTACATTTATAAATTGCAATATCCAAAACATGAATACTTATTATAATAAATAATTTTGTTAATTTCTTAGTCTTTTCTTTTATACGTAAGATACCTATTGATGAGCTTAGATAAAGTAGTGTATGAAACTCTACATAATTAGTTATTAAAACACTCGTGTAATACTATTAAAAAACTCGCCTGCGGCTCGTTTTTTAAACTAACACTCGTGTTTTAATAACCTCTATTATGCAACCGTTTCATAAATTACTATTATTTACCTACTAGCTTCTGCCTGCGGCTTGACCTGCGTAAAGTCAACAATGGGCAGGGCTATGAAAAATTCTGAATAATTTAGTTGGTAACCCATCCAATTTTGGTTTAGTGGACTTCTGAGTCTTGCTAAAATTCCGGACAACAGAAATATATTTTTCCTTACATTACCTTGAAGTAAACGCGTTAAGTATATTGTCTCAGTGTAAATAGACTATGTAATTTGATACTGCAGGTTATACTGTATAATATATAAATCTTTATAAATTGAGTAAAAAAATATATATAAACGCTCCCCCGTATCGTGTTGCACCAGGAAGGACAATCCTTTGTTTTATTATTTCTTATTATATTGTAAATAGTGTTTATCTACTCTCATATCTTAAAATCCTGATAAAAAAATCAAAATGTGTCATATATTGGCCTTCTTTATTCACATATTTCTATAATATTAAAAAAAATCATTATAACACTATTTTGTTAGGAAAATATGGCAAAATCACTACATAGTATAAAATAAAGTCGTTTTCTCTGTCCCTATGTCCCTATGTCCCTATATCCCTATGTCCCTATGTCCCTTTGTACGCTTAAATCTTTAAAACTACGCAACGGATTTTGATGCGGTTTTTTTTAATAGATAGAGTGATTCAAGAGGAAGGTTTATATGTATAATAACATCCATTAAATTGTGGAGAAATACTGTTATTTTTGAGGTTTCTAATGTGATGTCGTAAATAATTACATTTTTTCCGCTTACATTGCAAACGCAGGCTGAACCCTACGAGATTTATCAATATAATGTACTAAGTATTGTACACATTGAAAAGGTCTATAGAAAACTCCGCGATGGTATATGTCTATCTCTTATGGATATCCCACAATAACTTTTTTTGTCATTTACTTTTTTACGACAAATAATGGCTAATTTTAGAAGCGATTTTAACCAATACAGCATTAATCCTTATCTAATTAAATACCCTAAGTACATTGTTGATTTATTATAGATCTATATGGCCCTTTACAGCATATGATTTAAATGAATATTTTCGAAGATATTACAGATTTAAAAATTGCGGGACATAGCCTTTACGCGCGGCGCGCGGTTCCAGCCGGCCGGGGCGGTGCTTAAAGTTCTCCCCATATAGCATTTTGAATTTAGCAGCGATCGGACGCGTATGCTATCGGAGCTCTCTAGCGAGGAAAATATCAATCACACTAATGTTATAAAGGCGTTATTAAGTTTGTGTGTATGTTTGTTCCTCTTCTCCGCCGCAACTACTGAACCGATTTGGCTGAAATTTTGAATGGAGATAGCTTATGCCCTGACTTAACACATAAAGTAACTTTTTATCCCGGAAAAGTATACCTGTAGGACTAAAATAGATATAGACCTCCAAAACGCCACAGAGGGTGACTGTTCTTAGGTAAATCACGCTCACATAACCCATTATTGCAATACTTTGCTGTGTAGCATGCATTGGCAACACATAGGCTACTTTGTATCCTGGTAAAATGTACAGTTCCCACGGGATTTCGAAAAACCCGAAATCTATATCTACAGCTATAGGTAGATTACTATAGCGACCTTGCTTGATATTTTAAGTATAAAGGTAGGAAAAGGGAACGGGAACCGGAACTCCATGATTCACTCGGGATTTGTTCATAACCGAAATTCACGCGGGCGAAGCCGCGGGCAGAAGCTAGTAATGTTATAAAATAATTTTTTCTCCATTATAGTACAGGTCTGGTCGAGTCACGACTTTGGGTTCTAGATTTTTGAGCCATGGTGGGAAATTCGCGCGACCTCCTTGGTCGTTTATGTGAGACGTATTGTATTGTCTATGGCTAATGTGTAATGGTATACTGTGTACTATTGTATTACCTACCATAATTTTAGATATTGTACGAATTAATATAGAGCATATTTTCTTCCTGGATTTTTATTTAGACGTGACGGCGCGGCGGCCAGTATGGCGCTACCATAATTAAAAAAATAACGACCATAGACAATAGACATCACCTGACACTGCAGTCTGCACGCACATTTTGTAACAACTGAATTTTGGCGCCATACGCTAGTTATATTATTTAATTTTTTTATTTAAATTGTTTTTGTTACTCAAAACTTTACAAGACGTGGTTGTTATTGTGCGGAAAAATGTCTAACAGTGATATTGAAGAGAATTTAACTCCACCTGACCACCGACCAACAATCTTTTGCCAGCAAAATTAAGGAAAACTCACGACAAATATTACCAAGATTTTATGGTTTGGATTTTAAGATATGAGTTTAGATAAAGTAGTGTATGAGACTCTACATAATTAGATATTAAAACACTCGTATGATACTATTAAAAAACTCACCTGCGGCTCGTTTTTTAAACTCACACTCATGTTTTATTAACCTCAATTACGCAACCGTTTCATTAATACATTACAAACCATAGTCTGGTTTTTTAATTCGGTGGAATTCTGACAGTTGTCATTTAAAAATAGAATGAGTTATTTGTATAAAAACAAGGTTACCACCTGAAGTTCCTGACTACTAAAGTATCTGAAGTATCTGTCAGGCATTAATGGCTATCTACATGAGGCAATTGATTTTTATTTATATAAGTTTTGAATTCATTCTCTTTTTTGTGGGAACTTTTTTATGTCTGGTAACATTAAGAAACGTCAGAATTCCACGGAATTAAAAATCAGAGTAGGTATATATAGAACTCACTGGCTGCACTTTCAAACCCCTCACCGGTTGCACTATTTTCCTACAGCTACTTTGGCATGTTCCTCGTAAACATTATTGGGAGAATAACAGTGATACCCATTACCCACGACTTCGTTTGCGTGGATTCAAATTAAAAAAATAATGTTTAGGTACTAATCTTAAGAATCCCCTCTCCTTAATTTCTAAGGATCCCTCTTTCGTGCAACACTGAAGTAGGTAGGTACTCAAGGAATATTTTTCCAAGTTTCAAATATCTGTGTCCACTAGCTTAGGCTGTGTAGTATCTGTCAGACTACTGTACTGATGTACCTACAGTAAGTAGGTGACGCGATAAAATTATCACTCAATGCTACCCAAGTCTCCGCTCGGCTTCTATAGACATCCACCCTTACGCTTAGTTGGAGGAGTTTAATATACCTAGTCATGTTTAAACTTTTCTAATAATAATCTTTAAAAAATATGTTCTTTTGTTGTCTGTTAGCTGTCCAGTTTGCCGGATACTCGTCTCGTCTGATTCATTGCTTTTTTTTTTTCATAAAAACCAGCCCTAATCAACATTGTGTATATACGCATTAGGTGGTTTATTCATGGCATGCGCGCGCGCAAACCCGGAGGGGCAGGAAGTCAGCCGCTTCGCTGAATCGCGCGACCGCGTCAGCCGTCAACCGACATACGACACTTAACAGCGCATTCTGATCAACCATTAGCAATAAATATACGAGTACGTATGCATTCCCTGTTCGCTTCAATGGAAACTGATTTATTACTGAACCTCGAAATGTATCTTGACCTGCTTAACGACAAACCTACCTATAAAGGATAGTATTTACAAAGGATATTATATGATTTGTAGCCATAGGTATTAAACCATACCTATGAGAGAGGAAAATGATTGTTCTTTCACGTATTCAAAGGTTGAAGGTGAAACCGTCATTTAGAATTTTCTAGATTGTTTCATTTGTAACTCACGACAACGGGGCTTTTTCTCTATAAGACGGACTGCGAATTGCAGTTTGTATAGCAGTTTGGTAAATTGCAGTTCTATTTCAGTCAACTCAATAGTACCTACCTAGCGTAACTGCCAAACAACGTTTCAGTAAAATAGAATGCAGCCTGCGCAGACTGTCAGCACTTACAATGCAGTTACATATTATGTCAACTGCATCCACAAACTGCAATTTTGCAGTTGACTGGAAGCAGATCGCAATGGGGCTTGGCTATAAAGATTAGGTTTCTAATGAAGTAAATATAGACGTGTGTAACTATTTAAGTGGATACAAAAATAACCCTGTCTATCGTTCCTGCATATTTTCAGCTGATTCTAGTAATATGTCCTCGCATATTTAGCTTATTGTATGCGGGCGCGATTAAAGACCAATTCACCCGCAGATTACGCTAATTTCATACACTTTATCAGTGAATTAACAAGACACCACAGGTAAGTACCTACAAAATTGTACGTATAATGGTTAATAATAAATCTGATCTAAAATGAATGGATCATAATAGTAGTTTATGAAACGGTTGCATAATAGAGGTTATTAAAACACGAGTGTTAGTTTAAAAAACGAGCCGCAGGCGAGTTTTTTAATAGTATTACACGAGTGTTTTAATAACTAATTATGTAGAGTTTCATACACTACTTTATCTAAACTCATATCTTAAAATCCAAACCATAAAATCTTGGTAATATTTGTCGTGAGTTTTCTTTGATTTTGCTGGCAAAAGATTGTTGGTCGGTGGTCAGGTGGAGTTAAATTCTCTTCAGTATCACTGCTAGACATTTTTCCGCACAATAAAAACCATGTCTTGTAAAGTTTTGAGTAACAAATAAAAAATTTAAATATTATAACTAGCGTATGGCGCCAAAATTCAGTTGTTACCATAGAGATTCTTCTTCTTTTTCGGTTTGTCCCTTTCGGGACAGGCCAAGATCGTTGACCATACAGCCTGGGTTACCATAGAGAAATTAATAGTAGTAGAGGAGTCCTAATGTCCTATAGAAATTAGTGGATCGGAAAATAGCTCAAGCTTATCAAAAATTTAATTTTTAATAGTTATTAATTTTTAGTAGTTATTTTTAGTAGTTACTTAATTTTAAGTAAACTTAATTTTTAGTAGTTACTCTTCTGCAATTTAACACAATTCACAATGTTTAACGCGTTTGTACAGTTACACACATCTACTGTAAGGAGGTCGCACGAATTTCCCGCCATGGCTCAAAAATACCAGAACCCAGTTCGCCTGTACTATAATGTAGAAAAAATTATTTTATAACATTACTTTGCAATAATTTCCTAACAAAGTAGTGTTATAATGAATTTTTTTAATTTTTTTTTTAAATATTATAGATGTATGTGAATAAAGTAGTCCAATATATGACACATTTTGATTTCATATTTGGGATTTTAAGATATGAGAGTAGATAAAAATAATTATTAAATGTATACCTAGCGGACCCGGCAGACGTCGTCCTGCCAGCTTGCATACCGATATTAGCGCCACCTACCGGGTCCAATTTTTCTATACTTACAAACCTTCCTCTTGAATCACTATAGCTATTAAAAAAACCGCATCAAAATACGTTGCGTAGTTTTAAAGATTTAAGCATACATAGGGAGTAGGGACATAGGGATATAGGGACAGAGAAAGCGACTTTGTTTTATACTATGTAGTGATTGTATAACATAAAAAAATCAGTTAAACCCGCGACTGCACAGACCCACGAAATATCTAGTTCAGCTCACGAACTTCACTCTTGCTGCACATTGTCATTCTTAAAATTAAATTAACCGAAGACCTATTTAGGTACAATAAAGACTAAATTAATTGAATACTATAGTTCTGTGACACCTTAAAAGTGTTATTAAGCCCAAATTAGACGGTTCATTTTTCGGAATTTTTGCTTTCATTTTCGAGACTTCATCGATGAGTCATCGATAATGAACCGTCTAAACACCGACCGTTCATCGTTCGCAGGCACTGTGCCATAGAAAATATCGTATCGTTCATCGCAAAAATGAACGATGAACGGGGCACCGTCTAATTTGGGCTTAGGGTATATTATTTTATTTGTCAAAGGCCGATTATAATCGGCATATTTTGCCGATTAGTCGCCGACTATAAAAGATGCCGAATAGTCGGATTTCCCGACTAGTCGGCCCATCTCTAGAAAAAAGCACTCGCAGGCCTCGCAGCCTTATTCGGACGTGGAAACGGATAAGCTGACTGGTTCAGGTGATCCTAGAGTTGATGCGTTGAATGTGCCACTAACGGCTTCCTAAAGCCCACATTTCCCATTACAGATGTGTCGCAGACATCTTTGACGTAAAAACAGGATACGTTCAGTTCACCGTCCTCTAAACTATAAAGAGAGGTAGTAAACCTTTTTATTCGATAAAAACAGTTTGATTAGTCCACATTTTACCCCAAGCCGACTCTACTAAGGAGACTATTAGACTTTCAATCTGGCATCAGTTCAATCATCAGGTCGTGGTATCATTGATGTCAGATTGGTCGTGGATTGATTGGTTGATAAGTCGGATCACAAAATATCTGATAGTATTGAATTTCGGCGTCAATCTCGTCAATCCAAGGTCGGTTGTACTGATGCCAGACTAATAATTGTCTAAGAAAAAAAATGTTGCTTAATCAATGCCGCTTAAGACGTACATTGAAATTTTGCGCCAATTTTTACGTTGACAAATCAATGTAAAACATATTGTGTACATACATACAGATGTGTACCTATGTATGTATATATTATATACTGATGAAAATGAGTCTACTTATTAATCGAAATATTTGAAAGAATATTGATATACATAATATAAATGTATATTATATTGTATTGTACATACTTCATAATTATATAATATTATTTGCTTAATAAATAATAATGGAGGTTAAAAATTGTATATTATGTAATGAATAATTGCTATTTTATGTGTTAAAGTGCCATCTTCTGTCTGACGCCTAGCATAATTAAGGCTATTATTTTATGTGATTATGTTGAGATTAAGTGTGTTGTTTGTGAAAATTAATTGCACTATTGTGCCTATTAGCATACCTATTACGTACAAGTTATAGGTACATCTACTCGTCTTACTTGACTTTGTTTGCATATGCTCCATCTGCATCGGTTACGTAGCACACAAAATAAAATTATAATATTAACGGCCTTTCACAAAACATCCGATCGTTAAGAATTGAATGTAAATAAACTGTTCGCACCTATCTGAATTGATCCTATCAGGTGTCGCGACAAAGTACTTAAGCCTGAAACACTTACAAAGCGCGACGGCATCGCGTCCAATATGGCTTCCTTTAAAGTTGGAATACAAAAAACTATGAAGGCTTTCATGTTGAGGCTCGCGTTGGAGCCACGTTCCTGCCGTCATTGCTTCGCGCTGCGGTGTGACGTGATTCATACACACTTAGTATTTGTTAGTCATTTTTAGTCTGATGTTATTGTGTTTCGATACACGAAAACTATCAACGTGCTTAGTCGAGATGTACTTGTACATGTATATTCGTACTAATCGAATAGTTCCTTATATATATACCTACTATTCTCGTGAACGCATTCGCGTGTGATCAGTGTGACGTGCTGAGGGCCAAGTTAACTTTTTATGTTAATTTTAACTGTGCGTAAAATCTATCGACATACTTGTGTCTTAAAACCAGGCAGTATATGTTCATTTCAGTTCGACGATACAGGGTTTCTATCTATATATCTAAGGCGAGATGTGTCTAATAGGTACTTTAACTGAGTGTAAAAAAATTGTGTTAAGATTAACTGTGTGTAAATGTTGTTTGTACTGAAAATAGACGGACCCTGTCCCGTCCCATAGTAAAATACATATTTATGGACAGTTATGTGGTCAAGGTCCTAATACATTAGGTCCTCTGCAGTTGTGCAGTTCCCGTCGCGCGTTCTGTTTGTTTCAGCCTTTAATACAAACGAGTCGAAGCGGTCAATGGCTCGTTGCATAAGCCACGCGTTCACGTGTTAGGGCGGATGATCTTCGCGTCTCGTCTACTGACAAGTAGGGTTCTAGGGCCCCCGAGTTTGATTTGAGAGAGAGCAGCGGCCGAGATTACGCGCAATTAAGGTCACTGCAGACGATGTGTCGCGTACGAACGTTGCCCCTGTTCACACCGGCTAGACAAACCGCGTCTTCATTGCGACCGCACCGCATTTACTTACGTCTCAGATATTAGAAACGTTAAAAAAATTACTAATTTTCTGTTGTAGAATTCACAAACCAAAAAATTAAACCCTGAATAAAAAAAGTAATCCGAATTTCAATCGCCGACCCACCCGAGATCATACAAATGTAAGATGTATAAAATATTGTAAGTGAATATAAATATCCTTACTTACAAGAAATACATTAGAATAAATATACTTAGGTGTAAAAAGTTTTTTTGCTTATTTTTTTACTTTTTTCTTGGCCTTTCTTTCTCGGCTAGCCCAACTTCGGGCCGGCAAATAAAGATCGCGCTATCTGATGAACACGTCATGATCGGTAAAAGAAATTATAATCATAAGGATTTCACAAAAGTTTAATCAATCAATCTTGATCGATTGATTGTATTCTTTATCGCGCTCAAAATAAAGGCACAGAAAATAGCTCAAATCTAAATATAAGCATGCAACGGAGGTCCTGTCAATGATCCAAAGTTCATGGAGCTGAAACTTTTGCTGAAGCAGTTTTGCCTTAGCTCTATCTACATTAAATAAGCGTGGTATATTATTTATCTGCAATTGATAAATTAATAGTAATTTCATTTACATAATTTAATTAACAGGTAGGTACTATAGGTAATCGTAAGCTGAGTTGTATCAACTGTAAAATAACCATGTCTGGAATTTCATTTGCTTGTATTTAATTAGCGCTCGAAGTCTTACAAGTAATAATCCGGCCGAGCCGCGGGCCCGCCCCGTCGCCACGCAAATGATAGCTTCCCTCCGCTAATGGTGTAAGTGCAGGGGAAAATTCACATCGCACGCGCAGACGAGCCTATTAAGCACCGCTGGCGCCACTGATGTATTGCCCACTTTACGTTACGGATATGTTTGCAGTAGAATTATGTTATCAATCTTTACCTACCCTACAATGTTGGTTATGCCCATAAAGATTAGCTCGGAGTGATCAGTGAGCACCTATGTACGTAATATTACTGAAGTATCAATAAAATCAACAACTTTCGTACCTGTCTCGGACTACCTTAATTCGATAGTTAATTTGCTTATCGGTGTTAGTAATGTCTTGTCAGTAACAATTCTGTTTCACGTCAAAAGCGAGAAAACCGAATTGCGTCTATGTCAGTGTCTAAATGGACGCTACTTGTGTATACCTACTCTGATTTTTCATTCCGTGGAATTCTGATGTTTCACAATGTTACCAGAGATAAACAGTTTCCACAAAAAAGATAATAAATTCAAAATTTACACAAATAAAAAAAATCAATTGGAGATTGACAAATGCCCGACAGATAATTCAGGTACTTTAGTTTGAGGTAAAATAGAAATTCAGGTGGTAAACCTGTTTTCATACAAATAACTCATTCTATTTTTAAATGATAACTGTCAGAATTCCACTGAATTAAAAATCAGACTATAAATTGGTTTTACTATAAATCAATGTGTGAAGAATGTAGAAAATAATTTTACCATTGCTCATCCGTAATGACAAACTGATATATCTACCTCGTAACAGAAAATAGCATATTATTTGTTAAAAATAACAAGAAAACGTGATCGCAAAGTAGATTGAACGTGACTGAAAAAACAATAGAGCACAAATATTAGTTTGTGCTAAGACATTTACCGATACGTATATAATATTATGTGTTTTGTTTTATTAGTTGTAGTAATCTGTATTAATATTGTTATATTTTATATCAATAGTTCCTATACCTACTAATAAATAAATAAATCAAAAGTCTAACAGATCTCATGAAGTAGAGGATATTTTGTCTATCTTGTCTGATTCGTTTTAAGTTCTTACTTAATTTGATTAAAGTTATTCAAATAAAATCTTTACGAATTGAAACCAGGGTTTGAGGATATATATCAATGGATATAAATATATCCGATATATGTATATCAAACTGGGTTCGATGATATATATATATATCAATAATGGATATATATCCGATATAATCAAATGTTTTTGAAAAATAATATATTGCAATACGTGTTTCTTGATTATTCTAATATTTTTTACAAAGAAAGTAATCGCTAGATAACTTTAGTATATTTTTTAACATAGCAGATAGATAAGTAGTATTCATAAATAATGCAATAAAATAATAATATGGCTTTCATACAAAATGGATATATAATATCAAACTTGATATATATCCGATATATATCATAAATATCTGATATCTATATATTACTAGTATCTATATATAAAAATCAATGCCAGTTTTCGTTGTAATTTTATAACTCAAGAACGGGCTCACCTATCCAAACCAAATGTTTAGGCTTTGTTAGAACTATTTACTTAGTAGATTTTATGAGAAGTTTGCACAAAATCGGTCGAGCGGTTCTTCATTTATCACATTTTTTGTAATAAATGAATTCAATAAATGGCGGATCATTTTGTGAATGGGGATTTTGCTGTGAAATTGAAACTTTTTTCAGACACAGTTGACAGTGCAAGCATGTTGTTATGTTGTTGTCACATGCAGATAGTGGTGATGCTGATGTCGTATGTTGGGTATATTGGTATATATATGGTATGTTGGAATGATGTAATATGTCACCGGGCAGGACGACGTCTGCCGGGTCCGCTAGTATTATATAAAACAAAGTCGTGTTAGTTCGAACACTTATAACTCGAGAACGGCTGGAGCGATTTTCATGGTTTTTGATTTGTTGTATTTGTCTCCGTCCAGAATAGCATAATAACTATTAAAAAAATTAGAAAATTGACGAAAAAATAAAATAAGAGGACAAAACATTTTCCCATACAAAATGTTCAAGGGATTCGTAACTGTCAAACAACCCGTAGCGTCGATACGGTAAACTCTCACCCGTACTTACCTATATAATTCATCGGTACGTATGTTTGTCACCCTAACTCCTAAACGGCTGGACCGATTTGTATGAAATTTTGTGTGTATATTTCAATGGGTTCCTGGATGGTTTGAAAACGCAATTACCGGGTAAGTACAGGTAACCTACCGGGTCTCAGTAGGTGGTGCCGATGTCGGCATGTCACCGGGCAGGACAAAGTCTGCCGGGTCCACTAGTTTATAATAAATATCGGATATTTTCGAACCCTGATTGAAACAAATTTTGTTGACCATTTAAGTAGGTATAGGTATCGTTAGCCGCTTTAATACCCTCACAATCAAATATTTTGACGTGATAGCGTCTTATAAATAGATGAACGACAGCCGCACGCACGAAGAGGCATGACTCATCCGTCACGTACCGCGTGCAAGCAAGGGCGCGGAACTCGCGAGCGCGGAACTAAGCGTACGTCATGTGACGCCTCTATCTCTCTTTGTTTTTTTATGACGTTATCACGTAAAAAAATTATCGTCCGAACTATACAGACATCCAATTTTTTTTGACGTGATTACGTTTTGTAAATCCATGGACGCAGGCTACACGCACTAAAAAGCATGATTCATTGTCACGTACCGCGTGCAAGCGAGAGCGAGGAACAAGCGATAGAGAAGGCCCGATCGGCCGGCATAGCGGAACGTGCAAGCGAGAGCGCGGAAATTCTTATGATGTTTTTGGGTTTTCTTATGACGTTATCACGTAAAATTATCGTCCGTAAACCGACTTTACAGACAAGCAGCTTTTTTAATGATATCGGCGATAAGGTTTAGTATAATTGTGTTTACTTTCACGTGCGATCCCAGCGGCGCCGACGTCTGCACAACCTACGATTATTTTTAGATTAGAAATGGGCTCAACCGCTTTACGTAATTGAACAAGTCGCATACGCGGCAGGATCCTGAGTGTTCGCTTCTAAATATAGTCACAGAGGTGGTGGGCAATTATACCTTATTATCGCATGTTTCCACTGGAAGGCGAGCCGCTTCTTGCCACAGTTATTAGTTGTTGCATTTTCTTTAGAAAGTGTCCAGATGTGACGAAACTGAAATGAGCATGTTGAGTTGTTTACAGAATGGCCGGAGAGCAATTTCCCTTGCATTGACGACTTTGTAATGTCGCGCGCGTGCCGTAGGTAACTCCTAGACAGCATTCAATGACCCGCATTGTAAACTCCTGAAAATTAGGTCAAACCCTCCGCGAATGACTGCAGTGCAACGCAACATATACATATTATCATTTTCTACCGAGGCTTTGAATAATACTGGATTTTATATCATCCATGTACAATATTACCACCAAAGGGCCTGTTTCACCACTTTCATTATAAGTGTCTGATAGCCTAAACGTAAATAACTTTTGTCACTTTCTGACAAAAGTTGTGGATAAGCTATCGGACACTTATCAGGAGATGGTGACACAGGCCATAAGTATATTAAAAATTTGGTTACGTAGGTATTTAAAGAGATGGTAGCCAGCCACCCACGCAGCGAACGGCGCGCGCCCATGTCACGGTCGATTCTGTATAGACGAACTCCAAGACCGTGAAAACGTCTTGACACACATTTTATCTGGTACAGACTGTATGGCTGAAGTGCCTGCAAGCGATGGCACTTTCAATTATCACTGCACTGTGGCAAGCGCCCACATCAAATAATTAATCATTTTTAACTGCAGCTTTTTTTCACTATGGCATTTAAAGAATACTTTCTCTTATTCCGAATATTTCGTTTTGCATATAAGTAATATCTACAATCTCCATTGCGGCTGTCATTCAGCAAATTTTCACTGTCTTATTATGATATGTCACTACGTGGACACAGCTGCTAATCCTAATTACAAATTCAAAAAATACCCGACGTCGCATTGCAAATTAATAACCGATCAGTAAGTCATGTGATTTTACTTGGCAGCTACATAATGGAAAAAATCCCACCAATTATACCTCGGGCTGGTCAGATCCTGGTACCGCCTGTCGCCTGACGCCCGGAGTGATGTAAAAGGCCTTCAGTGAATCGCGAGCTTGTATGTTTCCGTTGACCCAGTTATGATTAGAAACCTCCGCGGTGAAAATTATATTTTTTGCGAGCTGCCAATTTTATTGGTAACGAACCCGTCGCATACGCGAGATGCGAGTGCGACATCCGTAAGTGAGAGTTTTGCAGCGCCCAAACTGGTAAGTATGTGTACCGCGAAACGCCGCTGTGTAATTGACTTTTTTTTTGTTAGATATCTACACCGCCACTGCTATTTGCTAATACCTACGCGCTTCAATTTTTATTCGTAGTAAAAATCTATTGCATCTGTTGATAAAATTTACATAGCGAATATAAAAATAAAAAAATAGCAAGTATTGACTTTTATAATACTTATTCAAAACGAGCGGATACCCGCGACTTCGTTCGCGTGGATATCGTTTTTAAAAATCCCGTGGGAACTTTTTGTTTTCCTTAAGCTCTTTCGAGCTCATACCTTGCTAAAAAGTGTTAAAAGTTCACTGGTGGATGTTTAGGTAGATAAAAATGTAAACATCCGCCACTGAAAGTCCAATCAAAATTGATACAGCCTTTCAAAGATTACCCGATAATCTTTAAGGTATTTCCTTTCTAACAAAAAAAGAATGAATGAAATCGGACCACCCGTTAACGAATTACAGCTAAGTACACATTTTGACTTTCATCCCCTCTCCCAAGGGAACCGTGCTGAATTTCGGGATAAAAAGTATCCTATATGTTACTCCATAGTATGAACTTAAATCATGCCGAGTTTCATTTCAATCCATTCAGTAGTTTTTACGTGATGCGCGCACAAACATACAGACAAACAGATAAACAGACAAACAGACAAACAGACAAAAATTTCAAAAATAGCTTTTTTACGTTCTATTACTTATCCCTAACATCCCCCAGTTATTATTTTGCAAAAATCTTCAATGTACAGATACGGCAATTCTACGATTTTATTATATGTATAGATAGATATAGACAATAAGAACGACTGTCTTCAAGAATGTATTTATAAGTAGTTCGCAGATTCATAGTCGTCGCGGTTTAGATTGGCAGTAGGTATAGGTACCTATTACCTGCAGCATCAGTTTTGAGATATTGTGATCACATAGCTTTGTATTGTCATGGGATCGAAATGTGAAGCTACGTAAGAATCGGTTCGGTGTACAAGAAATCTATATGCATAAACAAAAATTAAATGCTGTTCGTTATTAAGCGCATCATTTGAAACGGCTGGACCGACTGTGGCAATTTTTTTAAATAATAGTTCGAATAAAGATTTTACTTGGAGAAAGGAGAATTCGAAAAGTTGCCCAGAAAATTCAAATTTCGGTAAAACCTGAAATTGCTTTTTTGTATGGGATTTTCGTATGAACTCAAAGCTCACGCTATATGCTCACGAATCGAACTCACGATTTGAACGTTTTGTACAGGAGAACGTATTTCGGGTCAGTAAATTTAATTTAATTAGATCGCATTCACAGTGGGTGCTCGTAATCGCGCGGGATTTGAGCTCGTATTGCATCGGCGGGCGCGGAGGAAACGCGTCGCGCGAGCTAGGTCGTTCATCGACCCGCGCCGCTCCGCGGTTAGCGATTGTTTAATGTTTATACACCTCCCATCAGCTGCCTCCATTATCCGAACAGTGTTCTGCTACTTCGTGACATTCCTTTGTAATCATTATGAAATGTAGGTTAAGGCTCCTCTTTCGTGAAATCTTTTTAAACGTATTTTATTGTTTTCGTTCTCTTTGGTTTGGGACCGGGTACCTACCTCATCCTTTGCGTGTGTAATACAGATTTTCTCTTATTCTGCAACTGTAAGGTTTATTGTTCAGTTTTGCAGGATTTTTTTTTATATTTAAATATTGTGCCTGTTTTTTATTTTTACGTTTTAGCTTTTTATTCATACAAAGAAACTGAAAATTGATTAGCATTAAAAAATCATCAAAGTGGCCTTTTAGCACTAACAGAGACAATAAGTAAAATAAATTACAATGCCGCTTTTCATATTAATGACAATTAATAGGCTATGTTTGACGAACAATTCAAACATAGCTAAATATGTACTACATATTATAATATATCTGTTACTAAGTTCCTTCACGAGTCATCGTTGTTAAACATCAACAATTTTGTGAAAAAAAAAATGGTTTCTTAATTCTATACATACTTATATATACCTACCAACAAAGTAAACATCGGGAGATCTGCAAAATGATGCATATTTCTTGATAGTTAAAAAGTAATACCTAAAGCTTTATTTATAACCTAACGTAAAACTCAACTCCATAATTATTTCATATATACATAGCTATTAAACTATAAAGATCATAATTACCTACCAGTAAAACCATTACAACGTAACGAAGAAATCAGCCCCATCAATACAAAACAAAATAAAGTGACGCATTCCCTATTTCTATAGCCTATTTTATGAAGCGTTTGGGTGCAACAAACTATTCATTAGCGTTTTATTCTTAGAACGGGCAAGCCTCGGTTGTGTTCGATAATTGTCTATTTTCTCTATCTTCTAAAGAAGGCTCCTCTAGCGAGATATACTTAGCTAAGTTTAGTGGAGAGACATTTTGCGCTTTTTATTCGTGTTTCAAAGCTCCAGGCTGGAGAATGCGGGGCGCAGGACACACTCGGGCGCCGTCCAGTCGCGCCGCAACTTTCTACGCTCGCGTCTATAACGCTCTTAAACCGTAATCTGCGGATTGACGTACACCGAGAACGTTACGACAGGCAAATTAAATTGCACATTACGTTGCTAATAATTTCCAGTCCACGACGCACGGGCCGATGGTTTCGAAGGGCTCTGTTGGTGAGGGACAAACGAAATTTGCGACAGACGCACGCGGCGAATGGCTACAGTGAGACGATCGCGTCGAGTTTTGTACACTTGCGATTTAGAGACGAGGAGTTGGTTATACCTACTACTGTTTAACCATAGCAATAGACTTCAAAATTTGACAGAAAATATTGTTCGTTCAATTGCACATTACGTTGCTAATAATTAATTTCCAGTCCACGACGCACGGGCCGATGGTTTCGAAGGGCTCTGTTGGTGAGGGACAAACGAAATTTGCGACAGACGCACGCGGCGAATGGCTACAGTGAGACGATCGCGTCGAGTTTTGTACACTTGCGATTTAGAGACGAGGAGTTGGTTGTACTACTGTTTAACCATAGCAATAATATGAAATGGTGCATGTGGCGCAGCGAGGAGACCTCAAAATTTGGTAGAAAATATTGTTCGTTCAATAGCACATTACGTTGCTAATAATTTTCAGTCCACGACGCACGGGCCGATGGTTTCGAAGGGCTCTGTTGGTGAGGGACAAACGAAACTTGCGACAGACGCACGCGGCGAGTGGCTACAGTGAGACGATCGCGTCGAGTTTTGTACACTTGCGATTTAGAGACGAGGAGTTGGTTGTACCAAAGGCGGCTCGTCCTAAGGTGCGCTGGTGCAGTGCACCCCCACAAAAAATGATATAAAAATCTTTTTTAATCAATATAATTGATATTTTATTTTTACTAATTTGGTTATCCGTAACCACATTATTTTACGTACCTTCAGATATATAATTAATAATAATTAATACCTATTTAACTTGTACCGAATACTAAAAGTGGAGCGCTAGCAATATCGCTCCTATGAAATAAATGTCCATACAAGAAACAATACTGAATTCAAAGGGTGTGAAAGGGAAAGCTCTGCACGCTCCGAACCGTGAAACAAAAGATTTAGTACGAGAAAATAGTTGAATGTGGTGCGCCGCTCCTGTGCTACCATGTGCTACGTTGCCAGTTCGCAGAGTTGATAAAAAAAATCCTCAGGGATCATGTCAAACGGTCAATAATGCGATGTTGCCAATTTTATGTAAACATCTGTGAAAAATATATATCAAGTCAACCGAAACTAAACCTTAAAGTTGAAAAAGTAAGATTGATAATAAGATAAGATTAAACTTAACTTTATTATTAAACAAGTTACAACATTACGTTAACATAAAATTAGTTCTTAAAATTATTAAAGATTAGGTTCAAATTGTTTTTTTAATGTGATTATTCGACTAAAACAAGAAGTGTCTTGCTTTACCCATGTAAATAATGTACGTCGGAGGCTCGGACATCGGTCTATTAGTTCAGTACTAGTTTGCAATTTCAGTAGGTACAGTACTAATATAATACTTTAATCGTAAAACTGTACCTACCTACTACACAGAGGACAATTGGATAAATTAATATACAACTTCAGTGACAAGCAAATGGCAGATAGGTAGTAGGTACATCAAGATGGCGATGGCGACATAGCACAGTGAGTATTTCAGTAGTAGTTAGCAAGACATTTTCGATTTTTTTGTGACACTCATTTTGAACACCCATGCAAAATTCTCACGAGCCGCCTCTGGGTTGTACTACTGCTTAACCATAGCAATAGACTTCAAAATTTGGCAGAAAATATTGTTCGTTCAATTGCACATTACGTTGCTAATAATTTCCAGTGGTCGTGGTCTGGAAATTATTATGGGCGATGGTTTCGAAGCGCTCTGTTGATGAGGACTGAGGGACAAACGAAACTCGCGACACGGCGAATGACTACAGTGAGAGGATCGCGTCGAGTTTTGTACACTTGCGACGTAGCGACGAGGAGTTGGATATACCTATTGCTGTTTCGCAGGGAGGATTTGGAGAAGGACGAGGAATTAGTTATATCTACTGCTGTTGTCGCAGGAAGCCGCTGGACACAAGCGGCATAAGACCGCGGCGTGTGGAAATCACTACAAGAGACCTATGTCCAGCAGTGGACGTCTATCGTTTGATGACGACGACGACGACGCCTGCTGTTTAACCGTAGACGGATTTTTTTTTAATGGACTTGCCTCAGGAAACGTATATTTCAGACGCGTATTCATGATCGATGATCATGAAAATATTGAAGTGTGCGCGGATTAAGTATTCCGTCGTAGTGACAGTTAATTTTACTGTCAGTGTACGTAACATGAAATGCGCAGGTGGCGCGGCGAGGAGACCTCAAAATTTGGCAGAAAATATTGTACCTTGTACGCTTATAGGTCTAATGTGCAAAGGCGACTCTGTTTACTCTATGGTTTAAACAAAAATTTGAACAAAATTCTACAAATTTTTGTAATAAAAAAACAAAATAATCTGATATGTAGATACGTAGATATAAGTTTGTCGTCTAGAGACAGGTCAACTAATTAAGCTGAGATGAAATCAAATATTTAAATAGGAAAAGTTTCACTCAATAAAACAAAACTAATGTTCACATTGCAGGTTCGTAAAATGTTGATGCTAATTTATGTTCAGTTAGTTACTGTTATTAATTTCCCTTATCTTGTCATTAAGTTATGCGTGGAAATTCCTAAACACATGAAAACGAGCTAAACCGCGCTGTTTCCTAAGTATTTAAGAATTTATGATCTGAGTAATGAGTTTTGCTTTTAATAGTCGATAATAACACTAGTTTACAGTACATCTGTTGCTGAAGAAATTTTAGCTGTTGCTGTCTACATATAATATGCTATTTCCAAAAATATAATTAGAAAATTTTTATCAGCTCTAGTTTTTGAGTTTCAGCTATGTAGGTGTAAAATAGAAAAAAACATGTATTTTACTAAGAAAAACTTTACTAAAAAATAATTAATCATTGATTTCTTTCTTCTCTGATGTATAGACTTTGGAAAATGACGTATCAGAGACCAATAATAGTCAGATATCATATTCGTGTCCCAGAAACCCTGCTAGCGCTCTTCCATGACGCGTAATTCCTGATGCATACGCTCTCCCTGTTATTTGCTCATATCTCTTAAATTTTCCAGAAACCTGTCCAGGTGACTATGGAGGAAGTGGAGTTTTATGCTCATATTGCACCCCATATTTTTTAATTGTAGCAGAAGGTCTTCTACAAGTTCAATATAATTTTCAGATTTTTTATTTCCAAGAAAATTCTGCATCACAGAGACGAAAGCTGTCTAAGACTGTAGATCTAACTCAGACACAGAATTTCTAAATTGAGTATCTTTCGGAAGTTGTCTAATTTGGGGGCCATCAAAAATACCAGCTTTAATCTTTTCCATAGAAAGCTGAGGAAATTTTTGGCAAATGTAAGAACAAACTGTTTCATGATGCCCAGCTTTATGGGTAGTGGTGGAAGGATAATTTTGTCACGAGCTACTAATGAATTCTGGACTATATTTTACTTTCCAGGCTCCATAGTTTCTCTCAAGGGCCAGTTTCTTCTTATCGAATGATCATGTTTAGTTCTACGATCCCAAAGACATATAAAACAGGGAAACTTAGTGTAACCATTTTGTTGACCAAATAGTCAGTGTTCAAAATTTACAGGCACTTCTTTTACCACTTTTCCATAATTTTAAATATTCCACACACGATTTACAAACACAATTGGGAGCCCAAGACTTCTCATTTTTATCCAAGAGCAACGTACTCAAAACAGGTATTTTTCACCAACTCTGATATACATTTCTACAATCGTTGAAACACATATTCCCCGCATATATAGCAAAAATGATCTGGATTGTTTAAACAACGTCTTCTTGAACTACTCATGACGCAAAAACTTCAGATACTAATTTTAACATAGTAAAATACACCTGTTATTGATTAACGTTACGTATTATATACGCTTAAATGATAAGAATCTAAAACAAAGTAACTCGAGCTGCTCAAAAAATTTTGAGGGTAGATTTGACAAAAACAAGTCATAAGTGAACATTATCAATCACAAAATTCTCGGCAACAGACAAAAAGTTAAATTTTGTAAACTAGTGTAATTATTGTTATTACTTGGGGCTAATAATAATAATAATTGTTGATTTATATACAAATAAATAAAATTGAATTGTTCGTCTGTCATTTCGAAGTAACTGCCTCTTAATAAGCTCATTTATGATTATATGAACGACGACCAAAATTCGAACATATTTACAAACATTTTTAACATCTTTTTCTTCGGGTTAATCTTCGGAATGGCAGGCAGGCGCGTGCACTCCATACAAGCACGGAAGCTGTGCTTACCCTGAGCCTGAGCTTTCGTAAATAAAAAAAAATAAAAAAAAATTATTCACAAAGAAAAAAAAATTTAAAAAAAAAATTAATCATCAATAAGTAAGTACCAAATTATTACTTACTAATTTTATTTTATTTTAATTTTACTAAGTAATAAATAATAGTAAAAATATCACAGGAATATCAATTAATTTCAAATTTAAAAAAGTAGGTAAAAATCTTCATAAAAAGAAAATTATGTATTTTCAATAAACGTAATAATCTATTTTATAATCTTCTATCTCTTCAAAATATCTAAATAATACGCCATATTCTATTATTTCTTGAGGTAATTCAGAACAATAAACATCGCTTGCCGATAACCGCGCATAGGAAGCTTGGCGTTCCGAAGCTTCCATATCGAGTCACACTTACACATTTTTCGTAACACATACGCGTCTGCAGCTAACACGAACAGTATAATTACAGAAACACACACAGCTACAGAGTTCTCAGTCATTGGAGAATTGGTTTCGCAGAAGCAGAGCTTTGGCCAATCAGAGAGTAGGAAAATAAACTGCCAAATGACATTAATGTCAAAACTGTCAGTTGACACTTGGCATATAATGTCACTTGTCAGTGTCAGACGTCTACGGCGTCAGATCAATTTGTATTATTTTTGTCTTTTTTGTAATTGTTTCTTTCTTGTTTTCGTAAAATCTAAACATTTTTATTTAAACAACAAACAGTTTTCATAAAAAAGAGATAGGTAATTGTGATTGTGAGAGGTTTATTGGTTTTAAATGGAAATATGAAATATCAATTAGTTATTCATGTGCGATTTGCTGAGGTACTTTATTGTATGTTTACAAAATTTTATGAAATGAGATCGTATCAACATCAGTTCTGTATTTTTTCGCAAAAACTAAATAAAGTCCATAATCTGCTAAGTTCAAAATATCTCGCAATGCAAGTCGTTGTTTTACCGGTTGCCTGGTAAGTAAGTAGGTACCTAAACAATTTATTAGAAAATACGGCGTGTTATGTACAAGACCTATCTAGTTTGTTAAAATCTATCGTGTTTTTCCAGATTCAGAGTTAAGGAATATTTTTATTTCATACCTACACTAACGTTTGCCCTGTGAGTTTTTAACCGACTTCAAAAAGGGAGGAGGTTTCTCAATTCGACCGTATATATGCTTTTTTTATGAGTGTTCGCGGATAACTTCGTCGTTTATGAACCGATTTTGATGATTCTTTTTTTGTTGGAAAGAAGATATTTCAAAGGTGGTCCCATGATAAGGAAATCATGGTTTGATGATGGAAGACCAGAGAAATCGAGGGGAACTTCCGAAAACCGTAGGGGCGACTAGTGCGGTTGTAAGTTTTATTCGCTTACAGCCTTACATTTACTTCAACATAGAGAACAGTGAAAGTTTCATCAAAATCGGCTTACTAGTTTTCAAGATATGGACTTTTAACCTTTAAGTACCGACGTGTGGTCTGACAGACACCTCGAGAGGTCGAAAAGTCTGATTACCTATGTTAGCGAAAAACTATCCTACTGTGCTTCTCTCTACCCCTCGGGAAGTCGCCCAGCAGCGTTCCTGCAGAGTGGCAGCGTCGGCGCGTACGATTTCGGTAAGTTTTGATTTTTATAAGATCACGAGTGGTCTGTCAGACCACTCGTCGGTACTTATGTAACTTTTTTTGGATGCGACTTTTTTCAGATTATATTGTTTTCTCTTTTATTTTCAGTCAGTTATAACAATGGATTAGCCAGGTTCTTCAGACATGAAACGGGCGGCCATAAATAAAAATAAAAGTGTTCCTGTAGGTGAGATATCATACACTGCTTCAATATAAAGACCACCAAGAACATTTAGTGGAATAGCTAAATGAGAGTTCAGAGTCCGAATCTAAGGATATCTACCCAAATTTTACTGCTGGAGAGTGACCATAATTCAGCACCTGAACAGACTGTGATACTTGTATGAAACACGTGTGCCTACAATGCAGTGAGCCTATGCAAAGACTGTTTGTAAACTTTGATAGTTCCTGCAATTTGATACCCTGTGATTTTTGAGAAAACGGTTGGTTATTAAGGTTTTTTATTTTTTTATTATTTATGTAGCTATTAATCTTTAAGAAAAAATTGTGTTTAAGAAAAAATAATAGTATTACTGATACATATGAATTATTAAGATAAAAGTTAATTTTTTCAAACGAAGAATCTATGAATGCTATATTAATGCTTATAATCAGTAATAAATGTGAAAACTTCTACATTTTGTTTTACTTATACAATAAGTAGATATTTAACAATACATAGAAACATTTTTTTTAGAAGAATAATAAGAAACACAAACGTTTTCGATTGGAAAACTATGGTGGTCTGGCAGACCTCACGTCGGTACTTATGTGACTAAAATAGTACGTCGGTACTTAAAGGTTAAGTGTGTGGTGAAGTCGGCTTAACTTTCAATCTTTTAGATTATCACTTGTTTATTTTTTATTTTTGTGTATCTACTCAAAACATGTTTATGGCATACCCTGGCTTAAAACCCTGCGCACGCCACTGATGGCAGGTACATAATTTTATTTATATCTATTTTTAAAAAATCCCACGTGATTTTCAAAACTTAAATCAACGCGGAGGAAGTCGCGGGCAGAAGCTAGTATGCAAAAAGGTTTTGAGTCATTCGTTTCAATAGTACTGTAATAACTTTAGAGAAAGTACAATTTCGGTTTACTCCTGCATTAACAAGTATGCGAAAATGTTAAATGGTTTTGGCTCCAATGAAAAAGTGGTACTTAAATGTGCGTTTGTTTACAATACTCCTTTCTTACCTATTTGATTGTAAGAAAATTTTCGCGTAGAATCCATTAATGAAAACATAACTATTATAAATATTCTTGTAAGTATTAGTAAATGATGTTATGTTTACAGATTTTATACACTTCACATTTAAATTAATCAATAATAATAATAATAATCATTTTGAAAATATTACCCTAAATGACCATGCTCTACATTCAATAGAGCATGCTCATTTAGGGTAATATGTGAAATATGATTTTTTATCAGATCTTTCAACGACAATTTGATGAACCAAATAATCGTCAAAGTACCTTTATAATTTTTTATAGAATTTAGCTTAGCTAAGCCTTTATGATTGCATCTTGTTCCGGTACAGTACCCACTGTATAAATGTACCTATTTCTATTTTGTTATCTATTTTAGCACCGAATATGTCCGGTGATTGCACAACATCAAGTCTTTTTCCATATAAAAATGATCAATGTACAGATAACGGAACTCTTCTAGCACGCGAATCAATTTATACTTCGTTGGTTTTGAATATTATCATATTATGAATGGAACATAGTCGTCACCGATCATCGATTACAGAGTGGTCCAACGAGATTCGTATTATGTAACACGCTGTGTTTTTCAATGTGTTCGCTAAATATTTGCTAAGACTTTAGTTAGCTCGCTAAATTCCTTGAAGCGTTAGATTCCTGACATGACGTTACTTTGTATATCAAATTGCCTTGTCTCTAATTACCCCTAAAAGCGATAGGTTATGTGTACCGTTGACAAGATATAAATGTGATAACTATGTAAGGATATTGCCTACTCGTATAAGTCGTAACGCAATGTATGTATTTTATCCAATCATCAGTTTGAAAATGCCGATTTTAATCTTTTAGTGCCATAACCCACTGGCGCGACACGTCGCGCGCGGCAAGCCGCGGGTTGTCGCGCCAGTGGGTTATGGCACTAAGTGGAAGCTTCATTTCAAAGCTGAGCCATGTTTATAAGTTTAGTGTTATACATTGGTGTAAAATAGTACTAAATTATACATCGGTGTTTTCTCTCTGTGTTGTTTAAAATTTAAATACAGTACCTACCTAACATGATTACAGAGATTTCAAATTCCTAAATAGTTAAGTTTTATGATACTTAGACACCGTAACAAAAATATTCTAAAACTGAAAACTTTGACTGCCGCCCATTTCCTTGTTTTTGAATATAAAAAATATATAATCGTATTCTATTCATTGACAACACTACATGCCAGGGTAAAAATAAAAAATTTGTTTGCTAGTTTTTCATGTACATATTATATAGGGTTCACCCCCGAAGTTTCGTCTAACATTCGTCGTCTATAAGGTCATACGGTCATACGGACGGTCGGACAGACAGACAGAAGATTTATTATTAAAAAAGTATTATTATTAATATTTATTATTAATTGAGACAAGCCACGGTAACAATCCGTACACGACAGAGCTGTTTTAATTGAAAGCGATGCCTTAATGTATGACGAGAAAAAAAAAGGTGAGCGTCGTGAAAAGGCCGCGCGGGCGCCTCGTCCTGGCGCCAACGTCGCGGCGCTGTTAACGGCTTCCACGAAATTACTGCGCCAGCGCAGCGCACCGACCGACATGAATATGCGCTGACCGATCACCAACTCGCTGCAGATCATGAGGTCCCGGGTTCAATTCCGGGTCGGACAAAGTAATTGTTAGGTAAATAAAAAATTGGTTGTCTTTAATTAATTACACTGACATGTAAGTTAGTGTTTTAGGCACACCACATATGTAGGTACCTAGTTAATATTTTAAAGACTGAATAAGCATTTATTTTTAATTGAAGGAGACTGCGCGCAGTCGAATTGTCGCGAATGCATATTAAATATCTAAATGTGACGTTTTCATTTTAACACAATTTTTAAGTTGTTTCATAAAAATTAAAGTTTTCCTCAACTTAACTTTTAAGAATTTACCTGTCGGTTTTTTGTCGATTGTCAGAACAAAACCTTGTCAAAATGATTCGAAGAATCTATTAAATTATTTGTAAAGGTTGACTGAAATGACGTAGATAAATCTAATAAGTTTGGCAAAAGCCGTGATTATTTAAACGTTTAAATATTGCCTAGTATACATATTATATTGAGAATAATAACTGTCTAGCGCTTTTTTCACATAAAGCAAGATGGTGAGGCGAGCCGTAGACATAACTGCTGAAACCATTGTTATGATAATAGCGCTAATTTTGTTTTACACAATCTCTTAACTAAAGTGGACAGGTCTAAAAATAGTAGGTACTATACTTTTCATAATGTTCCTGCGAAAAAGGACAGCATTACTTTTGATTTTATATGAATTTGCGTCATTATCATCAACACTATTTAAAAAGTAATTCACGTAGGTTCTGTACAATCTAAAGAACTATCATCCCACTAATCACACTAATATTATAAAGGCGAAAGTTTGTGTGTGTGTGTGTGTGTGTGTGTGTGTGTGTGTGTGTGTGTGTGTGTGTGTGTGTGTGTGTGTGTGTTTGTTACTTTTTAACGCCGCAATTTTTAACCCCCGACGCAAAAACGACGGGGTGTTATAAGTTTGACGTTGTTATAAGTTTGACGTGTCTGTGTGTGTGTGTGTGTGTGTGTGTGTGTGTGTCTGTCTGTTCCCCTGTGGCGCTCAAACGGGTGGACCGATTTGAATGCGGTTTTTTTTGTTTGAAAGGTGAATTAGTCGAGAGTGTTCTTAGCTATGTTTGATGAAAATCGGTCCAAGATGGCCGCCGCTACAAAATGGCGGATGATATATTTTTTCACAACTCCCTTGATATGGGTATCAAATGAAAGGGCTTGACTAGTAGAATAGCACTATTGCAAATTCAAGATGGCCGCCGCCACTAAATGGCGAATGTCGGGGGTTTTTCAAATTTTCAATTTACACTTGTTATCCTACTTTTTAACCTGGGCTTACTTTTATACATAGGCTACTTTTTATCCTGAAAAAATCCCACAGTTTCCACGGGATTTTGAAAAAATCGAAATCTATAGCTACAGCTATAGGTTGATTATACAATAGCAAACTACAACAACGAAAAACCGAAATTCAAACAGACGAAGCCGCGGGCTTTATGTAAGTTAACTTTATGTAACACGTTTATTGTATCAGAAAATATATACATAATGTATAGATACATTCGAAAATATATACATGATGTGTCTAATTATTACAAAGATATCTTGTATCCCCGAGACAGACAAAGGCTATTTTATGACCAGGGAAATCAAAGAATTCCTGGGATTTTTAAAAACATGCTTCACCATCCACGCGGACGATGACGTGCTATAGTCTTGCATAAAATTTATCTTTCAACTGGTTACTGGGCTGTAATGACCATAAATTGACCTTTGTGATGTTTGCAGTAGCACTGCTTTCCCACTTTGCCGACATGCCGTAACAATTTGAGAAAATATGTTCCAAAATCAAAACTGACCGTACCTAAATATTAGGAAAACTTTTACTAATGTGGATGCAATCCGATTGCCCATGAAAAATTCGTACACGGTCATTGACAACGTAAATTCTAATTTGTAATCGATGTAGGGGAACTAGTTACGAACTTGACCTAGAAGCAACATTGTAAACAAAAATTGAGTCATCTTTAATTGCATTTCACAAGTCGGTTTCGGAATCAAACTGATTCTACGAGTGGGTAAACATGATGTAAATTAACAGTTAATGAAAAGGAGTCATTTTTGATTCATATTCATATATCGATATGTCAAACTGTCATGGGGGCTTTAAAGCTTTATCATAATGACCCACAAAGCTTCTGTATTCGGGTTTCACAGTTAAATCTGATAAAATTTTTGCATTTCAGTAATAAAGAAAAATTTATTAATGCTACCGTGTTATTTTATATCGAAACAGACCAATCATTAATTAATACAACTTCAGAGAATATAGCTCCCCGTGTCCTCCCAACACTTAAATCTTAAGAAGTAGGGTAGGCTTAAAACGTAGAAGACATTTTCTTCTGGTCAATGATTGGGAAATTCAAACCAATGCCAAATTCAAATGCACTTTTTCATTAAATTTAAACTTTGCAGGGATTTCTGAAAGCTGCTAAAAAGTTATGTGGCACAAGTAGTAAGCGCAGTGCTAATGAATACATACAAAACCCACTGAATAACAGTCAGTTTCATTTTAGCTTCTCCTGCGTTATGTTATGTAATATATTTCCGCAGTAGTTCCGGAGTTTTTAAAATAATTAATATCTACTAAAAAAAAATTCAAATCTTCAAATCAGTTCTTTTCCTTGCCCTCTCCCTATTCTGTGCCGCTTCCGGCCCCACCTAGCTATAAATGTATCGCTTTCATCGCGCCAATGTCGCCTCTGCCTGCCGTAAATGTTAGCGCTGATGATTTTGGGGGTCCAGAAAGTAGCAGATTTTGACATCTATTGTACGGCACACATGCTGCCCAGCCCCGTATAAAGTAGTCCAGTCCCAACTCCCATATTCCAGTAAACCAGCCGCAAGGCCAATATCGGCTACTCGTATTTTATCGGCTACTTATCGTTATCGGCTTCTTGACGCGATATGCTACTTTTAAGCTAAGCATACTGTGTTCCATGGCTCTCTGGTGATCTTAGAATTTTTAAAGTTCGTCATGTTACATAATAACGTGTGAATTCAAAATTCTTAAATAATTAAACTCCCTCGGTACTATAGTTACGTCTGATCACAAGATCACGAGATATGTTAAATGGCGATGGAATAATAAAACCGTCGCCATATAAAAAGTTTAAACAATAAAAGTTCAATACGGTGTATTAATGTTTTCCTACATATTGACGAGTAGATATATTTCATTATTTAACTATTTTTATTTTACTACTATTTACTCCTCTATTTAATCATATGTATAGAAAATTAACACTTGGGATATTTTTCCTGCTACTGGGTCTCACCAAAATTCCGCTAAACAGAAAGCTGTTCTTCGAAGCCGCTCGTTCGGATCTTGTTAGCACTCGTATATGCAGCGACGTCAATAATATTACGCATTGTGTTCCGTCGCTCACGGCCTGCTTTAATCCAACCTTCTTGTCACCCATTATTATGTTTGTGGACTTGACCTTTTTTACGTACGCCCCTTCACTATGAGCTAAGCTTTTGTTGTCTTACGTTGGAGTCTGATCATTTTGTGCAAAGGCGGAAAGGCCACC